>KV453842.1:2232701-2832701 GCA_001661475.1 Tortispora caseinolytica NRRL Y-17796
AATAAGGTTAAAGTTCCAGTATTGACCAATCAAAAGGCGTTATTGCAAAATAAGGTTTACCAAGTTATTGACCAATCACAGCGCACAAATGACAATTAAGGTTTACTATCGCGATTGACCAATCACAGGCCACGAAAATCAGGTTAGGGTTGCACCTCCGTTTGGGTAGGGTCCAGGGTTAAAAACGGGGTTTGACCAATAATAAGGTTTAATTGTAGGGTCAAGGGTATGCACGTGACTTTCATAGCCAATAGGAGGTGTTGTTTGCAGTCCCACACCAGGCCTTATTCACCATTCGACGACCATATACCTTCACCAATCAAGCAAGCAACTCACACAGGAATGCGCTCAAGTGTAGGATAATAGCTTTCAGGAACAACCAACCAATACCCTAGGCTTTCAGGTTACCAGTTTTTGACCTCATGGCTTCAAACGCGTACCCAGGTGCGCCAATGCTTCCGCACGATCCACTCAGACCTGCGAGAAACATCAGAAAGCCGACCGATAATACCATCAACGATCGAATGGTACCAAAAGCACCGCAAGAGCTACAGGAGCTACAAGCGGGTGCCTCCATTGCATTTAAGACTAAGGATACCCAGTTTCTTTGCGCTGGATCCCGCGAAAGCCCATATCTCTTGTACTCGCGATCCGTTGATGAAGCACAGAAGCCGAAGTGAAGATGTTTGCTCAAGGCAATACAGCTTATCATAACACAGAGAATATAGGTGCTATGATCTACAACGATCCAATTTGCCGACAAATGGCACGTTCCGCAAAGTCGACGCAGTTAGCCTTGATGGCTTTACGAGTTATGCGATTTGCACGATCGATTGACAAACCACCCTTTGCCGCGCGAAATGCGCTAGATGAGGCTCTGAAGGTATTCTATGCATATTGAGAGGTTATTTGAATGTTTAGTGGCGTTTTAGAGGCTATAAAAGCTAGTTTCAATAAATCAATTTGCGCGAAATTTGAAAATTTACCAGGACGCCTCGGGATTCTTGGGAGTGTTTGACTGGTGATACGGCTGTCAGAGTAAATCATAATGATGTGCTATGATTAAAGACTATCCAAGTAGGATAGATTTATCTGCACAGAGAATCATTGCTATTTCGATATAATGGATCATTAGCGCAAATTTCATGTCTTGACAATAAAAAATGAGGAATGTGTGAACGCAGTTAAATATTACAACTCTTATTCGGGCCCATCGCGGTAACTTAAAGACGCCTTTTAATATGAATCACACACATTATCGACGGACGATAATCGAACTTAAACAATTGATCCGTAGACTTACATTCGTTATCGAATGCTTGCACCTAAATAAAATATCGTTTTGGGTATTTTAAAAGGCTGGCTCTCTGAGGTTCTGAAGAATTGGTTGCTTATTAAAAACCATAGTTTCCGGCATTAGCATAGTCGATCTTAGCACTTCGTTCGATATATAACAAGAGCAGGACAGCAAGCGGTCAACGAATTGATCCTGCCGCTTAGCATTGTACTTAAATGCGCAAGAATCTAGTATCGAATCTTTCTGGACAGCCCATGAAATATCTAAGATCAGGATCATCCATTACCCATGGCTGTGGTCATGCATCTGATTTCGCAATTCTAAAAGCGCACTATAATTTGCATTTAAATCCTTCGACTACGTATTATATTGCCCATATATGCCAAAAGTGCTTCAGTCATATGTTATAGTGGATCTAATGTGCTCTGCTTGCATATGTGAGCGGACTTGGGGGAGTGAGCGGCCGTGGTAACTATGCGACGCTAGGGAGAAACTTGCACTTCAACGACCACATCATCTCATCTCTCAACCCTTTTGTCCGTATTCAGGTTGTACCAATGGCCGATGATCCTGTCGACCCTGCCGTGAAAGTTTTGTATTGTGGAGTGTGTACTCTTCCCGTTGAGTACTGTGAGTTTGGTGCCACACTGAAGAAATGCAAAGCTTGGCTACAGTCGAATGACCCAACAGAGTACGCTGCTCTGTACGAATCTGGTATCGGAGCGTTGTCTTTAAATGACGATGGAAACGATGACGAGGCCGTTGCTGCCAGCGTTGAAAAGAGTAAGCGCGATATCGCTAAACGGCAAGCGAAGGAAGAGGCTAAAGAGGAGCTCGAACAATCAAAGCTCAAACACATGCAAATATTCATAAAGACCAATGACAGGAACAAGAGGAAGACTATTACGTCGATTTACGGTGCCCTCGAAGTAATGGCTGACAAATCAGACTTAAAGAAACTTGCAAAGACGTTCGCTGGAAAGTTTGCTACCGGATCATCGCTCGGTAAGACTACAGAAGGCACACCCGAGATATCAATACAGGGAGACGTTGCTGACGCTGTCGAGGCCTATCTACGTGATCAACTAGACGCCAAAGGCTTGCAGGATGTTAAAATAGCCAGGGTTGTCGACAAGAAGAAGAAGTCCGCTGCCGCTGCAGCAGCCGGTCCTTCTACGGGCGGGTCGAAGTAGCGGACAGGCTCTTCTCGGGAGTAATAATGTTAAAAAGTTGTCATGTTTACCAACGTTGTAATGCGTCTATAGTGATAAACCTTTCAGAGACTCGTATACAGAGAAAATTATCGCACTAGAGGGCGCAGCTCGGAGCACTGTAATTCCGCATCCTCTGTAAAGACTCCGCACTCCCCCCGTTTGGTACATTTCTTTCAGCACCCTGAAGAAAGGCTTATCGCTAGCAAGAGTGTCTGTTTGCATTTTAGATTTAACGGAATCAGCAGGAAATAGCGAAATGTTGTATCCAATTCCAGCTGCCGCACCTGCTATCATGCTATCGCTTGTACTCGGTTTCGCTTTATCTTTAGATAGTAAAGATATAGTATACTCGTACGCCCCAAACCATGCTGCGGAGCCACCGCATTCTCTAAATAGAGTACCCATTTGTCCCCGCCAAAATCCCTTGATACCCGTCTCATAGTAAATCGCTTTCATGATTTCAAGTGGCCCAGGAACTACGGCAGCCTGTGTATGCAAAGATCGGCGGCCCTGAATGCTCGCCGTTCCTCGTAGAGGATCACATAACGTCTGTACTTGCATCTTGCACTTCACTAGCTCTATAGGTGTAATGAAGAAACTAGTAAACACACCAGCAAACGCACCGCATACGACTAACTGAGGAGTTCCAATTTCGGTAAAGCCAGATATCACGGACTTTGCAGCGGAGTACGATACGAACAATGCGGCGTTCTCGACACCGGCGCCAATAATCGGCGAAGACATACCACGATACAGTCCCAAGAAACCTTCATTCTTTATTGTTCGCTTAAAACAGTCAAGCGGGCCAGAGAACATATTACCGAGTGACTGAAGTCGTACTTTTACGGTATCGAACGGATATTCTATAACTTTACCGCTCATACCGGCGATAGATCCGCATACAATGTCCTTGACAGCATCGTTCGTCATTATGGAGCCACAAAAACAAAAGTATAGGCTTGATAACAACCCCACCTGGATATTAAATTACAGATAATTATCGTTGCAAGTCGTTGCGCATTTACTGTTTATTTAAGAAAAAAGCAATATCGAAAAAAAGAAAGGTTAGAGTGGGTATGTGTAAGAACACTAACTCTAAACCCATAAGGTGGGGCGCTGTCTATCATGCAAACGCCCATAAGAGTAATCTCAAACTGAACTTCAGATCACACACTCAAGCCAGTGATCCCATAGGGTCCCAGAGCGGAAGAATAGTTGCCTCTTTGGATCGCGCTTTAACCGCTTCCTCGGGCGCCAATGCGGTAGGCGTAACGATTTGATAAACGTAGTCTTCAAACCATTTATCACTAGCGATAAACCACCCTTTGCGTCCGCTAGTCTCTCCCCACGAGTTCTGCACTCTCCATCTAATAGGCTTTCCGTCAACAATATGAACGGCAGTTAGAACCATAGCGTGATTCAGGGCAGATTCACCAGAGACAAGCTTATCTGCCTTGCTCATGTTAAACTTGATATTCAATCCGTTCTCATAATCGAAGAGATCAGTATCAAACGTGCCTTTAGTGCGGTCACTGAACTTCACACAGTCAGAACCAAAGAAAACTGGCATATCTGCCTTCAGCATCGCAATAGCGGTTTCCTTCAGAGCGTCAATGCTCGCAGTAACATACTGAACCGGTCTGCCATTTACCATGTTGGACAATCGGTCCACTTGATACAGATTGCCATTAGAATGTCTAGGATCGTGGATCATGGAGAAGTGGTCGTTCAGGTCAAATGCGATGTAGGTTTTAAAAAAGTCAAGAGGCGTGCTTTCAATGCTCTGGACTTTCTTGTTCTTGTCGACAAAATCCCAAACAAATTTGTCCGTGGGCTTAGGAGGGGGTCCCATTGTCAGTTCAAGGACGTTGAAGATCTCCTTTACCATGGCCCTGCGGACACTTTCGACCTTTGCTGGGGTGGATCCAGAGTTTATCAAGTCACGTAGAACAAGCGCGTCTTCTCGAAGTTTGTTAAGAACCACAAAGTTGACTTGCCCGGAAGCAATAGAGACTTCTGGATCAGGGTAGCAAGAGTGAGGGATGACTCCGTACTTCGACACCAAATTAATGATCATATCCCACTGGCCACCGTCAGAAACAGGTTCACTAAGCAATCGCTGGACAAGACGACCGTCCAGGGGCTCTGAAGCAGTCTCAATAATATTCTGTAAGAAGTAGTTGGCTTTCTCGAGCTTATCGTAGAAGAACAAGTACGACTGTGACAGTTCACACTCCTCAAGGTTGAACTTTTTCATCAACTGCACGCGAAAAACGTTACATGTGGCAAACAACCAGCATCTACCAGATGACTTCTGATTGGTTATAGGAGCGCCCTCGACAGACAAAGCAGTGTTAAAAATTTGGATACTGTCTTTGATGACATTATCGCGTTTCTTCAGAGCAGCGACAGGTCCAAGGTTGGGTAAGATACTTGCCATAAGCGCATTCTTGGAGTCAGACAGAAGTTCATCTTCCCACGCTTTCAGGGAAGAGATATCTAGAATGTTTTCAGAAGGCGAATGAGCGGTATCGTCAATTGTCAGTCTAGTGAGAGCGGATTCAGTAAGTTCGGAGGTCATTGATTCAACAAAGCTGCTATCGTCGTCGGAGATTGGAGTTTTTGAAGAGTTTGAGCCCATTCACAATTAATTCAGCAAATTACGGAGGTAGCTAACTTAGGTTGGCAAAAGAAGGGCACTATCAGAGGGATGCTTAAAGGGGGAGGATGAGTCAATAAAAGGAGGGGAAGGTAGTGCCGTGTGATTTTTAAACCTTGGAGGGTTTGAGTGACTTTTTCTAAGGAATTCTAATTTCGATATGCCTGGCAAACTTCGGCGTCTCTGCTAATATCGCACTTTTACATAAATAAATGCAGTTTATACTTTTTTTTTTATTATGTATGTCGTATTGCTAAATCTTTGTCTTGACGAGAGTCCAAGGGTCCACTATGATCTGCGAACAGATGAAGCCCATTTAATACATGAACCTTATTTCTGAGATTTCGATATAACTAATCGCAAATGCAACAAGAACAAGCATACGACAATAAATCACCTCCCGAATCAAGCTCTCAATCTGCTAACAATAATGACTCAAGTGATTCAGAAATAGCTTATGAGGCGACAGAAATGTCAAATCAGATACCTGACTACCTGACTGAGGAGTTCATTACAGAGGGACAAAATTTCCTGCTGCGTAATGGCCCCCGCGCATTCCTCTCGAAGTACTATATAGAGGATAAACTACACCCTGCGTCTATCCTCTGTATTTTAGATCAGGATGTACCCGCTGCATATTGGTCAATCGATGCGCAAGACCTCATGCCTATAGTGCTGTCTACCATATCAGATATCTTTCACCGGAGACAGAAGCTTCAACAATACAACACACCGGAGGACGCTGCGGAATTGATAAATAATGCTAGAAATATAATAGTATTGACCGGAGCTGGCGTCTCCACTAGTTTAGGCATACCCGATTTTCGTTCCGATACCGGAATATACACTAAATTGGCACAACTCGGCCTTTCTGAACCCCAAGATGTGTTTGATTTGAGCACCTTTCTAATTGATCCCTCTATTTTCTATACGTTTGCCAAAGACGTCCTACCCACTACCGAATCTTTCTCTCCTACACATCTATTTCTTAAAGTTTTGGACGACCACCACAAGCTCCTCACCAACTACACTCAGAATATAGACAATCTCGAAGTTAATACGGGCCTTAGCCGAGAAAAAATAGTACAATGTCATGGATCATTCGCTACAGCGACCTGTATGAAATGCAAGAAAAAAGTTCCAGGAGCTCAGCTATATGATTATATACGGAAAGGAGAGGTCGCTTACTGCAAGAATCCTGACTGTGGAACTACACCTGTAGGCTCTAAGCGCCAATTTTCCGTCACTACCGGCAGCAGCGATGAAGATGACGCAGAAATTGCCCCAGGTGTAATGAAACCTGACATAACTTTCTTCGGTGAGAAGCTTCCCGATGAGTTCGAAGACAGGTTCGAAAAACGAGATATTAATATGTGCGATCTTCTCATTTGTATTGGAACGTCCTTGAAAGTGGCCCCTGTTAGTGAAATAGTGAGAATGCTACCCAGCAGTGTGCCCCAGATATATATAAACCGACAACCTTGTCGCCATTATCAGTTTGATATCACATTACTAGGAAACTGTGACGATGTAGTGGCTCATCTGTGCCACTTACTGGGGTGGGAACTAAACCATCCAATGCTCAAATCTCTTGAATTTCAAGATGAAATAATAGAAATAGACGACGGGGTCTATTCATTTGGTGAAGTGCAAGTAAAGGATTTCGAGTCGTCTAGTTCAGTCGATGCCACTAGCAGTGACGATGAACCGAACGAGATCGGTAGTGATACTGGAAATGATAAAGAGAATACAACAGGCAACAACGTGACGTCTATAACTCTTTTACAAGAAAAAACATCCCTTTCTTTTCATAATCACTCCACAGAAAACTCAGATCCAACCCTCTAATGCGTTTATAGCATTGAGAAACCTTCGCTTACATTCTGTATTTTTAGATGGATCAAGGCTAATCTCCACTGAAATCTTAGAAGCGGTATCAAGAAACTGGTCAATGAGTTCTTTATGAGTTTCAGGAATACGCAGACTTTCAATTTCTCGTGTAAGCTTTTGCCCCATTCTGGTTTTACCCTCTCTTCGCCTAGAGTGAATAGGTTGAGTGGTACTTGCATGAGCACTGAGTGCAGATGCTGAAAACGATCTGGGCATATCTCTTGGCCCTTTCACTCCTTCCACCCTGGGCAAGGATACGTTTCTGGGTGTTTTTGTGGCTTTCGCTTCTTTCTTAGAAGACGTTTTCTTAGGGTATAACTGCTCACTTGCAGATCTTTGTGCAGATGTCTTAGGAGATAACTCACTCGTATGATCTCGCTGCTTCGGCAGAATGTTTGGTGAGTATTTCGACACCGGAGTACTCTGCATAGAGCTCTCAGGAGGAAGCACATCCGGAAGTTTAGGATCCTGACCAGTGAACTCAAGTTCAGGTTGTGGTTCTTCGATCTCAGAAGCACCAAAAGGTTCCATTTTCATTTTAGGAGTAGAAAGAGGCAAAACTGTTGTTAACTCTGGGTCTTCTGTCGGATCAAAACTTGCTTGGCTTTCATGTCGAGGTATATCTTCAACGTCTAGGGCACTCTGAACACTCATTTGCGAGATCTTTTTTCTGACATCTCGTAATGTTTCTAGTATTTCTTCTGCCTGAGATGACCCCAGGGATTCGCGCTGCTCTTCAGGCTTCTTTAAAATTTCTGCTAATTGAGGTTCACTTATCGATTTGCGGCCTTGTGCGAACTGCTTTTGTTGTTGAGCAAACTCAGGAGTTGTAGGGATGTTTCTTGAGGTGTTAGGCGATTGTGTTATTGATCCAGAACTATCTGTAGATTTTGGAGATGTCCTGGACATGCTTCGTAGCGATCTTATATCTTCCAATACACCCTGAAGTTCAGTAGTGGACTCTTTGACTTTAGTAATGGAGAGATTGCGGCTGACTCCAGGGCTGGTATGCTCCGGGATTTCCGTGACAGGCTCTGGATTGCGCGTGAATTGTTTCACAGGAATTTTAGTAGCATGTCCTAGCACTGGAGAATATGAAGAAGAAATGCCAGACATGCTAGAGATAGGTCGATCAAATCGTTGCTGAGCAGGAGAGGATTCGTCTACGTCTTTGCCTTTGCTTGCGCTCAAGCTTGGAGCACCTAACGGAGCTTCAAAGGATCCAATACGACGTGACTCATGTAGTGGCTGTAGTACAGATGCAGGGGGAATGTTTTGAGATTGACTAGTTCGCGGAGAAGAACCAGATTGTCGGGCAAATGCAGGGGAAGGAGGCTGAAGAGGATTGCTCGATCTAGAGGAAGTAGTTGAGCTAGTATAGAAAGAGGTACTCTGAGTAGAGTCACTGCTATTACTGTGCCTACTAGGCATAGGAATCACTGGATAATCTTGTGAAGTAGGGATCGAGGGAAAAGCAGATGCTTTTAGTTCTGTGGAAGAAGAGGCTACCGGAGCACTGACGTTCGCTTGTGAGCTCTTATTTCGTCTATGACCGCGCTTAAAAAGCCTTTTAATGCGAGATTCTTTTTTAGGTAAATCCATCAATGCAAAGAATGAACAGTTGGACTGTTTATTTTGGCGTCGGTTGTGCGATCGAAAGGTTAGGCTCACATTTCTGTGTCTTTGTTTGTGTATAGTCCCGATACGGTAGGACAGACGATCAAAGAAACCTTAAATTTTGAGGTTTTAGGCAGATCAACCATGCAAGAAGCCTATCGACATGATTAAATATATCCCCAAAAACTCTTTGCACTAATAAATCAGTAGTATCTATATTTGTACTGATAGTGTAACTTCTGTTGGTCATTGCTGGCTGGCTGGCTGGTTTCCTTGCACAGGCGTTCGTTCGGTCGGCGAACTGGGAAAGAGATATGCATCCCAGTGTCGACGAACTTGCCCAGCGCGCATTGCATCTCTACAATGACAAGAAAAGTAGAGTACTGATATTGATTGGTGGTGCTCCAGGATCGGGTAAAACCACGCTAGCAACGGAAGTTGCAAGGAGGGTCTCTAAGTTCCTAGGAGAAGGGCAATCTATAGCCTTGCCTATGGACGGTTTTCATTACTATCGGCACCAACTGCTAGCGATGGACAACCCAGAAGAAGCAATTGCTCGTAGAGGGGCCCCATTTACTTTCGACGTAGAGCGGATCCTGCAGTACACCAGGCGATTGGTCAACTCAAACGAGCCAGTTTTATTTCCTAGTTTTGATCACGCCTTAAAGGATCCTCTCGAAGATGCTATCAAAGTCGATGAGTCAGTTAAAATCATTTTTTTCGAAGGTAATTACCTGCTCATGAATGAGCCTGTTTGGGCAGAGTTATATAGTTTGGCAACAGAAACGTGGTTAGTTAAAGCATCGGCTGCAGAGATAAGAGATAGGCTTGCAAACCGTCACCTTAGAGCAGGTCTTGTTGATACCCTTGAGGATGGTTACAAAAGAGCAGATATGAACGATATTCCTAATGGAGAATACATGCTTTCTCATCTCGGCAGAGTCGATGTCAATGTGGATACTTCATCAGTTGATAGTCGATCTAAACAACTGCAATAGTCAGAATCAGCCTCAATACGTGACTATATACGTGCACATACTATATATATCACTGCACCAGCACAGTTTTTCTACATAATAAAACAATCATTATTAGCGGCACCAGTAGCTGCACATGGCCCCATTCATTTCGCAACCATGCAGCCATATATCACGTGACCAGAGCCGCATTAAAGAAGTAGTCGGTTACTGCTCCCATTTTTACCCCAGCTCTGCCCCGCGCCATGAACCACTACCCGATTCATTTTTCGATCGTCGATTAGGAACATTTTGATTCGTTCTTTTCACACCAATTTACTAACAACCTGATAATATCTGCTTCTGATTTATGTCAGGATGCACGGCATACGAATGTTTCAGGTTCGTGCATCTTTCGGGCAATTACGCCGCTCATTATTGCAATCTGCGTTCCAAGTTAGGCACAGCTCGTCTGCTGGATGGAACAGCTATACTGCTGGCGATGCCGCATTTCTTGCAAGAACTCCTGAAGAGAGCATTAAGCAAGCGGGACTCACATCAAGTGCCGAAACGACTAATCTCAACTTATATCAGTCAGTAAACGATGCCTTGAGGATAGCAATGGAAACCGATGATTCCGCGATTTTGTTTGGAGAAGACGTTGCTTTTGGTGGTGTGTTTAGGTGCTCAATGGGTCTCCAAGAGCAATTTGGCGAAGCGCGTGTATTCAATACTCCGCTGTCTGAGCAAGGAATTGCTGGGTTTGCTGTCGGATATGCTGCTCAAGGAGCTACAGCGATCGCTGAGATACAATTTGCTGACTACGTATTTCCTGCTTTCGACCAGATCGTTAATGAAGCAGCCAAGTACCGCTACCGCGGAGGCAAAAACTTCAACTGTGGTGGTTTGACCATTCGAATGCCATGTATGGTTGTTGGACATGGCGCACTTTATCATTCACAATCCCCAGAGGCTTACTTCGCTCACTGTCCTGGCCTTCGAGTAGTGATTCCAAGGAGCCCCGTCCAAGCCAAAGGTCTCCTCCTCGCTTCTATAAGAGATCCTAATCCTGTTATATTCATGGAACCCAAAGCTCTTTATCGTGCATCTAGCGAAATCGTTCCCACTATCGATTACGAACTCCCTCTTTCCAAAGCCGAAATCGTGCGTCCCGGTTCGGACATCACAGTTGTTGCATATGGCACTCAAGTGTATATCGCTGAAAAAGCTGCAGAGTTAGCTGAGAAAGAACTCGGTGTTTCAGTTGAAGTGATAGATCTTCGCACGATCTTACCATGGGATTATGAAACCGTATGCGATTCTGTTACAAAAACAGGCCGGTTGATCGTTACCCACGAAGCGCCCAGAACCAATGGTGTAGGCGCCGAAATTGCAGCATATGTGCAGAAGAAGTGCTTCTTGAGACTAGAGTCGCCTGTAGAGCGTGTTACTGGATGGGACGCGCCCAACTCTTTGATTCACGAACCATTCTTCGTTCCAGACGTCACACGCGTCTTCCATGGCATCAAGAAGTCTGTAAACTATTAGAACAGGAGGTATGTTCAGTGATATACGCCTACAGCATTTATACGAGAACAGTCTATGCATAATAGCATGGTACAATAGTAAATGCATAATAGCATGGTACAATAGTAATCAACACAAAAAAAATCAATATAATTTCAATCAATCATCAAAATGATAATAAAATAGATAAGCGTTACTTCATATCGTAGCCATTGAAATCTAATCGATATTCAAGGGCCGAAAAGCTAGCTGACGTGTATTACGTCTAGTTTAGCTGCTGATGACGGTCTTCTTGGTAGTTATTACATGAAGAAGAGCGAGGAGTAAAGGAATTATACACAACAAAGTGAACAAACCATGTCTGTGGGTCAAAGTGTGGTAGAGGATACCAATACCACCAGACACCATAAGAACATCGATAACATTAGCAGAAACAATGCGTTTCAATGCAACTGCAATGGCAAGGAGAGTGATCGCCAAGATCGCACCAAAAGCCGCAGCCATCACGAACAAGAAAATCAAGGGAATGATACCACGGTAAACGATCTGAATGATAGTGAGAGGAATGGCTGCCAAAACCACAGAGATGGAGAGAGTGGTCAGCCAGCGATCAGAGTTACCAGAAATATCTTGAGCAAGACCAGTAGATCTTTGTTCCAATTGGATCAGCTTAAAAGCCAAGATAACCAGAAGAGCAACAAATAAACCTTCAGCAAGAGTTACAAGCCAGCTGGATAATGTCATGCTGTGCTTCAGGATAGGAATCCAGTACCATCTGCCGAGGAAAGCAGAAGTAACGACTACGACAATGTATAAGAGAAAACGCTGCCAAGTCATAAGATCGCGAGCGGAGATATCGCGCTGGAAGATGAGATCGACCCAAGGAAGCCATAAGAGAACAGCTGCCAAAGTAGCAGAATCGAATCTAAGGTGAATGTATCTTACCGAGTAAGCAGTGCTGCAGTAAAGAACAAGAAGGACGAAAGCGAGTCCCAGGCAGCGAAGATAGCGAGCTTTATCTGAAAGGACATCTTTAAGCGCCTGTCTTGTCCAGGGAGTGGGGCTTGGGCGAGAGACAGTGGAATCTAGCTGGCTGAGGCTGCCTGGAAGTCTTGAGTAGTTTATCTGAGTCAAAAGAGAGAATATAATGCAAGCAAAGAAAGGAGCCCATCCGACAGCACGATGGCGTACTGAGAGGATTCCAGCGGAGGAGATCGCTCCAAAGATTAGGATAATCCATGCAAGAACGCGATCGGGGGCATTGCTTGTTCCTAAAAGTCCGGTTTGTTCGTCAGGCATAATTCAATCGTTTATGAACAATCGCTGATGGTAAGTAGAATCTCAATGTACCTAGCTGGTGTGAAAGAAAAGAACAGACTGCCAAGGTAAGGCGGTTTATATAATGGGCGGAAAGTATCACACTAAGTGGACAATATTAGATTTTGGCGCTGGAAATAGCGGAGTTGACCGAAAAGCTTAAAAGCTTAAAATATATTGTATGATCAACCAATAACGAACAAATACCATACGTAATCCCAGCATTTTAGTAGGCGTTATTGGCTAAGAGAAGACGACGGAGAGGAGTCATTTAGATGGTCCTAACTATTGTATGTTGCCGACGTTCCTCATCTGATGTTAGGGTAAGCATGTATGTCGGTATTGACCGAACCGTAGTCACTGGAAAGAATAGAAGAGCAATAAAGTAACGTTGTTCAAGGCATCCATAGCGCCCGCTCAGTGGGCACATTGCGCATCAGGAGAACGATCTGCGTTCAAGTAGCACTTCGGTGCAACATGGATATATTTAGACGAGATGAAATGTTTCCGGAACTATCTCTCGTCGCACAATATGGCTATAGTACTACGTAATTGTACATCAACTTTCTTAGATAATCTCCAAATTTTCAAGCAATTCCGCAGCAGTACACCGAGATCACAATTCTATGTGAAGCATTAGGAAAGTGTTGGCCACCCAGCTGACCAAGAAACGCTAGCCGATCAAAATCTGCTTGCTGCCGCGCTCTATTAGATCTGAGCCTCCACCTCCACCTCCTTTTCGAGAAAACCGGGATAGGGTTAAAGGCTATCAGAATGGGGTTGGTTGCTATGCCAGCCTAGACGGTGAAATTTTCCTTTTGCGGAATTGCGATGCTTATCAAGCGCGGTAAACGTGAAAGATAGATGAGTTAACGGCCCAAAAGTAATGCATATAAATGCGGCGATTAATATGCTTTGTTATCTGACCTAGTTTATCATCTGGATTATTAGCAAGACTCGTGCGATCATCTTAGTCATCAGCGCTCAATAGACGCAATCTATATTCTTCAAAGGATAACGCTTCTCAAAATATAATCCTTTGTTCTTACGAAAGTATTTGCGTTTTTTCACACAAGCTGTTTAATCGATTATTGATACCTCGACTCGGATATATCGGATAGAAGCGCGAAACTGTAGGGAATTTGGAATTAGCATCGTACCCTTCCGTTACTTACATCCGAGGACTTTTCTTAACTTAATAAGGAACGGATTGATTATTCTTGAATCAGGGCTCTAAAAGCATCGGAATCGATTCTAAAAAGGCGAAGAATAACTCTTACCCCACGCCATCCGTTTCATTTCACTGACAAGGCATTCCGCATCGTGTTTCAGAATTCTCCTTCGATCGATCAGGCCACGGAATACGAATTCAGCTGCCACTTTTAACTTTACGTTACAGATAAGTTAACTGACCCCGACCTCAGTTTCACGGCTCATTTGCACCCTTTTACGCGAGAGAAAAGTGTTTCGATAGCAGCCTCGCACCCGTTTTTGGACCCATTTATCTTGGCAGTTGTTCTAATTAGGCTATAAAGCGGAGTCGTTGCCCCCCTAGTTTGCTACGTCTTGGCATCTGTTTGACTGCTCTTTATTGGTTCAACTCTTAACCTAGCTACCGGGAACCCGATTCTTCCTAAAACCTTAAAAATATCCCACTTGTCGGCAAACGGCTTTTGTTCTCCACAGCACGTTCCCCTTATATATACACAATTATTGCCTCTTGCCTTACTAACATTTTTTCCCTCTTTTTAGCTAAAAGAAGCTATACTGATATTTCGATTATTCCGCGTTTCCCTGAGCTTAAACATCGTCACTTTCTGAAAGTGTACTCGTTTGGGGGTGTGTTGTTATAGATCTTTAAGGAGCCCGGTCAAGGATTTTTTCTTTTCCGCGCAACAGATTGATAGATAGAATTGCGAGAATATATTTAGATCCTTTCTAGCATACCGATTGGATCTGTTTGTTTGGCATTTCGCCTAGTTGTCCTTGCCTGCATCCTCATAGACTGTCATATTTTGAACCGCGCCTGCGCTGTCATACCACACTTTGGTCAATCGCAACTACGCTTCGCGTATCTTCTCTTTACTTAGAATCTGTTTGATATTCATTTTTTTTCGGATTACCCTTAACTGCTGTTTTTCTCCTACAGACCATACATAGGTGACTGGGAAATGGTCTCTTTCTAGTTCTTTCGTTACATTACATACATACCTTGTTACATTTCACGATTTAAATTTCTTCTTCTCTGCATTTTAAAAACTGATTCACTCTCAAGTGTTTACTGATATACTCCTAGTTTGATTTCACACCTCAAAATGACTACTAGCTTTGACTCTTCTCATAGGTTTGATCCGAATTATTCGCGCAATTTAGCTAAATTCGAAGCAATTCTAGCAATGTCAACTGGTCCTAATTCAAACCACGACTCATGTTCCAGAGCTTCTTCTCGACAAACCTCGTCGTCGATAATAAACTCTCAGATCCCCCGTTCATCCGCTGAACCTTTTGCAGGTTATCCTGAATTTGATGGCCTTGACGAAGATGACTTCCGAGGCAGGCCTCGTAACCCTACCGAGCAGCGCGTATTTGAGTGGGTAAACAACCGACTTAACTCTGAGAGTAGACCAAACAGTGGCGAGGCTGACCTCGAAATCAAACAGGCCCAGGAGGTGCAACAAGAAAAATCGAGAGCTTCTGATGCCGCCGCTGCCCTTTTGAATGCTCTACACACCTCTCTTCCTATCGATCCTCTAGCATCTGCGATGCATAGTGGTACTGAATGTTCTAGTTCTAGAGCTTCGACACCTCCGGAACTATTCATGCTTCCTTCTCGACACAACTCTGATCCCACTGCTAACAGTGGATTGCCTTCCTCTACTTCCCTTAAGCAAGGATATGGAATTTGCCCACAAGCAGCTCACTTGATTAATGGCCAGCAGGTTTACGAAGATGGCTCTTCCGATGGCTTTGCTTGCAGCGCGAGTGTGGAACTCTCCACGCACCCTCTTGTTGTTACATGTCAAGAAACACCTTTTTCCAGACGTTATTCTATGTCTTCTGTTTCTCGCACTGTGACCAATACAAAGTTCCCTATTATTACAAGGCCCAGTGCCACCAAACCACGTGTGTTCACAATGTTAGCGCACGATGGTCGTGTCATTGACAAATCTGCGAAAAGAAACTCGTCTCGTTCGGATAGCACTTCTGCTAATGGTTCTGGATCTCGATCCAGCACTGATGGCAAATCCCCAAAGCGAAGAATGACTTTTGATCAGCTTTACCACTCTCAAATGCTCGAAGAAGCGCACGCATTTAAGCTCGCTTCTTTGAGAAACTCATCGGCTGATGATTCCGAATAAGCCAAGCGTTCGATTTTTAGGCCCTGTCTCGAATTTCTTTTTAACGAAATTGAATGACTTATGAATTTGAAATATTATAAGTGTTTTATTATATAAGCCTCACTGACTATAAGTATTGTAGCAGTAGGTGTAGGGAATCACTGTGCACATCAATCTCAATAACTACCTTAGATCGTGATAAAGCAAGACCCTTATGCAACATCGAGGATATCTCTACATACCCTGGATCTACATAACACCACTGTAACTGAATTGGATCTCACACTGGCATTGAATGAATTTACTTGGTGTAAATATAATTAAGAGAAATGCAATCACAAGCGAAATACTGAAGTTGGTCTACGGTTTGCTGACAGCCGCTTGTGATCATATGAAGGGTATGGACCCTTCATGATCCTGAACCCGATCCTTGTAGGGACTGTTACTTGTGTTGTATATAAACTCATAACAATGCCCATAATACCAATTCTGCGACGCTATCTACGGTACACTAAATAACAAGAATGGAGAACAACGAGACGGATACAAAAGCCGCCGACAAAGATGAGGTCTTTAGCTTATCAGATGCAGATTCAAGCGCACCACAAGACCCACTGAATACACAGAGGGTAGATCAAGTACCTATAGAGTACAAAAGGTCTCTTTATTTACAAGAACCAAATGACAAGATAAACATGGAGTTGTCAGCTGATACCTCCTACAGACCTCCCATGGAACTCGACGACGTGTTTGCAACATATGGGCTTTATCTTCAGAAAGGACTGCTACCGGACCTTGAATTTGAGCCAATAAGTGGTCTCCAAGAAGAAGAGGATAAATCAGCCAAAAGAAGAACAGCGTTATATGCCGTTTCAGAAGAGCCAATACTAGGCAAGATGGAGTCTACGTCATCTTACGAGAGAGAACAGTTTGCAGAAGAGCAGACCACAGAGATGGCTATTAGCAGCGATGAAATAAGTCTAGCTCCCGAAATCAGCTTAGAAACAGGACCGAGTCTAACGGTAAATGAGCCCAAGGACGAATGGAGTGACACTGAAACTCTAGTTGGATCAGAGTCATCTGATACTTACACTCTAGCATCGCCTGCGCAGTCTTTTCCAGCGCAGGTACCAATATTAAGTCATTTGTCGCATGATTGCATTGATGATGCAACTGAGTCATATGAAAACTTGAACAACGTTTTTGGTGATGCTTATGAGACAGCGAGAGCTGTATATGTGTTAACGGTCTGAAGGGCAAACGCAAGAACATAAAAAACATAAAAATTAATGTCATTTCTATATACATTTTATGCATTGCACAGTATCTCGTAAATCCCTTTACCATTAAGAATAACTAGCTCTTGATCAAAGTAAGAAACTCGTCTCTAGTCTTTTGAGCATTCCTGAAGTGACCTAACATGCAACTGGTCACTGTTACAGAGCCTGGTTTCTGAACCCCGCGCATGACCATGCACATGTGAGTAGCTTCAATGACTACGCCAACACCGCGTGCATGCAAAATCTCTTCAATTGCAAGAGCTATCTGCTTAGTGAGTCTTTCTTGCACTTGCAAACGTCTTGAAAACATTTCAGCGATGCGTGCAAGCTTCGAAAGACCAAGCACTTTCGATCGCGGGATATAGCCAATGTGAACTTTCCCCACAAACGGCACAAGGTGGTGTTCACACAAACTGAAAATATCTATATCTTTAACAATTACCATTTCATCATGGTCCTCTTCAAACACAGCACGTTTAATAACTTGCTTTAAACTTTGCTCGTATCCCTTAGTGAAGAATAGCATAGCTCTTGCATATCGTTCTGGGGTCTCCTTCAGCCCGGCTCTATCAGGATCTTCTCCGATCTCTGTGAGCAGCGTTCTTGCCGCCAACGCAATTCTTTGTTCACGGGCAGAAACTTCTTCAGGCGTAGACTTCAGGCGCAGTCTCGTGCCTACACTCGGCCAGGATAAGCCGTCGTGTTCCACAGCTGGCGAACGGATAATGGGTATGTCCCCGACCTGTGTTGGAATCGCACTCTGTGCAATAGGAGCGCTTAGCGGCTCGGGTGACTCAGAGGATTGGTTCGATGATCGGCTAGTAGCTTGACTCGAATTCATTCTTTTGTACCAAGATCTAACGTTGCTTAAGGCGGTAAAACGTACCCTATAGTTCCTTTCTAATACATGCTAGTAATTTTTTTTCTTCCCATCACATAGATTAGCTTGCAATATGGTTTTGGGACTTACTCTGATTGGTTCATTGCCTGTGAATGAGCCGCACGTAAAATATATGCCTCGAGCACCTCCTTTTTATGCTTCGCTGGCTGTAACCTGTCCTCAACTTTTTAGCCTTGTTATTCATAACGGCGCACACACGGTAGTGCATTGTACCTGTTAGGAATCTAACCAGAGCGAATGATAGATTCAATATACTCTTCATCTATAGAAGAGCTCCTAAGCTGTTTCGAATCCGATGCTGCACGAGGAATACCGTCGAACTCGGTGGAAGCGCGTAAGCTTAAGTACGGCGTCAATGAGCTGCCAGAAGATCCATCCACTCCCTTATGGCGACTCGTTCTGAATCAGTTTCAAGACACTTTAGTACTTATCCTGCTTGGATCTGCTATTGTTTCATTCGTGCTGGCTTTAGTCGATGACACTGACGACCTCACTGCCTTTGTTGATCCCTTCGTGATATTAGTCATCCTTGCAGCTAATGCGATTGTCGGCGTCCAACAGGAACAGAGCGCTGAAAAGTCTATATCAGCACTTTCGAGTTATTCTCCAGAAACTGCTACGGTTGTAAGGGATGGCAAAACTTCAGTCGTGAACGCTGCAGATCTCGTGGTTGGAGATCTCATCCAAGTGGCCGTGGGCAACAAAATCCCTGCTGATTGCCGCATTCTGAGCATCGTTTCTAAATCTCTATTTGTCGATCAATCTATACTCACCGGTGAGTCAGAGTCCGTGGAGAAAAATATATCGCCTGTGTCACCGAATTCCGTTATCCAAGATCAAACCTGCATGCTATTTGCTGGCACTGCTGTCACTTCGGGCTCAGCTTTTGCGTTAGTCGTGAGAACCGGATTAAACACTCAAATAGGTGGAATACAAAATTCAATTACTTCTCAGATATCGACTCCGACTCCGTTGAAAGAGAAGCTAGACGATTTCGGAGACAAATTGGCTAAGATTATTACCATTATCTGTGTTCTTGTCTGGATCGTCAATATCCCTCATTTTAAAGATCCGGCGCACAAAGGCTTCATTCACGGCGCTATATATTACTTCAAAATTGCAGTAGCACTCGCTGTTGCAGCCATTCCCGAAGGACTTGCTGCCGTCATCACGACCTGCCTCGCCCTAGGAACCAAAAGAATGGCTAAGCGCAATGCAATTGTTCGGACACTTTCTTCCGTAGAGACCCTTGGCTCTACTTCAGTCATTTGTTCAGACAAAACAGGAACCTTGACGTTAAACAAGATGGTTGTCACAAATATCTCCATTCCAACAGAGGAAGGAATGAAAACAATTGAACTTTCTGCTTCTTCTAGTGCAATCAAAGACCTCAACAATGTAAGGTCCTTGCCTGCTACATCTAGAAGTTGTGCTATTGCTTCTATTTGCAACGATTCTAAGGTATCCCTGGATCCTGAAACTAAACTATACAACAGAGTATCTGGAGAACCTACTGAAGCGGGTCTCAAAATTGCTGCTGAGAAACTTTTTGGTAACACGTCGCAGTCTAAGACAGCCGAAGAGTATTTTAGCAAACTCTACGAAAGACAAGGGACTTTTGAGTTTTCTAGAGATAGAAAAGCAATGTCAGTACATGTCAATGATAAGGCAAACAATAAAGATATTCTCTTTATCAAAGGAGCACCTGAGGCCATCGTTGAGTCCGCCTCTTCTATAATGGTCAACGAAGAGTTACAGCCCATGAGCAAAGAATGGAAAGCGAGCATCTTGAAAGAAGTGGATTCCGTGTCAAAGCAAAGTTTACGAGTCATTGCTGTTTCCTACAAGCCTATAGAGTCTAACGCAGATCTGAAACTTTTGAACGAGGCCACTAAAAGCTCAGAATTTCAAGTACTTGAAAGTAATGCTATATTTGTCGGTTTATTTGCTATGCTTGATCCTCCTCGCCCCGAAGTCTCAGGAGCAATCGCACGATGCAGAGATGCTGGTATTCGTATTACCGTGATCACTGGTGATAACAAAGTTACTGCTGAAAGTATCTGCCGCAGTGTCGGAGTATTTGGTGCTGATGAGGATTTATCGGGGCTAAGCTATACAGGCGAAGAGTTTGAAAGGCTAAGCTCTAAGGAAAAAGAGGAAGCCGCTAGATGCGTGCGACTACTTTCACGGGTAAACCCTTCGCATAAGCTAGAGCTTGTTAGCATACTACAAGAGCAGCATGAAGTAGTTGCAATGACCGGTGATGGTGTTAATGATGCACCAGCATTAAAGAAAGCAGATATAGGTATTGCAATGGGTACAGGCACAGATGTTGCTCGACAAGCTTCGGATATGGTTCTCGCAGATGACAATTTTGCGTCGATTGCTAATGCGATTGAAGAAGGACGTGCAATCTACGACAACACTCAACAATTCATTAGGTATTTGATTTCATCTAACATCGGAGAAGTTGTTACTATTTTCTTGACTGCTCTTGTCGGTATGCCTGAAGTGCTTATTCCTGTGCAATTGCTGTGGGTTAATTTGGTTACAGACGGACTTCCTGCCACTGCCTTGAGTTTCAATCCTATTGGACCGAATATCATGAAGCGCCCACCTAGACATAGGCAAGAAGCTTTAGTTGGACAATGGCTGCTGTTCCGGTATGTCGTTATAGGTACTTATGTTGGTA
This sequence comes from Tortispora caseinolytica NRRL Y-17796, assembly GCA_001661475.1. Taxonomy (NCBI): domain Eukaryota; kingdom Fungi; phylum Ascomycota; class Trigonopsidomycetes; order Trigonopsidales; family Trigonopsidaceae; genus Tortispora; species Tortispora caseinolytica. The sequence goes on from KV453842.1 coordinate 2,253,390, forward strand.
TTGCTACAGTTGCAGGATATGCATGGTATTTTTTGATCAGCGCAAATGGCCCTCATTACACGTGGTATGAACTTACACATTTTGCCGGACTGGGATTAGTTGATTCTGAAGATATAGTTAAAGGGTCTACTATATCGTTGTCTATTCTTGTTATAATAGAGATGCTTAATGCATTGAACGCTGTTTCAGAGACCGAATCGTTAGTGAGGCTTCCATTTTGGAGAAACATGTATTTAGTTGCTGCTATTTGCTTGTCACTCGCTCTTCACTGTGGAATTCTATATTCTGCCACCATGAATAGCATATTTTCAGTGGCTCCACTTGACGTCAGTGAATGGATAGCAGTAATCAACATCTCGATGCCTGTCATTCTTATTGACGAGATTTTGAAGGCTGCTCAAAGAAGTATGAACACCACCAAACAGAAAACAGAATAAGGAGGAGGCGAAGCGGATAGATTATTACTGAGAAAATAGAACAGCGCTTCAGAGCTGTGACCGGAATGGGGAGACGTAAATGTCTACTATTATCGCAGTTTAGAATAGAATCGTCTAATTAGCATTTTACTTAATCTTGACGGGTCTTTAGAAGACGTTTAACGACGTTGTCCTTTGTTATGACATAAACGACAGCTCCCCAACCACTGAGTGCATCGCGATCTTGAGCATTCAATAAAGCCTGAGAGATGGTTTCAAACAAATCCTCAGGCTCAAGGTTCGGTTCATATAAACCTTCGCACATACCGTATAATTGATCTGAGGCGGTTCCGGATACTATGAAATCTTGAGCGTAGTCGATACATCCAATAGAATCAAATCCACAAATAAAGGGCGCACCAGTCCGCGAGTCAAGGCCTGCGACTACGGGACCAACAAAGTACGGGCCAAATCGTCGAGAATACAAAGTGGTCGATACCATTTGAGCGAAAGTCTTTGGTTCTATGGCATAGTCGTGTTTTAGTTTATACAAGTTCGCTTTGGATGTCATTAGCTCTGAAACAGTTTGCACGTCGGTAGCCAAACCAGTGAGGCCGAGAAATACGTGGCCATAGTTGAATATCTTCTCGAAGTTGTTGGCCACAGTCAGGGCCTGTACTCCTAGACGCATATCGCAGGCAATGGCAACACAGTCTTTGCCTGTCATTGCGACACATGCGCTACCTATTCAGATGTTAGTCATATTGCTACTTAAATATCACAGTGCAACATGTTACACATACCATTTATAGATGAAGGGTCCGACATTGTTAGCGATTCAGTTAGGTGTGAGTGCTGATTGTGGTGGATGCGGTGGTTGGGAGAGGGGGGGACCAGTTGGATTTGCCTGCGGCGTCAAAGTGCCCGGTTGCTGTTTCTCTGTGATTCTTTCGACAATTTCAAAAGATGTCACAGTTCACTGTTCATGCGAACTTTCAAAATAGAAGAATACAAGTTAGAATGCTTCCAAATGAATCAGGACAACTGTTGTTAGAGCGGTCCTGTAAGGTGTTAGAACTAGATGCAGCCGGGTATGGACTTAAAGCTGGAAAGTCTATGGTTGATTTGTCTTTGCCATTGCGCCTCAGCGGCCTTATAGCTGGCTCCAAAGTTGAGATAGTACCTGTATCAAACAAGCCATATAATGTGAATATTGCGCTGCAGCTTGAGGATATTAATTCGCGAGTGTCAGTGACCGTTTCGTCGTCCGATACCGTCCTAGAGGCTCTGAACAAAGGTGGGGCCACCGCCGGGGTAAACCTCGTGCAACGAGTAGCAGACTCTGGATATTACTACATACCAACTGTAAGGTTCTTGAACAAAACTCTTGTATCATTGTCTGATCTCTCAAAACCGATATCTTATTATGGCATTAAATCTGCCTCGCTTCTCAGAGTCAAGCTTGAGCTATCCGACATCCCTTTCGAACATATAAAGAATGATCTAGTATTTTGTCACCCAGAAGAAGCATCAGAATCTCAGCGCCCGACTGAAGAAAACAAACTAGTCTCTATTCAATCCACATCTACTGAGATTACAAATGGTTCAATATCACAGCCGGCTGCAGATACTCCATCGACACCTGTGACTCGAACCGAGAATGAGTCCAAAATGAACTCTAGGAAAGTTCAAGTTTACAAATCAGCTGAGTCAAGCACACCTCAAAATGCTAATTACGAAGACGATGAAGCTACCTATGAACTTACTCTTGATAGAGCCAAACAATATCAAGCTATGCTATCAAACAAAGCCAGATCCAATGGACCGTTACTGACAAAGGCGTTAAGAGAGAAACTACAAGAAGAAAGGGCTCCTCAAATATCAGAAATGTTCATCAGAATTAGACTTCCTGACGAGACCCAAATTCAAAGTGGATTTCACCCAAATGAGTCCATCAATGCTGTATATTCATTTGTTAGGTCTACGTTAAAGGATCCTACTATTAACTTTCAACTATCTGCTCCTAGGCCTGCTAGATCTTTTGATGAATCTGATACATCCACTTTAACTGATCTACTGGGATTCTCCTCCCGAGTTCTTCTACTTATGACTCTTGAAGGGCAGGCTCGCATGCAAAGGAACTCGTTACTCAAAGATGACTATCTGAAATCTGCGCTCGACATCTCTGCCGCAACAGAATCGTCATCTGCAGATGATCTCAAGCATACAGATGATCAGAACTCAAAGCATACCGAACCTACAATAACGAAATCAGCTTCGAAGACAGCGCCTACTAAATCAATGCCAAAATGGCTGAAACTGGGAAAGAAATAGTATGTTGCTCTCACCTAGAAAACAATAACTATACGCACTTTTTGTTACAACTGCTTACTTAAAACATAATATTTTGTTCGATTGATTTTAGATCATTCGTACACAAAAAATAATCATTTCCATTTTCTAGCTGGATAGCAGCTAGCAAGACAAGAAGCTCATGCAAAATTTATTATGCACAAACGGGAGACATCGCGGGTAAACGGGCATTTTAAGATAAGAGAAAGAGAGGGGGTCACGAAAAAAAAGAAAGGAGAAGAAAAATAGAAGTAAAAGGATAAGGACTAGCGGTCTTTTTGATCGATATTCTTTCCTTTATCTTTTAATGAGCACGACGAGACTCAGCGATAACACCATTGAGTTCCTCGACTTTGTTCTTGCCACGCTTGAAAGTTCCTAATCTCCTCTTGGCAAGTTTGCGTGCACGCTTGTCCTTGCTGTTACGCAATAGTTCCATAACGCGTCGTTCATAAGGAGCGAATCCTACAACTTCCTTGATCAATCCGCGAACAAATTGAGTGTTTTTGGAGAGCTTGCCCTTAGAGTTGGAAGGACGGGCAGGAACAGCACGAGGAGTGACCTTGTGTCCCTTGTTAAGACCAACAGCGATACCTGATTTTTGTTCCTTAATGGCCATTGCTATTTGTGAATGTGTATATGAATGGTAAAGTATTAAGTATAGTGCTGTAGGAAGACCAAGCCATAGACACCCTGATGCTTCGCGTGGTCCCAACGTGACCGCTCTTAGGTTTAAGTTGTTATGCCAACACACATACCCTAAAGATTGAAACTGTTTTAAGGTTTTTCCCAATAGGAAAGGCCTGAAGCTCAACGCAATGCCCCCACTGGATTGCAGTGCAGGTAAGGGCAAGCTTAGTCCACTAGAGAATTTCAATCATTAGCATATTGAGCTTGTTATTTCCAAAAACCAGCCTATGGACCCGCAGTGGTAAGTGTTGCTATTACATAGTATTATATTTTGTATTTTATGGTTACTAACACGCGTAGTTTAGGGCTCGAATGCACACTCCGAGAGGCGTGTTTATCCAAACTCTCGTCGGCTGTAATGCCGTCCTCGGATCACATGTCTGCATACTCTGCCTTATTCTCTGAACTGAATCTTGCAAATGGCTCTTTATCGAATGGGAAGCATTCAAAGAAATCCGAAATGTCTTCATTCTATCAATGCAAACCTGATGAAGTACTGATGGCACTCTGTTCCTCTGCGGATAGAATTCAGGATATATCACGTGCAGAAGCATTATTAGATCGGATAGTTCAGTCTCTCAACGTTTCGACACTATCGAAAGTAGATCGATCTCCACTCGAGTATGTTTCTAATCTGGTTTTAGGGCTCCTGTCTCTGAGGTATAACTTCTCGTCATTGGAAGATCGAATATCTGATCTCTTATTTGACTTTTTAAAGCATACTTTGGATGATATACAACTTATAAATCAAGACTCTTTTGATGATTCTCTGATATATTTGGAGATTTTACATGGAGTACTTATTTCGCTCTCGAAAAATCACGCAAAGATATCGTGCTCTTTCAAAATCCACCTCTTACAACTGATTGAACATATATTCGCCGACGATTTTATAGAAGTCGTTACTGATGCTTGCTCTATGTTATCGCAGCCAGCGACCTCGGCCGATTCTTCTCAGTCTGTTTGCTATTCTTTTTGGTTTTTCTCTTACCTGTCCAGCAAGGTCTTGTCCTCTTTTGTGCAAGATCTTGTCATTACTTCGTCTGCCTACACTTCCAGCTCGTCGGAAGAAAGCCACCCCTATGCTCTACTCGAACAACTGGTCACAACTGCCCAGTTTGTAGATGATATAGAAATTGGTGATTCTAATCGGTTATTGAAATTAGCACAAACAATTGCGCAGACTGCTCTGAGATTAGTGGAATCTGGATCTTCTTATTGCATGATATCTTCTTTCGAAGATCTCAGATTTTCTATGGATACAAAGTCTTATGCGCTTGCTGTAGCTTCTATGTCTTATCAAACACCGTGCTCTTTATCTTCTTATCTACATGATATTGTTAAAGCTACACTTGATAGCGATGCACAAATGCAGGATTTCGATCTAGCTTCTGTCGTTTATCTTGTCATAGTAATGGCTTCTGCTTCGCACAGTGATTTAGTCACCATGTTTGCTAAACAGTTGCCTACTTTCATTTTGCGAGGTAACGCATCGAAGGAACATATATTATGTGCAGCTAAATATCTTGGCTTAGCAATGAAGTCAGTTTCGCAGGATGTTATTGTATCCACGCTTTACGTTTTGGCTAACATGATAAGTGAGTTCGATGAAACTATCAATCGAAATTCTAATGCACTCGTTCCATTAGCCACCGGTAGAGCGGCCCTACCCGATACACAGAACGACCTGGCTCGCTTTTACACAGCTAGTTCCAATGTCATAGTCACTAATGGGGCTAACTATGAAATGCGAAATGAGATAGAGGACAAGATTGTGACTTGCATAGTGGGAATGGTCTCGCAGTACAATGATACCGTCATATCTGCACTTACTGCTACTATTCTTACTCAAAAGCTTTCTCCTAGGTCGCAGAGAGCTGTTGACTTATATATTATTGAAGGTCTGGCTCGCATCTGCCCATATCTGACAATTAGAGAGTTCAAACCTGTGATTAAGCTATTCACCAGATTGAATAGCACTTCATCAATAACTGGAAACAGCAAGCTTATTGATACTATAAAGCAGGCTCGCATCATTGTATCTCGAGCATTAAGCCCAGGAAACGCTCTTTTCGAATCTTATTTAACCGAGTTGCTATCTTCCATTGTTTCTAAAACCTCTTCAGAGTCGCAATCTAGGCATCCACAACACGGCTCTAGTAAGAAATTGCGACAATCAGCTAATGAGCTCTCTCATATTATTGCACCCCTTGCTGAACTACTTCCTGATGATAGCCAGCCTGCATTTAAAACTGCGGATAACCAGTTGAACACTCTCTTCCGTAGCGCTTGGTTTAATTTGGCTGCACATGGATTCACTATTGAGCTAGAAATGGTCAAATCTGACATTGTGTACATGCGTCGAATTGCCCGCAATTCACCTCCTCTGGTTTCGGAAATATCAGCTTACCAGTTGGACAGCCAGCTGGAACTGAATACTATTCTGCGCAGAAGCTCTGATGGAAATTTTCATGATCTCAGGCATTACTTGATGAACACACTGCACTTGAACTCTTATGAGATTAAGCAACTGTCAATATCGAAACAGATATTCATAGGAGCTATGTTACTGCTGGAAATATTACGTGCGCAATCTGGCAGCTGCTCTAAAGCCATTCTGTATTTTCTGGATCCTGGATTCAAGGCTGCTGATGGCTCGAAGATTATCTATTCAGTCTTGGACATCATTTTAAAAGAGTATATTTCAGGATGTGCTGTTACAATTACGAAGTCAGCAGTCCCCAGTGTCACGGAGCAAGCACGAGAACTGCTAATTGCCTGCTGTCATCGGCTTAAGACCGTTCAAGATGCGGCATTTTACGCATTTGATAAACTGCTTAATGCGTTTCCTTCGGTACTCTGTTATCGAGAGTGTATGTTTGTGCTCCTTGAACTTATTGATATTATGTGGTCGAGCTGCATGGATATGTACACGGAAGAGTATTTTCCACATTCTAAATTCCATTCACCTTCGTATCAATTTGACTTGCAGCTGTCAGACTCCTATGAGCAACGCCGCGATACCTTATTATCTTTTCAGAAGAAAGCAAAAGAATGGGTATTGTTTGTTATTGACTCTATGTCCTATAGCATAAAGTCCGTTCTGCAAAGCTATCTACTCCAAGAAGATGATCATTTCATAGGAAAGATATCTGCTGGCAGAGCTTTTGCGCTGGAAATGGGCAAGATAGTGTCTCCAAACGACCGTGAACGTTACTTGGTTGAAACTGCGTCAACAGGATTAGGATCATCTGCTGTTTCCGATTTCTTGGCACAATATTCAAGGCTTCAAATTAGAGTCTACGTTATTGGTCAAGATAGCGACGAAGCTAAGCGATTTGAAGACGAAAAGCAAGGGTTAATAACTGAATTGAAACGGATCGTGAACTCATATCAGGAGGGAACAGCTGTACCTATCTCACATACTCGGGAAGTTATAATGACCACAGCCGGGCTAATTATTCGTAATGCGAATCGAAACTGTTATGATCTGGTATGTCTTTTAGTTTCCATTCCTTTTGCTGCTTTCACTCATTCAACTTTTGAACTTGCGTTTCCTGTGTGGTTTTGGATTGCTTCTCAAAATGTGAATCTTAGAATATTTATATTCTCAAGAGTTTGCTTTGAATTCGATTGGAGTGTTCGGGAAGGTAAAGGACTGTACTCGAAGCATTTTGATAAACCACCAGTGTTTTGTCAGAAAATGGAGTACAAGCCCTCGAAAGTTGACGAAATTCGCTATGAAGAAAAGTTGATACTGAACTCATTTGAACCGCATATACTTGCTTGTCGAATTTTGTACAGTATGTATCACGCCTCGAAATTGATATCTCTCGACGTGGAATTTATGCTGGCTAGGGCGCTTGGTGATGCAATTGATAATTTTCACAATGCGAGTTTTCATCCGTTAGCTCGATATCCTAGATTTGAGATGATTCTTTATGCTTTAAAGTTCTTCACACAATCTTCGGCTTTCACTGAGAAGGAGAAGACTCTTTGGTATGAGAAAATTCTTGCTTCTGCGTTAACTTGTTATGAAGTATACCCTTGCTATCCTTATGGCGGGAATCGTTTGAGACTAATTGCCGAGCTTGGTTTACTAAATGAACTGATACTAGTTGTTGAACAGCTCAACTGTGTTGGCGCCAAACTCCAACAGCTTCGTACATTGTTTGTACTGTTCTTAGCCGAAGATATTTCTAAAATTGGTGTTTGGTTAGATCCAGTCTCTATGTCTTATGTACGCGGCTCAAAAGAAGCTGATATCGCAAAACATGCACTGGGTAGGATACATTCGACTTTCTTTACAGATGTTTGGACATATAACCCACTCCTTGCTAGAAATTTAAGGCGCATCTATCCAAATGCTTTTCCGAGCGAATTGATTTCAAAGGCAATTCTTTCAGCTCCTGAACGGCTAATAAGTCACCCAGAATTGGTGGAAGACTATCTTTCAGCGTCACCCGTTGAAGCCAGACACTGGCTGTTGCTCTGGAAGCCATGTGAACCTATAACTGCCATTAACTTATTGATGAAACATAGCGGAGATCCTTATGTCACTCAATATGCTATGCGATCATTTCAATCTTTTAGCCACGACATAACATTTTTTTATGTCCCTCAGCTAGTGCAAGGACTTCGACAAGATCCTTTAGGTTATGTTGAGAAATTAATCTTGGAGACCGCCAAGCTGAGCTCGCTTTTTGCGCATCAAATAATTTGGAATATTTTGGCTAACCGTTATAAAGATGAGGATGCAGAAAAACCGGATGCGCTCAAGCCAGTATTTGACCGAGTTATGAGCGAGGTAATTAATTCGCTCGAAGATGATGAGAGGGATTTCTACGACAGGGAGTTTACTTTTTTTGATGAGGTAACATCAATTTCTGGGAAGCTGAAGCCATATATTAAGAAATCTAAAGCTGAAAAGAAGGCTAAGATTGATGAAGAGATGAGCAAGATTGAATTACTTCCGGACGTCTATCTTCCTAGTAACCCTGATGGAGTTGTCGTTGGAATTGATCGTCGAGCTGGCAAGCCACTTCAAAGTCATGCGAAAGCCCCATTTCTGGCCACCTTCAGGATACGACGAGATGAGCAAATTTTGAATATGGATGACATGGATGAAGGAGGTGTACCGCACGAAAAGAAAATGAAAGTGACGAAAGAAGTATGGCATAGTGCCATTTTCAAAGTTGGAGACGATTGTCGGCAAGATGTTTTAGCATTACAGTTGATTTCGGTATTTCGATCTATTTTCGAGGCCAATGGGCTTGCATTATATGTTTTCCCTTACCGTGTAACAGCTACTGGGCCTGGTTGTGGAGTCATAGATGTCCTTCCACATTCAATTTCACGTGATATGCTTGGTCGTGAAGCAGTGAACGGTCTGCACGCATATTTTATTAGCAAATACGGCAGCGAAGAATCTATTGCCTACCAAGAAGCGCGAATGAATTTTGTTCAGAGTTTAGCAGCATATTCAGTTATTTCCTATCTATTGCAATTCAAAGATAGACATAATGGAAACATTATGTACGACGATGACGGACATATTTTGCACATTGATTTTGGATTCTGTTTTGATATTGTTCCCGGAGGGGTCAAGTTTGAAGCCGCTCCATTTAAGCTTACGCACGAGATGGTGCAAGTACTTGGAGGTAATTCTCGAACGCAGAGCTTTTTGTGGTTTGAGGAACTATGTATCAAGGCTTATTTAGCGAGTCGGCCATATGCCAAAGAGATTATTGGAGTAGTTGAAGCAATGCTGGACAGCGGGTTGCCTTGCTTCAAGGGAATAACTACTATCAAGAAGCTGAGGCAGAGGTTTCAATTGCAGAAAAGCGATAAATCAGCCGCGGAATTTATGCGAGGACTGATCCGAAAGAGTTACGAGAGTATCTATACGAAGGGATACGACGAATTTCAAAGGATTACAAACGGAATTCCATATTAAGTATCCTTAAATCTCGAAGGTAGTACAAAAGAGAAGAGGGGAAGACAGAGTTGATTAAAATCGAAAAATGATGAACAAAAGCGACATGAAGCGTTCTAAAAGGAGAACAACGATAAGATGGTGGAAGGCATATCGAGTGGATTAGGTGCATAGAGTTGATATGGCCAATCTGACACCCTCAACGATAGCTTCATGTTCGACAGAATGAATTCTGGATTCGAAGGATTCAAGAGTGTCGTCCGGTAGGATTGGTACTTCTTTTACGACCAAAGGAGTTCCGCGATCGACTTCTTTTATAACTTGATGTATCATTACACCTGATTTTTGTATTTCGCCATTTTTGGCCGCGTTGTAAGCTCTTTCGATAGCGTTGATACCATCGAACTGACCAGGTAGAGCAGGATGTAGATTGATTATAGGGATGTTTTTCTCGGATATGATATCTAGGAAAGAAGGGGAGAGGATCAGCATCCATCCTGCGCATACGATCAAATCAGGTTTCAAATTGACAATTATATTTCCTAAGTCAATATTGAATTGTTTTCTTGCAGCTTTTCTTTTATCCTTATCAGTGAGATCTTTGTAATAAGTCTGAAGTTCATGTACAGTTGTAGGTATATTCGCATTAGCGGCCCTTTGGAGTCCGTATGCTGTAGAGGATGAAGATATGACGTGGAACACTTTGATCGGCAATGAGCCTGATTTTGAAGCATCAATTAGAGCCTGTAAATTGGTTCCTGAACCTGATATCATTACTAGTACGTTTTTCATTGTGAGATAGATATTCTGCCTCTTTTTTCTGAATAATAAAATAGACCTATTCTTCTTTTTTTTAGTGCTTAAAGTGTCGTAAAAGCAAAAGAATAGTCTTTAGGTAGTAAAGTTCGAAAAGTTTACTTAGAAAACAACTACTACGCTTCTATTCATCGCCGACATGACAGATATTGACAGTATATTGAACGAAAACAGTGATGATTTTAATTTATGGGAAGAAGCTATAAAACAAGTTGAATCGAAAATATCGAAATCCTCAAGTTCAAGTGAAATAAAGCAGTTTCATACTGTGTTTGACCAATTTCTAACCAAATTTCCCCTTCTGTATGGCTACTGGATGAAATATGCCAATATAGAATTCAAAATAAAAGACTCATCTTCCTCTGAGCTAATTTATGAACGAGCTGTAGCTTCAATTCCTACTTCAGTCGACTTATGGGTAAAATATATCGATTTCGAGACGTCAATATCGCAAGATCACTCTACACTCAGATCTCTCTATAAGCGGGCAACAGCTTCCTGCGGCAGAGATTTCATGTCTCATACTTTATGGGATAAGTATATTGAATTTGAAACCTCGCTTGGTAATACCGACGAAGTATACAATATTCTAGACTTTGTTATTCGCTTGCCCCTTCATCAGTACGCCAGGTACTTTGAGCAGTTCTCGGCTTTGCTTCCTACTCGACCTCTACACTACCTGGTTAACGAAGAATTAACTGATCAATTTGCACAGGAAATAGACAATGGAGCGCAAAATCCCGACTATGAAAATCTTTTCCGCTCGAAAGTGACAGACTATTACAAAGCCATAGCCTTACGCACCCAGAATGGCACTTCTGCGAGATGGAGCTTCGAGTCCAAAATTTCTCGCCCTTATTTCCACATCGCAGAACTCGAATACTCAGAAATACGAAATTGGTCTTCTTATTTGGACTTTGAAGAAGATCAAGGCGATTTTGACAGCATAACTGCACTATACGAAAGGTGTCTTGTCCCGTGTGCTCTGTATGATTCTTTTTGGTTGCGCTACATCCGCTGGTTATCAGGCAAATTGGATACTGAAGAGGAGGTACGCAACATATACAAAAGAGCTTGCTCTGTTTTTGTACCGATAGGTCGTCCATTTATAAGGATATCTTTTGCACTATTTGAAGAGGCAAATAATAGGCCTTCCGTTGCAAATGATATATATAATGCTCTGCTATATGCCCTTCCCGACTCGCTTGAAGTTATCATATCTAAAGCTAACTTCATGAGACGTACCAACAAAATCGAAGACGTAATCGATTATTATAAATCGATAATCGATTCTCCAGATACTGCATACACAGTGAAAGGCCCATTGACTGTTGAATTGGCCAAACTGTATTGGAAAATCCAAGGCGACCCTGCGAAGGCTCGAGAGCTCTTCCAGCAAACTGCAACTTGGTACTTGGATTCCCCATACTTCTGGATCAACTACCTTAAGTTTGAAATCGAACAGCCTCTGGATATTGAAAACCCGCAAAATAATCATAAATTGATTGCTGGCGTTCATTACGACATTATAACAAACGCTACATTACCGCCACACATCTCTAAGGATCTTTCACACGTCTACATGGACTACCTACTACAGCATGGAGATTCGAAATCTCTGAAAGAGTACATGTATTTGGACCGTCAAATAAACGGGCCCTTTTCTGTACAAGATCTGCATAAAAGAAAGCTTGACACTTCAATTGGCTCCACTGAACCGGTGAAACGCCAGAAAATATAACTTTTTGACGACCAGCATATGGATATAGGCAGGCTCCCAACTGCACCAACCTTCTGATTGTTACCTACCTACTATTGGTAGCACCCTAAAACATAATACTTATGGATTATAAATACTCGTTAATTCCACAGGCAATAGCTTCTATTGCTCTTAAATTATTATTATTTCCAGCTTATAAATCTACTGATTTTGAAGTACATCGAAATTGGTTAGCAGTCACATATTCTTTGCCTCTGCGGAGCTGGTATTTTGATAACACATCCGAATGGACTCTTGATTATCCACCCTTATTCGCTTATTTCGAATACTGTTTATCACATATTGCGAAACTTATCGATCCAAAAATTGTACAATTGAACAATCTAAACTATGATTCTGTTTCTGTCATAGCTTTCCAAAGATCATCTGTTATCATTTCGGAGCTTTTGCTTGTCTCAGCTCTATCCTACTTAGTTAATTCTTTAACATATAGGCCTAATGGTCTTGCTCGCGCTCGGCGAGCTTTTGCTTCTGCATTAGCTGTGCTGTTATACCCCGGTTTCATCATTATTGATCATATACATTTCCAATACAATGGCTTTTTGTACGGAATACTTGTTTATTCGATTGCTTTCGCGCTGAATAAACGCTACATTGCTTGCGCTGCTTCTTTTACAGCCTTGCTCCTATTTAAACACATTTACTTATACATAGCACCAGCTTATTTCATGTTTCTGTTGCGATCTTACGCCTTATCGCAACCCACTTCTTTTTCAAAGATTGCCGCCCTCACAAAAACCGCATTCACTGTTCTGTTTGTTGTTTTCGTCTCGTTTGCGCCTATACTTGTCGACACTTACCTTAATGATCCAACTCTAGACTCTGTTGTTGATCAACTTATTCAAATCAAAGTCCGACTATTTCCTTTCTCCAGAGGCCTGTGCCATGCATACTGGGCTCCAAACTTCTGGGCCTTGTATGCGTTCGCAGACAGAGTTCTGTCCTTTTCATATGAAATCTTGGGAATTTCCTATTCTAAAATCTCCTCGTCTACAAGAGGGTTAGTGGGTGATACAGCGTTTGCTATTTTACCTCAAATCACTCCAAAAATGACGTTTATATTATCTGCTTCTTTGGAACTACTAGCTATGTTAAAGCTGTTGTTCTACCCCTCATATGAACGCTTCTTAGGGTGTATAGTCTTCTGTGGCTTTTCATCTTTTCTATTCGGATGGCATGTCCATGAAAAAGCTATCCTATTGCCGTTTATACCAATGACCTTGCTGTCTTTACACAACCGCAGAATTCTAGAGTCTTATTACCCACTAGTGTTTTCTTCGGTTTTCTCATTGTTTCCTCTTTTGTTTGGAACAGCTGAAATCGGCGTCAAATGGTTTTATTCTTTATCTTGGATACTAGCCTTGGTATCATCCTTCAATTTCTTAGCCCCTTCAATTACCCGTCGACGGTTCCTGCTCGACAGAGTCAGCCACGCCTACAATATCGGAATGATCCCGGTAGGTTTATTTTTGGATTTTGGCCCCGCACTTCCTTTTATCAGAAATTACTCTTTTCTTCCGTTGATGATCATTTCAGTCTATTGCGCCCTTGGAGTCATAGCTAGCTGGGTCAGCTTTTCATGGCTATACTTCTTTACGAGTTTCTAAGAGCGTATGATTCTTATTAATTAAATATGCATGTAAAATGTAGGCTAAATGAAATGAAATAATGTTAAGAAACTGAGGAGGACTTATGCCTCCATAGTCGATATCTCTTGGTATAAGTCAATAAGACAAGAGGAAGACCAAGCCTGCGTGGTACAAGAGTCGGCACAGAATGAGCCATCCTTGTTGGTCAACTCAGCAAGTCCGGCCCATACAGATTCATTGATATGACGCCTGTGCGCTCTCAATCTCAGATATAGCTGCTGGTAGATATCAAGTATCTCATCGGGTGAATTGGCACGCTTCATACCAAATTTCAGCATTGCTCTAAAGAAGAAGCCAATGCACCAAACCCATTCAGGACCTTGGTGATAATTACGGCCTTTAGAAACCGCAAAATCATCGTTATCAATTCCATTGATGTAATCCGGTCGATAATTCAAATCGCTTGGGTCCAATGTTCTCATACCAAGTGGACCTCTGATGTGCTTATCGGCAATGGAGATACACTTGATCGCTTTGGATGGATCAAACAGTTCAGGGGCAACAGCCATAGCTATAGCAAAATTCGGACGCAATTGATAATCTTCATAGAGCTTTCCAGAACGGTAAAGATCCTTGTATATTCCTCGGCGATTAACAATGCCAGTTTCTATGTCATACTCGTGATCGTGCGCTGGATCAACTGGGATGTAATAACAATGTTCAAACGATTTCTGCAGCGTGTCATTCCACTTGCTGAACGATATCTTCTCACCGGTTGATTTCTTGACTTCGCTAGTGGAAAACTTTCCCTCAGCGTTCATATCAGAAAGCCATCTCAGAGTGCTTTTCAACAGACCAGTGATTTCAATTGCTGCTCCATCCCTTGGTGTACCAGGCCACCCCTTATTGCCAGCTCTTTCTGATTCACCCATCTTATCCATCCAAGTTCCACAGTTCCACTGGTTTCCTCCAAAAATCATTCCTGTTTCCCAGTCCACATCAATATCAATATTGAATCCTTCATCCTTCATCTGAAAGTCAATTGAAGGACCAGCGTGTGCTTCCCTGAAATGGATTCCGGCTGCATGGCGAGACATGACTTCAACAATGATCTCTTCTATGCTCGATTCGTAAGAATAAGCCTCAGGATCATCGACATCTATCCATCTATCATCGAGTGGAAATCTTCTCTTCACCTTTTCTTGCAAGATACTGTATCCGTCGGGAACAAGAAGACAATAGTCCTGAATAGCTTGGAGGAAGAACCAGACAGAATCACGTGAATTATATCTGGGTTTATTTCCAGAATCAAGAAGATTAGGGATCATTCCATGTTTCAGAACACTGGCGAATGCCAAAATATGAGCCTTAGCTTCTTTATGTAGACCTGTACAAACCAACAGACCTCTGAGAGAAATAAAAACGTCTCTACCCCAACATCTCATATAACTCACACTGAAATGCGGTAGGCCTGCAGCCAAAGCCCCAGCCTCTGATTTTGGAGTGAGTTTAGCAGATTTAATCTTACCATGCAGTTGAAAGCTAGTTAAGACCAGAGACCTGTAGAATTCCGTTGGTTCTTTATAGGGCAGAGTGCACAGCTCGATCGCACGATCGGTAATTGCAGAATAAGCCGTCTGAACAATAAGAACAAAGAATCTCGGAAGCAAAAAAGAGGGCAGCTGAGTAGCAAGATCAAATCGATGCTCAAACCAGTCAGCAAGTGGCTTTAGCGTCGGGTGAACACTCTCAAGGCGTCGAATTCTAGAAAGAAGAAAATCAAGGGCCCAGGTTCCAGCTCTGAGATTGTCACATAGGGGATGCCCAAGTTCATTGTAACGGATAATCAATCGGAAGACAGACATCCAACCTTGAAGACCTGCATAAGCCAGGCTACCGTAGTTAGGAATGTTATAGACTCCGAATTTTCCATCTGTAACGTCTCGCTCCTCAGCATCAGCCTTGTAGAGGATATCGTTGATAGCGATAGGGTCTAGGTCCTTCACTACTTCAGCAGCACCAGTTCTAGCAAGTCGGTCGATGTTTCCGTTCTTTTCCATGCTAGGGATTTCGGTACGGAACAGTGCAATAGAGCCCTGAGGAAAATGGGCAGGGAGATGAACAGTAGCAACGTCCGAATCTGAATATTCAACTGTAGCATCTTCTAGGTCTAACAGCTCTCCAGGAACGCCGTTTAGGTGAGTGTCGGAATCTTTAAAATCACCAGTAGCATGGAATGTGCAACAGAGCACTTGCTTTAGCTTGGTACCTTGATGAGTGATATTCTCGAGTCTTTGATCTCCTTCTAGGTGAAATTTGGTCCTAGCAATTAAGAACCAGCCTTTACCAGTTTTTGCATTAGAGCGCGTGACAGTGATGTACTGTCCTTCATGATGGACAAACATTTCACCTGCACCAGAAGTGCCCATCTCTTCATGCATACGATTCAAGATGCCTTTTGCACGCGCAATTCCAGGAGGGAATGTATATTCACGCACCTCTGAAACGACGTTCAATAAATGTGGATAACCCTCATCAAATCCAACAACCGAACCGATAGCACACGCACACATCGCTACCAGAGCGGCATTGGGGAGCGTGTCTCCAAGAGTTCGTCGTTGATAAGGTGTCTCATTGTCATGAGTGCAATCCATAAACAAAGCATGGATTGGACTAGCACGAATATGGACAGGCTTGCCGTCGACTGTACCGCGGGAAATACTGCCAATTGGTCTTCCACCATGCTTATGAACTAAGGTTGAAAGCTCAGCCGGGGTCCAACACTGCATGGCCTCGCGAATCAAACTGTTAATACCCAGACGTTCCACAAAAATTTTGTCCATTGCCTCAGAACCGCTGAACAGTTCCGCAACTATGTAGAGGTCGGGCCTAACTTCACGGGCCTTGTCTAACAGGTACTCTCCTACATGAAGAGGAGTAGAGTGGCAGTTGTCAATGCGGAAACCTTTGAAGTGTTTTGCACATATCTGCACGTACTTAGTCATCCTGTCCCAGAGGTAAGGAGAATCTTCTGGTTTAGCGCCGTACCTCAGCTTCACGCAATCTCCCCAGACGATTACTTCGCGGCGAATATAAGCCTTAGATCTGGGACTGGCAAAGTCAACCAAAGGATTAGCAGCCCAAATCCAACCGTTATTCGCTAAGCCGACAACTTCGCCCGTCGTAGTCTTGACACGCGTGAAGTAGGTTTCAATAAGAGGCGAATCAGGGGTGATTTCACCCATTTTAGGTCCATGATCATCAAGGCGAGTATACTTGATTCTGTTGAAGAGCTGTTCAAGCATCACACTTATGTCATCATCGAATTCATGGTAAAACTTAACATTGAGAGCATCTATGACTCGCTGAACCATTTCGCCAAATCGCACATAACCCATATTAGAATCAACACCAGGAAGGCTAGCAAAATAACCCATAGCCTTCTCAATATCCAGTCTTCTATGAAATCGGCCACCACACATGTCAAACCCTATGCCTGCAACCTCACCAATAAAGTGAGCCTTGTCTTCGAAGGAGCCACCAGTAGGAATGGGGATAGGGGTGATCTGTCCATCAGCTTTTTTCCAGATGTTGCGAGCTTCAGTCACTATAGTGACGACATCAATGACATAAAATTCCCACAATCTAATTGACGGCAGAACATCACGCTTTATTCCTTCCATGATCACCAAAAGATCATCGGTAGAGTTCAGAACGGTAGGGTATCCCAGAAGTTTCATTTCCGTAGAGAATTCAAGAAGTCTAGTGTCCAGTTCGTAAGCCGCAGAGAGATGAGGAGAATTATTAATATTGTAACCGGAATCAGGGTGTTCTTGGAGCCAGGCAGAGTTGTTGGCGGTATGATTAAGCACGACGTCAATCAGGGGGATAAGCTCATGCTGTGTTTCCATATGGTCCATCAACTTTGCAATGTCGTTTTCATTTCCAGGAAAGATTTCAGGATCAAATGTTAGCTGATCATAAATGGAATAAGGGGAGTTTGAATCACCACGCTGTTGTAGAGGAGTGAAGTGTACCATATTATAACCTTTGTTCTTGATAATTTTGAGCTTGTCGTTCCAGGATTCAAAGGGGCCCATCCATTTAGAGACAACAGTTTGCATGGCAAGTGCATCGAGCGGCAAGTTTCGGCCTTGGAAAGAAAATCTCGGATTGACAGTGAAGTAGTAAATCGGGGACCTCACTTTTTCTGTGCTCAAAGGATCGAGAAATGGTTTCATTGGATAGTATTGAGTGTAGAAAGCGTAGGCACCTGGTGTATGAACTTCGATATCAATACAACAAGTTCCGTTGAACGTTGCATTGATTTCATGGCCGTAGAATTTATTGCGCACAAATTGCGTATCTCTTGGAGGGAGATTAGACCATAGCAAGCCGCCTCGAGCGACGTCGGAGGCACCAGTGACTTCAAATCGCAAGGTGTACGGTTCATGTGGAGGAGGTAGAGCCAAGAATTTACCGTTACCGAGGACAATTGGTGCACCTTCAGCCGTAAGTTTGATTTCGTATATCTTCTGAAGCATTGAAAAGGAGAGCAGTTGGAGTTGCGGACGATCGAAGTGAACAAGGAAAATAGGGTAGGAGGGTGCAATTAGTGAAATGGTGTTCTATAAATGTATCGAAATTAGCTGCAGGAGGGGAACGGTATGCAACTAGATTGGCAGATGATCTTTAAGGGTTTATTCTGTATGAAACTCTGATAGCTTTGAGTCGGATATTACATCCAAGGCGGATTAGCAAGTCACGAGTTTTTTCTCCACAATTGAGTTATACAAAGCAAAATAAATTAATAAAGCAATTCAAAAAGCAATTACAAAATCTAAAGGAGATAAATAATGTGACTTCTAGAATGAAGTAATGAAACTAAAGCAGGTTTTTGTGAATTCCCTTAAGCGATCGCGAATACTATGTTCAGATTATCCAATCCCATGACCACATCCCGGTTCTTATTAGAGTTAGCGTCTGCAGGAACTAGAACCCAGCCCGTTGAATTATTATCCTCCTTGTACTACGTTGAAACCACTAAGCATAATCTGAAATTTAAATAATTGCATAGATATTATTTGACACAATTGTTTCAGAAGTATCAAATGATGGAAAATCGTTTTGTAAAGTGAATTTAGTTGAGATTAGTATATTCGATCTCAGCCCTAACAGACCTACTACCATCACTTTCAAAAGCACATAAATAGTCCCATATTTGTGCACTATTGTTTCTTTTTTCTTTTTATCCTTATGCTCGGGCATTACGCATATCAGTGAGGATTCGTCCGAGATTGTGTATTTGCTGGTTGAAAACTATTTTTTGACCGCTCTTACAAGGCTTTATTGTCATGTAAGGAATTTTTGGCTCATAATTCGCTTACTGCATATTATCTGCGGTAGGCTCCCACTTTCTTTTAATGTAGACCAATCATTGTTTATCTTTGTAATAACTGCATACTAATAAAATTAATCGCTTATAAATATATTGTAGATCAACTATTCTGTTAAACTATAATCGTATGCTCTGAGTCTGCGAGACTCATTGACTTGTCTTCGTGCCTTCCCTGACCCGCCCAATCTCCACTTCCTCTATGACTCCTTCACGAGAAAGCGCCGGAGCTAAACACATCGCGTGTGTAGAATGCAGACAACAGAAAGTCAAGTGTGATTCTCATGAAATGCATCCAAATGCTTGTTCAAGATGCGCGCTAAAAGGAATATCATGCATAGTCCAACGCGATTATAGGAGGAGGAATAAACGTGTACGACTTGAACAGGTAGAAAAAGAATTCCAAGAGTTGAAAAAAGCTATTGCTTCCACCGATTCAATACCATCAACCTCAACTATGGCCACAACTTGGGATGCGCCGATATCGCTGGATATCTCCAATACCGATAGCCATTCAGATCATAAGTCCAACCTCATATCTTGGACAGCGTTACAAACGCCCTGTGACAGCAAAACGATCTCTGATCTCACCCTTTCTACTGAAGATATTCAGTTCTTGTTTAAACATTTTGCAATACATTACCAGCACCATATGCCGATTGCTGATCTCACACGAGCACCAAGCGACATCTTTGATCTGTCACCTTTACTCTTCTGGGTCATCATATTCACCGCATTACGAAGACTCCCCGATGCAAAATACAGGTCTATATATGACCAACTGGCAGCTAAGATAAAGTCACTTGTCACAGTCACTTTTGTGCACCCAGATGAGCCCTTCCCACGGCTTCCTTCGGTATATTCTGTCCAAGCACTCCTAATATATACATTATGGCCTCCAATGTCATATACAGTAGGCGCAATTACCAGTTGGACTACTGCAGGTCTGGCTATGTTTACTGCTGTTAGAATAGGTTTACACCGCCCTGGAAGAGCCCAAGACTTTGACAGAGTGAAGGTATCCCATCGGCTACCTGAAGTGATAGAAATAGTGCGAACATGGATCGCGTGCAATATCGTCTCTGAATACACCAGCTTCGCTTTCGGATACCCTTCATTCTCACAACACGAAACTACGGTAGCCTTGCAGCTGCAATTACCTTCTGCATTTGCTGCACCGCCTCGAATACAGTTCCAAGCAAAGTGTTTACTGCTCTATGAACAGATACTCACAACAATCACTTATGAAACTCTGGAAAGGACAGATGCTGCGGGATGCGCAGAGAGGGACAGAATTATTCGCTCATTGTCTCTTAATATTGATACCTTTGAGTCCACATACCCGAATTTAGATGTTATCGACCAGCTTTCGATACAGCTGTGTCGCTCCTCTTTATCTGGTCTTTACCTGATGGACTACGATACTGATTACCCGAAGATGACATATGACCGCTACGTCAAGGCCTATTCCTCTTCACTGGCTGTTCTGAAGCTAGTTATTAGAGCAGACAGCATGTACCCCAACTTTTTAACTCATTCGATTATAGCATACTTCTTCGGTCTTGTCATGGCTATGTGCATTATAATGCGTCTCATAGTTCTGCCATTTTTAGAGGACGATGACTTTATATCTGTCAAGCAGATATACTTTCAATGCATTACACTTATCAGAGATTGTTCTTTCGTGGAAAACGACATGGCTGCTAAGCTGGCACGCGTCCTGGGAAATTCCTGGAAAATGCAGGACACTCGCAGCCAAAAATTTGGTGCTACCCCATTTGCAATGCCTACTATGAGTATTCGAACGCGCGGAACAATGAGCGTTATCTATGACTCTTTATGGGCTTACAGGAACAAGTATGGTGCTAAAAAACTGATCGTTCCAGGTAAAAGCACCAAAGACAGTGTTAAGCCAATGTTAGGCGAAATCATCACAGGCACCGATTCTAACAAGGAGGCATTGTATTTCAATGGATCTGAAGTGCAAGAATCAGAGCCAGCAACGACAGCTAACTCTTTCAGCTTGCTCTCTGATACCAGCGAAGCAATGATGACTGATCCTCAAGCCCAAGACAACGTTGCGCCGATGTGGCAAGATATAGACGCTCTCATGCATTCAATTGGAGAGTTTTCGGATTTTGGAGATGCATTAGGCGTTTCTCCAGTCACAGCAGCCACAATAGATAACAATTAGGTGATTACTATTCTCGAGTAATATCATGTGTAACTGTGTAACTGGAACGGGCTGAAAATTACTTACAACTTTACTTAGCAACAACTAACGGAAACCACTTTCTCTGCTGACCAACCACCGATAGGGGAATTCTATCTATACAATTAAATATGGCAGGCCATCTACCATTTAAGAGTGATCCTGCTATTGAAAAATACTACAATATGCGGGAGTCCTACCCTAAATATTTTCGATGGACTCCTCGCACGATTGGCCTCAGTTTGTTGTTTGTTGTAGCGATTCCTGGGGCACTTACCTATGTGGCCTATTCAGTTGAAGGAAAAGTCGATATGCAAGGCAAGAGAAGAACGGACAGCATATGGAAAAACTAATGACTGCATAATATGGCTATAACTGTTACGAATTCGTTGCCATTATTTGCGATGATTTATGTAGAGATACATAATGAATATAACTAGAAATAAATGTATAAAATATGTAAAGAGGATTTAAAGGAGGGAGGATATAGAGAGGGTGAGTGTCATTTACTTGCGATACCACATTCTGGTAATTTTCTGAGCTCGCATCTTTTTTTGAAGTTGGAATACACCGTACATCAGTGCCTCGGCAGTAGGAGGACATCCGGGGACATAAACGTCAACAGGAACTATCCTGTCACAACCTCTAACCACGGAATATGAATAATGGTAGTATCCACCGCCATTAGCGCACGAACCCATAGAGATTACCCATCGCGGCTCCGGCATTTGATCGTAAACTTGTCGTAAGCATGGTGCCATCTTGTTTGTAAGCGTCCCGGCGACAATCATAATGTCACTCTGCCTAGGAGAAGCGCGGAAGATGATTCCTAGTCTGTCTTGGTCGTACCGTGGTGTCGACAGGTGCATCATCTCGACTGCACAACATGCTAATCCGAAAGTCATAGGCCAGAAAGATCCTTGTCTAGCCCAGCTAGCAATCCTATCAAGCGACGTCAGAACATAGTCCACAGCGCTGTCTGGCTTCTGCTCACTAGGCAGCGGGTAGTTGGTAGGCATTGACGAAGGAGCGTTTATGGCCTCTTGAACCTGTGCCGATGCAGCTGTAGCAGCTGTGCGGATCGTGTGAACATTGTGGATGCGTCCAAATCGCTGAAGCCCACAGACTCCTAATCTTGCTCTGAGCATGATTGAACCAGATAAAACAAGTTTGTGCGTAGGAAAAGAACCGTAGAAGTTGGTTGGTTGGCGGTCGTAGAAAAAAGAGGGTTCACTTCCCACTGTTGATTTGGCAAGTCTGTCTTTTCCACGTCTTCCTATTGGCTAAAGTTAATACTGGACGCTAATTAAAGTTACTACAATTGATGAACCCTCTTCAAATACTTATAATTAAGTAAACCAGCAATTTGCTGTATATATTATACATTAAATACAAGCATCTTAAAATGCACTTGCTACTATCAAGTAAGAAACAAATTACCAGGGGGTTCAGCTGACTCAACTGAAAAGCTTCTTCTTGATGCTCCTGAGTAACCCAGAGTTTTTATCAGGAGCAGAATCAGGAGTCGCTGTAGCCCCGGCATCTACAATAGTCACAGGCCCTACGCGAGTAATGGCCTGGAGAGTGCTCGTTTCTTGTGTGGCCTGCCCAACTTCTTGTGGGGCCAAAGCAGCAGGGGCGGCAGCGGCAGCAGCAGCGTTAGTAGCACTGAAATCATCTCCTCCAGTAGTGATAGCTAAACCATTGGCACCGTCATTGATATTAGCATATGCCAGATTGTTAAATGCCAAGTAAGCAATCTTCCTTGGTACCTGACCACATCCGCCAGATCTCTTATCAAAAACATGTGCTGATTCGTCCTCGGTTGACTCTTCCTCAATAGATGCTTCCTTGTCCTCTTCAATTTCACGTTTATCGAAATCTCTATCGAAATCATCAGACTCACTATCGCTTCCAAGAATGAAATCTCCAGACTCTTCGCTCTCATCTAACTCTCTCTTCTCAAAATCATTTTCACTAAGCTCAGCATCTTTGACAGTTGCTCTCTTGGAGAAATCATCGAACTTATCATGGTGGTCGTCGTCGTCAAGATGTTCATCAGCGTGGTGATGCTGATGATGGAAGTCCTCATCTCCTTTGTGGTGCCATTCCTTGTGCTTATGCATAGCTCCTGTTTCATGGTGCTTGTGCTTTTCGTAGTGGTTATGAGATTCAACTCCCTTGTGTTCTTCTTCATGTTTGTGTCCATGACGTTCCTTGTGGAGGTGCTTTTCATGCTCACTGTGTTGGTGATGTTCTTGGTGATGATGTTGGTGCTCTTCCTTGTGTTTATGGTCTTGATGTTCGTGGTGAAGATGTTTCGCATCATAATCATGCTTGTCTTTGTGGCCGTGGTGAGACTGCTCATGGTGCTGATGACTATCCGTATGCTTATGACCGTGGTGCTCATTATGACCGTGGTGCTCCTTGTGCTCATGTTGCTCCTTATGATTATGGTGCATCTTGCTATCATGTTTATGATGTTCATTGTGGCTGTGCACCTGCTTCTCATCGTGGTTGTGATGTTCCTTGTGATCATGATGCTCCTTCTCCTGATGATCATGATGCTCCTTATGATCATGGTGCTCATGATGACTATGAATTTGTTTCTCGTGGTGTTTATCATGGTGTTCATGTCCGTGATGTTCTTTGTGTCCATGATGGTCATGGTGTACATGATGGTGGTGATGAATCTCCTTGGGCCCACACTGATGGTGATGATGAGGCTTGTGGTGATGGCCATGGTGTCCATATCCCCAATTTCTGGGTTCAAGGTTGTTTAGCTTAGCAGCTGGTTCTCCAGCGGCTGCACCTTCTTTACTCTTGTCAAGATTGGCTTCTTTAGCAGCTTCCACTGATGCGCCAAGCGACTGGCCACCAAGGACAAACATAGCCATCCACACGTAAACGGCTACCTTTCCAACTCCGTGCATAGTGATTGAGTGATGGACTTATTGAAATTGAAAAAAGGGCACGATAGAAAAAGGGGCAAAATTATTCTAGCGTACTAATATTCCGGTATTTCGTCGCAAAAAGGTTGGACTAATAATGAGGGTTTGGCAAAGGCTCCCATTAATATAATGTTCTGGGAAGCAATGTCGCATATACCGCGCCATAATTTTTGGAAAATTTCTATTGAATGCAATGCAGATATGGCGCGAAAATCAAAGCACAATCATGATAAAACTCTCGGACTAAAACTGCAGCTTGCCCTTTATTGGGTGGACCCTCGAAACCGCAGCGTGAAAAGAAGTAAATGGGACCTGAATAATTCGTTTGACCAGTCATGCTGCTGATTTGTAAGTTCGCCATGCAGGGATCAATCGCATGCATTTTGGTTTCTCAGTTCTAACTCATCATCAACTAGATTTCTCGGCAAGCTGTTGAATTAGACGCGTGAAATCCATATTTTCAGCATATAGCATAGATATGGACTTCATGTTCAAGCTGTTCAAGCTACTGTAGTCCTCACTTTGATCAAAAATGTATTGAACAAGAGGGGTATGATTTACTGCTTCAGCATCAATAGGTTCTGTTTCTTCTGTTGATCTGGATTCGGGGCTGTATGGTACAGTTCTAGCGCATTTTAGCAACTGAATTATGATGTCGGGTGCCTCGAGATACCTTAAGCGATCTATCAATATAGTGAGGCCAGCTAAAGAGAATGTAAGAGAATTTATGAGCCTAGAGCTATCTGATTTTCTCTTTTGTGTCATTCCGTCATAAGTGATACCAATAATAGTGTCAGCAAACGCTTCAGCAACTGAAGACAAATTGCTTGGGTTACTAGTTGAACAATGCTTCAACGTGAGTCGCATGATTGCTTTGTATGCTTCTTCTTTTGGTACTTTAGGAGCTCGAGCAGTATGCTGAAGGACTATTGGTGTGGATGCGCTTGAAGTTGGGGTTGATGATAATGGTGTTGATTCGTTCGTTATAGAGTTTGAAGTGTGATGCATGTCATTGATTGAAAGGTCCCTTTTCATGCTTGCGCTTCTAGTGAGCATTCTGCAGGAGTTAGTAGGGTTCGCAGACGAATCGGGTACAGCAGTATGTGCTTTTCGCTTGGAGTTCTTGGAAAGGGTCGTTATCTCAGAGTTCCATTGCGATCTTGGTACTCTGCGGGTAGCTCTTAGAATTTTTCGCCGCTCAATTTCTAAACTTTTCTTAATTCTTGCAGTGGAGACTCTAGTAGTATTGCTTAGAACTGAGACACCCAATGTGTGTTCGTCGACTTTATTATCTTGAATAGAATAAAAATCGTCCGCAGCGATTGCAGGAAGTTGTTGCTGTTTTTTATTAAATATTGCCTGCCGGCGAGCTTTTCGTAATTTCTGTAAAATATCTTTCCCGCGGATAGGCATGTCGTAGAGCTTCTCGGTTGAGGGTTTGGCAGGGTACTCTTTCTCTTCATTTTCGTCTCCGCTAGACTCAGCAATGCCCAGATCTTCTGAATCGCGATTTTCAATATTTTCAGAATTACTGCGTTTATTCTTCGGAGTTATAGATTTACCTGTACGCCTGATTCGCAGTTGAGTTAGCTTTTCTTGAAACTGAGTGTAGTCAACGGAGCACTTTACAGCGTCGGCGATGGATTGAATGCGACCTATATCTATACCTTCAGCATCTTTGCCATTGATAGACCTTTTAGGTGTGTCTGGCACCAGAAGATCCATTTGCGCCGTACTTAGTAAGTCTCCTGCGCCCTTGTCTTTGACTATTCAATACTGAAAGTTCACGAGTCCCAAAGTGGATGGTGTGGTGTATACAGGGGGGCTTCCACAAACTTTAAATACAACTGCTTTTGTGATGGTCAATCACAGGGTACGTGAAAACACCGTGTCAATGTTTGCTTATCTTTTACACGATTGTGTGAAAAACTCCTTAACATCTTATAATATAGTACTGCTAGTATTTCTTGCTCTTAAACCTTGCCAAGACTGCTTACGACGTGGTTCCTAGTTCACTCTCTCAATGACGCGACGCGTCAATAAAGTTTATTCAATGTACCTAATACAGTAAATTGATTGACCTACATTCTTGATCCTCATTTTCTACCACCTCCTCGATTTCGCTCGCTCCAAATTCATTGCACTTTTGTAGCATTTTACGTGATTCGTACTGTAATATACAGTATCCGCAGGAATGTCATTCTCTCAAAATGCTATTCATATAGCTTCTCTTCCTGACGCGATTGCTGAGATCACTACTTCCAAAATACTCCTTCATACATCCTTCGCGCCACACGCGATCGTAACTGAACAGGATTTCTCTGTGTCTGAAGACTCTTTCGTTTTGGTTCACAAATCTCGTTTTGCCATATTATCTCAAACTCATGTCTCAATCTGGGATGCAGAAAATCAGAAATTGCGTCAACGCTACGCGTTTGATGTAGACGCTCAGTCTCCAGTAAAGGCTGCTACTTGGGATACAATCGGCGAAGCCCTCTACGTGGCTACTCCTTCAAGCTTCTACTTCGTCGATATCCCTGGCTCTTGGAAGAGTAGAGTCCCTTTTCCCAATACAGGATTGCAAGCTATGGATAGTTGTCCCGCAGATGGTAGCATTCTCGCGCTGGGCTATCAAAGCGGCAGCCTGGTTGTTGCGAAGCTATCATTATCAGGCATTCAGGTTTTGCTAAATGTCGAACCAGGCAGCTCACGTTTTAAGCGGTCGTCAGGTGATTCGGCGGAACTCTCTCTTTTATCTGCAAAACCTTCGAATCACGAGGTACTCTCTCTAGCCTGGCATCCTGCATCCGTAAGCTTGTCTTCTCAGACACTAGCTGTCACTCGAGCCGACAGAACCGTTGAGATCTGGAACGTGAATTGCCAAGACTGGGCAAAGAAGAGAAGGTCGCTTATACTCTCTTCCAGTTCCTTGTCGATCAGGGACATGCTATCTTGGTGTAAAGGTGGTCGTATCGTATATTCAGACTACAAAACAGTGGAAGTACACCATCTCCTTGAGCACGATTTGTCTATTTTGTTCCGCGGACAAATAAAGTCTTTGTCTCTTTCGCCAGATCGTTCCCAGATTTATCTGTTACCTGAAGGACAATCAACCTTGGTCACATTAGATCCGATAACTCAGGCTCCCCTGTCTCCAAACTTTGAAACAGGAAACGAGACTCCAACAATTCCTCTAGTCTCAAATCCTCCAGCTGTCCCGCTAATAAAACTACCAGTTCCGAAGTCACTCCAAAGGTCAAAAAGTGGTTCATCTCCTCATACATATCGACCTAATCAGTCTCCGCGCTTCGTCGCTCAACCAAACTTTCACCGCCCGCCGATTTCTCAAGAGAGCCCTGTGCTCTACAACCATTCTCAGCATGTCATATCTCCTAGACCGAATGGTAGACATCGCTCCTCTTCTTATTCAGCCCCTAGCCAAAGACGGCCGAGTAATTCTCACCCGCCTACTCCTAACATTGACTACCCTCCGCCAAGAAGGGCATTGACTTCTAAGGCTCCATCTACCCCTCCAGTTCCTGCTATGTTTGTTACAACTGAGAACGAGCCAATTATGGCTGATGAAGTCGTAGTTCGCAAAGATTCCGTTTCCGATAACATCGGTATCACCCCGCTGCCAGATATCGAGTCCTTTAAGGAAAGCATTACGATGTCGCGTGAAGATAAAATAGAGGCATTCTACTCTATTTCACGTCAAAATTCTGAAGCACAAGAATGGGCTTCGTCTGCCGCTCTGAACTCCTCTGTTAGCTCCTCTCCCGTGGTTATAGGGGTGGTCGCCGAAGATTCGGATGATTCAGACGAATCGGAGCACAGGGATCAAGGTATTGATGAGTTTGAGTCACATACCGAACCTCTCAGGATTCCACAACGTCTTGCACATATTGATGACGTAGAAACTCCCTTGTCAAGTTCGCCAATTGAGATAGGCCTGGCGTATGAAGAACCAATAACCAGTGATATAGCTATCGGTATTGTGTCAGACAATAGCCATTCCTCCTCAAGGGACGAGAATTCTGAACCAATCTCTCCTGATTCTCATTCTTCAAGTATTTATGACCTGGCAGTAGCAACTGGACTTGCCATATCGTGTGATTCCGAGGTCGGCCATGAAAAGCGCCTGAGTGACTTGAAACTAGATACGGCAATTATTAACTTGGAAACTGAAGAACATATCGATCATTCAATCGGAAATAACAAAGAAATAAAGGCGTCCATGGTCAGAACCCGTTCTGAATCTTTCAGTAAAGCGGCCTTGCACAATCCAACACAATCGCGAAATATCGACGATCCGCCTGCATTAGCTGCAGTTGAAAACGAGACTATTGATCTGACCGCTACATTCTTATTTCCTCAATTATTATCCACACTTCTGAAAGAAATCAGCGGCCCTAAATGCTATTCAATTGCTTCAAATTCAAACGTGAATATTGCGGCACATTTCTCTGAAGACACTGAGAAATCTAGCGCTTGTTTCGAGATGATAAGAAAGATCTGGGAAGGGTCTTATGATCCTGACGATACAGCCGCATATTTGAAAACTGAACAAGACAAAGACATACTCTCACGATGGGGGTTATTGTCTGTCGGTCTGAATAAGGAACTTTTGAGAAGTCACAACTCAGATCAAGACGTAGTTTTGAAAGCTACTCACTTATTGAATTGGGAATCAGCAGAGAGTGCTGTGGAATTTCTAGCTTCAAACAGGTTGTATTTTGACGCATATTTATTGTGCAAGTTGCGAGGTATTGCTGCTACTCCTGTACTGAGAAGCTGGTCGCATTCAATAAAGGACAAGAACTCAAAGGTGTACAATCTCTGCAGGACGCTTCTTGCGAATAGTATTGACCAGGTCATGGCGAAACCTCCTACCAGGCAAGATTCTTTATTAAGAAAAACCCGAGAGCCGATAACTGCCGTCCCCAATAAGCTTCCCTCGCAGACATTAAGTCCTGTCACCTCAAACGCATCCAATAACGTCGAAGTCGAAAGCTCCGAATTCTCTTATGCCTCTGATGGCTGTGCTTTATTGACCTCAGAAACTGAACTTGCTGATCGGTACAATGAAACGGAAG
This sequence comes from Tortispora caseinolytica NRRL Y-17796, assembly GCA_001661475.1. NCBI lineage: Eukaryota > Fungi > Ascomycota > Trigonopsidomycetes > Trigonopsidales > Trigonopsidaceae > Tortispora > Tortispora caseinolytica. Next base: position 2,282,622 of record KV453842.1, read on the forward strand.
AAAAGACAAAACAGGAAGTCAGACGGTCTCAAGACATGGAGAGATTACCTACTATTTTTGGACATGGAGTCGGATTACCGTCTAATCCTAAATCAATGAAGCCCATGCATAACGCCATCGATCGTCCATCTATGACTGAGATACCGAAGTCAAAAGAAGCTAAAGAGGTACGAGACCAGTTAGATATTGCAGCGGAAATTGCACAGAAAGAAAGAGGAAAAGTTGACGACAGCATTAAAGAATATCAGCCGATTAAGAAGATGAGATCAAGATCATTTTCATTCAAACTGCTCAAGCACAATAGCCACAAGAAGCCTCAAACTGAAAGTAAAGAGAGGCCGTTGTCTACGGAAGTGCAAACCGGAATTGCCTTATAGTCTAAGTGATATGGATTTATTTAATCAAAGTAAGCAATTCGATATCATAATATACAGTGAATAACAATACAAAGCTAGCGTGCAAAGCTTGCAGCAAGCTAATGAGATTCTGAAGCAAACACAGGATCGATCGGGGGATCATCTGTAGATGCATTGGAAGCAACATGGACTGAGTTTTGATTAGGTGCAGCGGCGGAGGTGGGTTCAGGCGGGTTAGTAGGAATATCTGTATTTGAGACAAGTGACGCAGGTGCAGAATTAGGGACAACGACAGGATTAGATACAGCGGCGGAGGTAGGAACAGAATCAGAAGCGGGAGGTGAAGAATCAGTAGGATTAGCAGCAATAGAACCGTCAGACCCTGAAGGAATAGACGGTTCCTTAGACATTCGAGAGTTAGCTTCTGAGCCATAATGTGCCGGAGAAGATGTGGTATGAGCATCTGGGTCTGCATTGCGATGCCGGCGCAAGTCTCCAGTAACAGCGTCAAAAAATGGAGGTAGAGGAGCTTTGTTGCGAAGATAACTCATTTTTATATTGCGAGCCTTGTCCTTTAACTGCACTTGATTTCTGTCCTTCAATATTTCTGATTTAGTACCCCCAGGCCCGTGCAGTGCCAAAATCTGGCTCCAATGTGGACCGCGTACTTCTATCACAGCAGCAACCAAAACGTCCTCTTCCTCTTTAGTCCAGTGTTTCCGAGAACCAGTTCCCAATGCGTAGCGAGATTTAGGACGACGTTGAGGGGTGTGAGTTCGCGGTAAGCCATTCGGGCTTATTGGAAGAGGGACAGGAGAAGCCATCGTTTCAGTAACAAGACTTGGCTGTTGAAATCCAATGCTGTCATTATCCAGGTTGGGAGACTGATCTCCAATTAAAGGACTATGTGTATTAGGAAAATAAATCTGCATGAGAGGATTGCTTCCTAAAAGAATTTGAAGATTTCCAGAAACCATGTCTAGTACGATTCGAACAAAATCTTTCCAAGGATATTTAGTACGCAACTCTTTTCCAATTGCATCCTTTGCAGCATCTTCAGAAGCATGGTCTTTAGTTGCCTCAGCCTCTACTAAAGATTTCAATGCTTCCTTGCGCTTCTGACATTGAGATATGAAATCAGATTCAGCAGAACCGAGATCTCTAGAGAAAGACTCAGATAAAGATATATGTTCAATGCCCATGCGGTCAGGAAATAGTTCATCCAATAGCGACTCGTAATTATCAGGCGTCTGATCTCTAGCGGCAATGAAAGCTTGTGTTTTAAGTTCGAGATATAATAGACCAAGACGCTTAGTTAGTTTACCTCCATATAAGCCCAAAAAGACATCGATGAAGCTTTCGTTTAGATCGAAAAAGCCGATGCGACTTATGCCTAATACAGCCGCAACAAAAGTGACTAAATTCGCACGTCTTAAAGCTGCGATAAAATTTGGATCATTCTCGAATTCGGACTTGTCAATTACAAAAAATGCATTGTCGTCAGCAGTGAGTAAGCCGATTTTAGCTTGTTCAAAGGTATCATAAAAGAGCTTAAAGTTGCGGGCATGACCAAGTTTCTCCGTTTCAGAAGGACGGATAGATAGTGCGACCAAATATACAGCATCTACAAATGCTCGTTGACCTATGCAGTACAAGAACATTCTAGCAGAAGTGTCCATGAGCGGGATCAATTCGGCGCGGATCGCTTTGATCCCGCGATAAAGTGGCCCACATGGAGGTACTATGTGACGAGGGTATGGTAAGTTCACAGGTGCTTGGGTTGAAGAAGAAATTGGGGCACCATTGAATTGAACTCTTTGAGCATTTTGAAGATTTGCATGAGGTTCAGTTTGCTGAGACGATTCCGTCTGATGTTCGAGAGGTTTGTCTGTAGTTATAGGATTCCTTAAGAACTGAGATATTTTGTTTAGTTCAGCAGCAGCAACCGAGGAGTTGGTCAAACCGAATTGAGTTCCTATGAAATCGCCGTCAATATTAGAGTAGTCTTGAGAAGCCATTTATTGTTGGTTTTTACACGGTAGCTTGATTACTTTGATGAAGATTCGTGTAGGGTTACACGAGAATTTAGCAGGGTTATGTTGTGAAGAGTAAGAAAATGTAGGGATAGTGTGAGGGCTTGGTGTATCAAGTAAAGTTGGGTAGGGTAACTTAGGGGTACGTTAGGGTTTTGGGAGGTGTTATGTGGATGAAAGATAGGAGAAGGCTGACTGACATTCGAGAGCAGCATTTATACTATAAGCTGATAATCAGCGCGGTATAATATTCAGAATGCAGGCCATCAAGCGAGCAATTTGGGGACCTGATCCTAAAGAGCAGATGAGGACGTGCCAGTCGCTGTTAAGGAAGAACCAGCGTCAACTTGATAGACACATTCAAGATCTGATGGCGGTTGAGAATAAGACTAAAACACTCATAAAACAAGCTGCAAAAAGGAATGACGTGAATAGTGCCAAAGTGCTTGCTAAGGAGATGTACCATACACGTAGACAGCGTATGAGGATGACGCGATCTAAAGCGCAGCTTCAGAGCATTGGCATGCAGATGAATGAAGCCTTTGGGTTACGAAAGATCCAAGGTACAATGAAGACGTCTACGGATATTATGAAAGATGTTAACTTGCTGATTAAGATTCCGGAGTTGACTGGAACTATGCAAATGTTGAGCTCAGAGCTGATGAAAGCAGGCATTATAGATGAGATGGTTACAGACAGTTTAGAGGAAATTGAAGAGGATGATGATGTCGAGGAAGATGCGGAAGCTGAAATATCTAAGATCCTGGAAGAGGTTACGGCAGGCAAGCTCAAATCTGCTAGCGAAGCTCCTAAGATTGAAATGCCACAAGTCAGCCAAATAGAACCGCAGGAAGAGACGGCTGTGCTTGATGACATGCGCGAAAGGCTAAAGGCGCTTCAGAGTTAGAAAGATCAGCAAGCTTATGGCATAATTTTATGTTATGTTTCGCGCGAACTAGCTGCAAATTGTGTCTGAAATACGATGCAATTTGATAGTATTTTTCATAATTACTCTAACAAGTCATCGATCTCTTTATCGCTTTCGGCTTCATAGCCGTCTTCGAACTTCTTCCTAATATTTTTAATGACTCTCTTTTGCCTTCTTCGGGCTCCCCTACCCCATGAGATATCTTCTTCGTCTTCGTCATCATCATCATCTGAATCGAAATTTTTGCCTTCTAAGGCAGCTTTAACTTTCCGTTCTTCTTGTTCTTTCTGTTCCTTGTCAATGAATTGGCGCTGTTGTTTGTCTGCCATCTTCTCGAAGACTTTCTGTATTCTAGGCCTTAGCAGAATGTATCCGCCTATTATTATTAGCATTTTCATCCAATCTTGAGTGCTATATTGCTCAAACGTTGCTGTTATCACTTCTAATCCCATGATTATACGACGCTGTTGCTGTCGATAGTGGAATCACAATCTGGCTCCCGGGGTTCCTCACTCTTGCGCCCTGGTACCGCGTCGCTATTGGGCCTTTTCGCTTTTTTTTACCTTTTCTTTCAAGCCAGTTTCTTCCTGGGCTAAAACTACCTGCTTTCTAATTCCTAGATTTGTTGATTGCATTATTAACTATGGATGACACCAGAAAATACCAATTAATGGCCGTAGCTGTGTCTGCGCTATCGTTTGTGCTGTCCGTGCGCGCTGCAAGAATAGCCATTAGGTCTAGAGTGTATACGCCCAAACTATTCGATACCAACCACTGCCCTCCACCTACGCTATACCAACTAGACCCTTTCCACGCACTTTCAATTGCCTCTTGCGCTTCTGTATCGGGGTTCGCATTTACGGCATCGTCAATTTGTCTTCTCGCTGATATAAGATCGGTGAAAGATCTCGCCAAGAGGTTTCGGGCAGCGCTCAGTATACCAGAACCCGCTGAGAACGTCCAGGTTGATCCTGAAACGCAAGAGATCGAAAACTACTTGAACTCACTGCTTTCGTCTCGATCTAAATAGCCTAATGAGTGTCTTTCTTATGTATATATTGGCTCGTGCTGGTTTATCGAGCCCTACCAACCGTTGACACTATTGACTAATGTAAATAGCCTTTCTCCAAATATAGTCTTCGAAAACGGGACAACGCAACGCGCACACTTCACTATCCACCACCTTCTCCGTCCCGGGATTCAGCCGCCAAACTCGTATTTTCTGTCCTGATACCGCATTCAGCCTTTTTATAGCTAGTTCTGGCAATTTGAGTGTATTGCCCTATCATTCAGAAACTTCTGCCTAACCTCGAATCGCCATCCAATCGGTGTATTTGTTATGCCACCAAAGCTAAGAACTACCACGTCTCGAAAATCACAAGAACAGATGTCAGTTAAAGAGCGCCGTATAGATCACATGCCGAGCGACAATTATGAATTGGCTGAGCTGCCCATCTCAGTAAACGATGAAATGCTTCATACTGATTCATCCAGAGCTGCTCACTCATTAAGCGATCTACCCCCGCAAGATTTCCGCAACTTCTGCTTATTGTGCACGTTATACCTCTTGCAAGGCATACCTGTCGGCTTGGCCTTTGGATCTGTCCCTTTCCTCCTAAAAACAAAACTCAGCTATGGCCAAGTAGGCGTGTTCTCTCTGGCATCCTATCCTTATTCTTTAAAACTTCTTTGGAGTCCTATTGTCGACGCCATATACTCTCCAACGTTTGGCCGTCGAAAATCTTGGATTGTGCCAATTCAGACTATATCTTCTTTTGTGCTCTTGTACCTTGGAGGCAGAGTCGATTCATTTCTTGATGACGCTGAAAACTCACTAGGAGTTATTACTCTGTCTTTCTTCGTATTGGTTTTACTGTGTGCGACCCAGGACATAGCAGTTGACGGCTGGGCCTTGACCCTTATGACTAGTCCTAATCTGTCTTACGCTTCTACTGCACAAACTATTGGTCTGAATACTGGGTATTTCCTCTCCTTCACGATATTTTTGGCTCTCAACTCCCCTGAATTTGCTAACAAGTATATACGCACTCAACCGATAGACCAGGGCCTTGTCTCTCTTAACCAATACTTACGATTCTCGGGTTGGGCTTATATTATCACTACAATCCTGCTTGTGATGCTCAAAAAGGAGGATAGGAAATCAGCCAAAGGTGCTGAAACAGGCTGGCGTGGTATAATATCAGTCTACAAAACCATGTGGAAAGTTGTACAGCTGCCTGCTGTTAGGTCCTTTATCGCCGTACATCTTTTGGCAAAGTTTGGATTTCAAGCCAATGATGCTGTTCTGAATCTTAAGTTACTTGAAAAAGGCTTATCGAAAGAAGATTTAGCCGTAATGGTACTGATAGATTTCCCCTTTGAGATCATATTTGGATACTACGCTGCACGCTGGTCCGTCGGTGACACTCCTTTGCAACCTTGGATGACAGCATTTATTGGCAGACTCGGCTGTGCATTTATTGCCCAAATCCTTGTTTGGATGTTCCCAAAAGATGGTCCCTCTTTTTCATATTTGTTGTTGGTAATTCTGCAGCATATCCTCGCATCGTTCATGTCGACCGTTATGTTTGTCTGCATAAATGCGTTCCATGCCAAAGTCGCTGATCCCACCATTGGTGGAACATATATGACAACGCTCAATACGATCTCTAATCTCGGTGGACAATGGCCTCGTATTATTGTCCTTTATTGTGTGGATTGGTTTACATTTGCGACGTGTCACCCCTCACAGATAGATAAACTTGCAGGCGATGGCGATGACGATGCAAGCCTGCTAAGGAGAGATACATTGCATTTCGAGCCATTTTCGTGTGCTGCAGAGCAAGGTCGTCAGGCTTGCAAAGACATGAATGGAGTGTGTCACGTTCATTGGGATGGGTATTATATGACGAATGTGCTCTGTATTACACTAGCGTTAGCTATATTTTTCTCTTGGATGAAGAAGAAGGTTATATGGCTGCAGTCTCTTGACTTGTCGAAGTGGAGAGTGTCTTAAAAAGGGGCTAGATTAGTATTAGCTTTCGCAGAATCGACGTCTGCAGCTTCTCTGAAAATCTCGAAAACAATGATGCCTATACTAGAGCCAGGTATTGAAGTGAATATGGAACGCGCAAATCCTTTATATAGCCATTTGGACGTTCCCCGAATAGAATTATGACCCAGTTTCCAGATACTCTTTAACGTATGACTGTATGCATGCCGATATAGATGAATAGTTGAAAGCGGTCTAGTTTTAGCTGTAGCGCTAGCAGCATCGAAATCTATCAGTTCAAGTGATTTAGTGTGTATGTCTTGTATGCGAGAGAACGGGTAGTGTATAGTCTGGAGCGATACCGCAGCGCATACGCCTGCGATGAGGATTGTGAGATTTTTATGAAAGGCTTGAGATGTATGAGATGAATCCTTGTACGGGAACAAGGGTGCTGATTTCAAAGATTCAAAGACTGAAAAGTAGGCGCCAAAAGCGAGCGATTCTTTAGCTGCGCTGAGCGTAAATCCTGCGAATACTCCAGACAAGCCGATCTCTTTCAATTTCATTCGCGCGTATGTCCATAACGGCATTTTGCCATGCAGAGCTTCTGCCACAGAGTACCTAGATGCTACAGCATCAAACGGTGAAGCAGCAAGCGCTTGGGCAAATCCAGCAAACGCGCCTGCTTTGAAATATGTGGAGAACGTGTTATCCTGGGACGATGGCAGAGCGATCAGGTAAGAAGTGTAAAGGACGAGGCCGATTGCTGAGTTGGCTATAAATGGCGGTAGCACTTGCTGTATAAGGAACTGCCACCCATGTAATCTGACTGCGTTCGATATAAGACCAAAACCCGAATGCGTTGTGAATGACCAAGGCCTTGATATAGCCGGGCTCAGTAGGCGAGGAACTGCAAGGTAATCAAGCCTGGTCGGTCTGAACAGTTTCGCAGGTACACGTAAGTATAATGCTAATATATTTGAGAAAGCCCTAGCTGAAGCAGATGCGGCAGATACCTGTGTCGATCTTTCATCGCTGGACATGTATATTACAGGGAAGGGAAAGAAGAGCTGGGGTTTAGGTGGGCTAAGTTGACTAGGGAATGCCTGCACGGCAGAACGCGTCAACTACATTTTATTCCAAAAACTTCATTGATATTATTCGTACGAAATCTACATGATGGCGAGTCCGAACGAGGAGACAAGAGCAAGGCCAAGAACAGTGTAGCCAGTTCTGTAAACACCAGGAAGAGTGAGTTCCTTGGCAAAATCCCAGATGAGATGGCGGATTCCATTGAACGAATGGAAAGTCAATGGTAAACTAATTAAGAACTTGCCTAAGAACTTGACGGCAACAGGTAGAGAAGCAACAAGAGAGGAAAGACTAGCAGAATCAACGGTCAAACCAACAGCCGGGCCGACTGCGGCACCAATAAGATACAAGTAGAAGCCCACACCAAGGGCGACGCCAGTAATGCGGTGGGCGCCAGACAAGACCCAGGTGATTTGCGGTTGGTAGATAGCAAGATCGGGCGAAATAGGGCGGTTTAAGCGTTGCTTTGTTAAAAGTTCATTTGCTGCGGGTGGAGTGGTAGATTGTGTCTCGAACTTGCGTACAGCACCAGTGGAAAAAGCACGAACAGTATTTGCTGTGAATGCACGTGAGATATTAGAAACGCCTAAAACGCCGATTCTAGGTCTTAATAACACAGGTCGTAATACTGACATTGTAGTATGAGTGGAATCCGGGAGCAAATCTCTTGTTCGGATGGGATGTGGAGATTCAAGCTAGAGTAATTGAGTTAATATGATTGGACGATCAGGTATTGCGGTTACCCAATCTAGTACAAAAACTACGCTGACAAAATATCTCCGCGCTATGTGGTTTATGAAAGGTTTCATATGTTCATTTATACGTGATCAAAATAGATAAAACATGATAGTAGGGAGCAAAAAGTTCATTAGGATGAGGATCGTCTCGGATTTAGTTCGAATCCTAAAAAGCTTGTCCTGCTGGAAGCACGCGCTTTCCTCTCGGCGGGTTTAACAATGTATATTCTTGAACCGCCTTTAGGATCAACAACTAAATAGCGATAATCAAACGACCCAGACTCATCCTTAACCATTTCGAGTTGAGCCAGACCCATACCAGAAGGACCTTGAATATGAAACCTCATGAATAGATGATCTTTGCCATCTTTGTCTTTAACTCTTTGCGAATGAATCGGACGATCGTGAACCCAAGCACCACCAGCGTTTTCGCCGTACGCCTTCATAGGGATTCCAAACACTCTCTGACATTCAGGATCTTGTTCGACCTTCTTAACTGCTTTGTTGAACAACATAGGATCCGCTGACGGTGAAAAGATCTCTGTCACAATGTAATATATAGTCATTCCGGACATTCCGAGACCCACGACTACTAAGCTGCCATACATAGTAAACGTCAAGACTTTACGTCCAGCTAGGATCGCCTTTCGGAACCCGGAATCATCTTTTTTCTCATTGTTTTTTGCTTCTTGCGCCGTAGTGGTATGCGTAGCGTAGTATCGACTTCCCTCAACGACACCTATCCTTCGGGAAACATTGACCTTCGCATTAACTCCTCTGACGTTTCTCAATGCAGCCCTTAACATTACTGATCTTTACAATGCGATGCAAATTTGAGAACTGTGCTTATGTGGCCGAATGCACACACTTTCTTTTCACACAGATTCCTTGTAAAGTCCTGTTCCTCTGTACTGTCGATATTTGACAGTAGTGATACCATAGCAACAAAACTAACTAGTTACCGCCAACCCTTACTTTGAACCACTTCAAGCCAAACTATACACCTCATACACCCCTGTTCATTCGACCACCCTTTTACTATTTCTTTTCCCTCTAAAATCTTCATAAGCACGTGTAATAAACTGACTGCTTACTATAATTGCAGCTGTTTTGATTGTTTGCTGGCTCTTTTTTTGAATATACGTTTTTAATTAAAGCTGAACAGAATCGAACCGTTTCTCTTCACATCTTCTATTTTAGTTCTACTTACATCTTCCGCGTCTCTGTTTCAACTAGTACTGAACCTTACTTGATGTCTGATCTCGCTCCGAAGGAAGAAACACAGGCCCTTTTTAAGGCACTTAAATCTCAGCCCGCGAACAATGTATGCTTTGACTGTGGAGCGCGTAACCCTTCATGGGCCTCTATCACATTCGCTGTTTATGTCTGCCTGGATTGCTCGGCTAAACATCGAAACCTCGGTGTTCATGTCACCTTCATACGTAGCACAACACTCGATCAGTGGACTCGTAGCCAACTGCGACGCATGAAAGTAGGCGGAAACGAAAATGCTAAGAACTACTTTGTTAAGCATGGTGGTGTAACTCTCCTAGACACCCCAGACATCAAAGTCAAGTATACTAGTCCGATCGCTATTGAATACTCCGAAGAAATAGAACACCGTGCTGAGAATGACAGAAAATCTTTTCCCGGACCCGTTGTTGCCGGTGACATCGCCGATGATTCTAGTGAGTCTCAGTCTGAAAAGGACAAAGATTCAGATTTCTTTTCCGGATGGGATAAGCCTCTTGTGCGCTCAAGCAACAGCCCTGTTCCTACTCCGCTTTCTGCTTCAAGAACTGCGTCTCCTGCTCCTCAGACTGTATCTACGCCTGCTCCTACTGTCACAGTCAAGAAGGGATCTTCCCTTGGCGCCTCTTCTCAGACAGCTAGAAAGTCTGGCCGCTCTATCCTCTCATCAAAAAAGAAACCTGCTGCCAAGAAGATTGGTGGAGATTCTAAAGCTCTTGATATAGATTTTGACGAATTGGAGAAGATCGCGAAAGAAGAGGCCGAACAAGCAAAAGCTCTAGGTTATAATCCTAATGCCAAAGACTCTGATACTGGCCTCGAAGATTCTAGCTCAGCAGCTGTTTCTTCGATTCCACTTCACCGGAAATCTTCTTTGGAAAGCTCACTGACGAACGACATGTCGAATTTGGGCCTAACCTCCTCGGAAACCAAATTTTCTGAGCCAGTGATTCCAAAACTTGGGTTTGGTGCTGTTAGAGCCAAAAAGCCTGCTTCCCAGCATAACCCTGCTAGTGCTGCACAGCCGGCTCAAAACACCTCTAAATCGCCTTCATACTCTTCCGAAGCTCCAGTATCCAACTCTAGATTTGGATCTCAAAAGGGCATCTCATCCGATGAGTTTTTTGGTCGCAATGCATTTGCTCCAGAAGTTCAAGCAGAGGCTAGGACTCGCTTGAGAGAGTTTGATGGCTCTCAAGCTATTTCTTCCAGTCAGTATTTCGGTGAGGAGGAAGAAGATGAACTCGAACCTGCGCTGGACGACTTCGGTAATTTGCAGCGCTCTGCTCGGGATATAGCGACGAAATTAGTGGGTACGGCAGCGGAAGACTTAGATAGCTTGAAAGACATAGTCGACGTCGGAAAAGCTCGATTCCAAGATATGGTACGAAACTATTTACGGCAGTGAACAGAGTTCTCTTAATACGAACATAAAAGCAGAAAGTTCTCTAAATATTTTGGCATCTTAAATCTTTGAATCAAATTAGTGAGTAAAGTAACGTAACAAAGAAGGACAGTTAAGTAATGTGATTATCGCACTCCTGTTTATTTAGTCTTAGCACCAAGGCTGTTAGAAGATCTGTCATGGTCTTCTCCATGTACCATCGCTGTATACAACAGCTCCTGCTTTCATGAGTGCGAGAGTTAAATCATCAAGTAAGTCATTAGGATTTTCTATTCCCACACATAGACGAATAAGATCTTCAGGTAAAGCTCTTGCTTTGCGGGTTTCGGGGTCAATTGAAGCATGCGACATTTTGCAAGGCATGGAAATCAGAGAGTTCACGCATCCAAATGAAACGGAGATACCCCATAGTCTTGTTTGTTCAATAATGCGTTCTGAAAGTTCAACTGAACCGGTCTCGAAGCTAAGGACAGCACCCGCACCTCTAGCTTGGGACCAGTGTAAATCATATTGTGGATGAGATTTGAGTCCTGGGTAATTGACAGAAAACCCGTACGATTCCAGCATTTCTGCAACGAGTTGAGAATTACGCTGTTGCTTTTCAATGCGAACTGCAAGAGTCTTCACACCTCGCATCAACAGCCAACAGTCGAAAGGGGCTAGGCCGCAACCAGTAGAATTGATGTAGAAGTATAGTTGTTCCGCGAGTTTGGAGTCGTTCACGGCGATAATGCCGGCCATAAGGTCATGGTGACCAGATAAATATTTAGTGGCACTCTCATACACTATATCTGCACCTAAATCCAAAGGATTCTGAAGCATTGGAGACATCATTGTATTATCCACAACAACTACACAGTTAGAATTGGCGGCATGTGCGGCTTCTGAAATCTCCTTAAGTGGAGCTATCTTGATAAGAGGATTGGTGGGACTCTCAAGCAGAACCATAGCGGGTTTCTCGGCAAGAGCGGACTTGACTGTCTCAACATTCGTAGTGTCCACATGGTGAACCACTACATTGTTGGTTGTGCGTAAATAGTTAAGCAGCCGATTAGATCCGCCGTATAAATCATCCCCAGTAACAACGTGATCGCCGGGCTTAAGCATGCGAGTAATGACGTCCAAAGATCCCATACCAGTCGTAACCGCTAATGCTCTCGATGCGTTCATAATTTTTGCCATGTGCCTTTCCAAATATGTTCTCGTAGGGTTTCCGCTCCTTGTATAATCGTATTCGCCCATTCCCTTGAATGTTGCAGTCTGGTATAATGGGGCGCTCGAAGCGGAGTATTGGTCATTGTTCTCAGTACTCACTACTTCAGTGTCTAGCGCGTATCGCTTTTCATTCCTCGGAGAAGTGGGCGCCGGTGACGGAGGAAATCTTTCTGCCATGCTTGAATAACGGAAACAACGACAAAAGACAACAGAAAGGTAAGTGAATTTTAATGAAGATGACACTAAATAAGGGACATGAACTTAATCTATGGGAAAAATACTACTTCCCTTCCCAATGGCGCAATTGCAACATTAGTACCCATGGCAACTTAGAAGTAGCCCCATTACCATTTTTGGTCAGTATTAGTCTGTGTTTATTTTTCTTCCCAAAGCAGTTAGCTCTAGGTACACACTTAACTTCGACCATATACTAATGTCTTCATCTCCTTCAAGAGGCCGTATAGGCCCCAGAGATGCGCCTCCGGGCTATCTTAGTGATAACCCATTTGCGCAAACCAGACGTATGTCTACATCGCCGGTCAGATTGAGTTCTCCTCCGTCACCTGTCCGCCAGCACTCTCCTCAGCATCGGGGTAGAACTACTTTCTCTCCGTCTACAAACGCATTCTTAGACTCTGATATAGGTCTAGGTATTAGATCTGACCCTTTTGAAGAAGAATCTCTTGAATATGTGTCGCCAACGTTGCCACGATCCACCTATGATGCTGACCTGCACCTCGGATCGCATCTTCCAGCTGCCCGTACTTTCGACCATCACGACTATTCACCGGTGTTAGACACTGGGAGCTTTGATGACGCAAAATCTAAATATGCTGCTTCTTCAGTTTTGTCTGCAGAGTCTGCACCGTCGCTCTATCGCTTGAATACCACCGAATCAAACGATATAGACGGATTACCTGCTTCGGATCATGTGAGACGAAATCGAAACTATGCCCGCAAGCAGGTCAAACTCACTCATGGAAATTTAGTTTTGAACTGTCCGGTTCCTAGCAAACTTCTTAGTTTTCTGCCACGAAGAGACAGTGAAGAGTTTCGCTCCATGCGATACACTGCTGTCACTTGCGATGCGAATGACTTCAATGCTGCCGGATTTACCTTGAGACCTTCAGAAAGTGGAAGAGAAATTGAGATTGCAGTGTGTATTACTTTATACAACGAGGACTACATATCTCTTTCACGAACGCTTCATGCGGTAATGAAAAATGTAGCGCACCTTTGCTCAAGAAATCGGTCTAGAGTTTGGGGCCCAGACGGCTGGAAGAAAGTGGCCGTAGTTATTATTGCCGACGGTAGGAGACTTGTTAATCCAAGGGTGCTCGACATCCTTGCAGCTATGGGGGTGTACCAAGATGGTGTAGCAAAGAGCTTTGTGAATGGCAAAGCTGTGCAAGCCCATGTCTATGAATATACCACCCAGGTGTCAATTGATTCTGATCTCAAATTCAGAGGCCCAGAAAAAGGAATTGTTCCTGTTCAAACTATGCTTTGCGTAAAAGAACACAACCTCAAGAAAATTAACTCTCATCGATGGTTTTTCCGAGCTTTTTGCGCTAATATCCAACCTAATGTCTGTATGATGATAGATGTCGGAACAGTGCCTGGTCTTTCTTCCCTGTATCATCTATGGAAAGCCTTCGACAGAGATTCTAATGTTGGAGGTGCTTGCGGTGAGATTTTGGCTATGAAAGGGAAGGGATGGAAATATCTTTTAAATCCTCTAGTGGCGTCGCAAAACTTCGAATATAAGATCTCCAATATCTTGGACAAACCAATGGAAAGCGCGTTTGGATATATCACAGTCCTTCCTGGAGCGCTTTCAGCTTATCGCTACATTGCACTACAGAGCGATGAAGGCGTTGAGGGGCCTTTGGATAAATACTTCCGGGGAGAAGTTAGTCATTCCGATATGAGCAACGTTTTCAACGCCAATATGTACTTAGCTGAAGATCGCATTCTTTGCTGGGAGTTGGTCGCTAGAACCAATGCAAGATGGGTCTTGAAATACGTGCGTGCTGCTACTGGAGAAACCGATGTGCCTTATTCAGTGCCTGAGTTTGTGAGTCAACGAAGAAGATGGCTGAACGGCTCATTTTTTGCTGCTCTTTATGCTCAGCTATCTGCTAAGCGATTATGGAGCACTGACCATTCAGTTGGTAGAAAAATAATGCTCCAAATTGAGTTTATTTATCAGTTTTTCAGTTTGCTTTTCAGCTTCTTTAGCATTGGTAATTTCTACTTATCATTTTACTTCATTGCTGGTGCCTTTGCAGCAACTGATGACTCTGTACTAGGGGCCTCAATTACCGGAAAGGTATTTTTCTACATCTTCCAGGTCACTCTTATTCTCCTTTTGGTTTGGCAGTTTATTATCTCTTTAGGAAATAGGCCTCAAGGTGCCAAATGGCTATTTCTAGCCAGTATGATAGCATTCAGTGTTATAATGACTTATACAACTGGATGTGCGCTTTATTATGTTGTGAAATCCCTTATGTCCATCAAGAATGGAGAATCTATAATTGGAAATAATGGATTCACCAACATTATTATGTCAATGCTGGCTACTTTTGGCCTATATGGGGTCATGTCTATTCTTTACTTGGACCCATGGCATATGGTTTCCTCCATTATCCAGTACTATCTGTTACTTCCAAGTTACATTTGTGTGCTGCAAGTTTTTGCATTTTGCAACACTCATGATATATCATGGGGCACGAAAGGTGCTAATATTGAGACAGCAGATCTTGGTGCTGCCGTGGTCCCTGACGGAAAAGCTGCACAGGATGTGGTAGAAGTTGATGTGCCTTCTCAACAAATCGATATAGATACTGGCTATGAGAACTCACTCATTAATCTTCGAGAACGACGGAAAGTTCCTGATCCCGTACCAGATGAGATCACCATTCGAAATGATTATTACCGAAAGATCAGGACAATGGTAGTGATGACCTGGGTCACTGCTAATATCGTTTTGGTTTATATTGTTATTCACGTCTTTTCGGTTAACGATCCTGGAACAAACGGCTACCTGAAATTCATGTTATGGTCTATAACAGCACTAACCGCCTTTAGAGCAGTTGGATCTATAGCGTACCTGATTTGGCTTAGCCTGAACAACATGATTAATACCCGCGACAGAATCACTCGAAAGGTGAAAGAGCGCAGACAAAGGCCTTGACCAATTCATTATAACGTTAAGAGATAATAAATATAACTTATGCATTAAAGTCTCAAATCATAAATTGCTTTCGGCTGATCAGCTGTAAAACATACAAGATTTACGCTCTTTTATTTTGAAAATGATATAATATTTATCCAGAAATCCATTCGTATGGAATCATAAAAATTAACTTAGTCACTTAATTGATCAAACAATGCAGTAATAATATATTTTGGGGGACGCTAACCAGCTATCTAGGTAACTAGAGAATGAAATCTTTATCGCCAACCTAAAGTGTTTTCGACCATTACAGGTCCTGATATGTTGACTGCAGTGCCAGTAACTCCACTACCACCAGAAACAGCAGTTCCACCATAAGAACTCTCACTTAACGGTCCTTTGCCATAATAGCTTCCCGATTCAGAAGAAACACTTCCTGTTCTAGAATCAATTTCCAAGCGCTTACGAGCACGATATCGCTTAGCATAGAAAAACATGCCAAATCCGTAAAGAACAGCGCCAGCAATAGAACCCAATGCAATACCAACAGCCGACTTATTGATCGGAGTAGAACCATCGTTGCCATATTCGGATGACTCTTCGCCAGTCTTACCGGTACCCTTATTATTCCCATTCTGACCGCTGCTTTCATTGGAAGGTGTGCTGTCAGAGTCTCCAGAGGATGAAGAAGCAAAACCTTTCAGTGAAACTAAACTAGGGTCTATCAAGTTCATCAGCTGAGCCACAAGAGCATCGGGGTTTTGATATGCTCTCGAAGACTTATCTGTAAGTAATTGATACAATTCTTCAGCTTCAGAAGATGGAACAAGGGATCGAGCAATAGCCGGTGTATATGAATACCCAGAATCATTTTCGGGGGTAATTTGAGAGACCGACAACGACTCCTCACTATAATTCACGGCGTATGCCATACCCTTAGGAAGCAGATCAAATATTTGAGCCGACAAAATAGAATTAGAAACCAGAGTATAGTAATCTAACTCTTCTAAGAAGCCAACATAGATTTTAGACATGTCTCCTTGGATGTTCTTAGAAGTCTGAGTAGCGGCTGGAAGGATGACGCTTGGGACGTTCATTGGTGTAGCATGCGAGGACTGAGTTTGAGCTTCAGTAGGTATCGCAAGTCTGCTAGGCAAAAAGTCAGTGTAGTACTCGGCTGAAGCTGTTGAGGTTTTCGTGTAAGAAGATTGTAGTAACACATCGTCTAAATCTGACCCAGAAGCAGTAGCTGTAGGGGATGAATAAGAGGCAATCGACAGTATAGTATCACTATCTATAGCAGTAGGAGAAGGTTCTGCAGAAAGGGTAGATATTGGCGAGTCCAGCAATAGTGTGCTGGAAGTCTCGAGTGGGAGCGCAGAACTGATATCAGCTGAAGAAGTTACAGCCTTTGTTGGGACCTCTGAATCATAATATACAGAAGCTGAGGGCTTGTTGGTATCAGTGTCAGAAGCTTCAGTCGTTTGAGGAGCAAGAAGCGTAATATCATCTGTAGGGCTGAAAATGGGGAATGATTGGAGAGTGGAAGTTTCAGTCGGTAAAAGAACGTCGGTAACGGTGTCTGTATTTGGTTCAGTAGTAGTATCCGTGTGAAATGTTGGAAATGGAGAAGAAGCATCGTCAGTAGTAGTATCCGAGTGAAATGTTGGAAACGGAGAAGTAGCATCATCAGTAGTGGTACCCGTGTGAAATGTTGGAAATGGAGAGGTAGTATCATCAGTAGTAGTATAGGGTAGCAACGATACAGTATCAGTCGGAACTTCAACTCCAGTGGTTTGATCAGGAGTAGTGAAAGTAGGAAGTGTTTCAGTTGGCTTACCTTCAGTCGGAGAGATAGGAAAAAGATTTGAGGTATAGACTGGGATAGATGCGGTGACTGGAACTAAATCAGATGTGGTATCAGAAGTCTCTGTTTCCGTATATTGGTCACTTAGAGTGTAGAGAGGTTCTGTCGAAATAGGAGCAGGCTGACTAGGTGGTATATAGGACTCGTTACCGGGAACAATAAGAGGGGGGTTTGGCGTATACATGTCACTATCCTCAACAGGATCAGCTTGATTCTGCTGAGGGAGAGAGCCTGAATTATCATCTCGTTCCAGAGAATCATGAACGTTGCCATCAAAGTTAGCTGGATTCGAGTTTCCCATCGAAGGGTGATTTTCTGAAGTAGTTGGTTGTGAAGTATCGTGTGATGTTGAATCTTCGGGTGTGTAAGAAGCTGAAAAAGAGTCAAAGTCGCGGGCTGCAAAAACCTCAGAAGGACCTGATAGAGTCGGCAGAGGTTGATCATCTAGTAGAGATCTGGGCGTTAATCTGAAGTCGTCAAGGGATCTTTTTTGCAGTAGATGTGAGCGCGAAGCTATCCGACTAGATGATATATAACAAAGAGATAAGAAGAATATTAAGAACGCGAAAAGCGAAACTCTGCGGTTCAGAATAGACATTTTGTGAAAAGAGAAAAGAGGGGGTCAGAGGGAATGTGCTTTAAGGTATGGTCGTTGTTCAGTAGATAAATAAGGCAGCAGCAGAAAATTAGGCCAGAGGAAAGTAAGAGATAAAAAGTTGAAGGATTAGTCAAGCTAGACGAATTTGTAGGTACGTTAAGCCAGTTAGTATACTCCTTTACAAAGAGGTTACAAGTTCACTGGACAGTCCTAAGCAACGAATGAAAACGTGTGAAGATATTAGGAGAACAGCGGCGACAGCCTTCTTATATAAAGAAGATTACTGACAAGTTCCTAATGAGGAGGGTATAAGCGAAAAAAAACTACAGTGAGAGAGTGTGGAAGTAGAAGAGTACTAAAAAGAGTGTTTAGACTGTAAAGGGGGTTGCGAATAAAGGCGAACGAAAGCGAGTTTTGTTATTAACTGGGTCAACTTGCTCAAGGGATAGGTAATAAACTCTACAATGAAAGTATAAGCTTGTTACCGTGTTTATAAATTAGCTGTTAACCAATAATACACGTCACTAGGTTAGTGTGCCATGACAACAGCGCCCATTCCTCATTTCTTTTAGTACCACATTCTGTTTTAGAGTAATCCAAGCCGAAGAATGCACCCTGGTAATCGCTCGTACATATCAGTTCAATCTCTCTGAAGGCTCGCTGGTCTTCACTGCTTGTAGCGATCTAAAGTCGTATCACCTGGGCAGTTAGCTACAAGTTAGCATGTACCCACTATGTCCTGACACAATTCGCTTACAGTTGTTGCATTCCACAAATCGAGATCGCTCTAACTTAAAGTTTGCTTCATTGAGTATCTTTGGATATCCAATAGCCGACACGCAACAGATAAATGTTCAGATTAACTATGTACACTACTTGCTAGCGCTTGGCTCTGGAAATACGCGCGTCTTATTGGAGATTAGGTGATCTGATCCTTTCGCACAACAAAGCATCACGTGATAGCTTCCCACCAGTGACGCGGAGTCTCGGGAGATGAACAAATCAATCAGTTTCCTGAAGCCGTAGATTAAGGCAGCAAATTATATAGAAGGATACACTAACGGTCTATTGATACCAGTACTGTGTAAATATGCTGTTGCCATATAGTTCATCGATATGCGTTCGAGCGAATTCGATGCATATTCGTCAAGTCATTAAGCGATTTATTTCCTCTGTTAATAGCAATTGCGGCCCTTTGTCGCTATACGACTTAAAGGTTAAAGACGGAAAACTCAGGAACGATGATTTTCAAAGAGGTGTTGTTGCCGAGATGGAATCACTTTATCACACGATTGAGAAGTACAATCCTCCTCCGGTAGAACTGCCATCTCTATCGTCCTTGCAACCGAAGAAGGGCATATTTTCTTTTCTTGCTCCTAAGCCAAAACCATTTGATCTCTCCAAGACTCCGAAAGGTATATACTTATACGGTGATGTGGGTTGCGGTAAAACTATGCTGATGGATCTGTTCTATGATACGATCCCTGCGCACCTCACTAAGAAACGCATTCATTTTCACTCTTTCATGCAAAATGTACACCACAGAATACATGATCTGCATATTAAATATGGTAATGATCTTAACGCGATCCCACATATTGGAGCAACCTTAGCAGAAGAGTCTACTGTTCTGTGTTTTGACGAATTTCAGGTAACCGATGTTGCAGATGCAATGCTCTTACGATTTCTGCTGGAGTCGCTTATTCACAACGGTGTGGTCTTGTTCATGACCTCGAACCGCTCCCCTGATGATCTTTACTTAAATGGTGTACAGCGCCAGTCATTTATCCCTTGTATAGAGCTGCTCAAAGAGCGAACAAAAGTCATCAATCTTGATTCTCCAACTGATTACCGCAAAATACCGCGTCCAACTTCTAATGTCTATTTCACGTCACTATCTGACAAGAAGGCTGCGCAAAAACACGTCGATGATTGGTTCGCATACTTTGCTGATCCTAAAGATCCTCAACCTCATCCAGATACGCTGACAGTTTGGGGGCGAACTATTGCAGTACCGAGAGCTTCCGGTTCTGCAGTTGCTCAATTTAGCTTCAAAGACCTCTGCGAGCAACCGATGTCTTCTGCTGATTATTTGGCAATAACGCAGCACTACAAGGCTATGATTATCACAGATATTCCTATATTGACCATTAACCAAAAAGATTTTGCTAGAAGGTTCATCACGTTGATCGATGCTATATATGAAAACAAGGTCAAACTAGTATGTACATCAGCAACAACTTTTGACGAGTTATTTGTCAGTGAGGGCCGTTCCGAAGAAGACGAAGCTCATCTGTTAGAGATGGCTGCAGAGTTAGATATTCCTCCTGAATTAATGAAGAGTTCCAATTTCTTCACTGGAGATGAAGAGATATTTGCGTTTGCACGTGCTTATTCGCGATTAGTGCAAATGTCGTCTCAAGAGTGGCTGAACAACTAATTGATGGCTGCAAAGGTATCTTAATTCTTTGGTCATATCTTTTTGTGTCTGATATTTAGAGCGTCGGAGTTTGTTTTTCTTTGATTTGCTCTGTAATATTGAATGTCATTTCGCTAAGATCATAGGCCATTGCCAGACCCAATTCAATGAATATCTTGACATTATCCATGTCTAAATGCGAAATAACATCATTCACACTATGAATAAACGGGTTAGATTTCTTTATAGGAGCTTCTATCAGTGCGACTCCAGGATATCCGACCTTGTTTGCGGATGCATGATCAGAACATGCGTATCCACAAGTAGCCTCTGTCACCTGAAGGCCGAAATATTTATGTGCGGCATCCTTGATGTATCTTACCAGTGGAGGATATGCCTTATCGACTAGAAGAACAGGATCGTGATTGGAGCCTGCTTTCTTAATGTATCCTAGCATATCAAATTGAACCATGGCGAGAACATTTTTCTTATTTTTGGCATAATCTGAAAACACTTCTTGGGAGCCCCGAAGACCTACCTCTTCAGCCGAATAGAAATGAAACTCGAGTGTTGTGCGAGGAGTTATATTTGACTCACAAAAAACCGAAAACATTTCAAATATAGTCGCTGCTCCGGTTGCATCATCATCTGCACCAGGGGCTCTGCCATTCATTGGATCCAATTGGTTAATTGAATCTATATGGGCACCGAATACGATTACCGAACTTGTATCAGTCTGATCCCCTGGGATTCTTGCAATTATGGATTTTTGCTGCCAATCTGAATGAACAAATTTTGTGACATGTGCATTCGCATGTGAAGCGGCTGCCTTTTCTAGGCGTTCAAATACTGAATTCGACACACCTTGCGCATATACACTCTTAAAAAACCGTGTATGGAATGATGCTAAATGATTAATGAATGACTCAACTCTTTTCATGTCAATTTTTCTGACAAGAGAACTTATCTGCTTTATATTGTGAAAAGACTCAGGATACTGAATATCGAACTCACGTTTGAAAGTTATGGATGATTCTCCTTGAGTATCTGTAAAGTGAGGAGTAACGTCCATAAAGCTGACACCTCTACTCTTGAGGGTCAGCATTTCTGCCATTGAGGTCCACATTGAATGGCGTTCGTCCGTTTGGATCAGGCGCAATTCATTGATGGGATCAGCCAGAACAAAACGTAGATTGGAGACTGAAAAAAATAGGAAGAGCCACCACATGCCGGAGTTTTCTATACGTAGAAAAGTTTAGATATGTGACTGAAGATGGAAACACAAAAGGAACGAGGGCAAATCGACACTAGTAGGCAGCATTGAGCCTGAGCTGTGCACCCTGCATGTCCTGGAAGAGGGTGGACTAACGACAGGGGTCGCTCTGCATTAAGGATTAGATTTAGTGAATTAGAAGGCAAAAATGTGCACGATATAGCTCTGTAATAATTGTCATGTGGCTAGTTCTATAGTGTAGCCGAGAGCAATTTTGACAGCCTCAGCTATATGGTTGAAGTCTAGATGATCAATAGTGTCAGCTGTTGAATGGACAAACCAGTTCCTTCCAAGTAATTTGCTTTCGGTGATGAGAGCGGAAGGAAACTTGAATTTATTTGCTGAAGCATGATCAGAGCATGCATAACGACATTTCGTTGGAGAGAGGGGCAATGTGCTGTGACGCTGAGCTATCATACGAAGGAATTGCACGAGTGGAGGACTCGCATTGTCGGTCACAACAGCCATATGAGGTGCCAAATGTGGGTTGGGTATACCGATAGTATCGAATTGAACCATGCTTATTATATTCTTGTGTGTGCGGCTGTAATGTTGAAATATTTGTTGTGATCCCTTGAGACCCGATTCTTCCGCGGAGTAAAAGTGGAACTCTATGTTGCGGTTTGGCTTAAATTGAACCTGTAAAAGAACATTTAAAACTTCAAATAGAGCTGCCATTCCTGATGCATTATCGTCTGCACCTGGAGAAAACGATCTTGAAGGAAAAAAATGCGATGAAGAGTCGATATGAGAGCCCAGAACGACCGTTTCTTTTTGCGGAGTATTCCATTTGACAATGACTGATTTCTGTTTCCACGGATGTTCTACAGTTTCTATAGACAAAAAATTGTTTGCAGAAATGAGCGGATTAAGCAAATCAATTAGCTTTGAAACAGCTACAGAGCCGGAATCGGAGATATAGTATCGGTTATGACAAGATGTGATGCTAGCGACAAACAGGTACATCCGCTGCAGATCGATTTGATCTATAGAGTTTGAAACAGTGTCATTATATGATAACTGTGTGGGGAATCTATGTCTAGTAAATTTGTCTGCATAACAGAAACTACAAAGCAATGCTAATATGAAAATGAATGTCATATCGGAGGATAAGTTAAGCTTATAGGATATCGATATTGACTTTGCGTAGAGCGTCAATAGCCCATTGAGGGTACTTATCTTTTGATCCATGGAGGTCTTTAAAAAACTTTGAAACATAAGCAGGAAATCTGTCTTCAATTATTGCCTGCCTTGCTTCAGACATTAGTCGTAATTGATATGCAACATTATGCAGCGTTAACAGATGGGCACCGGTAGTGTCACGACCTGCCAGTTGATGCAGGTACGCCCGCGTTATACCAAATCCGCCAGCATCTCTTGATCTGCATACTGGACACGTGCAATCGTCCTCTAGTGGTTTAAACTCTGAAGCGTATCTGGCGTGTCTCATGTTTAAGTTACCAAATCGCGTTAAAGCCGTACCAAACCGCGCCGTTCGGGTAGGAAACACACAGTCAAACATGTCTACACCAAGTGCAACTGACACAATAAGATCCTCAGCAAAACCAATACCCATACAATATATCGGTTTAGGTTCAGGCAACAGCTCGTTCAGCATAGTGGTACATAGATCGACCACTTCGCAAAAATGCTGTTTCTCCTCACCACCAGAAAGACCTCCAATGGCAATACCAGGTGTGTCTCTAGCGACCATCTCCTTTACACACATCTTCCGTAGATCCAAATCAAGTCCACCCTGAATAATGCAAAACAAGTTCTGAGTTTCTGGTCTCTTATGCGAAGCGATGCAGCGATCGAGCCATCTGATAGACCTGTTTGTCGCTTCCTCTAACCGAGCGCCTGTCGTCAGTGTAGACACAACATCATCCAGTTGCATCATTATGTCAGCACCTATACTGTTTTGCAGAGACATGGAGTGTTCTGGTGTTAAAAGCATTGGAGATCCGTCGTGTGGACTGAGAAATTGCACTCCATCCTCCGTGATCGTCGCGAGCTTCAACAAGGACACCATTTGAAACCCCCCAGAGTCAGTAAGGATATTTCCCTCCCACGACTGCAGTTTATGGGCTCCACCAACTGCATCTAGAACATCTTGTCCGGGTTTCAGTCCTAAATGGTATGTGTTATTTAAACAAATGCTACATCCAAGTTCTGCAAGCTGTTCCGGTGTCAATCCTTTCAAAGAAGCCTGCGTCGCCACCGGCATAAACACTGGAGTCTTCACTATACCATGAGGAAGCACCAAATCGGTCGCACGTGCTTTACTGGATGAACAACGTCCTACTACTTTCAAACTGAGCGGTTTCTTCATACTAGAATTTTTATTAGCCAAGATCTTTCTCGGTGCAGTTTTTTGAATTTTTTAAATTGGGACGAGTACGGCGCTGCTATTGGACCATTATCGACTCTAAAAATACGCATTCAAACACACATCTAGCAGGGCATAACTAATCTTTACAACTTGGGATCGCCCCATTTCGTTCCTCGCTTTTCCTTAAACGCGCGAAGACCTTCAATGGTGTTCTCAGAACGCTCAATATCTAGCTGCTCAGCTCCAAGGCCAATAGCAGTAGCGCCGGAGACCCCGAGGCCATCCCAGCCGCGCCTGATACCAATGCGGTTGGCAATGAGACTGTCAGGTGAACATTCAAGAAGCTCCTTAGCCAGCTCAATCGCCACCTCAACGACATCCTGATCAGGTTTGGCTATACGATTAACAATTCCCCAATCATATGCCTTTTGTGCGTCAATAGGTTTGCCGGTAAGAGCCATCTCAGATGCCCTCTGCAAACCTAGGGTATAAAGGAGTCGCGGAAGCGCACCACCGGCGACATATACACCTCTAAGAGCCTCCGGTAGCCCGAATTTAGCATGCGAGGCCGCCACAACTAAATCGCAGTTGGTGACCATCTCCATTCCTCCGCCGTATGCCACTCCATTGACAGCAGCAATGATCGGCTTCTTACCCGAGCGATTCGCGATACCGCCAAACCCGCCATTAGGCATTGGCAGAGCATCTGATTCAGTAGTAGTTCTCTCAAGGTACTCCTTTAAGTCGGCGCCAGCAGAGAAAGCTTTCTTTCCCTCACCAGTGATAATAGTCAAGTAGAAATGAGGGTCTGCATCGACAGCATTTAGTAGTTTGTACAGAGCATGCTGGGCTTTACCGGTGAGTGAGTTGAATGCTCTTTGTCGAGTAATTGTTAGCAATAACACATGCGGAATTGGTTCAGACAATGTATAATCGCCGCTTTTGCTCTGTGGAAGTGAGTCGCACATCTTTAGAATTAATACAGTAGTACTGACTGTCACTAGATAAATCAGTTTAAGTGTTCCCCACACTTCTTATATGGGATGGGATAGTCCACTTGGTGTGGGGTAAATCGACACTAGTAAACTTTAAAGTTATAGGCCTCGGGTCGGTATAATCGCCGAGATCTGCATCAGCTCGTCTTCTCTTTCAGGATTTCGTGCAATTTGGTCCAAATCTTCACCAATTGTGTATCTGTATCTTCTTCAAACACCATATTTAACTGCTCTCGTAGTACCTCCAAGGTTGGCGTCGATCGTAACTGCTCCATTATAAACTCCACAAACTCTGTCTCATCCACGCCAAAGTATTCCAAAACAACCTTCACAATGAATTCGTGAATGTCTTTCCATTCAACATCACTTATTTGTTTCCAGTCTATCGTTTCATCTAACACATCTCCATGTTCATGTGAAGCTTCAGTATTCACCGGTGTTTCCTCCGATTGTGTTCGAGTGAAGCGTTCTTCTCTTTCGGCTAAAATCTTTTCGTCACGTGCCTTTTCTTTTTCTCGAAATTCTCTTCGATTTCTATACCAGGACTCAAAATCAGTGTAATATTGGTCAGTGCCTTTTTCCGCCTCTGAATCATCATCAAATTGACTCAACTTAGCAATTAGCCGTTCAGAAGCTGCTCCTTGTTCTTCTCGATGATGTGCTTTTCTGGTCATGTTATATCTGTGAGACTCTAATCGCGATTTTTCTATGTCCTTATATCGCATAAGTCTCTTTTGAAACAAATGTTCTTGTTCTTTCAATTGCGCAGAAACTGTCTCCTGCAAGAGTGTTTCGTCAGACTTGTCGTTTTCCTCATCACTGCTAAAGTGATACTCTTCAACTTCCTCTTTCACTGAATCAATTATGTCATTTGTTTTCTTTTCTAGCGATGATCTCAATTCAGCATCTATATTCTCGATTTCAGACATCTTGGACTTCTCGTGTTCCAAAGCAATCTTTCTGAACGTCTGAATCTCCTTGATCACCTGTACCCTTAAAGATGACGGTAGTTCCTTGAATTCGCGTGATACTGCTTCAACATTTATATCTGAATCATCAACTACAGATCTCGATGATGGCGCTTGGTTTAGAAAATTATTGCTGGTCGATCTTAAGCAATCAGTGATCTTTGCGCTTAGCTCTAGTATCCTGGACCTATAGGCGTCCTGAGCGTTATACTGCCGTAGTTGATTCAAAGAATTCTGCTGCACTGAAACCTTTAGTTCAGTCAGTTTCAATGCTTCGTATCCTGTATACAAAGAGACGTCGTTTTTGCACACAACGATGATCCATCCAAACCACTTACCTCCTCGGGATTTTCCAAGAGCGTAACCCTCTACATTCAGTAGCGATGCAAGGGTCTCTATGCTTTCTGCGCTTAAACTGTTAGGAATCCCATAGACAAACATAGATCTAAGCTGCTGCTCTCTTGAAAACGGTCCAGTGAGGACCAGCGTGCGGTCTCTATTAGTTTTTTCATCCAGGTCTCTCTTGCTACCGCTTTTTTCCAACTTACTGCTATCTGACACATCCATAACTTCAGAGATATTACTGCTTCTATTAGGTGCCGACGATCTTATTCCAGATGGCGTGGATCTTATTCCTGGAGAGTGCCTATTCGTTTTCAATCGATGTGCAAGTCGTAGAGGTGGTAGGGAGAAACTTTATATACGTTAAGGTTCAAACCGGGCTTTCATCTGCGTTTCTGCTCGCCTTGTATGTTCACCTGAAGCTCTCAGATTAAGTAATCTGGCCTGAAATACAAAAGTGATATATCTAAATGCATGGATTCAGATCATCAGCGCTTTAATACGAGTAGAACTCATCATTAGACGCTGCAAATGGAATAGTCTAATGCTTCACAGTACCACGCCGCTTTCGCCGACCGTTCTCCGCACATATTGATGTGACTCTTGAACCGTACGCTGAAGTACATATTCACAATTTGTAGTGAACAGAAATACGTATTATTTGACTGTATCATTGTCATGGTGTACGATATAGAACAGCACAGTTTCATACATAGATATCTGATATAAGGTTAGGGTTGGAACAATTACCTGGAACTCTATGCGAGAAAATCCGGGATTTCGTCCAAAGCAATTGTACGCATATACATTTAACGACATATGTTGCGATTATTTAAAAGTAGTTTGGCTGTACCGAGTCTAAGAGCCGGAATAAAACAGTTCGGAACGCCTATGCGTAATTTTGCTTGCACTTCGCTGGCGAGGAACAGCAATGATGACGATGCTAAGAAGGAGAACTCCATGGAGAAGTATTTTGACTCGCTGCTGAAGGAATCTACTGATCGCTCTACACCTCGACGCAGCGCATGGGAAGGTAGTTACTGGCGAGGTCAGTCTGCTGCCGGAAGAGGATACTCGTTTGCACGCAAAGAGAACGATGCTATTTTCCCCTATGGTCTCAGTGAAAATGAGACGTGGGCAGGAAAAGTAGTCACTACTACTCGAGACGCTACCACCGGGATCAACGATATTAACCCTGCGTTACGCAGATTACAAGCTATGACACGAGAAATAAATGTTGCTAGAATATCAGCGCTTCAGAAGTTCTACGAGAAGCCGAAGAATACCAGAAAAAGAATCCGAATGACGAGAA
Source organism: Tortispora caseinolytica NRRL Y-17796 (assembly GCA_001661475.1). Taxonomy (NCBI): domain Eukaryota; kingdom Fungi; phylum Ascomycota; class Trigonopsidomycetes; order Trigonopsidales; family Trigonopsidaceae; genus Tortispora; species Tortispora caseinolytica. Next base: position 2,309,915 of record KV453842.1, read on the forward strand.
GGAACAATGCATTCAAAAGACAATTGCAGAAGATGCTTTTTACAGTACAAAAAGCTACTGAACGTGGCTTTTAATTGAGTATGAATGGGTTAACCACCTGTCTGGATGACATCATGACATCTCTACTTCTAACAACTTCTCCTCACTTATGGATTATGACATCGCATATATATTGCAGAATTCAGATCCTAGTTGCTTCTTTATGTCTTATCTGGTATCTAATTTACCATGTCTCCGCCATTTCGTCTATACATAAATCCTTACTTGCTGCTTATATAACCAGTTTCATTTTTGGTTTGTTTTTTGGTTTTTTTTTTCTCTCGTTTCCTATATTCTTTCGCTAACGTCGGTTCTGTTACTGGAACTAGATTTTCGGTGATCCTGCAACAACCGGTATATACTGAAGTTCTTGACACTGATCCAACTTCTAACAGTAACTCTTACCTGTGCCGTGAAGAATCGGAACACACGCTCATAAAGAATGAACCAGGAACGGATGTAGAGCTAGCAACTATTTGCTGCCATCCTGAATGACAATGATTTCGATGGCAAGGTTTCGATAGTTTATGCTCGATGTATATATTGACCGAATGATTCAATTCTAGAAAACAAGGAGCTATTGCTAGGGACTTTTTAAAGATTGTTCCCATAAGACTCTGATTATGTTATCAAAACACATGCCTACGGTAGAGCTTCTTGGCCGGTCACTCATAAGTGTCCATTTGCTGCCAGCTGCCACTATTTACTGAGATTTCCGGACATACTAATTTTGAAACAATACTGTCTTAGTTTCACGCTCATCGACGTCTTAACAATACTATAAGGTGCAGCGAAGCCGCGTCTTCGCGGGGATGGGAACGCTTTAAGGTGTGATGATCTTGAGATTCCAAACTTCTCTAACGTATCAATATCTTGTGCATAAAAATGTGAATGTCAATCTAACTGCAGCACATGGCAATGCAGGAAAATGGTTCTCATTGCGTTTGTTATAAAGAAGCCGCCACCTTCCCAAGGCAGCCTTTTAAATACTTACCACATTGGGTTGGGTGAGACATATTCAGCAAGAAAGTGTAGTTACGGCTCCTGTCGCTGTTTAAAGGACATCTCGATACATTTCATAAGAGTACAATACGTTTGAATGGCTGTTATATCTGCTATGTTATTTATTATGTACGTGTACGCAATGCGTGCAGTTAGCCCCATATGCATACCTTGGTGAACCCTATAGATTGCGAGTAACATTTGACTACACTCGACGCGCCAGGTATACCCACCACTTCCCCTTCGACCTTCTCCAACCACCTCTAGACGCGTCATAGCGATGGATAGATTCAGTAGAAGGACGTTGCTGGTCGTTGGATTGTTGTTCCATCTAGTGTACTTATGGTCGATTTTCGACATATATTTTGTGAGTCCATTGGTTCACGGAATGGACCACCATAAAAGCAGCAATGGCCCTGCCAACAGACTTGTGCTCTTTGTTGGCGACGGCTTGCGCGCAGACAAGACCTTCCTATCACTTCCGGATCCGAATGGCTCCGAGAATGTGTACCTCGCTCCTTTCTTACGCGACATTGTGCTCAACCTTGGCACGTTCGGCGTGTCGCATACGCGCATGCCGACTGAATCAAGACCGGGACATGTTGCCTTGATTGCTGGATTCTACGAAGACGTTTCGGCTGTCACTAAAGGTTGGAAAGAAAACCCGGTTGACTTCGACTCTGTGTTTAACCAATCGTCACATACCTGGTCATGGGGCTCGCCTGATATTTTACCCATGTTTGCATCCGGCGCTGTTCCCGGCCGCGTCGACACCTACACATACGATTCAGACTTTGAAGATTTCACCAAAAGTTCTCTAGAACTTGATGCGTTTGTATTCGATCGTGTGGAGGCTCTATTTAACGAAGCCAAATCAAACGTCACGCTTGCTGCGCAACTGCGCAAACCAGGTGTAGTCTTCTTCTTGCACCTGCTAGGGCTCGACACCGCCGGGCATAGCAAACGCCCGTACTCCCCGGAGTATTACAGGAATATCCAGTACGTGGATGCTGGCGTGAAGAAAATCTATAATATGATAGAAGATTTTTACAATGATGGCAAAACTGCTTATGTCTTCACCGCAGATCACGGAATGAGCGACTGGGGCTCACATGGAGATGGCCATCCTGACAATACGCGAACTCCCCTTATTTCATGGGGCGCTGGTGTCGCTAAGCCCAAACTCGGTGAACAGGGCCATGATGAATACTCAAAGGACTGGAATTTGCCTGTACAACGCCATGATGTCGCGCAAGCAGATATTGCTGCTTTAATGGCATATCTAGTTGGTCTTAACTATCCAGCCAACTCGGTTGGTACATTACCCCTTGACTTCATAGATACCGATCAAAAATCTGCGTGCATTTCGTTATTAGCAAATGCCGAAGAGATTTTAGAACAGTATATCATCAAAGAGAAAGCCGTTATAGCTTCTCAGTTTCGGTTTACTCCTTTTGCGCCACTGTCAGACTCCAATCATTACACCCTGCGCCTCTCGTTTATAAAAGAACTCATTCTAAAAGAGCAGTATGACGATGCTATAAAGAACATTTCTGAGCTCATACAATTATCTTTCGAAGGGCTGAACTATTTACAAAAATACAACTGGTCTTTTCTACGGTCCATTGTAACCATCGGCTTTCTGGGTTGGATGGCCTATGCATTCTCTTCTGTCATTCTTTTATTTGTTCTCCCGCACTCAGATAAGCCAGCTGGAGTTTCTATGTCTGTGCGATTCTCCGCTCTGACACTCTTTTTATCTATGTGCTATGTGTTGTGGTATCAGAACTCGCCACTAATGTATTACTTTTACTCCTTTTTCCCGTTCTATTTCGTCTCGTCGGTTGTCGAAAGAGCTGCAGATATTCGGAAAGGATTGCTGTTGTTTGCAGAGTCAAAATCTCTATCTGGAGCTGTTATTACTGTCTTGAAGCACCTCGTTCCCACCTTGATAATGTCAGAAGGTATAGTACTAGGGTACTTCAATCGTGAATGGTTCTCTGTTGGCGTGTTATTGCTTGGGTTTTGGCCTTATTTTCATAATTTCAGTTACTGCAAAGCCAACTTGAAGCTTGTTGGTTCATGGACAGTTTTGGCCACCATTCTGAGTGTTTTCACTCTATTACCTGCTAACAAGGTGGATGAACCGAACCAAATACTTGCCGGAGGTATTTTAATGGCTCTTATTGGGATTGTGGGCTCTCTGGTTGTTTTAAGGCAGAAGAATACGAATCCAACGATTTACACCAGACTTCTATTGGCCCTGCAACTTATTTTGGTCGGTGTTTCGCTGGTCGTGACCTTATCAACTGTTGAAGATCTGCAAAACAACATAGGGTTACAGCCTACTAAGCAAATGTTTGCATGGATTTGCTTAGTGATGTCTATCTTGCTGCCCATCGGATACAGATACGACAAAGGACATGTCGAAACATATGCCTTTTGTGAGATTATTTTGTTTTTGTCATATTCTCCGGCATTTATCATTTTAACAATCTCTTATGAGGGACTTTTTTATGTTACCTACTTTCTGGCTCTAATTCAATGGATTGAAGTCTCTCGTGGAATATATACTGCGCCTAACACCAAGAAACCTCATGAGAAACTGCCGTTAAGCATATTCTTTTTGGCGTCTGCTGCATTTTTCTTTTCGCAATTAGCCTTTTTCGGTACAGGTAATATCGCATCGATTTCGTCATTTTCTTTGGATTCAGTAACGCGACTTTTACCTGTTTTTGATCCTTTTCCAATGGGTGCTTTACTTATTTTCAAGATTCTTTGTCCATTTGTGATTGTGTCAGCTAGTTTGAGCATTCTCAACCACAAGCTGCTGCTTCCTACTTCTGCAATATTTACAATTGTGATATCTGTGTCTGACATTGTTACGCTCAATTTTTTCTATCTCGTTAAAGACGAAGGAAGTTGGCTCGATATTGGCCAAAGTATCAGTAATTACAGTATAGCTTGTTGCATATGCGCCTTTGTGATGCTACTGGAGTACATTGGCAACTCAGTTGTTCGCGGGATAGAGAACTAATTGCTAAAACAGGGAAAAATACTATATTACACCTGTCACCGCTGAAAATACGCCTACTACATCTTTAATGCGATAACAACAATGCACATGATTTTAACCGTACCGATACGCGTTGTTGCTAAGGGGGTGCCTTTGATTTAACCAATAGAAACCTGTGCCTCCCAACTGTCATTTGTGACTTGTTAGACCCCCGCATCCTCTATACGATCGTCTTGAGTAAGTGACTACATTACTGTCCCGCACCAAATTTTTTCTAATCTCGAGAATTGTCTGGGATTGTTGTATCGGTATTTTTTTAAATTGGTTGTGCTTAGTCTTAAACTGAAGAGCGTTCTCTGAGTGTCTCAAACTTTAGGCGAAGACACAAATTTACAACACCTGTGCTACCACTTGCCGTCTAGGGTTCACATCGGTTTAATTCGGTATATTTTTTTTTTAGATCTTTCAATATGGCCAAAAAGACTCCACCTGAGCCTGTCGCTAAAGGGACTAAACGATTTCGGCGCGCTCGTGCTTCTCGAGCATGTGAAGTTTGCCATTCACGAAAAGTGCGTTGCGATGTCACAACACGGATGCCCTGTACGAACTGCGTCGCGTTTAATTGCGAATGCAAAGTGCCAAAAAGGAATCGCAGAAATGGCGGAGGGGATAGCCCTATTTCTATTGCTTCTCCTGCAGTTCAGCCGGCTCCTGCGCAGCCTGTGGGCGCAAACGGCGGTTTACAACCAATTATCGAAACTACGCAGACCCATTCATACGATACTCCGAATGCAAACACATGGGCCAAGCCGAAAATATCTGGTCCTGAAACTAAAGGAATGCTCCCTGGTGCTCGGGATCATGCAGACACTTATTCGAATGGTCAAAAGGTTCGAAACAGCCAGTTTATCTTCTATGGGCCGTCACACATTGTGCCTCGTCTTCTGGGTGACTCCGAACAAGGCGAGGTCCAGGTAGTGACGAATTCTGAATATATGAATTCGTCACGAGATATTGATTCCGAAGATTTTGAGGTGCTGAAGCTTAAAGGCGCTTTTCTAATCCCTCCAAAGGAAGTCTGCGACGATCTTGTGGAGAGTTATTTCAAATGGGTCCATCCAATTATTCCGTTGATCAATCGTAATGATTTTATGCGCAAATACAGTGACCCTCAAGATCCGCCTTCTTTGCTGTTGTTGCAGTGTATGTTTCTGGCTGCCTCAAAAGTTTGCAAGAACCCTGCGCTACTTGATTCAGATGGTTCCATTAACCTTGCGTGCCTAACTTTTTATAAGCGGGCAAAATCTCTATACGACTCAAATTATGAGACTGATAAAGTGACAATAGTGCAGTCTTTGGGTGTTTTAGGCTGGTGGTTCGAAGGACCGGAGGATATAATCAAAAATTCTGCGTATTGGACCAGGGTTGCTATTCTTGTCGCACAAGGTATGGGCATGCACAGGAACAATGACGACAACCCACATCTATCGTTGCAAGAGAAGAGAATGTGGAAACGTATTTGGTGGTCATTATTTTATAGAGATCGAAACATAGCTGTTGCACTTGGACGACCACTAGTTATCAACACGCAAGACATGGACGTCAAAATGATCACTGAGGACGATTTTATTGAAGATGAGCCTGATAGACCTTCATTATATCCTATAGACGTGCATAGAATTCGATATTTTATTCATTCTTTGAAGCTGTCGGAAATAATGGGAATTATATTGACTCAGCAATACACCGCGTCGGCACAATCAAAGTCTATTGACGTCAAAAGTGTTGCCTATTCTGATGTTGCATTATCCATATGGAGGAAGAATCTTCCAGATGAGTTAAAGTATCATCCTAAAATGAAGAGATCGCAAAAGTTCTTCAATTCACTTTTATATTTACAATATTACACTGCTGTCTGTCTTGCTCATCAACTGCACCTGGTGAAAGAAATAAAACTGCCAGACGGGCGTTCTGGATACCCATCACGAAGAATTGCGTTCCAGGCTTCTCACATGATTGCACGTATATGTGGAAATCTTCTTTCTATATCTGAAGTGAAGAATATGCATGTTTTTTATGTTTATGTCGTGTTTACGGCCATCATTCTGCTCCTCTATCAGACTAAAAGTCAGAATAGGCTGTTAGCACAGAACGCGCAAAGATCGCTAGAAGTTTGTATGAAGTTCATGGACGTTCTAGGAGAGACATGGCTTGCTGCAAGAATGAGCATTCGCGTAGTGAACTATGTGCGCAACAGTCCGAGGATGATTGCTAGATTTATTGCAACTATGAGTCAATCTGATCCAGTGAGATTTACTAGATACGGATTTACTGGAGGTGACGAAAACGTTCATAAGGGCATAACAAATACTGGATCCATAGATGGAACGAATAAAGGAAATGAAAACCCAAGGTTTGGGGAAGAGAACAGATCCATGAGTTATGGATTTTCACCTGGAGGGACGCGGACACCATTTTTATTATCTGGACCAGGAAGTCCTCGGGATTGGGTTAACAATATTAATTTTTACACGGAGCCGGAGAGAGATTTGATGTCATCTATGGACGTGTTTGAACCGTCACAGCTATTTACAGAGGATACATTAGATGAGTTGCCTGTGGATCATACGATGTCAACGGCAGGGGCGATTCCGCCGCCAGATGAAGATACCGGCCTAGTTCGAGCTGTGATTCCGGGTTCTCCCGGAGGCGATTCGTTGCCGAACTGGGTTGGAAACACGGAGTATGAGAAGGGTGGTGAAGGAGACGCTAGTGTGGCGCCGAGTACTACATCATCGACGCTGGACGATTCGATCGGACGGATTGGCAATGCGGAGTTATGGAATAACTCAGAGTTTGTGGCAGAGTATGCATCGGAGCTGATTCCATTGTTTGGTTACATGCAGGGGCAGAATGATTCTATGACGAACAGAGATAATCATGAGTTTACACCAGTAAATAACTGGATGGAAACCGGATCGAATGGATCCAACAGCAATAGCCAACTGGGAGACTCACCTACGAACATGATGGCTCACAACGGAATGGCGCCGGCAATGATGCAAGTGAACGAGTGGTACGATTATGTGCTACGTAAAGAGGATGATTTAGCGCATAATGTGAATATGAATTAGGTTTGTGTTTTTATTTATTTCTCTTTATATGTGGTTCGAGCAAGTTTGATCATTATTGCACTGCATGTGTGAACTAATTAATTTCTGTAGGACACCATTCAGATTGGGGTGTGGAAGTCCCATTTTACTTCTTCCCAGGTTGGAACACTGTTGCACCCGGACATTAAACCTACGCCGACCAGTTAAAGGACAGCTAGCTGAGAGACGCGTATATCTAGAGTGAACTGTTGCTTTTGCCGCAGATATATATGAATAGTGCGTTATGTACTCCGGGTCATCGCCGAACCAGCGGTCTGAAAAGAAACAGGACAAGATAGAGGCTGCCAGATCATGGACAACGGATGTAGGCGTAACTGAGCGGTCAACGTCGACGTTACGAAAAAGAACCGGCAGAAACTTGTCCAAGTCTGGTAACGAGGACATAAATGCGCAGTTAGGCGCTTCATGGGTCGATTCATACACTGCAGGTATCCGGCATCAAGGCAGTGACCGGAATGAGCAAAATACCGAAGACTGCATCTCTTCCCCAACTATAGTGTATGTGCACCTTGTGCAACCTTCGGACACGCTAGCCGGGATAGTACTGCGGTATAATATTCCTGCAGATATAGTACGCAGGGCCAACAGATTGTGGTATACTGCGAACGATATACAAATCAAGAAAGTGCTCCTTTTACCTGCCAGAGAGTGTAAGATCAGATACAACATTGACCGACGGAAGCTGGACTTTCCGGAAGCGGAAAAGGAACTGAAGGCATTACATCTAAAATACAGCATTGAAGGTGGGAATGATATACCTGGCGTTGGAACGGTTGCAGTTGTGCGCGTATCGCAGACCGCCCTCGCTATATTCCCGCCTGGTCAGCAAGGCAAGAGCCTGCTTAGTAGGCCGGACGATCTTAAGAACGGAATTTCTGAGCCTCGGAAAAGCACTGACAGCCAGAAATCAATAGGTGGTGTTATTGAAGAAGCATTGCAGAAAGTTGTGAAGGCGTTCGTGAACGAGGATGAAGCTTGGAAAACTCCAGACATTGAATTGTGAAATGACAAATGACAACGCATGGGTTAACTAACAAGATATTTAAATTGTGCAAACTAAAACGATAGATTAACTCACACGTAAAAGTACTACTATAAGTTATTGCTGCTTACCCCAATACAAACACGTTAGACAGACATGTTCATCTGGATCTTGCCCATTGGATTATAGTCATGAACAATGAAGTCCTCGTAAGTGAAGTCGTCAATGTCTGTTATATTTTGGGCAAACTCAAGTGTAGGAAAATCTCTCGGAGTTCTTTCGATCTGGATCTTGAGCGCATCAATATGGTCGGAGTAGACATGCGCGTCCCCCATAGTGTGTATAAGCTCGCCAGCCTCGATCCCACATACGTGTGCTATCATATGTGTGAGCAGCGCATAAGACGCTATATTAAAAGGTACACCTAATCCCATATCGCAGGAGCGCTGATACAGCACGCACGATAGTTCGGGTTTCTCGTTGCGGAACGAGACATAGAACTGAGCAAACATGTGACAAGGTGGAAGTGCCATAGAAGGAATGTCAGCGGGGTTCCACGCCGACAAGATTATTCTGCGATCATAGGGGTTGTTCTTTATTTTGTTTATAACTTCAGCTAGTTGATCTACGCCTTTGCCGGAGTAATCAGCGTCGCAGTCTTCATATTTAGCGCCAAAATGACGCCATTGAAATCCATAAACGGGACCCAAGTCGCCTTCCTTGCGGTATGATAAGCCAACAGAATCAAGATATTCGCGCGATCCATTGCCGTCCCAGATATGAATATCCTGATCTGATAATAACTTTGCGTTTGTGGATCCTTTAACGAACCACAGCAGTTCTTTCAAGACACCGCGAAAAAAGACGCGCTTGGTAGTCAACAAAGGAAGCGTATTATGACGCAAAGAGAACCGCAACTGTGGTGGAGCAAATAAAGAGTATGTACCAGTACCAGTTCGATCTGGACGATATTCACCTTCGGTAATAATACGTTTGCATAGATCCAAGTACTGCTGTTCTTCTTGATTGGAATTAGTCATAGTCGCGTCTTTAGATGCAAGTATTGATGGGTTAATTAGGAGAAGGTTTTGGGTACCTCCCAAAGCGACACAACCAAAAAAGGTTTTGGAAATAGCCATGAACTGGACTCCATTATTAGAAGAAGAGATTGATTCTTTGCATTTGCGTGAATTCTTCCCGATATGGAAGAAGTTAAATAAACCTGGTTTGATTGATGCCAAAGATACAGAAGAATTGATCCTTTTCATATCGGAAATACTACTGCAACAGACAGACCCTTTCTTCCTCAAGCTTTGTTCTCGTTTCCTTACACCAATCGAGTACGATCTAATCATGAATGAGAGGAACATAATACATCTCTGCGGATACCCTTTGTGCAACGTTACTGCAGATACAATAAAATGCAGGGATCCATCAAAGATGCAGCTGCCATACGCTTATTGGCATCAGTTCTGTTCAAAAGCCCACCAAAAGGCTTCGAATTTGTACAAAGCTCAATTAAACTCAGATCCACTTTGGCTGCGTCCCAATATTCTCTACAGTCCGTACGGCTCCTCAGTTTACGAAACTCGTATAATTCTTCTTGAAGAAATACTTGAAGGATCCAAATCGGTCGAAGACATCACACTGCAAATGTCTCATATGCATATTGACCAATCTCAGCGGCCGAAAGTCGATATCAATGACATCCTCGAACGGTAACGCCTGCGAAACCCTGACTTACACTTTCCCATCACAGGGACACATCCCATTTCCCTCTTTCCTCCTTCACCGAAGTCTTGCCTCTCTTATTAAATGTCTAAATGGAAAATAGATCCTAAACTTATATCAGATATAATAATCTGTGTAGGTGTGGGATCCTCTATATATTACAGTCTTAGCTACTTGCTCTCTCAAATACCGAGCGGTGGCGAGGTGTCCGCCGAGACTAAACGCAAGGCTAATTCTGTTCTCGGAAAGATTCAAGCTTCACGCCCAGACCTCGATCTTGTACTAGACGAATATGAGCGCCAAATTCTCGCCCAAATAACCACTGCAGATGAAATATCGGTCGGGTTTAGCGATATAGGCGGTCTAGACAACATTATTTCCGATATTCAGGAATCTATCTTGCTTCCTCTAGCACGCCCTGATATATTTGCCGGCTTCTCAAGTCTGCTGCAAGCACCTCAAGGTGTGCTGCTGTATGGTCCACCTGGATGCGGCAAAACTATGCTTGCCAAGGCGCTAGCAAAGGAATCTGGCGCAACGTTTTTTAATATAAAGATCTCGGCTATCCTCGATAAGTGGTATGGCCAATCAAACAAACTTGTCGCTGCAATATTTTCTTTGGCCAGAAAACTAGAACCTTCAATTATTTTTATCGATGAGATAGATTCATTTCTTCGCGAAAGACAATCAACAGATCATGAGGTAACCGCCCTTCTTAAATCAGAGTTCATGACTCTGTGGGATGGCCTAGATTCATCCGGTCGAATCCTTGTGCTCGGTGCTACTAATCGACCCAACGATATCGACTCCGCATTTTTGCGAAGAATGCCGAAAAGATTCCCTGTATCACTACCTAACGCTTCACAGCGTCGCCATATCTTACAACTCACGCTTCACGACACAGAACTTGCTGCCGATTTTGACATAGACACTTTGGTTCAGCAAACAGACAACTTTTCTCCCAGCGAAATGAAAGAAGCGTGCCGTGATGCCGTGATACATGCAATGAGGCAATCTCTTCGCTCTTCGTCATATAAATCGCTTACTACACCCGTTGATTCAGAGACTCCCTCATCTGCCGAATCGATATCCATTCGGCCGCTGCAGAACTCAGACTTCTTTGCTAATGGCTCTGCGTCGTCTAAACCACCTGCCACTTATATGAGTCAACTACAGCCAGATGTCGAGTAAAACTACCTGAATTTTAATATTTAGCTAGTTTCCACATTGTAAAATACTATTGGCAAATTGTTCAGGAATTTTTGTGCGGCTCACGTGCGAGTGCGGCAATCGCTCCTTACCTCCTCCCTCCCTCCCGGCAACATCCCCTTTAAGCCCAAGCCCCGGAAAGTCAACCTCCCCAATAGATATTGCCTAGCTGGCCGATCGAAGACGCCGCCCTTGCCTCAACTAGCCAAACTGTTCTAGTATTAGCGCTTTATTCTGTACGATTGGCCGCTTTATCCTGTGTATTTTCCGTGTATCAAGTGAATTTTTCTGCTTCTCTTTTTGCTTTTCTTTGTGTATTAAACTACACCAATGGCTTTGTTTAAGGTCCGTGCCCTATTTCCCTACGAATCAGACCACGACGAAGACTTACATTTTGAAAAAGGTGCAATTATTGAAGTTACAGCTATCGAAGATGAAGATTGGTATCAAGGTTCGATAGGTGATAGGTCTGGCTTGTTTCCGCGCAATTTCGTCGAGAAAATAGATGACGGACCCGCTATCCCATCTCGCCCCCGCCCGAAAGCTCCAACTCCTGCATCACCACCTAATGTAACTTCCAATGAGCCTGCATCTTCTAAAGCCTCTCCCAATGTTACATCATCAAGCCCGCCCTCAAATCTACCGCTAGATGCAAATCATGAGTCTGCTCCTAAACCGTCGTTCGAGTCTGTTCCTGAGACTAAACTGGCTTCCTTCAAGGATAGAATTGCAACGTTCAGTCAGATACAAGATAAGCCTCCGCAACCAAGCATTAAGCCAAAGACCGAGTCTTTTGCGAAGAAGCCTTTTGTGGCGTCTCCTCCGGCGCCTAACATTCTATCTCGCAAGAGTACTGGACAATCTATTCCGGATATGCCTACAGCATCTGTAGCTCCTGATGCTCATGAATCTCATGCAAAAGAAGAACCTGTGGTCACAGGAAGCTTAAAAGATAGAATTGCTCTTTTGCAGCAGCAGCAACTTGAACAGCAATCTCGGGCAATGAGACACAGGAAGAGAGATTCTGTTACTGATGTCGCCTCGCCAACTTCCGATGTTCATGAAGACTTTGCAGCTCTCAAATTGGAGAAGAAGACTACAGGTGGTTCAATTGCCAGTGTGAAGGCTACTACTACTGGTGAATCCATTCCAGAGGCCACTTCTCGGAGAGTTTCGCTTACAAACACAGGTGGTTCATTCAGATCCGCAGTATCTGTCGGTTCACCTACTACATTAGCCGAACGTCCTGCAGTGCCGGGTAATGAACCAAATCTATTACAAGATGAAGGTAATACAACCTCTTCAAAGGCTGCTGTATCTTTACTTCCTGAGTTGCCGGAAATACCTCACGAGAATGGAGAAACATCCTACAGCAATATAGAGGAAGCAGCTAATGAGGTGACTGAAGAAGAGGAGCTCTATAAGGAATATGATGAGAGCGAGCCGGATGCATCTGATAATGAGGAAGACATTGATCCAGAAATTGCACGACGAATGGCTATTCGTGATAGAATGGCTAAAATGTCAGGAGGGATGGGTATGTTTCCTATGGCAGCCATGCCGCTTCCGGGAATGGTGCCTCCTTCTACGAAACCGCAAAATGCTAAGAACACTACAGGCCCTATATCTCCAAACCATACTTTGCAAGGGACGGTCCCGGAAGGTACGCAAGTAGCTGTTCCAGTACTCCCCAATGCTGTTTTGCCGGATGTACTGAAGAAGCAGCAAAGTGGGGTTGCAAATGTTAGCGCTTCCAATGCAGAGGAAGACACAGAAGAGGAAGAATATACCGAAACTCTTGCGTATTCTGACGAGGACGTGGACCAAACTGTTCCTGTTGTACCCTCCAATGTTATGCGACCATCACCTCGAGCTCTTCCAGCCGTTCCTCCCGCCGACATCCCTGAAGAAGTCACTAGCAAGTCTGGTCAAGCCTTAAAGCACGAGAGAAACTTGTCAGAGACGTCAGTAAATGAATCTTTACTCCCTCCACTCCCTCCTTTATCTACTCTTCCTCCTACTGCACCGCATGACAGCCCTCCTCCGGTTATTCCAGTTTCGGATAATAGGGCTATTCCTCCTTATACTTCTGGCTCGGATGCGGGTGACGAAAGAGAGGTTGCTGATGATGAAGTTGCTTCTAGTACACTAGCTGCGCCGTCGATACCTCGCATCCCCAATGTTCCTGTTGTTCCTGCTAGCCCTCCTCCAATACCTCAAGGTGCGCCTCCCATTCCGGAATACCACCCTCTCCCTCCGTCAGGCCCGCCACCTGTCCCAGAAGCACAACTGGATCGAAATGCAACTTATGACTCTGATGGCGAGACGACTGGGTATGATGCTGATGAAGATACTGATATGAACATTGACCAGTCATTTGGCAGCTCTTCCCCTCGGGCTAGGTTTCCAGCAGCACCTCAGTTTTCTCAACAAACCGTTACAGCTACTTCGAATCTACCTCCCCCAATTCCTGACACGCCTGCACCGCCAAGTATTCCAGAAGTTACCACTGGTAGAGGAGCTCCTGGAAGATCAAATACTCAGGCTAGCTTTTCGTCCATTAATCAGCGCGGTGGCTCTCAAACGCGCTCTTATGATGTTTCACGGACGTCACTTGATGGGTCGAGACCATCTGCTGAATACCCTATGGGGCTCAATTACGGAGGCAGCGATATTCTTGCTTCTCATGAGATAGATATGTGTGTTAAAACATTTTGGTGGGCCCAACCTAACGGCGTTCCAGCTAGCGTCTCTTCCAACCCAAATATTCTCTATGAATGTGAAGATCAGGTTACAGGCAAGCGAGGTGGCCCAAAATTTATCACACGAGACGTTTACGTTTTGCATCCTGATTATAGCCAAACCACTATTTCAGCTGTTTTCGAAGCCGATGATCCTGCAAATGTAAAGTTTGAGCAATCTTTTACTGCACCACCCTCTCTTCCTTCTAAGGATGAACTGAGGCAATATTCTAATAAGATAGGAGCTGCAGCGACGCGGCTCATACAACAACTAGTTGGGCAAAAGGTTGGCGACGGGTCCGATCAAGCCTTAATTAGGCATGTACAAGCCAACATACCGGGTACTCTATTTTCCATAGGATTGAAAACTCATGGTATTTGCGTCTATATGAATATTGGAAACTCTTCAGTAAGGCAGCTGGATGAGATCAGACCAGGTGACATTATTCTGTTCCGAACGGCCAAGTTTCAAGGGCACAAAGGAAGTCTTCATCAGAAGTATTCCTTGGACCTTGGAAGCCCGGTTCACACCGGGTTTGTCGCGGAATGGGACGGATCAAAGAGGAAAGTGAAAGTTGTGGAGCAGTCGCGAGAGAAAGGAAAAGTGCGCGCTGAGTCGTATAGAATTCCGGACATGAAAAGCGGTGAAATTGAAGTGTATCGCATGGTAGATCGCAGTTACGTGGGATGGCAGTAATTGTGTTAATGTAATTCTATACATTCGAGTATTATCTACAGGGTTTTTGAATAGAATGTAGGACGATGGTGTGAAGGAGCAGACATGCAGCAGCTTTAGGATTGATTTGGAGCAGGGTTTGATCTGTTACGAATCAAAGCGCTAACGATATTTTGCACGGTTCCAGCATGATGCCCTGAACCGAATTTGCGAGATTGCTCAGGTGAAGGATGCATTCCTATACCTAAATAACGCAATTTTCTGTATTGTTCCGAGAATTCATCATTGTATGGGCCATACCAGCTAGATAACGGTAACGCCAGGTTAGGAGAACCTATAGAAAGATCAGGGCGGCCATCATCTTTTAGGCCAAGATGTTTGACAGTCACATAAAAGAGAACCTCTCTAGTTTGAGTGAGTTTGCTAGCGACAGACTCAATAGGGAAAGGCTTTCCTTCAGCAGTGGCCTTATTGGCGACGGCAAGTAAAGCCGTTTTATCGTTTGAAAGTATTTCGTCAATTTTAGATTTGTGAATAGAGACAGGCATAGCTGAGACGAAGCCATTGGTGAGCACTGAAGCAACATTCCCGTTTCCAGAACTTGAGATACGGGCAGGAATTAAATTCTGAGGCGCTATACCATTAGGCGTATTCCGAACTGCACCGGGAAGGGTGTATGATAGTCCAGCTGAGGCAGATTCTCTGATGCGAGACTGATGTGCGATTACGGTATCGAGGAAACGCAGAGCAGCACCAACACGGCCTACCTCACTAACAGCCTTGGCTCCATCAGGCGACTCAAGCCATTTTTTATAGTTATGCGCTTCTTCGTGGTTGAGTTTATAAAGTAGCTTTTTCTTTTGTTGAGGAGACATTTGACGGACTGATTCCGCTACTGACAAACCGCTAGGAGCCGGCTTTCGCGTTTGAATTAGAGGGTTAGGAGTAGTGTCATGGTGGGCATAGTATCCGCTATGGTCTATAGATTTAAACGGTATACCAGCGACTGCTAGACGTTGTGCGTTCAAATAAGTACCGTCTCGTCCGCGGTAGTCAACAAATCTTTCGGGTTCTTCGAGTCGTCGAACTGATATGGCTTTATACTTGTTGGCTTTAAGCGGCATAGTCCTTTTCAGGCCCCAGTCACATTGGGCTTTAGCCTCAGGAGTAGCTGCAAGGAGTTGCTGTACGGGATGCACATTGCTTCGCTGAAGTGTCTCCGGCAAAGCCGCTATACGCGACTTGCGAAACAAGCGTTCAAAGCTCATTAAATGTGCAGGTACGTTAGTTAGAAAGCAGTTTGGTTTGATGGGTTGGGCTTTATTGGGTGGAAATTTTGGAGGTTTACGGATATGGGTTAGGGTAATGGTTTGTATCAGTGAAGTGTTGAGCAGCGGTCTAGGCGTACACTTCAGCTGATCGGATATACATGTACTTACTGCGCGCGGATGAGGAAATAGATCTTGGAGCCGGAGGTGGATCGGACAGTGCCGCACAGAGGCAAATTGTTGGCACAGAACCTCTGGTAGTAGAAGGTGCGGTTGAGATAGCCGGATCGCCATTTCTCGCCGGATCGCTGAATCTAATCCGACCAGAGCTGATAAGAACAGCACACGGCACAGCTGCACGGTCTAGTTCACGAGAAATATTCAATGTGCGAATGTCGCGCGGGTACGAAAGGAGACGAGCAAGGCATCGAGAGTTACAAGACTTTTGTGCATCGCTTGCACACGTGGAAGAAGATCGCACATTAGATGAGCTGCGCGTTGATTATTCGCCCCTGGTTCCTGTGAAAGAGGAGGAGCTAGAAGAAAGGTATGCTTCTATTACGACTGAAGAGAAACCGCTACAAAGAGGGATCATTAGCCATCAGTTTGCCGCGCAACTCAAACATCGACGCGTGAACCCGTACCTCCTACGGACTATCGAAACCGAAATTCGTGAAGCCCTATTTTGCAATACTGATTCTGACATACAAAATTGTACTGTCAGTTCAGATAATATTTGTTTAATAGATATTCCAGGAGACGAGCCTGAATTTTGTTCGCACGGACGATGGATAGCGCATCAACTAGCACTGTACTATGGTGTGAGATCACATACTGTTAAACTTGATTCTATGACTCAAGTTTATATTGATTTATCGAGTGAATCATTATCTGAGATGCTATCGTTTCCTCCTATCGCGTCTTTGACTTCGTGAACTCGGTGTTTTTTTTTGGCCTAACAATTGTATGTCTTACCTTCTCACCTTTCCCACTTCGCATACATCCTCTTCTGCATGGCTACTATGAAAACAATATGGTGTCTAAGAAACGTAAAGTACACGTAGAAATCCCTGATCTGCCAGAGATAGCTTCTCTAAGACTGCTGTACAAACGAATTAACACTACACTCACCTTCATATCGGCTAGACGTCCTATCCTTCCTACTATTGCTCGATTGAACGCGCTACTTGCCTCTTCGGAAACGACGTTAACTATAGATGATGCCGCACTTCTTAAAGCACTGATGCCGGAGAATATCTTTTTTGACTATGTTGACCCAAACAAACTGATAATCGGTGATTCGAAATACATGAACGACTCGCAACCAGCAGATATTTATGCCGATACCTCGGCTGCCAACCCGTCGCGTTTCGAAATGATCTTCACTTTCACGGAAGTCAAAGTGCATTTATTCGATGAAGCTAGCGAGTCTGACTATGCACCGATATCTGCGCGTAAACGGTCTATGGGTTCTAGGCACTCTACTGCTGGTCTAGCGGGTACCATTAAGCGGCGCGACAAACGCTTCGAATCGGCTCTGCAAGCCTGGTTTGATTCTGGAAAATCTTGGACAGATCTGGTTACAAAATCGCGCACAATAATTCCAGAATCTCCGACTGCTTCTAATGCCAGTCCAAATCACTCTGACTTGGAATCTGTTGACCATGTATCCATAGAACAGATTGTCGACGACTGGCTTTCTAACCCAGCTTATTCTGATGAAATCGTCCGTGCAGGTGTCCGTTCATTTGCTGCTAAATCGCCGAGCT
This sequence comes from Tortispora caseinolytica NRRL Y-17796, assembly GCA_001661475.1. NCBI lineage: Eukaryota > Fungi > Ascomycota > Trigonopsidomycetes > Trigonopsidales > Trigonopsidaceae > Tortispora > Tortispora caseinolytica. Next base: position 2,327,521 of record KV453842.1, read on the forward strand.
ATATGCGTACAAAGTCTGTAATAGACCCTACTATCCTTGCTGCGCTCAAAGACGGATTTGGTGTTACTCGTTGTTATTCACATCAGGCCAAGGCTATTGACGCTGTAATGAATGGAAAAGATGTAATTATAACCACCAAAACAGCATCAGGAAAATCGCTGATTTACCAAGTGCCTATATTGTCAAGTTTGCTTAAAAATCGCACTGCAAAAGCGCTGCTGATATTCCCCACGAAAGCCTTGGCGAACAATCAAAAACAAAAACTACGAGATTTAATTTCTTTCTGTCCTCCACTAGTATCAACGCAAGTTGAATGCTATGATGGAGACACTGGAGCTAAAGAGAGACAGCGTATTCGTGAAGAATGTTCAATAATACTCACCAATCCTGATATGATCCATGCGTCCGTTCTTCCGAACAACGAAGCATGGGGGTACTTTTTACAAAACCTCAGATTTATAATCATCGATGAAATACACATGTACCGAGGTACTTTTGGTGCTAATGTTGCATTAGTATTGCGACGGCTGCTTCGTATTTGTGAGCATTTTGGAAATAACAATGTTCAATTTGTTTCTTGCTCAGCCACAATGAGCAATCCTAGTGCATTATTCTATCAACTAACTACCAGAGCAGGAGTGGTAGAAATAACTGATGACGGATCACCGTCTGGTGCTAAGCATTTTATCTGTTGGAACTCGCCGCACAAGGATCCCCGTGATCATATGACCGGTCGTGTTCAAGGAGAAAAAACTGCAGCTAAACTGCTTGCAGAGCTTGTTGTAAAAGGTGCCCGAGTTGTGTTGTTTGCAAGAACTAGAATATTATGCGAGCTCGCTCTGAAGTACTCAAAAGATGCTCTCAAAGAATTGCAGCGCGAAGACCTTGCAGATCGTGTTTTTGGTTATCGCGGAGGCTATGAGCGAGGTAGCCGACGCGAAATAGAATATGATATGTTCTCTGGCAATATCTGTGGGATTACTGCTACTAGCGCCTTGGAGATTGGTGTTGATATTGGTTCTCTGGATGCAGTTATAATATGTGGATTTCCGCTTTCTCTTTCAGCATTTTGGCAGCAGGCCGGTAGGGCTGGAAGGAAATCTCAGAGCTCTCTGTGTATCTACGTTGGAGCGCAGAACCCAGTAGATCAACATTATATGAGCAACCCCAGCTTACTATTTGAGCAAGAGTACCCTCGAGCTACAATTGATATATGCAACCCTACAATTTTGGAGCCCCATCTTCATTGTGGCGCCTACGAGTTGCCTATAGTGCTGAATGAGGACTGTAAGTTTTTTTCGGATGAAGAACATGGAAGAAACTTCAGATCAATTGTCAAAGAAAAGCTTCTATTAAATGAAAAGACTGGAAAGTATCATCCTTCACCTCAATATCTTCCACATCCACCATCTATGGTCGCTTTACGAGGAGTTCAGGAAGATAAATTTGTCTTATTAGATGTTTCGAACGAGAAGCCTAAGGTTCTAGAAGAAATTGAAGAATCACGGCTAACATTTACTATATACGATGGAGCTATAATATTTCATCAGGGAAACCCTTACTTGGTTAAGGATTTTAGGCCTGAAGACAAACTTGCAAGCGTCAAAAGGGTATATGTTGACTGGGTGACTAATCAGAGAGATTATACAGATGTTGATCCTGTGGAAACCAAGAATATTATGCCTCTTAAATTGGCTGGGAATTTTGCAATGCATCCCGTAACGGCTAAGTATGGCAAAATCCGTATTGAATCGGTAGTATTTGGTTACTTTAAGGTGAATTCTGCTGGGCAGATTCTAGAGGCTGTTTCAGTAACCAATCCGCCGTATGTACGATATTCCGCTGGGTTCTGGATTGATATCCCTAGTTCAGCACTTCAGGTGCTAGCTGATAAAAAACTTCATTGCGCGGGTGCGGTGCATGCTGCTGAACACACTATCCTATCTATGATACCTATTCTGACCATCGGAAACTCTGAGGCTGGTGCCGGTTCTGACGTGCAAACTGAATGCAAAGCCCCGGAGAAGGAGTTCTCCAAAACAGATACTAAAAGGAAACGTCCAGCGAGACTAATTTTCTATGACTCTCAAGGAATGAATGGTAACGGTACTGGAGTCACGTCACGCGCGTTTGGCTATATCACCGAATTAGTCAATTATTCGTTCGAAAGGTTAGAATCTTGCCAATGCCGCTTTGGCTGTCCTGAATGTTGTTTGTCTACATATTGCTCTGAACACTTTGCTGTGATGTCTAAGCAAGGTGCCCGTGTTATATTTCGTGCACTGCTTGGTCTCGAGTTAAACCCCAAGCACAACAATGGAGAACCTGTTATCCCCGATGGACCAGAAGAAAACATGCCTTCACATGCATTAGATGTTGAAACTATTGTGTCTGTTACGGAATGATTGAGATAACTTTGATGTACTACTACTATTGTATGGGCGTGCTGTGCATGTGCTCTACGCGGACCAGTCCTTGAACAGATTAATCAAACCTGCAGTAGAGGAATCGTGAGAAGAGACATGGCCAGGAGCATCGAGTTCCTTTCCAATTGCTTTAGCAAGAACTTTTCCTAATTCCACACCAAACTGATCAAAGCTGTTAATATTCCAAATAGCGCCTTCAGTAAAAGTAAGATGCTCATAATAGACAATCAGAGCACCTAGAGCAGCAGGTGTAATCTTTTCGGCCAAGATGCTAGTAGTTGGACGATTTCCAGAAAAAGATTTGTGGTTGTAAAGCATTTCAGGGTTGTTCTCAGCCTTGACTTGTTCAATTGTTTTGCCTACCATTAGAGCCTCGGCCTGGGCAAAGTAGTTACTGGCCAACATTCTCTGATGAAGATTTCCTTCAATAGGATTGTGGCTTTTGGCAGCCAAAATGAAGTCTGCAGGAATCAATTTAGTACCCTGGTGTACACATTGGAAGAACGAGTGCTGTGCGTTGGTGCAGGGCTCTCCGAATAAAATGGCACCGGTAGACACTTTAACGAACTCATTTGTGCGGGTGACGCTTTTTCCGTTGGATTCCATGGACAATTGCTGCAAATATGCAGGGAAACGGTGCAAATATTGATCAAAAGGCGCGACCAAATGAGTTTGGGCTCCAAAGAAGTTGTTGTACCAAACACTAAGAATACCTCCTATAACTGGAATGTTGTGCTCGAGTGGGGTTTCGAGGAAATGACGGTCCATTGCCTCGGCACCCTTAAGGAATGCCTCAAAATTTTCGTATCCGATATAAAGTGCAACAGAAGTGCCAATTGCGCTCCACACGGAATAACGACCGCCAACCCAGTTTTCGAAGCCAAACATATTCTTCGTATCGATGCCAAACTTGGCTACTGCCTCAGAGTTGGTGGAAAGTGCAACAAAATGCTTGGAAATATGAGCTGAGTCTTTAGCTGTTTCCAAGAACCACGTCTTAGCCGAGTTTGCATTAGTAATGGTTTCGGCGGTGGTGAAGGTCTTCGATGCAATGAGGAACAGTGTGGTTTCTGGGTCGCTATTCCTCAGCGCCTCCGCAATATGAGTTCCATCTATATTAGACACAAAATGCATAGTCAGATCAGCTTTGCCGTAGGGCTTGAGTGCTTCAGTGACCATTACTGGGCCGAGATCAGATCCTCCGATACCGATGTTGATGATAGTTTTGATTGCTTTACCTGTGTAACCTTTCCATTCGCCACTGCGGACTTGCTCAGAAAACTCTTTTATATGAGCCAAAACCGCATTGACTTCAGGAGCAACATTTACGCCATCGACTTTCATTTCACGGTTCGCACGGTTGCGTAAGGCAACATGGTACACTGCGCGGTCCTCAGTGAAATTGATATGTTCACCAGCGAACATTGCATCACGAAGAGACTCGACCCCAGCTTCTTTAGCAATTTCAACTAACTTAGCAAGAATTTCCTCATCAATTATGTTTTTTGAAAAATCAAAGAGGATCTTTGAGTCATCGAAGTTCCTGAACATCTTGCTGAACTTGCCGAAACGTTCAGGGTCTTTAGCAAATTCGTCTTTAACAGACAAACTCTTGCCTTTAGTCTCATAAATTTCACTCAATTCCTGCCAGGCTTTCAGTTCGCATGGCTGCGAGAATTTTGTAAACGACATTTTTCCTTGATTTTCCGTCAATTCAGAGAGTGATGGCTAATTCTAAGTCTCGATGTGCTTTGGGGGAGCAGGGCGTGGGGGGAGAATTGTCACTTACTTGGGTTCTCGGTATTACCCGCCAAAGAGACTTGCTCTTCCGAAACTATCCATACACTAAACACAGCAATGAAACAATCACTCAAGAAGAATTAGTCCACATTCATAATTTCATAGTCATTTCTTCTAGTAACAAACTGCCAGAAATCGAGAACTACCACGGCGCATTCTGTCGCTCCAAGGATGTCTTCGGAACCAGTTAAAAACTTTAACTAGATTAAAGTTTATAGTAAATGTTGGTTCGTTTCGCGGTCATTATCATCATCATCGTCTAATAAATCAGATCTCTGAGGACTTTTCAGACCCAGCAGGTCGTCATTAAGCACATCCCTCAGTTCAAGCACGTTAGAACGCTCTTCAGGTGTAGAGATATGGGGCGTTCGTGATGAGTCTGAACCGTGTCCAGTGAACGAATCGTCGCTATGACTAGGTAACGAATCGTGTCTTAGTCTGCTAGTCAAATTGTGCAAAGAATCTGTGTTGTGATTGTTCGGATCTGCAACCTTTCTAGGCTTAGACTTAGCAAACACTTCCTGTGCTGTTTTGAGGTACAGGCTAGAGAGCATCCCGATGTTCAGGCTTAGGTCGTCTAGAGTCTGGCTTGAAAATTTCTGCGTTGTACCTGTAATGACAGGAAGAGGCCCTAGGACAATCTTCTTCACTGTTTCAACATTGCCAGTCAGCATTCGTTTGTACATGTATCCACGTTCGCGAAGATCGGGATGGTCGCAGTCCTCGGTAGCCCACTTAATTACCTTTATGATCAGGTCCTTAGCTTTGGCTGGCCTGAATAAAAACATTTTCATTGTGGCAGTCAGCAAAGCCAATTGCACTTCAAGCGACTCATCTAAAAAGGAGAACAAAAAATCTTCAAGAAGATCACACCCGTTGTCGAGCCGATCTGCATATTGGCCAATAATCCATATAAGTGACATTTTGGCTCTCGGGTCATCAAGTGAGTCTGTATCTTGAAATAATTGCGATAATGTGCTTTCATATCGGCTAGGATATCGTCTGAATATGTTTTGTATTGCAATAGCGCCCTCTTGCACGATATACTCGACTTTTGTGCTGACCAGTTCCATCAATAATGTGCAACATCTGTCGGCAGCGGGTTCCACGCGTATAGCTACACTGCCAATTGCGCGCACTGCTCGTCTAGCGAATTCATGGTCAATTTCAGTTGCGTACTCTTTTAGTTCTGGTAATACTGACTGGTAATTATCTTCGTCAGTAAGAGTGTACATAATATCCAGTTTGGTAGTTTTCACATAAGGAGGGTCGTTGAATTTGCAGAAAAAAAGCTTTACATCCTCTGAATTGAACACATATGGATGCTGTTCGATTAATATTACAGTAGCACATAACGCCACATACTGCAACTCCGGCGGTTTAGAGAGTAACGACAACAGTGGTGAACCACACCGTTTCATTAAACTATGGACTGTAGATTCATCGGTAATATAGCGCGTAAGATACAGTATCACACGAACAGCACCCAAAACTACTCCTGTATTAGAATGTTGAAGACGCGGAACAATTATAGAGGCTATACTGGAAGCATCTTTTGACGACTGTGGTACGTAGAACGTAAGAGCCTGAAGAACGTACGTTTGGTACCATTCGTTACATTCTGGTAAAGTCTTCACGGCAATTTTTGCGTTATCATAATCCAGATTTAGTTGTAGCCCATCGGTTCTTTCAGTGATATCGATCAAGGAGCATAGGGCAGTAGCCACAACTGTTATATTTGAATCATCTAGTAAAGCATTAAGTCCATCAAGCATACCGCTATTAGTTATCTCGACAGAGGCTCGATCCCATATTTTGGCGACAGCTAAAGCCGCAGTTTTCCTGACTAAAGGATCCGAGTCGGCAAACGCGCGAGGAATCACTTTCAATGCCTTCTCTGTGTACTCCGGCAAATTGATGTAGCTGATTGTCCTCAAGTTCAAGCTACGCGTAATAGAAGAAGAATGCTTAGTACCATCGACCAAATAAGGTAATGCCTCGATTGCACGATTCGGCTCATTCTTTGCATAGTTGATAATATACAGTAGGCACAGTTTATATATTTCCGGAACAGATACGTCGAGCAAATCGATGATATCCGGAAAGAGTTGTAGCATGTCATTGTTCGGTAACGTCATACACGCAATAATGCGCTTCAATGTAATAATACATTTTTTAACGTGTTTCTTGTCTCGTTTATCGCGTAGTGCGGCGAGTCCTGGCCTTAAATCTGCAGCTTTAATAGTACGATCCATATTGGTGTGTTGTGAAGTGTCGACGGTCCGGGGAAAGGTACCTATAACGATCTTATATGTTCAACGCCAACACCTAGCGAGTCAATGGAAAAAAAATAAGTGCAACTATAGCAGCAATATGGCAGTTTACATATATAGAACTAAAAAGAAATGGTGGTTGCAAGGAGATTCGAACTCCTGCCTGTTACCAGATTCGAACCCTGCGTTCTTCGCAAGGAAGTGATTTTAACACTTGAGTCGAACGCCTTAGACCGCTCGGCCATACAACCTTCTACAGGCTTACTTGGGTCGGTAACTATATAAGAGCTATACTATGAACTTTATCAAATACATGGTTACGTTATTCTTTTGATCTCGGAGACACTTATTTCGGTTTGTGTAGCTTGTATACCTACCTTCATTGCTTTTTATAATATAGGGGAATAAAAATATATGGTCCTCGGATTTCGACCAGTCCTCATTGTCCTAGATACTCAAATTTAGCGTAAATCCAGCGCAGCTTTAACTACTCCTTAAATATTAAGGTTTTTGTTTGTTTTGATCTTGTTTACCGATCACTTACTATAATCAGTCTATTTTTCTCCATCGACTATTGATCCCATACCCCTTAGACATAATGTCTGAACCAGTCGATCAAGTTCAGTCTGCACTTGCAGGTTTATCTGTGGCTACTCCTGTGCCAAAGACTCTGATCATTCTATCGCCACTATCTTATAACCATGTGTTTTCGCGCTGGTGGGTTCGATCTTCCTACTTGAATTCAATTGTCGAAAATCCTCAAAGGCTACACGCTTCATCTGTTGGCATCGCTTCTGCTGTGTCTATGTATCCTGATCAGTTCTCTGTGCAGTCAAGTGAAACAAGAGTAGACTTGAAGCATCCACCTGAGTATGTTAAACGAGTGCACCAAGACTGGTCGAAGATCCTTGCACAGCTGTGCGAAGATTCTCCTGCAAAACTTGCTGAAGGGGACCTCGAAGTCCCAGATGATTGGCATTCAGGTGATATATATCTTTCTGAAGGAACTCTCTCTGCTTTAGAAGGTGTGGTAGGTGCTATAGAGAAAGGTGTTGATGCCATATTCTCTTCTGACATTAAAGGTTGTTTTGTTGCAATCAGGCCACCAGGCCACCATTGTCACCCTGGTAAGCCTTCCGGGTTTTGCATGATTAATAACGTTCATCTTGCTATCCAGTATGCTGCGGATCATCATAAACTCACGCATGCGGTGATACTAGATTTTGATTTGCATCATGGCGACGGCAGCCAGGACATTACTTGGAGACTCTCCGGATATGATTCTGATGAGTACAATTCTGATCTGGCCTCTCCAGCCAAGATCGGCTACTTTTCCTTACATGATATTAATTCTTACCCCTGTGAGCCTGGTTACACAACTATAGATCAAGTCAAGAATGCTTCGATATGCATAATGGCTCATAATTTGTGTATATGGAACATCCATTTGAGATCATATTCATCCGAGGATGAATTTAATCAGCATTATAGCTCGACTTATAGAGCCCTTATTGATAAAGCTGCGGAATATTTAGAAAACGCTTCGAAGAAAACTGAGAATTTTAAAGCTGCAGTTTTTATATCTGCCGGATTTGATGCTTCCGAATGGGAAACCGAAGCAATGCAAAGGCATTCAGTACACGTCCCTACATCTTATTACAACAGATTTACCAAGGACGCTTTTAACGAAGTGGCATCAAAGTATTGTGACGGTCGTATGCTTTCACTGCTGGAAGGTGGTTACTCTGACGGCGCTATATCATCGGGGGTACTTTCTCATCTTACCGGATTCAGAAATATGGATTGGCAAAAGGAATGGGGATCAGCCGCTACTGTTATTGGTCTTGAACGTGCTTGCAAGGTTAGGCCTGGACCTTCTCTAAAGAAATCTAGAGCTTATTCGAGTTTCGCACAAGCAAACCCAGGTAATACTCCTCCAGTTGTTCCAGAATGGCTCCCGAATGCTGCAGAGTTAGCGAAGACTTTTTGGAAGCCATATGAAAAGAAACCAGTACGCAGCCGTGCTAAAGACGATCTGATCACACCTCCATCCTCCACCTCTTCTACGCCTTATCATTACTTGCGATCTGAATCTCGATATCCTTCTCGGCAGCAAGCTGTTCCGAATGTGCCAGTGAAAGCGACTGTTCATATCGACGACTCTGTTCCATCATCAGCCGGCTCAGTTCCAGGTATTGAGGCGGTTGACCAAGTAGTGCTATCTTCAGTGGCATTACCTGTTAGTGCATTTGCAGAGGTTCAACCTGAGCCTAGTAATGAGTTCATAAAGCGCGAATCAAGGGCATTTGATTCTCCTCTCGCCGAACGTGGTAACCAGAACATCGAAAGGCCCGTGAAACAAGAAAAGAAGCCTACTGGTGACATATCGGAGCTTGTTGACGACCTTCAGAACCTTGACCTGCAGTATTAGTTTTTTTGTATTTTTGCTGTTTTTGCCGATTCACATTTGTTTATGCCTTTTATGTTTATGAATTTCTTGTTTAACTGTATGTTTAATATATTAGTCATTCTTCTCGTATAAAGTAACGGTGAAGCATTTATCCGGTAGGAAACTGGTTAGCAAGGTATGCTAAATACTTATCGCGTGAATTGGCATCAAGAGGTTGTTCGATAGTATCTTCAGTGTAGTGATTAAAGCGCTCTGGCTTGTCTAGCGAAGGTGATATCCCTTGCTGAGTATTTGTATCATCAACGAACGGGTTTGTCTGTTGAGAGGGGCGGGTGTGTTGACGGACGGGTTTCAACACTGGTATTGGAGGGGTTGGCAAAGTAGGAGGCTTCATTGTGCGATTTGGCCGTCGCTGTGATACGTCTGCATCTTGATCCAGTGCCGCTTGGCTCTGCATTTGCGCAACAGCTGGTACAGTTAAAGTCACAGTTTTTGGTTCAGGCATTACGAGCTTGGCTGCCTGCTGTATGCTGTGCATAGACTGGATGTTATATCCAACCACCTTTGTCAATGAGGTTGGTAAAGGCTGAATTGTCTTGACGGAATGAACATTTTGTAGTGCATTGGCTGCAGGTCTTAGTGGCTGGATATCAGCAATATTGTTATCTTCGTTGTGATCAAAATGATAATGCTGCTTAGGAATATATGTCTCACCTGGTCGCAATATTAAGGTCTGAGTTGCAGTAGAGAGTATATCCATCTGAATTTTATTTTTACTAATTTTTATATCCACATCAGAAATCATTCCCTTGATGTCGCTCCATTCAAGCTCATCAAACAGATCTGTAGCAATTACTTCGTTCAGTAACCGGGTAATTTCAGATTTAATCTCATCTTTGCGCTTAGAAAGAATAACAGCATGGTTGTTAGATTCTCCTGAGTCATTTAGTACACCAGCAGCAGATAATACCTTCGACGAATTAAAGCTAGGCGGAGTAATAATGTTTTCCAGTTCTCTATCTGCAGATTTCTTTACCTGCAGTATATTTCTGAGAGGCTGAACATTGCCAGACAGATTAGGGACATCCTGATTGGGTGTTGAAGCAAGATTCTTGGTGTTTTCCTTAGGTTTATAGTCCTGATTGCTCATTCTGAGCCTTGGAGGAGAAACAGTTGTAGGCTTTGCTGAAATTACCGAAGCAGGTTTTGGTTTTTCCGAAGGAGTGATCGGGAGAGGTATTAATTGCTGCTGCTTCTGCTTAGGCGATAGTGAATTCAAGTGTCTGAATTTATAGAAGACTGTTAGAAAGTAATCAACGGTAATATCGGCGATTGATCGTACTTCTTCGTCCGAGTAGTTTTCGTCATACTTCACAGACTTTGTTCGTTCTATTAGCGCATTCAACTTCTTCTTCCTTTTCGGGTACTCGGATTTATCCATTGAGCGGTACATAGGTCTATGTATTTGAAATGATCCATCATGAAAAGAACCCCAACCGTTCTCGTAACTTTCTGCGATTAGCGCGTCCAATGAAGACGATTTAGCGCAATCTGTGCCATCTGGGCAAGTAAACACAGTTCCAATGACCGAATCATCTATGTAGTAGTCTAAATCACGTAGGAAATATCTATGTGAGCGCGCAAACTTATAGCACGAATATCCTGGTACGCAGAATAGTTCGTTGAAGTTGAATCTGTCATGAGATTCCACGCCAAAAGATATGACTTTATCAGCAATTCCACCTTTGCAATCCACAATATTCATTTGCGTCGACGAGTGGAATAGGCTTATGATCTTGACTTTCTCCACTCTTATACCGGTGTATTTCCCAGACAGGCCCGGTATAGTGCTAGAGCTGCATATACGCGATACATCAATGTCGGCGAGTACGTGCAGCGAAAAGAACAGAAAGACACACCCAATGAGTTTGTCTATGGACATTGTTTCAAGCACAGAGGTTCGCAGAACTGAAGTCTCAGTGTATGCTTGTTAAGTATCGGCTTGAGATTCTTGAGGAGCGTTAGGTATCGATTATACTGTGGTTTCCAAATAAACAAAGGGAACTTAAAAGATTTCAAAGAGATTTGTTTCATAAATGAAAAGAGATTGTGACAGGGTGTTATGCATATCGTAGAGTGAGGGATCTATTTCGCGATCCCTAGTAAATGCAAAAATATCGAGAGCACGTTCTTGTGTAAGTGAAGTTCGATCTATTCATTTCATATCTTCTTGTTAAGAATAGAAGAAATTATCACAAGGCTGGGTCCAGAGTTCCTAGGGGGATTCGCGCATGCAGGTAAATGAAATAAGGAGACTTATCTGCTGTAAATGTTACTGAAGAGTTGTCGACGCATTTGAAAGTGACATCTTTGTCTATTATAAGAGCAGCAACAAGGCAGCGGTCAGCGAGACGTATATTTTTGTGAAATTTGTGAAATTCGTGCTCCTCGTTCTTAGAGAGCATGTCGAGGGCTGCGCCGTAGGAGATATGAAGTCTCGGGTAACCGTCGACAAACGGGAAATGGGACAGGAAATAGCGTGCATGCATTAAGCAGTATTCGACACGCGAAAGATCCTTAGACACAAACACAGGGTCAAACATTTTGGTGCGCATGCCAGAACGGTAGGCACGCGGGGTGGAGTTTTCGAGGTCGTCGATTTCGGCTCTTGACAGAACTTTTTTGTAGACGATAAGGCTCTTGCGATGTTGCTTTTCACGGGAAAAATTGGGGTTTGCAGATGTTATAGCGGCCATAGGTTTGAATCCATCTTTAGTTAAAAAGGGGTGTATGCTGCCGATGCGGTACTCTTTGTTCCATCTGACATTGAAGGAGTACATGTAATCAGCAGGAAGTGGAGGCACGACAGAACGATACGATTTTCGTAATGCTGTAACAAAAGCGTATATGTGGTGTTTTGTATGAAAAACTATATCGAAAGGCGTTTCAACTTTGCGAGTAGGGGTATCTTCAATTTGCGGGAGTTCTTGTGGAGGATTTTCTTCTTCGTCTGGTATGGCGGGTGGAATGTTTTCTGAATCGCGTGACATGGTTCTCGTAGCACTATGGTCAGTCACTATTGCCGGATCTAATTCATCATCAGGTATTGGAGCAGGACGCGAACCGTAGAATGTCAGACGATCTGGAGCATTTCGAGAAAGTTTCATACCTAACTGTCGAAATGACTGAACGAGAGAATCCAAGTCTTCTGTCTTCTCCGATGGGTCGAACGTTAAAGATTTCGGATCTAGTTCATTTGATTTCTTCAAATCTCTAGATTTACTGCTATAAACTCTGCATTGACTCCATATAAGTATATTACGATGTATAATTGGTCGTTTTAACATTATACTGCTAACTGTTTGCCCGGGTGTGAAAGTTGGGTCTTGCAGACGGAACCGTACATTGACAGGCTTTAGATTATGTTACAAGCTGCAACATTTTCGATACCCCAGATCTACAGTACCAGAATCCACACCATTTTAAAACTACCATTCTAGTTGTATTTTTATTCGTTTTCTTCTACCGCGAAAGAATACTCGGTTCAACAGAATTCCGGGCACTTTAAGTAACCCAGGGTGCCGCTCTACCTTGGCCTTGATCTCCTTTATTAAAGTTTCGACCACAATGTACGCGCACTCTCTGATCTCTTCATCATTCATCCGCCTGGCGCACTGTTTCTCTGGATAAATTATAAATTCAACATCTTCACAGCTTCTCTCTGTGTAGCGCTTCTCATTCATCAATGAGTCGCAAGTCAGCTCCTAGTTGTTCGCGCATATACAAACCCTTCATAAACTTAACAGCAGAAATAAAGTTATTTCCCGTATCTTCAGTGTACTCTAGTCAGCTTCATCTCTTATTCGCATGAATACTTAAGTCAATTATCTATATTGTTCCTTGCAAATCGGGCTAATATGGCATAATTATTTGTCTGTGGTCTAGTTTTGGCAGCATGTGTTGTGCCGCCTATAGCGATCACATGCATTCTCACATTGTGACCCTCTTCCCAACCCAGTCCACTTCCCTCTACCACCACCCCTCATCTCACTCCGCCTTTCCAATCGCCTCGCCTCTGACATTCAATTGCTTGCCAGTCCGCTCTACTTTTGAAACAAGCGATCTTTCCTTCTAAACTGTTTACAGCCTCTCATGGAAAACACGTCGATGGCAGCTGTAGAAACTCCGTGGGTTTCTCAATCTGATCCTTTAGAAAAGGTGACCGCTCCTGACTCCCCTGATATTGGTTCACAGGCATTCACTTCTTCTGACGATGTCGTCCGCGCAGACATCGCCCCCACATATTCTGCCGCAGCTCAGGGATCTCCTCTTCTTGCAACCACGCCCCCAACTGTTGCGCGCGCTTTGGCACAAGCATACCCCTTCGTCACCTTACTGAATAATGTCGCTGCGCTGCTGTCGTGGACTTCGCCTGATCCCTGGGAGTCTTGCCTGATGTTACCGGTTTGGATTCTCACTGTTATGTATTCACAAACTATAATGCTCTTTCTGCCCTTGTTTTTGGCATCATTATTGGGTTTAGGCTACTTTTCTGCTGTCATATTCCCCCCTACCTCACAGAAAGCCGCTTCCAATACCTCTCCTAAATCGAAAAGCTCCCGGCGAGTAAACGTCCTCCCGATGAGAGGTCACAAAGGCGGTTCCGCACCACCAACACTTGACACAGTAGTGCATGAGCTTGCAACACTCTCTACTAGACTGCAATTGCTCTCGGAACCCTGGACTACAGCACTCGCCTTCTTGCACCGCATCCTGGACTCTCCGTCTGCCACGCAGCGTTCTATAATAACGCTCTCTTTATTATTCCCCGTGCACATATTTATTTCTTTGTTTTTATTTTCCCCGAAACTGCAAATCGCATTAGTTGGTGTCCTTGCCTTGTCATTCCATTCCCTTCCGAGCCGGATTGCTCGAATCATGCTCTGGAGATCTCGCCTTGTTCGTCATATCGCGTCTCAGATTACAGGATTAGAATTCGCAATCCCTCCTCCTGCTTCCCTAAAGGAATCGTCGGTAGATGCTGTTTCTGCTGCTAGCATGTCGGGATCTACATCTAGTAATGGCCTTAATGGAAATGCTGCACCGGAAAACGACGTCGCCGCAACCATATACAAGAAACTCGGCCTCCGAGATGGATCAGGATATAAGAGCGGGCTCAGTGTGCCCTCTATAGAGCATTTGGACTCTTCTAGAAATAGCAACGAGCCGGTAAGGTTCTCCTACGTCGTTTACGAAAACCAAAGGAAATGGCTAGGCGTGGGCTGGACGAGTTCAATGTCCTCATACGAAAGAGGAGCCTGGACAGATGAGTTCCTCAATACGGTCAAACCGATTGATCAATTCGAATTGCCTAAAATTGACCCTTCTTATGGCTACAAGTGGCAATGGGCAGACCCTTCGTGGCATATTGACAAAAGTTTTTCAATTGAATCTGACTCTAGCAAAACTGACACCGAAGATAATGAAGGCTGGATTTATTATGACAACTCTTGGAAGAATCCATCCCTAGAAGAAAGCTCATTTGGACATTATACTAGACGACGACGGTGGGTGAGAACTGCTGAACTGGTTCCATTGACGAATCAGGTCTCTGCATCAAGCACGCATGTTACCTCATCTCCAACGAGGATGGTGCCTCAGAAGGCGGAACCTGTGGTAGGTGATGAGACAAGTTCAGACGCTGAAGCAAATCTAGTTACAGAGTCTCCTGTATCGTTTTCAGAAATAGCATCTGCTATCACTACCGATGGGAACACTGACCAAAAGAGGAACTCCACAGCCTCTACTGGTACATTCAACAGTGACTCAAGTGTCAATAACCTTAAACTGAGATCAACTACTGAAGACAATGTTGATTGAGAGAGTACTTGAGCTGCAGTACAACAGCTGTGTAACATATATGTTTCCAACAATAGCTTTTGGGTACGGAATCTCTATGGTGGAAATATTGTCACTGGTCATCTATTTCAAGCTTCAAAGCATATACTTCTATTTTTGCAACACCTATGCTATTTTCAGTCTGAACTCTAATGAAATCTGCTACGCTACGTGACTGAACCGCAATGTTACTAGTTTATTAGGCGCGCATATGATAACACTGAGTTTTAGCAGATGTTCCGAACAGTTTTAGGCCAAATATTATGACAAATAATGAAAGGTTCTTATTTTGCTCATAAGGTTCTACCGCGACGGCGCGTGGTTCTGTGTACTTGAAAGAAAGGGGTCCTTGAAGCCTTGCCCTTCTGAGAACTTTAACTACAACACCATTTCATTGAAATACCATAAAAGAATCCCAAGGAATTACAACAGAAAAAGAGACAACTTACCCAGAATCTCACTCTACCTTAAAGCTAGCCATGTCGTACGCTGAAAATTTCTTAGTTAAGCCAAAATTCATCAAGAACAAGGAGATAACTGTCATCGCTGCCCCCTTCAGTGGTGGACAACCACGTGGAGGTGTTGAAGATGGCCCAGACCACCTTTTGAAGGCAGGATTACTTAATCAAGTAAGAAATCTAGGCTGGAAAACTGTCGGTGGTTCTACTGACACTGGTTTGACTGTTATGTCGTTTACTAAACCACCAAACGATACCGATGTAGGCAAAATGAAACAACCAAGATATGTGTCTAATGCAACACAGACTCTATATAAAGAGACTGCCAAAGTGTCTAAATCAGGAGCCTTGAGTCTTTTAATTGGTGGCGATCATTCTCTTGCTATTGGATCCGTCTCTGGCGTTTTTGAAGCGCACCCTGACGCCTGCTTGTTGTGGATCGACGCACACGCAGATCTGAACACTCCTGAAACAACCGAATCCGGTAACCTCCACGGATGCCCTGTATCATTCTTACTGGGTCTTGCTAAATCCGCTGAAATGGAAGACAGCGTATTCAGATGGGTTAAGCCTTGCTTAGCTACTGGAAGGTTAGCTTACATTGGTCTTCGCGATCTAGATGCTGGTGAGCGTGCATTTATTCGTGAGTACAATATCGCAGCTTATACAATGCATCATGTTGATAAATTCGGCATTGGAAGAGTTGTCGAGATGGCTCTAGACCGCATAAACCCCGATAAAGCAAGACCTATTCATCTGTCTTTTGATGTGGATGCTTTAGATCCAATCTACACGCCTGCCACTGGTACCCCTGTCCGCGGCGGTCTTACTCTTCGTGAGGGATGCTATATTTGTGAAGCTGTAGCGGAGACTGGCGCTCTGGTTGGCATGGATTTGGTTGAAACTAATCCTGCACTCGGATCTACCGATCAAGCTATCCAAGAGACGGTTTCGGCTGGTCTTAGTTTAGTAAGATGTGCTTTGGGCGAGACATTGTTGTAGCGCGGCCTTTAGCACCAAGGAAAAGGAAATTCCGGCCAAGTGATCCGCAATCTCATATTGAATTAATGAGTTTCCATTGCCTTTTAGAGTCCCAATTTTTCATATCCAAGACTTCTTGTAAATCGCGTACATCGCCGAGTTCACTCAAAGACTTTGATGCCATTAGTGCTGCGCGCAGCTCTTCGATTCTTTGACTACAACAAACTCCTAACAATTCTAAACGCTCAATTATGGCATAAAGGTCCGGATCATACGGACAATTAAGCAGAAATTTTTCAAGGAACGAGCTATAGTCATTTTTGAAGACAGTAGTAGGAGGGCCGGCCCATCCTCTTGCTAAGGAAACGACAAGCGCGTCATTTGAAGCAGACGCTGATTCCAGCCAGTTCCACAGCTCACTGTAGTCCTCCTTTAGGGCAGGACCTAATAGATTCTCAATGTCATGACAAACCGAAGAAGCTGATGTATGTGCAAGTAGAGAAGATACCAGTTCGGCTGGTGCTAGGTCACAGAATTCCGATAGCGTCATATGAGGTGCAACATCGTTCTTGATATATGTGTACGGCTTGAGCACAGAAGTGTACCATTCTGTGGTTTCTTCAGGAACACCTCTAAAATTAGCCACTTCAGAAGCCTGAACCAACATATTGGCTTTGCAATATATACGGGCCCTCTGAATGCACCAATTAGCAATTGAACCAGAATTTGGGGCATCACAATCAGCTGTCAATGCAAGGGCTTCATCTATCTCACGATTCGCGTTGTCTACTTCATTGGAAACGTCAGGATCGTATGGCGGAAGCTGATCGAGAATGATGTCCATATACAGTCTTGGAGGAACAGATAAGGGTAAGGTGATTAATAATATATCTCTAACGATTTGAGCGTCTATTTGGAAATCTGAACGGTTCAATAATATTCTTAAAGACTTAACATGACCTTTCGATGCTAAGAAAGCGACGGCAGCCATTTGATTTAGAACGTGTGATGTAAATGGGTAGTGAAGATGTGTAATGTTATGCGAGAGATCGTTCGAAATTGTTCCAATAAGGAAGCCTCAAAAATGACATCCTACGCGTCGCAGACGTCTAAGAAAGAATCTGCACTATGGCGATATAACCCAAAACCAAAGCGATAACTGCTGCTGTTCTGTGTCTTGTGAACCAGGATTGTTCTTGGTCTGAAGAGAGAGAAGTAGGGGTATTAGAGTCCACGTTGGGTGATTCGTTCAACCGAGCTTCAATAGCTCTTGTCTCTTCCGGAAACTCGGTACGGAATTTGGCATCTTTGATATTGTATTCATGACTCTTCTTTGCAAACTCCCGCTTCTGTGCATCAGTAGTCGTAATCGATCCGAG
This sequence comes from Tortispora caseinolytica NRRL Y-17796, assembly GCA_001661475.1. Classification (NCBI taxonomy): domain Eukaryota; kingdom Fungi; phylum Ascomycota; class Trigonopsidomycetes; order Trigonopsidales; family Trigonopsidaceae; genus Tortispora; species Tortispora caseinolytica. Next base: position 2,345,146 of record KV453842.1, read on the forward strand.
TGTTTGCTCCCCGGAGGTCATGAACGACAGCAGGCCAGTCAGAATTGTAGCAACTGACCAGGCAGGATTCCAAGTCTTCGGGTGGTAGTCGGATATCGACAAACACAGCCGGACACCGGGCTGAAACTTCCCTGATGGGGTTAGCATTCGGATCGCCGGGGGTTTGTACGGATAATCTGGCGGAAATGTGAGAGTCCCATGATAAAGCCCGTTGGCGTAAGGGGTATCGGGCGGACCTTGAATCAGGTAGTGCCAGACCAAAATGTTAGATTCAGAGGGATGTGCAGAAATATAAGGAGGTGGGGAGGCTTGGATGTTCATGTACTCCCTTGTTAATCTCTTGTTTGCCTGAGTGGTTGCCATTTTAATTCTGAGGATTCAAGCTGCTCGACAACGCTTAGTCGTAAGCTGGTGTAGTGAAACGCTAAGGATCTGAATGCTGGGACAGTCCGAAAGTGAGCCAATAGAAGAACGGCTACAAGCTTTTCCTTCAATTATCACACATTCGTCAATTATGATTTCAGCCGCCTCAAATAAGTTCAGCGGGAACTTTTTCCATACTAGTAGTTATTCTGTTTTCACGTTTTATCGTGTCGACTTTCGTGGATGGCTAAGAATTGCCAAGACCCGCAATGCGGAAGGTTGGAAGGGTGAAGTTTCCCAGCCTACCGCCGTGCACCCTGCAACGTGTAAAGTAACTCCACGGGGACGCGGTCGCAGTAATATCAAAGCCACCGCTTGACACTCCTTTCCTCCATATTCAAAACCAACTACTCATTCATTATGCAGCTCATTAGGTCTTTTCTGCTAGTATTTAGCTTGATTTTAGGGGTCCTTTATATTGTGACTGTAGTGCAGGGACCTTCCGCTTATGTCTTCGACAACAAGGAAGTCACGGCTATAGTGCGCGACGCACTTGAAGCACAAGGCGCTCTCAAAACCCAGCGCAAGTACCAAACCAAGAATGCGACAGATATCGTGATAAGCGTGTCGAAAGCTCTGCATGAAAGATACCCGGAGTATGTCAGGGAACTTAACTTCGACGAGTGGGTATTCAATAACGCGGGAGGTGCTATGGGTGCGATGTTTGTATTCCATGCATCCATTTCTGAATATCTCATCGTTTTCGGCTCCGCAGTCGGCACTGAAGGTCATAGCGGTCGCCATACTGCCAACGACTATTTCACTATTATATACGGCGAGGAATGGGCGTACTCCGCCGGAGAGATAGAACCCAGAATCTACGCTCCGGGTGACATGAACTTCCTTCCTCGAGGCGAAGTAATCCATTACTCAATGCCCACAACAGGTTGGGCTATTGAGTTAGCTCAAGGTTATATTCCTGGCATGCTTCCGTTCGGATTTATGGATGTTATCACTTCCACAATGGACATCACTAATTTCGCCAAAACAGTCTATATCTCAGCTCGGGATATGACTTATTATGCTCTCCATGGTAAGTTTTAAGCAACTTCATGATCCTCTGTGCTTGCTTTTATATGCCGCAGGAGTCTCGAACCTAGACTTGCTCCATATTCCTTTTTTCTGTTTCTTAGCTTTAGCTTCCATTCGTTTGTATAGCTCTTTCCTGTTGGCATACTCTATGTCTTTCCCTTCGTAAATCAATGCCCATCCTGATCGCAGCATTTGAGCACTTAAATCATAAAATGAGCTTGGCTTGCCGATTAATCGCATCGGCCCGCATACTTTCACCCTACCGACTGCCCTGCCATACTGATCAATAGAATATACTTGAATGTAGCAGCGTCTTCCTAGTGCAAGTCTTCGCAGCTCTTGAATCGCTTGTTGCGCTCCCCATTGACCAGGTTGTCCAAAGTGTGATGCTTCAGGTGCATCTATGCCACACAGCCTCACATGAATGCTTCTATTCGTTACTGACCCTGCTTCTCGTTCTTGGTTCCTGATAGAATAGTATATCGCCGCCTTCCACCTCGCCAATATGCCACCCTTGGGTGGTGTTTTGCGCTTATATATAGGATGTACGCGAAATATGGTTCTGAATAATATACCCATTCTTTTGAACATAGCCATGCCATCTGTAGTGGCACCAAGGCTAAGCTTCTGCAGTAGCTGTATCCAGACACCTCTGGGTTCGCCTTTCACTCGAGGCGTGGACCTGAGCCAGCCCCAGCCAGCCCAGTAGCCTCCAGGTGTGTGAAATACCCTTACATTATCACCATCATTAACGGCTACTATCTTGCCAAATAGTTTGGGTGTCGTCAGGTTATTGTTCATCCTAACAATGCGATCTGACGTCAAATCTGTCGCCGTTGCAAACCGTGCAAGTCGGCCTCGGTAGACTTTGAACCCGACAAATGTAACAGCACCACCAGCAATGGCAGCTAATAATAGGTCCCTATCTGACCTTTTGCTCTCATTTGACAAGGTCATTATCTGAAATGCTGTTATTTAATGCTATGCTAGAATCGCGTAAGTAATTAAGTCGGCTACCTTCATGTTGATATACTTCCCAATTCGGATCCGGTGCGACTCAGCCGCACGGCATATAGGTATGATTGCATGAGCGTACAATAATGCAGCGATAAATACATTCTAGAAGAATTCTAAGCCTAAACCAAACTGCAATCCCTTTCTTGCGCTTTCTCCTTGTCTTACAGCAAGTGGTAGACAGAAATTCAATTCCATACGTGCCGCAGGATGGCGATAAACAAGTCCAAATCCTGTAGCAACAGAAGGCTTGTCCATGAGCTCACGTTTCGTTCGCACCGGGTCGGCCCGGTCAAGGCCAGACAATGAGCCAGCATTAAGGAAGCACTGAAATCGCAATGGTGATTCCGCAGCAGTTCCAGGCACCTTAGTTAGTATGCTCGCACCTCCTGCAACGAATGCTTCACCCCCAACGGCATCCGATCCATCATGTGGACCCAAATGAGAGAAATAGAAACCACGCACATCGTTTGGTCCTCCAAGGAAAAACCTGTCAATAATTCGGCTGGGTTCAGATGATCTATTGTACAGGAGGCCACCACGCAAAGCTCCTGTGAAAACGACAGCCTCATTAAAGAAACCTTGAGCAATCTGAGTTTCGCAAGTCGCTTTAGCAAAAGGCACATTACCAGGGCGTCCCGCTATCTCCTGTGCACTCTTGAGAAGTATTCCCGAAGAGGGTAGCAGCTTGTCATTGCGAGTGTCTAGCGTGATAGAGTTAAAGATTGAGGCCTTTGTGGATTCTCCAGCATTAAGACGCACTGCGTCAGATGCAGTTGGCAAAACGTTAGTAATTGCTCTCCATACTGCTTCGACGCCAAATTCCTGGGTCACAAGAGGCTTAGGCAGACACGCTGTTCCTGGATGGTAAGGTGGAGAATGAGACAGGAGAACTCCGTTAATCTTAGCAGATAAGCCTTTCACAACCTGATCGTGGCTAGCCCATTCGCACTTTCGAGTGGAAGAAAAAGCGGATATAGTGGCAGACCATTTGTTGGAATTGAGAATGGGAGAAGCAAATGTAACTATATAATTAGATTTGTTTCTGGTGCCATACGACATATCCAATTTCAAAGATTCGGCTCCACCGAAAGCATTTTTATATATGCCAGAAACATAGGCAGACCCTTCTTGATTTCCGATATCAGTGCCGGTTCTTAATAAAAGTCTTTTGGACTCCTGCAAAACTAAGGTGGCATCTAGGTTCAGCGTGTCATCAGGCTTGGTGCTGTTTACATTAGGAACGGTGGACTTGTCGAGCTTGAAATATAGATTATTAAATATCCCAAAGGACGCCAGCTTCTGCGAAGCCAGATCGATATCAGATAAAATTGAACCAAGAGTAGGGGCAGCTTGGTATGAGGGAATGGCAAGATCTGAGCCTTGGGCAGTATAGCTAGTAGCAAGGAGAGGGTCTAATTGTGATTGAAGAAACCCCGTCCGAACATTTTTACCGCCTTGAATTTTAACTGAATTGATTTGCGCAGGTCTTGTGCCATTTCTTGATAAAACATCTTCAAGCAAAGATCTGACGCGAGTTTGATGCTCTTGAACAGCTAAAGACTCCTGTGCAATTGCTTCCTCTTGGACATCATGTGATTCTTTCAAACGGTCAAAAACCTGACTAGTTAGTATTGATTTGCATATAGCTTTCACGAAAACTATCGTGTCATATAAACAATAGTTTTAACGTACCGAGTCGCCTTCCATTTGCACTATGGTGATGGTTGGTGAAGAGAACTGTCCGGGTTGCTGGTGGAATCGAAGCAGTTTAGAGTTTTCTCGACCCATTTTGCCCGAGAAGATGTCAGGAAAAACTTCAACAGTCCATTCAACTTAAAAGACGCCGCCATGGCTCATAGATTAATAGCACGAGTTGTAATCACAGGTTCGCAAGTGTTTGGAAAGGCAGTAGTGGAAGCTTTTAAACAGGCTAGCAAAGTGGGCGCAGGTGCTTCTCAGCCTACAAGCACTTCTGCTACCGGCCTATCAATAGATGAAGCAATGAAGATTTTGAATATAGAAAAACCGAGTCTAAATAAAGATAATATCGAACAAAAATATTCGCACTTATTTGAAGTGAACTCAAAAGAAAAAGGTGGATCACCCTATGTTCAAAATAAAGTAAGCCTTGCCAGAGAGCGGCTACTAGAGGAGTTAAAGCAAGCTGCCAGAACTGATTCAGCAGCCACATCAAATCCAACCACCACATCACCTCCACCACCACCACCGTCATCATAACCGTTCTTGTCATCGTAGGATGTTTACCTGCCGGGGAAGAACTCCATCATAAATGTTCGCTCGGCGCTGTTTCACTGAATCACCGCTCAAGGCCATCTACTATGTTCATGAAAAACTTATGGAGAGAATCTCGGCTGAATTCAATTGTCGCGGTTAAATAATCCGGTAACTTTTCTATAACGGTGGCATCTCTGACAGGATCCAATTGTGGTTTGTATAAAACAAGCTGACTCTTGTACGAATCGGTGCTATTATGAGGTATGGTCAAAAAATAATGAATAGTATCGCCTTTGGAACTTGTTTGTAAGCAATCGAAAGTGGCTGTATTGGAATCTGAATCAATAACTGCACTTCGTATTATAACATTTGTTAAATCACTGAAAGCTTCAATTATACTTTGCTGCTCTGACTTTGTTGCCGTCGATTTCATACTAGTTATGAGTTTCTGATTCTCCAAAATATCGAATTGGAGGTTCATTACTTTCTCTTTAAACTCCTCAACATTCTGATCTTTATCGGCTATTTGGGTTTCTAGTAGTTGTATTTTCTGCAGTCGTGCTTGAGATTCGACCTTAGTAGACTCGAGTTCTGTCTGACATTTTAGTAGCAGGTCCTTTGTGCTAGCATTCGCTTCATTAGTAGTTTCCAACAAATTTTTGGTCACAATTGTTTCATCTTTGGCATCATTCAACAAGTTGGTAGCTGTCTGAAGTTCCTGTTTCACGTTATTCAACTCGTTTGTGGTAAGTTTCAGTTCTTGTTTAACCCGTGCTAGAACGTTTTTTGTATTTTGCAATTCTTCAGTTCTTAAATCCAACTGCTTTCTTAAATGATCACTTTCCTGGTTGTCAATGGATTTTGGTGAGCTTTTCAGTTCACTTAACTGATCTTCGAGATACTTTATATATGACCTGGCTTCAGCATCTGCCGTTTCGATGTATTTAACCAGCTCAGACACCTCAATTGGCTCAATAGATTTCACTTCTTCTAGCAGCTGAATAGACTGTTGAAGAAGCTCTGTAGGCGATGTCACGTCGTTTGGATCTGGCAAGTCAATGCTTGACTCTGGTGTAGGTGGGCCAAGTTCCTTAGATTTAGTTATCCCATCGTCTGTGTTCTCCTTATTCGAATCGCTGATACGGCCCTTCCTCCTTTGCGTTCGTTTAGTGGTATCAATATCTGATGGCATAATAATAAAATATGAATAATAATAGGTGAAGAGAACCAGATCAAGTCAAATCAAAATAAATGGGAGGTAGATGACCGTGCAATAAACAATCACGCTAGGTGGGGACGTGTGTATTGGCAGTACAATTGGTCGTCATTTGTTTACATTTGTGGTACGTTGTCATGACGACAAATGAACTAATATATACATTCGTGTACACTTTGCTACTATCGATCGTAACAGAGCTCCATTTCATTGACGTAAACAAGCAACTTTCTCTTACCTAGTTGTTTATTATTATAGAAGATATTTCATTCCAGTTTGCGTGAAAAAATGAGTCAAAACCATAAAGCATTTAAAGACGCTTTTGCGCTGTTCGACAAACGTGGTAAAGGTCGTGTTACAGCAGACCTGCTAGCTGATTTATTACGAGCATGTGGTCAGAACCCTACATTAGCTGAAGTCAAGGAACTTCAATCTAATATCGAGGACGATTTTGATTTTGAAACTTTCCTCGGAATTCTGAACAGGCCTGGAGGGTTCCGCCAACCTGGCGAACCAGGAGAGTATACCAAAGGATTTGAAGTATTTGATAAATCTGGTACTGGTATGATCGGTGTTGGCGAACTGAGATACGTATTAACATCTCTTGGTGAGCAGCTAACTAATGACGAAGTTGACGAATTGCTTAAGGGTGTGACTGTATCGAAAGACGGTAACGTCAATTACTCTGAATTTGTCAAGATGGTGCTTGCGAACTAGGGCACCGATGTAGCATCTCATTTAGATTCGTAAGTTTTTGGAGAATACGAAACATAATAATAGCACTATATAGTCTGTATACGCATCAAAGGTTGTCCATGTGATAAGTTGGTAATTGGCTTGGTATTGAAATGCACTATTCTGACTTGAGCGCTTAGCTGCTGTATGCATTAATGCAGCCATTTTGCTATTGAACTATGTGTTTATGATATTGAAATGCCAGGCAATTGATAGCACGAATTACAAATCTGTATAAGTATGTAATAGTAAATGCGCTATGCCTCTACACTACGTTTTAGAACAGCCTCGATTGTCCCGTTAGCATTTTCAGCTAGCAATAAACAAACAAAAGCTAAGAGACTTATAAGCACAATGTATTTATTTCAAGAATAGGATAAAAATCGAAGCAATTATTCCTTCTTCTCGGCTTTAGCGAGATACTCCATAATGAACTTCTCCTCGTCAGAGCTAGCAGCGTTCAATGGAGGATTGGGGCTAGCTGTGCTCTTCTTTCCAGAAGTACTCAACACAATAGCACCAGTGATAGTTGCCAGAGTAATGATTGACAGCTTTAGTTACAGGTTAGTCGCAAAAGATTCATCGAAAGGGCAGCGGCTTCGGGATTGTTCGGAGATCCATCATAGACAACCTAACCGCATAATGATACTTACTTGGTGGGGATAAACGTTGCGACCAAAAATATGATAAGCTCCTCCGGCCATTTTTTGTATTTCTAACTGTGTATATAAAACTGGTGAACTAGTTAATCGGAATTCAAGACGGTAGAAAATGAACCGTTGGTGCAAAGCCTAAAGCCGGGTAATGTTAACGAACGTTAGTGGTCAGTATTTCCAATTCAGATTCACATCTCAATCCCCGCAAATTGAATTAGAGGGACACTACAAATGCGACGACATGATTTGTTTATATTTAGTCTATTCACTATATTAAACTAGTCTCTTACTAATACGACTATCGTTGACAATACCGACATAGCCATAGTTTAGGCAATGACAGGATGTGTGTCACGCACAAACCTTAATCGTGATATAATATTATATATGAAGTCGATTATTAGATTGATCTCCACTACACAATGACTGACCAAAGACTGAATCAAGCTAGTGAAGATGGAAAGTTTCATCGTCAATCTGCTCAATTTCGAAGTAGCATAGGCGATGATAAGTACCCGGCTGAGAAAGGCAGGTATATCTTGTACTACTCCCCCGTCTGTCCGTGGGCCGGTAGAACGCTAATATTCAGAAAGTTAAAAGAGCTAGAAGGTGTGATCGATACTGTTCAAGTCAGTGAATACATTGGAACTGATGGATGGTTTTTTACCGGTACTGACGGAAGCCCAGAATCTGATCCAAGGTATGGTTTTAGAACCTTGAAAGAGCTTTACCATATGGTAGACCCTAACTACAATTTGCGATTCACTGTTCCTGTACTTTTCGACACCAAAACTAAAACCATTGTGAACAATGAGTCTTCAGAAATTATTCGCATGTTGAATTCTGGCTTCAGCTCTGTTGGTGGTAATGACCTGGATCTTTATCCGGAGCTATTGCGGTCAGAGATTGATGAATTTAATGAGCTGATCTATCACACTCTCAATAATGGTGTGTACAAAACTGGATTTGCTGAAACTCAAGAAGCTTATGATGAGAATGTATATAAGATTTTTGAAACCCTTGACTATGTGGAGGAAAAGCTGAAAGGTAAGGATTACGTTATTGGTGACATACTTACTGAATCTGATGTTCGTCTCTTCGTTACTATTGCTCGTTTTGATGTGGCATATTTTACAATTTTCCGCTGTAACCTTAGAATGATTCGCTATGAGTACCCAAATATTGACCGCTGGTATCGAGGTCTATATTATAATAATCCAGCGTTTAAGGAAACAATCGATTTTGATCTAGTAAAGAGGGGATATTCCAAAACTCGGTTTTTGCCTGTTCCTGCAGGGCCAATTCCCGCTATTTTGCCAAAGAGTCAGTAAATAGCATTTTTGTATAGTTTTCTCTTGCTCCGTGCGAGATAATGTCTAGTCTTCTTTTGTAATCCTTAGACTCTTTTGTCGATTTCAGACTGTCTTGTATATATTTGTACTCAATTGAGTTTTCGTCCAAGACATTAGGAAGTTTTCCCAAGTATTTTGTCATTAGTTCGTCCTGAATTGAATTCAATGGCCATCTGTTCGGTATATTAGCCTCTTCTATGCTCCACTTGAAGACGTTTGTTAAGTTATTCCATTCAGTGACAAGATGCGGGTCGGAATTCCGTATGTCTAGCAGATTCAGTGGGGCGGCACCACGAAATGTCTGTCTAGCATTCACAATAGAGGCAACCTCTCGCATAGGTTTTGTTATTTTTCCGCCGGTTACATCAAGACATTTAGACCATATTATTTGAAGAATATCAGTCCAACTGTCGTAATAAGATAGGTATGCCGCAGTTTTGAGAACAATCTCGTAAGTAGACCTACCATGTTGTGTATTCACACAGCCCAATATTCCCGCCATATGATCAATACGTCCAGTCTTACTAAGCGCTTTCAAGAACAGATTAACGTATCTACTGTGCAGACCGGTGGATCTAACCATAGCCCAAGCATCACTGATCTGTTTGCGAGAAAGAGCTATGGCTACTTGTGTTTGCAGTAGTAGTTTCTTATAAGTTCTCTGGTCCCCGATTTTAGCAACCAAAGATACATAAGCCTCGGATAGAAGAGGCTCATTGGGGTGTTCTGAAAGCACTTTGTATATATGTCGAGTGAATAGCATAGAGAAGGGCAAGTTTCTGTTGAGGCCTTCGAATATACAAGCAGCTTGTAGATCGGGGTTTTCTAATACTTTGATTGCTATTTCCCAAGTCATGTGGTCTGCGAGGACTTTATAACGATCGAATAGCGATATCCATTTTAGCGCGTGCTGGTACCTGCTGGTGAGGGGTTGTGATATGCTTGCTCTGTGATGCAGTGAGTTAAAGGCCAAGTTGAGGCAGTCGGTCGTGAGAGGTATCTGTGTTGAGTTAGTTAGCTTTTCGACAATTATAAAGCAAGAGAATATGTCATATGCTCTTGAGAAATAGTCCAGACCAAGTAAGTACAGGCCTGTAGACATGTAAGGGGTGTATAACGGGTTGTCAGAAATGAAGAGGTCGCACATGAATAGGTATATTTGACCGTTGGGTATGTTGCTTATATCGCTCTTCATATAACGCTTTGATGTAATCATGTATACATAATCATATAAAGATTGTGTATCTATTGCAGCAAGTTTTGGTACTGAATTATAGTCCCAGACTCTGTGTGGATCAAAAGGTCTTAGTTTAGGGAGAATAGATGGGGTAGTAGTTACTGGCAATTTGCGTAGTATTTGGAGGATTTGGGGAGCGAAATAGTCCGGAGAGAATTCTTGTTTATGAAACTGGTCCTTTTCTTTTGGTGAGTCATTATATTTGATGAACGTAGACGGGAATGCATCAGAAGCGAGCGTTCGCGCTGCTGGTGGTACTTCTAAAGACGACATTTTGTATCGACTGTGTTTCGCAATGTGAGAAGACGCTAGCGACTGTTTGCTAGAAGATAAGTCGTACTTGATCCAGTGAGCAAATAAAGGACCATATACACCAGATATCAGATCATTCTTATTCAATTTATGATAACTCCGTATTGATCTTTTGATCATTTAATAGTGGAAGTTGATATGCTGTTATGGTGGGGTCGGGAGAGAAATAAATCGTGTAAGCTCTATAGTTTTTTTCACCTTTTTCCCTTTCTTTCCCGACCACGATTTTCTCGTCGATCTCGTGCATTCCACAATAATGTATGGAAATACGAACGGATCCGAAAAGCCGATTTCAATACAATACATTTGCGCTAGCTGTGCGTCGAATGTAACTTTGACTAAAGGCGATCCAGTTAGATGCAAAGAGTGTGGTCACCGTGTATTATACAAGCAAAGAACGAAGAGAATGAGTAAGTATTGTGATAACACCAATTCAGCGTTTAAAATATATGCTAACATTTATTAGTCCAATTTGAGGCCAGGTAATTAAAGGGAGTCAATAAAAAACAACAGACATTACACAGCAGTTGCATGTATGTCGTAATGCGATTGCAATTCCGCGTATGCTCCTTTTTTTTTGGTTCTCACAAAATCATCGTCTTGAGCTCTTCTTTAGATTTATTAAATATTAGTAACGATTCAACTTTATTCACATTTTCTTTCAGCCAATCTCTTCGTTCGCTTGTAGTCAAGAACTTCTTGATCAGGTTCAGCTTGGTCCTGTCAATGTTACACTGCCGTAACAGATCAAACACTGTATTCTCATCAACATCATCGGCAACATACTCTTCTGTGTAGATATTCTCATCAGAAAACGTTACTTCTTTGTTGGTTTTTGTCTCGTTATTTTCGCGCGCCCTTTTAAGTACCCTTTTCCTGACCCATCGTCTTCGTCGAACAAACGACCTGAACGCCTTGTACTCGCCGTGCCATCCTGTCCGATAGAATCCAACATTGTACATCCACCCCTGATCATCAACATCTCCTATCATATCAATATACCATGTGCTCCATTCCCACTCCCATTTGCCGTTAGGTACCTGTGCCTCACTTAAACCGGCTCCAACTTCTTCCCCTGCCTCGTTGCACCACGCTTTCGGGTCCCATGCATAAAGCAGCCCATCGCTGAATATACCCGTACCAAGTAGGAACGCACCCCGCTGGTTCTCAATTATAATCTCATACTCTTCCTGTTTCTCGGAGCTGCTTTCTTCCACTACGCGATTCTCAAGTTCAATCATGGGACATCATGCATAATATGTGAAGGTACATGCAAGACTCGCTTGTGTCCCCTTATGATTGCTTACACTACTGGGAACAATCCGCGTCCAATCGGCTGGCGCGTATATCGCCGTTGTCTACCTACTTTCTGCCTAAAATTCGAAATTTGATACTACCGTACATTCTATATGCATTCGTATGCCTTAATCGGAACCATGCCACCATTCCGATTGCCTTCAGCGTCTCTATGACTGGCTGCATACTCTCCATTTCCTCCATTGCTCTCGGCTTTCATATCATTCAAGAGCCCATCATTCAAATGCAAAAACATCTCAGGAATTGGGGAAATTTCCGATGCCGAGCAATCAACATGGTGTCTCAAGACGCCGTGAATTGATAAGATCTGTTGTCTTAGGTACTGCACTTGATTATGCAAACTTTCGTTCTCCAAAGTACAATACTCCAGCTGCTTCTGTAGACCAGCTAACCATTCTTTCTTCCGCTGGCGACATTTGTGTGCGGCAACACGGTTGCGCTCGAGAAATACTTTTCTCTTGCTTTCATCCACGTCTGCACCGTTGTCTCGACGTTTCTTCCGGCCCTTGCCAGAATCCTTCGGTCTCACTTCACGAAACACACCATGGTCAGAAGGTTTCTCGTCTCCTTCTGTATAAGAATCTTTTCTTTTGCGAGTCCGAGGGCTAGACCTCGTTTTTACGCTTTCAGGCATCCGAAGCACGCCTATCCCACTAGCATCAGGCTTCTCCATCTTGGGTCCTTGAGCATGTGCGGCAGCAGCTACATTGGAATCAGAGCCCACCTTTACAGGATCAATGCCGGATGAGAGATATCTGTTCGGCCCATCGTTCTGCGGTAGGATACCTGCCTTACCGTATATGTTGTTGTTGGCAACCTGAGCCGCATTGAACTGGTCAGGTCTAGCAATAGACACTGAGGCAGGTTGTGCATGCTGCGCGTATTGATCATGCGGTAATTCCTGATGCTTGATCCCATTCAATGGCTGCGGTGGGGGTTGCGAATGCGACTGCGCTTGTTGCTGTGAATGGGATTGCTGATTTTGAGTCTGATCTTGATTCTGATCTTGGGTCTTGTTTCCAGTCTGATTCTGGCTCTGATTTTGGTCCTGATTTTGAGCTGAGATAGAGGTACCGTTATGGTTTCCATTTGTGCCATTCTGAAGCCCGTTCGGTTGATGATTGTGGGTACGGTCGTAGCTCTGATCTGAATGATGGTCATTCGAACTAGCTTGGATTTGTCCCTGAAGCTTAGACAATTTAGATTGCTTGCTTTCAGATGCACGCATATCAACAGGCTTATCAACCACAGAGGCGTGTACTTGGGGAGGTTGTTTTGCGCTATTGAAGTTCGGAGGGATAGAGAAGTAGCCTGAAGGCGTTATCGGGCCATCGACGCCGAGCATGGCCACAGTTGCGGGTGATGGTAACACGCCTGGAAAAAGAGATGTCAAAGTGCCTGGGACGCCAGGAGTGAGCCCAGTTCTCATTCCACTTTCTTGAGGCGTTAAATCTGTGCGCAAGATGCTGTGAGTCAGCGGAGACGAGAGTTGAGAGTTCGAGAATAGGTTAGGAAGTGGCCCGCCACTAGGTTGCGAGGAGTTATTGACATCTGATAATAAGTAATTTGGCGACAAGGTGCCTGAACGCAGGTTCAACCAAGCACTAGGCGTTGGAGGAGCAGATCCCATGAGCATAACGGGGCCAGGAGTGGTTCCGGTTCCGGTACTGCTGCCACTCCCTGTAGAATTAACAACTCCTTGAGAACCAGCGGCAGGTATTGCATCTTGTATTCCAGATATGACTGATGGTGTAATTTTGTTGATCGTCATAGAGGGGCCGGAGGGTCCGGTTGATTCGCCAGATCGGCGTGAAAACGACTCCTCAAAAGGGTTTGGTTCCATTTAGAGAGATTTCGAAAATAAAAAGACAATAGATGTAAAATGGAATATATTCAGTGAGATTTCTCACGAACGCAGGCAAGATGTTGCGTCTCGGTGTGACTCCACTTTTAGCAGGTACAGAGGTGCGGGCGGCGTTGCACGGCGTGAAGATCTCTACGGCTATGCGAAAAGCGGGAGAGTCGAAATTATGTCTGCGGTATGGTGGGATGAGAGTTCCCAATTTGGATCGATGATCGATATTGTTAAACCAAGACTGCTCAGGCGGATTGCAATATAAATGTGTGGTTCCGTATATATAGGCGTTGAAACTGCAGGCGGATCGCTCGTATATTATAGCGCTTAAAATAGACCAAGAATACGAGATAAAGTTACAAGCTGAAAGCTTATATTCAGAGGAAATGAATTTGAGCGCAGCAAAGATAACTCTGATAGAACGTCAATTTCTTTACCGTGCGTTATGCCGCTGGGGTTCGGAAAGGTAACGGGTTCAGAGTTAAGGAACCGATCAAGTCACTTCATCCGGTGCGGAGGTCTCAACCGCTCAGAGGAAGCTCAGAGTAGTCGTCTTACCACCGGTTCTTTTCTCAGACTGAGGGTCATTGGTACAATACAAAGTTGGTTAATAGTTAAGGCATGTAAAGTTTGCCTAGAGAAGGCCAATACCCTATTTAGAATGGGAGTACCATTGCTGGCAGCTGTAGCTGCCCCATCCTGTGAAGTAGTCGGTTTGCAGCAAGCTATGGGATATTGTGTGTTTTAGACAACAGAAGAACCAATCAATGTTTAGACCCACAGCACCAGTATAGACTATTAAATCGCAATAAATAGTATTTAATTTATCATTCTGTATTTCCAGAACTGCTATAAGTAAATGCATTATCAAAGCAGTTCAGTAACTGATATAAAGGAACGACGAATCAAGTAAATCTATGTGCCGTTTTGGGCAGTCCAGTGCTCCCAAAACAGGTAATCTGCACCAACATTAAAAGCCTGGACAAAAATATAACATCTCTCATATATCCTTTTGCAAGCGGCTCCAAAAGAGAGACTGTTGTGTGGTTATCTTCGCAGTATGATAATACTACTTTAAAATTTAGTTAAGCGCTCGTTGTATCACTTTGTATCAAGGCACCGGTTTAAACTATACTGAGTATCTTGCAGGTTTCAACTGTATTACTTAAAGGGTAGGGACTGGAAACTTTATTCTGGGTATGACGTCATATCTACTCACTTCTTCTCATTGCCGAGCGGTTATACTGCATGCTGAGTTTGATGCAATGAAAACAGTATTTTGGTAACTGGTAAAAAAGCCTAGATAAGGATGCAAGCTTATGTCTGGTATTAGCACCAGAGCGTTTGTAGCCATATCTGAAGCCGTAGCGCCTCGCCGAAGAGTGGTCGGCGGGTCCCAGGAACATCATGATCACTCACCATATTGCTTGACAACCAACCAACTCAAGCGTTACACGAACCTTGCTTAACGCGTTGATGGATACGATCCTAAATGATCTGCCTTTCACCCTAGAGGGTATATCGTCTCCTGAAATCCAGTTTTTGGATTTGAAGAACGTAGATATATCTGCTGATTTGCCTTCTTCTTATTTCTATCCCATAGCTGACTTGACAGAACCCGCGCTGTTATATAAACAACTATCTTCCTTTTCCACTGCAGATTCATCCAATCAAACGTTGCAAGCCTTGAAATCTTCTATATCGCTGCAGCTCCAAAAGTACCTCATACTTGTAAGCGTAATTGGCAAACAGCCCCATGAAAAAGTCTCTCCTTCGCGATGCTTGATCTGGCTTAACGATGCAACTTTGGCTCTCAGAGCAATGAAATTCCTGGTAGACTCTTCAGACTCAAAAAGCATCCTAAACAACCTCTACGAGTTGTCCATTAATGGAGATCAGTTTCTTGCCAATTTATCGATAGACTTGCTCCAAAGCACATCCATACCATTCTACAAATGGCTCCACCTCTGGCTAACAACTGGCTCTCTTCCTGACCAACAGAACGACGACTTTTTTATAAAGTATGTGGAAAACGAACAGTCTTTTCAAATTCAGAAGAATCTACTTCCCAAGTTTATTTCTTTACAGACTGCCGAGAATATTTTCCAAATTGGCAAAACTCTCGGCTTTGTGAAACTCTGCAATGATACTTCTTTCCTACACTCCTGCTCGCAGAAAATAGCTCCCTTTTCATTCAATGAGCTACCGCACGATGCCCAAATATCTGATTATCACAACTATGTCATAAGCCACCTCTCAAGCTTGCTCAACACGCACCTCAAATTAAACGTCCATCTCACTGCTATGAAAGAGTACCTATTCCTTGGTAGAGGAGATTTTGTCACTCTTCTTATAGAGACTCTCTCTCCTGTTCTTTCAAGGCCTGCTTCTACTCTTTATAGGCATTCATTGACTGTCGCCCTAGAATCCGCCCTCAGAAGCACAAACTGCCAGTACTTGCCGCAAGAAATCCAATCCTGCCTTGACGCCCGCTTACTTGACTTGTCTCACGGGCATACTGGATGGGATGTATTTACCCTCGAATACAGATTTGACAGTCCGATAAACGTGGTCATCACTCCTTGGTGCTCCGTGCAGTACTTGAAAATATTCAACTTGCTCTGGCGAATTCGCAGAGTGGAATACGAACTGAACTCCTCATGGAAAAACTCAACATTTGGTGCCAGAAGTATACTAATGATACCAGAACTTGCTCAAAAATGGCACCCTGTTCGCGGTGCGATCTCCGAAATGATATGCCTGGTTAACCAGTTGCAGTACTACCTTGTTTACGAGGTAATCGAATCGTCGTGGGCTGAACTACAACATGACCTTGCGCAGCCACCAACAGGACTCGATTCAATCATACAAGCTCATAAGCGCTACATAGAGCGGATTGTATATAAAGGATTGCTGGCACCTGAAAGTGGCGATATAACGGCGGTTCTTCATTCGCTTCTGAAACAAGTTATCAATTTTACACAGACTATTACATCCCTTTACTCGAAATCAGTTTCCAAAGCTTTGACTCCTAGTGAACACACCAGCCAGCTGCAGGCTATATTCGACCAACTGGCAACAATTCATTCCCTGTTCCGATCAAACCTGAAGCAGTTGCTGATACTTCTTAACGAACAGCAACACGCTCAGATGCGACCATTAGCCATTCGCCTAAACTACAACAATTTCTATTTACTTAGAAAAAAGAAATCGACGTGATTGGCATTCAAGGTCAGTTTGTTTTTGGTGCTGCAGGCTGTTCAATGTTCATGCGACGATATACGAGATCCTTGAGGGTAGGCTCATCAGCACGCAGATGCACCTTTTCACTTGTGTAGTAGGCAGATACGCCAACGAACACTGCAAATAGAGGATCTATCCACTTTGAGAATAAGTATTGGTATTTTAATGGTGCCATTATTGTGAATTTTCGAAGGCCCCTTTTCCCGATAGAAATCTCGAAAAGGGATAAGGTTGCTTGGTTGTGGTGGTGGGAGAAAAAACTATACACCCACCACAAAAATTTCACGATCCGCAACTGCTTTCAGACATCTGATTCATTTAATAGCGACTTGTCGTTCTTTTCTAGATGTCTACTCCGCTGCAGAGAATTTTGCCAGCGAAGACGCCGCATATAGCTGCTCAACTTACTCCAGAACAAAAGAAGTGGAAAGAATACAGGGATACTGTTATTTACCGTGAACATGCTGCTATATCGCATATTCATTTCAGCCCTGTGGCTCCTCATGACTTCGCAATCACATCTTCTACAAGAATTCAAATCGTTTCCGGAAGAACGAGACAGATAACTAAAACAATAGCTAAATTTAAAGAAACAGTCTACTCTGGAGAGTTCCGTGCAGATGGCCGTCTCATCTGTGCCAGTGATGCTAGCGGCCAGGTACAGGTGTTTGATGCAACGACTCGATCATCCTTGCTGAGCTTGCATCCTACCAATTATCCTACACAAGTTTGTCGATTTCATCCCTCTAGAAATGCCACTCTTCTCACCGGTTCAGATGATCGCATTCTAAGACTGTACGACATATCAACACTAAACGATGACCCGATAGCTGTATTCACTGGCCATGAAGATTATGTGCGAGCAGCTTGTTTCCCGGACCCTAGCAGTAACATAGTGGTATCTGGGTCGTACGATGGTACAGTTAGAGTCTGGGATTCAAGAGGTGACGGTTTAGTATTGAATCAAGGCGAACCCATAGAGTCAATCGTGGCTCTAAGTCCTAACGTTGTGGCGGTTGCTAGTGGGCCTACTATCAAAATCTTGGATTTAATCTCAGGCAAGTCTGTCAAGACGCTCACAAATTTCCAGAAGACAGTCATGGACCTCACAGTATTGCCCGATGGGCTTATGGCTGGAGGGTTAGACGGACACGTCAAGGTGTTTGATTCTCAGTGGAATGTAGTGAATGGCTGGAAATTTGGCGGCCCTGTATTATCTGTTGGTATGTCTCCTGACATGAAGCATGTGGTTACTGGTCAATTGTCTGGATTAGTGACTGTCAGATCCATTAAGGCAAAGAAACTACCTCCACAAGCTACAGTGAAGTCAGGTGCATATGAAAGGCTAGTAAGAGGCGCCAAATATTCGGGCGATGCAGGCTCGATAATTGTTGAAAATGAGAAAAAGAAACCCAAGCAGAACTTATCTGAGAGACTAATCCACCAATTTAGATACGGCGACGCTTTAGTCAGTTCCTTGGGTCCTGGAATAAGCAATGAAACGACGGCTATGGTCCTGGCTGCTTTAAGAGAACGCGGAAAGATAAGGGTAGCATTGTCTGGAAGAGATGATTCGCTATTAGAGCCCCTTATGAGATGGTGCATATCAGCTTTGAGCGATGCACGTTACTATGAGCTAGCTATCGATTGGATCGGTGTGGTGCTAGACATGTATCCGGCTCTAATCGCTCAGTCTCCGCTTTTGGAACAGCTACTTCGAGAGCTGGAAGGCAAGGTTAGCCAAGAGATAAACAGAAGCAGAGATGCTGTAAGGATTGAAGGCATGCTGCGAATGTTAAGCTAGTGCCGTATGGAAGACAAATCCAGGAGCTCACGAAAATAATGAAATACATTTACATTGGTGCACAGCCGCACATGGTCAGGTCACATGGTTTGTAAGGCTGTTGGGAGCACCTATTAAGAAATCTCAGCTACCGACACCCTCTTTGCAGCGCTTCAAAAACATTAGAAAATAACAGCATAGAATGGAGCAAGAACGAACTTTGCAGGGAATTATTGATCAAGATACATTGAAATGGATATTTGTAGGTGGTAAGGGAGGCGTGGGAAAGACTACTACATCATGTTCGCTGGCTATCCAACTAGCGAAGAAACGCGAGAATGTTCTATTAATTTCTACGGACCCTGCCCATAACTTATCTGACGCGTTTGGCCAAAAATTCGGGCCCGATGCAAGAAAAGTAAACGGATTTGATAATTTGAGTGCCATGGAGATCGATCCTGCTGGTTCGGCTCAAGGATTCCTCGATCAAGCTACTGCAAATTCTGGCATGAATAACATGTTGCAAGATCTGTCCACTTCCATTCCCGGCATAGATGAAGCTATGTCGTTTGCGGAAGTTATCAAACAAATTAAGAGCCAAAGCTTTTCGGTCATTGTGTTCGACACTGCGCCTACCGGCCATACACTGAGATTTTTGCAGTTTCCTACAGTCCTCGAATCTGCCTTGGGCAAATTCAGCAAACTAGGCAAGCAGCTCGGCCCTATGATTGGCTCCTTACTTGGACAAAATATGGATCAAAATGATTTGTTCTCGAAGCTAGAAGATATGCGCGCGCAATCTGCGGAGGTGAATAAGCAATTTAAAGATCCTAATCTCACCACTTTTGTCTGCGTATGTATCGCAGAGTTCCTAAGCCTGTACGAAACTGAAAGACTTGTCCAAGAACTTACTTCTTATGAAATTGACACACACGCAATTGTTGTCAATCAACTGCTGGATCCTGAGAAATCGAAATCGTGTCCTCAGTGCTCAGCTCGAAGCAAAATGCAGCAAAAGTACCTAGCTGAAATAGATGATCTCTACGAAGACTTTGCTGTGGTAAGACTACCGCAACTAACTTCAGAAGTCAGAGGCAAGGATATGCTTAGCAACTTCAGTGAAATGCTCGTCGACGAGTCCAAGCAAATTAAGCCGCTGGAGTGAAAGAACTATAAACGTTCCTTCACTTTATTCACTACTTCACATTTACCCCTGCAAGTACCCCTGCAACGACGAGTTTAATTCCACTAACTGTTCCGTGGTCAGTTGAGGAGCTATAGGCCTTTAACTGCCATATGATTCTTTTTATGATTATATAATATCTACACAACTCTAAAAGATGTAACAGCGCATCTCCGATAACATCCCTTACAACGCGGTTAGTGTCAGCTCGCGTTAGTGCACACTGCGCCCCCCACACCCCAATATATCATTGTAAACTGTAGTAATATCTACTTGAAGTATTCAATATTTATTGAAGTATTAATTTGCCTTTTGTATCTTTTGGGCTGCGTGAACAGCAGTATATTGATGCAAGTAGGACTTACAAACCAGCCTACAACCTTGCGCGCTTACCAGAATAAAGTTCAGATTACCCCAGATATTCCGAGCAAACTTTCGTCGTCTGATTATTTAGAGATGACACCACCAGGCATGTGAATAACCTGAATCATCACCAACCAGACCAAATAAAGCGCCCATACAACATAGACCAGACGTATTTATACCTCATATACTACATGTTTATTAGTATATACACAGGTATATCAATTTTTAGGGGATAAATGGATATCATTGACGCAAGGCTTTCGCTCGGTATAAAACGGTATCCCATCCATATTCGGTAGGCATAGCCTAAACTCTAATCCTACTTACGCTTCCTGTTCTATTCGTTCGAATGTGACTCACCACTTTTCGAACAATTCTCCTAAACGCTACAATTATCAACCCCCCCAGTTCAGTAATTCTAGGGTTGCCTGAGACAAGCTTACCATCTAGTATGAGCTTAACAAATCTGGCTTCTGTGCGTTGTTCTCCCGCTGCGAGGCCATATTTGTTCTTCGGATCTATCGTCTGATCCTGTCGATCAACTACTCCGAACTTTTCAGATTAACTGGGAAACCTAAACCTGCTTCAAAGGTTAAGGGTTTAAGCTTTATTACAGCAAAATGACCAATGATGAGCGCCCGTTTCTATTTAGAGCATAACCTTAAACCAAGATAGAGCACTACTATTGGTGAAATGGACGACCGGCCATACCCCGGACTCCTGTCCGAGTGAACCCGACCCCTTTTGGCCGAGGTTATAAAATCGTGCAACAATATAAATACCATGCTGCGTGCCTCCCTTGGACTGCGACAAGAATATTGGTAGTCAGACCAAATAGGTACTTAATACTAGTCTTTATTTAGCATATATCCTTCGCGGAGCTAAAAAGCGACAAAAACTTCTTTTTACTGCTTTCTTTCTGTTCTTACTTGATTCGAAGATTGCCTTTGATCTTGTGACGTACTTGACTCCATTTTTGTGGTTTTCTTCTTCTTCGGTTTTACCTAATAACAATCATGGCTTATAGCAAAATTGATCTCGATGCTGAGGAGCGCGAATATCAGCAACAGATCGCTGATATCAAGAAATGGTGGTCTGAACCTCGTTGGAGAAAGACGAAACGTGTCTATACTCCTGAAATGATTGCATCGAAGCGTGGAACTTTGCAACCCGAGTATCCAAGCTCAATACAGTCAAAAAAGCTTTATAAGTTGCTCGAACAACATGATCGTGAAAAATCTGTTGCTTTCACTTTCGGTGCTCTTGACCCTATCCATGTCTCGCAGATGGCCAAGTACCTCGACACCATCTACGTTTCCGGATGGCAATCTTCCTCGACTGCCTCTACTTCCAATGAGCCCAGTCCTGATCTTGCAGATTATCCCATGGATACGGTCCCTAACAAGGTCGAGCAGTTATGGTTTGCTCAACTCTTCCATGATCGCAAACAGAGAGCTGAACGTCTCTCTGTCTCTAAGGCCGAACGTGCCAAGTTGAACTACATCGATTTCCTTCGTCCTATCATTGCTGATGCCGATACTGGTCATGGTGGTATCACTGCTATCTTGAAACTTACCAAAATGTTCATTGAACGCGGTGCTGCTGGTATCCACATCGAGGATCAAGCCCCCGGAACGAAAAAGTGCGGTCATATGGCTGGTAAAGTGCTTGTCCCTATATCGGAACACATAAACCGTCTCATTACTATCCGCGCTCAGGCTGACATTATGGGCTCTGATCTTATCTGCGTCGCTCGTACCGATTCGGAGGCTGCTACTCTCATCACTTCCACTATCGATCCTCGTGATCATGCATTTATTCTCGGAACCACTGTTCCTGGAACCCGTGGACTTGCTCAGGTTATGTCTGAAGCCGAACTTCGCGGTGTTATTGGTGATGCTCTTCAAAAAGTAGAAGACGACTGGACCGCTGCTGCTGAATTGAAGCTCTTTGACGAAGCAGCCATTGACGCTATCAAAGCTTCTGACTTGTCTGCTTCTGAGAAGACTGCCGCTATCCGCGAGTTCACTCAAAATTACAAGGGTAAGTCTAATGAAGCTGCTCGTCAACTTTTGTCCAAGGTTACTGGAAACCGTGTCTCTGTCTACTTTGACTGGGAAGCCCCTCGTACCCGTGAAGGCTATTACCGTTACCGCGGAGGCACTCAATGTGCTGTCAACCGTGCTGTTGCATACGCTCCCTATGCGGACATGATTTGGATGGAATCAAAACTTCCCGATTATGCTCAAGCCAAAGAATTCGCTGACGGCGTTCACGCTGTCTGGCCTGAACAGTGGCTCGCCTACAACTTGTCGCCCTCTTTCAACTGGACCACTGCCATGAAGCCGGAGGAACAGGAAACTTACATAGAGCGACTTGGCAAGCTTGGATACGTCTGGCAGTTCATTACTCTTGCTGGATTGCATACTACAGCATTGTCTGTTGATAACTTTGCTAAGAACTACTCCGAAATTGGCATGCGCGCCTACGGTGAGACCGTTCAGGCTCCTGAAATTGCCAGCAACATCGAAGTTGTTAAGCATCAAAAATGGTCCGGTGCTGAGTACATTGACTCTCTTTTGAAAATTGTACAAGGAGGTGTCTCTTCTACCGCTGCTATGGGCAAGGGTGTCACTGAAGATCAATTCAAGTAGAGATATACTACTCCTTATCTAAGGTTTTTCCTTTTGCTTTGGCTCCACGCCCGCATAACCTGCTAAATTCCTTCGTAAATCGACCATTGGTCTGATTTGGCCTGTAAGTGAATTTCAAGTTATATATATGTATGTATTGATATCTCGTACAAGTATTACTATATCGTCTTCTACATTTTCTTACTATTATTAAGCGCTGCAGATCTTCAATCTAAGTCTGCAACAAGCGGTTCGAGTTGCTATAGAAACAGATCTGCTTTTGGATGCTTAAAACCACATCCTTTTCTACTCCTATTACCAGCTTTAGGGCGCGCCTTTAGGTCAAAGAAAAACCAATTGCCTATTCACGATCCTATTATAGGGTACTGCTAAGGGATTCTAAATATAGGTTTATATTGGCTGCTTGTCCTGTAGTCGTCTATCTGCCTACCCTATTGTAGGTGATTCCCTTTAAAGGGTCCTGATATCTATACTATCGAGGTGGGGTTCGCCGTCATCGAGGGACCCGCTTGCCTTATCTCCCCAGTCTTTCGACTCGCTGTTGTACTATAAATATTCACCCTGGGTATCGCGCCGGCGACTTTGTTTATAAAATTTAACTATGTCGCGTAATTCAATTTTTTGGACTCCTCCGCTCTCCACTCCTCCGCCAGAACCAGTTACGCCTTCAGCCATTGTGCAAGTTTCTGAGCCTAACACGCCATCTAATGCCAGCCCAATGGGTCTGGGAATCTCAGTGGCGAAGAATGCATCGCCAAAACGCACTGTATCTGCATCTGTTAAAAGATCTGTATCTGCATCGATCAATCAAGCAGCATTGGATACTCTTCGTCAAGCTGCTGATCTTGGAACGCCTTGGGATGAGATTGCATCCCCAGTGCCTATAGGAGATCTATCAAATGTACTAATACCACCAAATGACGTTACTGTGAAGGCGGACTTTTCTGCCAAACTGGGTGAGGGCGCATACGCTAGGATATATGCTGCTCGAGTAACCACGGGCTCGTTTCCCGTACCGATTGCGGTAAAGATGGGCCAAAGCACAGATCTACTAGCAGAAGCGCGCGTTCTTTCATACATCGAGATTCTTAGACAAACTTCTGCAGGTTCTCGATTTAGTGACCTATCTGTTATTCGATTTTTTGGTCTCAATTCGATAATCCCCGGGCTGATTCTTGAACAGTGCAGTTGGAACATGTCGTACTACGTTGACGCATGCAGACAGGCAATAATTCATGAAAACAGCATCAGGGTTGATTTACCGGCTGCTCCGCTCACGACGTCTTCAGCTGGGTCAGTTTTCTCGATTGATAACCCTGCCACTCCTCCACTTCCATCAAGACGGTATAATTCGAGTCATGGGACCTCGTCTTCAGCTGATTATACAACCAGTCCAAGGCTGTCTGATATGATGAACATGACACCTATTGCGGATGATATTCGACTGAAACACGAACTTACGAGCTCTACATCAGGCGGTCCTGTAGTCGGTGCGTTTCATTGGACACTGTGGGCGAGGAAGCTGTTGGACGCATTAGACTTTCTAAAGAGTTCAAGAATAGTTCACGGAGATATCAAGCCTTCTAATATTCTTATAAGCGCAGATGGTCTGGAACTAAAGTTGTGTGACTTTACGTCTGCACGAATAGTGCCTGACGATCCTGCTAATGACAATACACCACCCGACGACGGGTCGCACAGTTCACCTGCGCTGACAATTGGGTTTGCCGCCCCTGAATTATTTGTGGATAGCAACGAAATGGCGACGTACTCTTCAGATCTATTTTCATTGGGTCTTGTACTTCTATATGCGGCAACAGGGAGGGCAGTATACGATCCTTCCAGCACAGGACCGGACGATGTGGTGAAGTTTGAGTGTTCGCCTGTATCTCCGTACAATGATATGAACTTGAGTCAAGTATCACCTGGATCAAACAAATATACATACAGACGAAATCAAGTTCAGTATCGGAATGCTAAGCAAGGACGTCCGTTAGATCTGCTTACGGAATCAGACCACAAACGAGTAAGGTTTCCTGCAGCTCCGACCTTAAAGATGATGCTTGTAGACCGAGTTCCTGTCGAGACATTGTGTCGACTCTAGCACTTGGATCCTTTTTTTTTTGTTCTGTGCGTTTTATACCTGTAACGGAAAAATTATAATGACTTGGTTTTTTGTAGTTTTATCTAATGTGTTGGCAGTTTGTTAGACGGTTGACAATGTCTCGAGAAACTTAGAATGCGAGATGCTTGTAACGCTCCAGCAGATAGAAGAGGCTTTCAGCGGTTACAGATCCACACTGCACGACCAGGAATTCAACGGTAGATCGGCTAAAAGGCGAAAAATACTTAATGGTTTAAATAAAATGCAAATCTCTAGAAGATTACATATGCGGAAAGCACGTGAAGACATTAGAGTCCTTGCTCAAGTTGTGAGGTTTGATCCAGTTAATGGACTGCTACATGTTAGAGATCATACTTGCAAAGAGCTGAAAGTTTCAATAAACCATGCATTTTACGCTGATGTTTCTATTGCACCTTTAAATTACGTGTTTATCATGTTCCCTAAAGCATCTTCAATTGAAGCAAATAGTATCCGGTTTGCTGGACGACATGTAGATACCAAGGCGTTCGTTGACCGTTACAATTCTACAATTAAAATTATCGATATGGCGTGCGATTGACGGAATATAATAATATATTGCTCAGAAGTGATCGATTTCTCTCTGTTTGACTTGCAGGTAAAGACTTGGAGGTGTGAGTGTACCTAATGCACGTCGTGCAGTGGAATCAAGCATTGCTAATCCTACTACAAAGGAAGCATTAACCCAGCCAAATCCTTCCCTTGCCACTCCTTTTATGTCTCCTCCCTGATTTCCATATTCTGCATCAACCCGATGAGGATCTGTCGGCTTGGTGACATCATACTTTTCAACTACTACTCCGTTGTAGTCCACAAATGCTTTGGTGATCATGTACAGCCAACGGTAACAGAGCCGCTCGCATTCGTCATAATACCCGTATCGCTGCAATCCAAGCCATGCCAAAATCTGCTGAGGAGCCCAACCAAACGGATAGTCCCATTGTCTCGATGGACGATCCAGTCCAATGGCACCTCGCGACCTTTCGGTGCCGCTAGCAAGTCCTCCAAGTTCTTCGAGTTTAGGGAGTGCTTTCTTAACCATAAGCGATGCCTGGTCAGGAGTGCATAATCCTGCCCACATCGCCCAGAATGTTGTCGCGCTTTCATACTCCGTCTGCTGCTTTATAACTGTGTCATAGTCGAAATACATTCCTTTCTCTTCATTCCACATGTACTTCTGCATGAGTTTCTTGCGCCGCATCGCCGCCTTCTTGAACCTGTACGACGAAACAAAATGGCCTAAACTGTCAGCTAACTCCATCTTATCGTTGAATATCGTTCTCACTACTCTCTCTATGTCCATCTCATACTTGTACAAGAGAGAGTTTAAATCCACGGTAGCCAAATCTGCACACCTTCCTTCCAGCCTGTAAGATGTGTCGTGTCCTGACTCACGAACTGCACGATCATGCAGAAAATATTCATCCAGCGCAGGCTCATGAATTTTGCCGTAGTTATAGAGCTCATGGAACTCTTCCTGTGTTACATTATATTTCTTGCAGTAAGGCTCCAACAGGTGGGTAAAATGGCTTGCTTCTGTCTCAGGAGGAATTCCAATTCCATCTGGTCGGTATCTAGAAAGCCCTGACTCAGGATCGTACCGTGGACTAGACATCCACACCTGCTCGTATTCGTGGATCGCGTAAGTGATTGCATACCTCAGAAAATCTTTGGCGTCTGGCAGGTACGATATCCTCTCATATACTTTAATAGCCATGTCAGTCAAGAAGGGGGGTTGTGATCTCATGAGGTAGTAAGATCTGTTAGCATTCAAAATCTTACCGTAGTACCTTATCTCAAAGCAAAAATTGCGCACCATATCCTGAGCTAGCTCTACATAACCATTCTCCAAGAGGCCCAGTGCAATCATATAGGAATCCCAGCCGTACATTTCGTTGAACCGCCCGCCAGGCACCACAAAGGGTACGCCGGTTAGTGTATATTCGTTCTTGGACTGGTCAAATGTATGTTCCATATCAAGCGCTAGCAATCCAGGTTTGTGGTTAAGGTCGCGCACTAATTCCGCGGTTATGCGTTCAGGCAAGTACTGAACATCCAGGTTCAAGTCAGGCATAGACTCGGCTACGCTTTTGTAGTATTGAAACTGCTCGACCAGACCAAATGGTATATATACTCTTGGTCTCGGATAAGGACTTCTATCTTTAGAATCAACAGCAGCTGTTTTTAAAGAGTCCTTGTCGATTTTGCGTACTAATGCCGGCCAAAACTCAGTGGATATGAGACGCGAGAGTCTATCGACGGGGTTCTCGTTCAATCGATCTTCATCTAAATATATTCGCTTTCTTCCAAGACTTTTAGCAAGTGTAAGTTCTTGGAGTAAGTTGGAAAGCATATAAGTGCCGCTAATGGTTACCGTTTTGTAGCCGAATGAGTTTGCTGTGGGCAATGTGAACTGTTTAGGGCCCTCATCTTCTATAGTAATTTGCATGTCATTGTCTGTATCTTCAGATTCGAGTAATTTGGTTAGCGTAGAGTCAACGTCTACGAGAAATTTTCGAGATCCGGCGTTTGTAGTCGAATGAACATCTAACGATGCACGTCGGCGGCGAGTCACAGAAGAATCAGCATGTGCTTTGGCTGAATTCTTTAGCGCCATTTTTGCCATCTGCAGCATTGATTCATCAACAAGCGACATATTGTGTGTTCTCGGATTATTGAACTGTCTAGAGTAATATTCTTTGGCTGTTGTCTTCGGGTCCATTCCTGATCCTATAGAAGCTCGTGGACTACCGTTATCATCAGCGTGCGGACTGACCGATCTCGACATATTAGACCATGGCTTCTGCGAAGCAGAGGAAGAAGGTTCTGCAGAAGAAGATCTACTCCTTTCCATTATTTCATAGAGTGAGTCCATTTGATTATAGGTCCACTAATATGACTAGTCTGTTTCACTTAAATAAATGAGTAGTGGTTAGATTGAGTTTGAGTTTAGATTAGAGAATATACGCACAGGAACAAAAAATGTACACGTGAATGAATACTATACAAGATCATAAGTCGTAGAATCGGAAAAATATTGAGCTCGTTCCAGTCAGCTTTCCTTAAAAGAAGAAGGAAACATTAAAGCTGAAACAACTCAGCTCTTGGCTTGAGAAGCTGTCATCGCACCTGCAGCTTGCTTTTTCTGTTGAATAGTCTTTCTAATAGCCTCGGCTAATACTTGAGGGCTAATGTTATCACCAAGTTGAGCTTTCAATTTCTCTTTCAAAAGGTTAAGAACTTCTGGATTTATTGCAGCGGCAGCGCCCTTAGTAGCCGGCTGAGGAGTAGCACGCGGCGGTGCATGCGACACAGAGGGAGCAACAGGAGCGGGTGTGCTCGGCTTCACACTGGGCGAGCCTTCAGTCATCGGCACAGAAGCAACTTTTGTGGCGTCAGTTGATGTGATTTGTGGTATTTGTTCGCCTGTGGTGGCTGGAATGGTTGCTGAGGAGGGGGGTTGATTAGCAACACTAGATTGTGTTTCAGTAATGTTAGCCGGTGTCGGAGTTTGAGTAGCTGATTTGTTATCACCTGGAGTTTCATGTTCATCTGCAGCAGTTCTTTCGTCCGCCGCTCTAGCAGAAGAAGCACTGTCAATGCAGGCTGTCCCCGCAGATACAGTAGGCATCCTAGTTATTGGTGCTGCGGATGCGGTATTTGATGTCGGCGCTGGCGACGGGCTTCCAGTTCCTTGCTGTTTCTGTTTCATCTGCGATATCAACGCTCTAAGTTGTGAAAGCTGGTCTGAATTATTAGCAGCCAGTTTTGGTGCAGCCGGAACCGTTTGAGAATGTGTGCGGGAGTTCTGACTTTTACTTTCCTGGTTTACCTTCGCTTGGGCCGCTTGTCGTTTCCGTTTCTCTTCCATCTCAGTCACCGCCTGTTCATCCAATCCCCATAAAAAGTTTTTGGCTTCTTTACTAGCTTTGGTGAACACTTTGTTCAGCGAAAGATTATGCCTGACGGAACTCTGCCATCCAGGAGGTCTATATCTAAAATATGGATAAGACTCTTGAATTCCTCGATAAATCTGAGAGAGAGACATTCCCTTCTCATTCCCGTACTTTCGAATAACTTCAATGAGTATTTGACTAAGCGAGATGTTCGGTCTTTCGCGATATTCTGGCGGTATTTGATCTTCAGGTAATTCCTCGTACGGATAGGGAGCGAATTCATCTTTAGGTTTTGTTTTCTTGTCCAATTTTGCGTCTTTGTCTGCTTTGGGCTCTTTCTCAGGTTTTGATTCTTTATCAGAAGTAATTTCCTGATCTGATTTCGTTTTGGCTTTGGATCGCTTACGTCGCGGTTTCTTTTCATCGACTATCTCTGTATCAGCGTTAGAGGGGCGATGTTTGCGTTTTCCGATAGCATTCTCTTCAATGTCAAGAGCATCCATATATAACTCGGGTTTAGCGTCATCCGGCATATCGGGTAGAACGAATGTAAAAGGAATCTGACCTATTTGAACACGTGTGTTATGGGTAAGAGGTACAGTAACACCTAGCTCAACGTATGTGCCATTAACGAAAGCGCCATTCCTGCCTGTTATTGTAATCTCAAATCGCTGATGACCAAAATTAAAAAATATACGAGCATGTCGTCTTGATATCGACTTAGATGGACCGAGATCAACGTCTACTTTGTCTTGAGAATCTTCATGAGCTAGCTTCTTAGAACTTCGACGTCCAAGGAAAAGCTCTAACGTTTGAAGATAAAAGGTGAATGTGTCGAAATCTAATCTAGCATAAGCCGATACCCTACTTTCATTCGGAGAATCTTCCGGAGGATGACTAGTCTGTTCTTCGGTTGTGGTAGTGGCGGGTAAGTTCGAGAATTGACTTAAGGAGCTCAATGACGGTAATGTCTGATCCAGACCATCTTCCGGTAGAGCTTCCGTTTTGTGAGGCTCAGAAACCGGCGGTTCTTGCCTGGTCTCGTCAGCCATTATGGCAAAAGAAAGATTTAAATCAAGGAAATCTTACTATGAAAACCGTAAGGGTTTGTTTTGTTGTGACCTGAAACATTTTATATGCGTTGCTATGGTGTAACTTCACCACCTACAAAGTATTGTTCAATACTCTCGATGACATTCTTTTAGTGTAGAAAATATCGATGATAACTATATAATAGAAATCTAATTATCCTTATTGAGTATTCATAGTCCGGTGAAACAAACAGGAGAAAAAAAAATATGGTGACAACTCTGGGATTCGAACCCAGGCCCCCGAAGAGATCAGGACCTTAACCTGACGCCTTAGACCAACTCGGCCAAATTGCCTAATAATTAAACGTTTTAAGGGCTTAGTAGTATATATAGGGTTTATTTATAATAATTTCGAATTCGGGTGATTTTATGGAAATAGTCACCTATATTTCATATTCTAGTTAATCTAGCACGTAGAAGTACTATATGAGTTTCATTATATTCACTAATTTGCCGCTTTGAAGATTATGTGCGGTTGCGGAGTCATGATGCTTCAGAGTAGGTGTAGAGATCGCTAATACTAACCAAAGAGCGACAGTGTTTTTTCATCACAAGTCTGGCCTAGTGAAGTATTTCAGAACAGAGTATTCATTACTTTCAGTTATCAAGAAGTCCTCAAAGCTATGGAGATGGACAGTAAACCGTTGATGGCTCTGTTCCATCGCTCGTTAAAATAATCCAATTTTGGCTGAGCTTCAATTTGTGAACGTTGACGAGCAAGATTAATTTCATTGATTTGGTTGTTCAAGTCATTCAAGATTTCTTTAGAATACCGTAACCTTGTTGTGAGATCAACAAGGTACGCATTTGCAGCTTTTCGACTTTCATCTGACTCTACGATTTCAATAGCATCGAGTTGCGAATTCACATACTCAATCATCACACATAATTGTTGTATCTTCTCCTCCACTGACATATCTAACGATAAGTTATACCTGTCATTGAATATCTGCGCACAAGGGTGATAGCCTTCAGCGACTTCCTTCTCTAACTGAATGCCTCTAGGCGTAGAAAATGAAGGCTCAAGCGGTTTGATCGAATCATGAAGTCCACTATTACTAACAGCTCCAATCTTCTTAAGTATTGCCTTTCTCAAGTTTTCGTTAGGCCCTTTGTCTATAAATGGCAGAGAATACATGCCCAGACCAAATTTGGTACGCTCTAATCGGAGCAGAATCGAAGTTCACGATTAATAAACGGTGGGATAGATGTTGGTGGCAGATCAGGTTCATTGTCACGTGACTGCGCAGCTTGGATCAAACTTGCCGAAATCCACTGAGAGGCAAGGAAACAGCTAGATCTATAGTGCGCTGTTATTGTGCGACGTTTTCGGAAGTAATAGATATTTTTAGCCGGGTTGAAACAACATTTGTGAGGCGAAAATTGTGTCATGTTGATACATTTGCACGCGAGTCGTGTGTGGCAAGAGTCGGGACAACGAGAAGCCGCCACAAATTGTCACATACGCCCCTTAATGCCACACTTTAATACTAAATAGGTAAAACAATGCAAGACGCGTAATACTATCAGAGTTTCGGATGTGAGGAGCCTCTAATATATCCGCATCTGAAGTTGTCAAGAAGGTGCTCGAAGGAGCTAAGGGATGGGATATTACTGAAAACAGTAAGTCCCACTTCGCCATTGTATATTCGTGTAGATCGCTGACTAAGTATATATATCGATTAAGGACAGATCGAATCTTCTAGAAATGCTGTAAATTATCTATAAATGAGGGGAAGTTTCTTTCTATCTCAAGAGTACTCTTTGAATAAGACCTCACTTCAACTAAAATTTATAACAAGACTACTACTATGATTGTTACTACTCCTTTCTTTGGCTTCCCTTTAGATAACACCGACAGCTCTGACTGCAGCTATGGCACCTGTAGTATTGCTGGTATTAAGCGTTATACTAACGAAAAGCCGATTAATGATGCTGAGTCACCTGTGATTGCACCTCTGGATGTTTACGAGACAGAAGATAACTTCACTGTTGTGCTTGACTTTCCTGGCGTCAATCCTGATTCGATTAAGGCTGAATTCGATGCTAGCGACAATTCGATCACTGTCACAGGAAGTGGCCCCTCTGCGCCAGATTCGGTTCAATATCGAGTGCGTGAACGCGAAACTGGTGACCGCAAGCGGGTAGTAAAGTTCCCTAGACACGTTCGTTTGGTCTCTGAGAAGATTTCTGCCCAATACTCTTACGGTGTGCTGGAATTGACTATTCCTAAGGAAGGTCCACAAACTAGACGTATCCCTATTGCTGTAAATGGCTCACCTACGGTTGTAGAGTCGAATGAGTCACAGCAGCAAAGTAACACAGAAACTGGTGCTACTCGAGATAGGTCTCCTACAATTGAGAATGCACCTGAATCTGGTGATGCAGAATGGCTTGATGTTTCTAAAAACTAAAGGGTTGATCTAATGGCGCAATCGTAATTTTTGGATAATAATAAGTAATATTTATATATTTTCACTTCATTTATATCTGTAGATTCGATCTTTCTTAATCGATTGATACAGCGTGAAATGTGCTGTGACAATCTACACCATTAAACACACACCCCGTGTCCCTTCCCACCATTCTCCTCGATACATTCAATGGCTTCATCTATAAAGGCGAAGCCTAGCTTTACGCCAAATGGTGCAAAAGATGTATCGATAGTATTAACGTCGTTTTTAATATTCAAGCTGCTTCTACTCTCTGTAGCATTGCTCGTCCCCTATCAATTTGACACTTCAGCATCACATATGTTCACCGGCCCTCCTTGGCTGCTCTACGTCTTACACAGACTTGTTGCATGGGATGAAATCCATTTTATAGAAATTGCATTACATGGAATGCAATATGAACAGAACTGGGCATTCTCATGGATATGGTGCTCAGTAATACTAAGGTCTGGCGCGAAACTAGCACAATTACTCGGTTTCGATCCTGCCGTCGGTGCTGCTCTCATCGGTATACTGTCTTCTAACATCTTTCACCTTCTTGCATGCATTAATCTATACCATCTCACAAAAACAATGTTCGGTCAACAACGATCAATCCCTCTGATCTCTACACTCTTATACATAGTCTCACCGGCAGGCATATTTCTCTCTGTCGCTTACACCGAATCGCTCTTTGCATTTCTATCTTTCTTGGGTGCCTACTTCCGAGCAAAAGGATACCTTCTCATTCCTGGTGTCATATGGGGTTTGTCATGCGGTGTGAGAAGCAACGGCCTATTATGGGGCGTGGTATACCTCTATGACTTGGCTGGCGAACTGGCTCGCCCGCCTTCAGCTACTGCCTATGTCAGGTACCTAGACAGCTGGCGACCAGAAGACAATGACACAGAACCACACCGCAAGCCTTCCGCAATAGGCCTTGATGAACTGGCTTTGTGGCGACTCGGTCGCCAAATAAAAATAGTCATCGGTGGGATATGCATAGCTGGTGGATTCATTGGCCCGCAAATGACAGCTTACAATCGATTTTGTCCGGGAAGACCATGGTGTAAACGTCCTATACCGTTAATTTATGGATTTGTGCAAGACAAGTACTGGAATGTTGGATTCTTGCGCTACTGGACTCTTGCGCAAATTCCTAACTTTTTGTTCGCTACACCCACAATCATTCTTTTCCATATGTCTGCAAGATACTATAGAGGGGATATAGCTTTACATCCTTACATTTTTGTACAGATGATGATGCTCATTTCGGCGATTTTTATGTGGCATGTCCAGATCATCACGCGGGTCGCTAGCTGTTTGCCCATCGCTTACTGGTATATCGCCGAAATGATCTCTCACGGCGCACGAAACCCTTCTATCGCGAAAGGTAGCAGGTACGCAGTATACTACTTTATTCTGTGGACACTGAGCCAAGCAGTTCTTTTTGCAGCTTTCATGCCACCTGCATAAGATCCACCAAAATGGCTCTTAAAAATCAGAGACGTGTGATGCCTGCAGAACGAACACAACAAACGTGTCATCCTATGCCATCTATTTGCCATAAAAATTTGATTATTCGATTCATTATATCATGACTACACAAAGATAATAGAATTCGTATATTTTAAATAAAAGAGAAAATGTTATCATAAATTGTTATTCGACAAGCCCTAGTGACTTGGTCGCTGTCGGGCTCAATTCTTCCGCATTACGATCCTTCCAAAAATCCCAGACTGGCTTGATTGTGCTCTTTCTTGCGTTTTTAACCTCTCCAATTTCAGCCTTCATCTCTGACAACTGTCCTTTTATTCTAGCTGCTCTTTCCAGCTCATTGGTATGATGCAGGCATTCTAAGTAGTCGTTCACTTTCAGTTGGCACTGTGAAGGCTCAGTCGTGTCCTTAGACGCATAACAGAGCATAAACTCCTGCCATTCACCATAGCACCGGCTAGACCCTCCGTATCTACCGTGTCTAGACATATCAATTACACTAACAGTTTATAAATCAAGTAGTACGCAACTTGCTGACTTTGAAGTCGGACTCACTTCCCTTCTCAGTGGTTGGCTGTGTTGGTTTCCCTGGCAACACGTCTGCCTCGAACGAATTCTGGTATCCTTTTCGCTCTCACACCAAATCTGTACCGCTTCTCGAGCTCGCTAAATCTTGCTTTACATGCAGAGGAACCAAACGCACTGGGACCATCGCGGTAGGTCTCGTAATACGTTGCCCGAAACGTTTTGGGGTCCCAGAAGTACTACTGTAGCAACTCCTGTGATTATATCAACGCTTCTAACGCCAGAGCAAGCTGATGCCTATGCCCTCAATGTGCGAATAGCAGAGATCACGCAGAAACTAACTACAGATGACGTACTACCAAAAGGTCGCCCTAGATCTCCTTCTCCTCCACCTATTTATGATAAATATGGTAAGCGAACTAACACCAGAGTTGCCAGATATAAGTCTGCTCTTGAAGATGAGAGGCATAAACTGATAGGTAAAGCGTTGCGCACAGTGCCGGGCTTTAAACCTCCGCCTAACTATGTAAGGCCTTTAAAGATTCAACATAAGCTGTACATACCAGTGCGTGATTATCCTGGTGTTAACTTCATAGGTTTGGTTCTTGGTCCCCGAGGCAACCAGTTGAAGAAAATGCAAGCCGAATCCGGGGCAAAAATTCAGATTAGAGGTAAGGGCTCTGTAAAGGACGGCAAAGAAGACACAAGATCATCAAATGCAAATGAAGACCTCCATTGCTTGATTACCGCAGATACTGACGAACAGATAGAAATTGCTATATCTCTTTTGGACCAGATCATTGCGACGGCAGCTTCCACTCCAGAATATCAAAATACTTTCAAACGCGATCAGCTTCGCGAATTAGCTGTTTTGAATGGTACTTTACGTGAAACGTCTAATGATACTTGTTCTAATTGTGGCATGCCGGATCACAGAAGAGCAGAATGCCCAGAGAACAATACTATAACCAACAGCATCATTTGTCGTGTTTGTGGAAACCCTGGCCATATTGCACGAGATTGCAAAGAAAGAACTGCGAATAATCGTCAAACTAATTTCAATACCGAGTCTAACCATTATGATGATGAGTATCAACGGCTCCTAAATGAATTAGACAAACCGGCTTCTGAACGGTCTGCTGCTGCTGAAACGAAATCACCTTCTGTACCAGATTCTCGTACTAACTCTACTGGTCAGTCAATTTATTTGCAAAATGACTCCCAGTACTCCGCAGTTCCAACGGTAGCTAGTCTAGCCAAATTTCTCACTCAGACTCATTCAACTAGTGATGCTAAGCCAAGCAGTCTAGCACCATCTGCTTCAAATTCGAGGGACAATGGTTATGACGCTCAAGGCTATCAAGCCCATGGAGTTCGTTCTCAAAAGGGACCACCTGCCGCTTCACAAGTACCTAAACCACCGGTAATTCATACGCCCTCGTTACCTCTCCTAGAAGGCCTTCAACAACGACCTCCCCTTCCGCCAGGTTCTCTACCCCCTTTGCCTCCACCTCCAGCAACAGCTCAACCACCATTGCCTCCCGCACCCCCCGGAAGCGTTCAACCTCCTCCTTCCCTTCCGCCAGGTTCTCTACCCCCTTTGCCTCCGCCTCCAGCAACAGCTCAACCACCATTGCCTCCCGCACCCCCCGGAAGCGTTCAACCTCCTCCTCCGCCTCCGCCATGTTCTCTACCACCTTTGCCTCCGCCACCTACAGGAAATACACAACTTTCTCCACCCCCTCCACCTCCTCCACCTCCTGTTGGAGTTCAGCATGGTTCACCACTAGGTAGTTCAAAGCCCTTTTCCTCTGCTACTCCCCCACCTCCGCCGGGCTTTCAATCTGGCTTGCAACCGAACTCAGTATCTGGTCTGACTAGTGCTGTACCAAAAAATATGCCGCCGCCGCCTCCCCCTCCGCCTGGAATATAGTTCCTTAGATCGAAATCACAAACAACAATACCCATACGAAGCGCTATATAAGAACATACGTCCGTTTTTAACAGGATTCCTTGATGATTTGAGAAGTTAATGTTTACGTTTCACGCGCCAAATCAAACTAACTTACGACCTGTATGTCCTAGATATGATATTTATATTTCAATATCCCATTTAGCATGGACCTGCTATTATTATATCTATATGATATAGTACTTATGATGCACTTGAAGCCAAGTTTATAACTGGCCAAAAATCAATCTTTCAAACCTTGCATTCTGGCAAGTTCTGCATACAATCCATTCATTTGCATTAACTCTTCGTGTGTTCCAGTCTCCGCGACTATTCCTTCACTCAAAACAAATATTACGTCAGCACGTGCTAGGGTTGATAGACGATGTGCTATCGAGATAGTTGTGCGTCCAATAGCGGCATCATCCAACGCCTTCTGAACTGCACTTTCCGACTCATTGTCTAGAGCAGAAGTTGCTTCATCTAGTAGGAGGACTTTAGGGTCTCTAATCAGCGCCCGCGCTATTGTAATACGCTGCTTCTGGCCTCCAGAAAGTAACGCACCACGATTACCACACATCGTATCATATCCTTCAGGAAGAGATTGGATGAAATCGTATATGTTAGCCAAGCGGCAAACTGCATCCAGATCCTCATCTGAAACAGGGGTGCCGTCATCTGCACGACCACACTCGATATTATCTCTAATAGTCCCATGGTATATGATAGGTTCTTGTTGAACTAAAGCGATCTTTTTTCTGTATTCCTTCAGATTCAAAGACGATACGGGAACATCGTCAAGAAGTACGGAACCAGCTTGCGGGGTGTAAAAAGATTCTATCAAATTAATCATAGTTGACTTTCCGCATCCAGAAGAACCCACGATGCCAGCATACTGTCCAGCCTTAATTTTGAGATTCAGGCCTTTTAGAACTGGTTTGCTGGTGGTATACTGAAAGTAGACATCGCAGAACTCCACATTGCCCTTGAAGTCGTGTAGGAGTTCACCCCGCGAGAAAACGTCTTCATCTTCGTCTTTGTATTCCAGAATATCAAAAGCTTGGTTAGCGGCATTTCTGGCAGCAGATAAGTTATTCGCAAAAATCAGTGCTCCTGCGCTTTGCGTTCCAACAACTAAGGTGATCAAGCAGGTAAAAAAATGGAAAAGTGATAATTCTTTTCTAAGCAGAAGGGTACCACCCCAGTAAAACAACAGTGAGTTAACTAGAAGATAGAATGAGTATCCAAGAGAGAATAGACTGCCCCCTTTGATGCTCAATTTCAGAGTGTTTTTACTTTGTGCATCTAAAACTGCAGCGTAGTCAGAGATTAGCTTCACTTCCGAGCATAAAGACTGCACAGTTTTGATAGCATCAATTGCTTCACAAAGGTCTCCTGCAATCTGCTTGTGCTTTTCACTGTACTCGTTCACAACATTATTCATGATCTGTAGACGCCCATACCCACTTAGTAGAAGTAGCGGCATGCACACAACACCAACAATAGCGAATTTCCAGGCCAAAATCAAGCACATAATACAAGAAGAAAAGAGTGTCAGAAATGAAGCAAACAGTTTGGTAAAAACCGTACTGGTCAATGTATCTGCAACTTCAAGTTTCTCTAGAGTACCCATCATTTGTCCAGTGGAATGTTCAGGAATATCGAAGTATGACAAAGGCCTAGATATCAAAGCCTTAAAGCAATTCAGTTTCAATCGAGCAATTACTTTGGTTCCGGAAGCAGCACCAAAACTGTACATGAAATTGTACGCTATGAAAGCCACGCCACCGAGCATAAAAAACAACCCAGACCAGATATCAGCTTGAGGCAAAATATTTGTATCGTTTACGTCTTGAAACAAAGAAAACAGCTTCCCCATGAACACCGACATTAGTATGGGGCTGGAAGCGGCGACCGCCGAAAATGTATAACTAATGATCAATTCCCGATATTCTGGTTTGCCCAAAACCAAAAGTTTGCAAACAAGCTGAAAAATTGAATAAGCACGAGGACCTTCGGCAATCAAAGTATCGGTAATGCTGGTGTTTACTTTATCTAACTTAGACAAAGCAACTTCCTCATCCAATTGCATCTTTGACCTGCTCAATGTCAACTCTGAGCCTCCATTAACAGCTTCATTACATTCAGCCAGCTTCGATCCGTTTAATTGTTCACTGTGCAGCAAGCTGTAATAACGACCTTTTAAAGAGAGAAGTTCATCATGAGATCCTG
The DNA here is from genome assembly GCA_001661475.1 of Tortispora caseinolytica NRRL Y-17796. Taxonomy (NCBI): domain Eukaryota; kingdom Fungi; phylum Ascomycota; class Trigonopsidomycetes; order Trigonopsidales; family Trigonopsidaceae; genus Tortispora; species Tortispora caseinolytica. Next base: position 2,383,529 of record KV453842.1, read on the forward strand.
ACTCAACTATTTGACCGTTATCCATAACAATTATGGTATCGGCATTTCGCACAGTTGACAGTCGGTGAGCAATCGTTATTATTGTGCGACCAGCTAGCCTAGTTTCTAAAGATTCTTGGATTTTCTTCTCTGAATGGCTATCTAGCGCAGAAGTAGCTTCATCCAGAAGCAATATTCTTGGCTTTGCAACTATCGCACGAGCAATGGATACTCTCTGCTTCTGTCCACCTGAAAGTTTGAACCCTCTTTCACCAATTTCAGTATCAAATCCATCAGGTAGAGAGTTGATGAAGTCTAAAACATCAGCAATTTCGGCGGCTTCAGTGACCATTTTCAATTTCTCATCTTGCGAGATGCTTTGAGCTTTGGTTCCCTTAAATCCCAAGGCAATATTATCGTATATAGAGCAAGAGAACAGATTAGAGTCTTGAGTCACATAGCCTATTTGTTCACGTAGCCAATGCAGATCTAGAGTTCTAATATCATGGCCGTCGACAGTTATTTCTCCGCTTAAGGGACAATAGAAGCGCTCCAAAAGTCCAAAAAGTGAAGACTTGCCAGATCCTGATTCTCCCACGATAGCAATGGTTTTGTTCTGAGGAATCTTTAGTGAGAAGTCGATGAGAATATCCACATCAGGTCTTGAAGGATATGCAAAACAGACATTTTTGAACTCTATGGATCCCTCCACATTGTCAAGGGTGTGGCCAATAAAGTCATCGTTCTTTCCATAATATGGTTTTCGGTCTATCGTAGCAAACAGACGCTTAGCAGCAGTCAATGCTCTTGTTACATTTTGTACTTTTCCAATATTCTCGCTGGCAGCCAAAGCACTGAAAGACACAGATAACACGGTTGAAATAACATTGGACACTTGGAGTTCTCCTCTATGCACAAACTTTGCACCCTGCCAGAATCCGAGAGAAAAAATTGAGTAACAACCTAGCCAGAAAGTTCCTACTATAGCTGCGACATGAGCTTCACGGTAGAAGGAAAATTGAGCAAACTTTGCTAGCATGCTTGAATAAAAATTAGTAGTAGAATCCTCAAGACCAAACGCCTGCACGTTACGAATGGAGGAGATGGCTTCTTGTGCTTCTTCGTCTGCCTTAGCATCGTATTCTGAAGCTGCAATCGAGTATTTCCGAACTCTACCAGCAACTAGGAAGAATACTGCAAAAATAAAAACAAATACCGCGAGGAGCATCAAAGCTAACTTCCATGACCGTATGAACGCTAGGGCGATGCCTCCAAATACTGAGGAGATTGACATTATGAGCAAACATAGTTTCTCTGACATCCCTTCTTGCAGATCGTTAGCATCTGTCATAAGACGTAGACTAGCCTCGCCGGTACTGAAGGAGTCAAAGAAAGCAATATTTTGAGAGAGAATAGACTTGAAATATTCATGCCGAATTCGATCAACAGCTTTTTCGCCTAAGTTCATAAACAGGCTGACTGCCAAAAACGCATCTGTGAAAGTACCAATAGCCAAGTATAAGAAGGCTAAACTTTGGCGATGAATGGTTTGTTTGAATTCCTCAGAATCACTAAAGTCATTTGCGATATACTCTATGAGCTTCTCACTACTTGATGCAAAAATGAAGGTCATTGCTGGAAGGGTTATTCCGAGAGCAATCGCCAATAAGACGGCACATGCGTAGGCCAGTTTTTCTCCAAAAGAGAAGTAACGAAATATGTAGGTTACCTTGAACGGTTGTTCAGGACACTCCAGCTGTTTCCGAAGAACAGTAGCCACTGAATATCCAGTGTGAGTAGAATCGCAATCCTGAGAGTATGTAGTAGCGTATGACTTTTCTGTTCCAGATCTTGCAGAAATCCTCTGTGGATCAGGTGAGGAGCCCATTAGGAGATCGAGTAGTCGGCGTCTTACCAATTATAAATTTCACTAAGATCGAGCTGTAGGCGTCTTAACGATTACAGGTTTCACCAAAGTCGAGCTTGTCTGCGTTTGCTTTAGAACACAGCTGGCATGGAACTACTGAGGGGTATTTAGAACAGTTTCTCGCAGTCATCTTCAAGACTACGGGGAAAATAACTGTCCCCAAATGCTTCATATTTTTAAGATCAGGATTTAACCGTTATTATTGGCCAGCATAGAGCTATTGTAAATGATTTCAGACTAATCTGAGACTTAAATTTCCTCATAGAAAGCTTATTGAGCCCTTTTAGATTCATATTCCTGCTAAAACACGAAATAAAGTGTGCACTAAAATAATATTCATGATCCATTCACGCGCTTCAATTGCCGATCTATGAAGGAGGGCAACGTGATACTGCTTTTACCTGCTGTACTGCAAATAAGTAACACTCTCACTTAAAGTTATATGTCTTTAATTTCATTAGCAATATGCACCGCTGTGATCCTTAACATCGCTGAAAACAACTTAACAAGCTAATAGATGTCGCAGTTGCAACGGCAAGATAGTGTAATGTTTAAAAAACTAATAATAAGGTTTACTCACAATTGTTAAACTTAAATCACAAACAAACGGATAAGTCTCCAGTGGTTCTATTATCTCTATAAAGCGATAGTCATAATTGTTCTTCCTTAGCGCGGCCAAAGTATTCAGGCTCTCTAAAAAATATATGAATCATTGCTAAGAGTTCGCGAAGTGGTGGTGGCCTGGTTTCCAGGATCGTCACACCGCTGATCTCAGTAAGTATACTCCCACACCCTTATCTACCTGACATAGTACATCATTTGCACTAATAATAGGCATCTTTACTAAATTCAACAAAAATACGCAGATTTCCTTCCAGTTTGTTCCTCTCCGACTTTAGACCAGCTCCGCTCTCCCGGTAGTCCTTTTGTCGATTTCCGGCCAGATTGCATTCGTTTCGAACGTGAGCCTGCACGCCGCGATCGCATTGTGCAATGTGAGCTAGCTCTAAGCGGGAAGGTAAGCGCTATCTGCCAAAGCTCCAGGCACTCTCATTTTCCCTCTTGACGTCCAATAGCATTCTCTTAACACCACTATTAACGTTTATCATGTCATAGTAGTAATCGGATTGTAACCCTCAGCCCATCAAATTAGGTTGACGCAATACTATGTCTGCTCGCCGCTAAATTGGAAGGCTCTCCTCGTACGACTCGGCTACTGAGGGGTTGGGTTGGTTGGGAAGGGGGACCCTTAAGATTCACCCAACCTAACCTTACTTTCTTATCTCTCGATCTGTGGCGCTGACGCATATCACAGATTGTTATACGTAACAGGCCCCATTTTTTAGCTGTTTCTTACCTTTAAATGCATATCTCCTTGTTGACTATTGCTGCTGCTGCCAGCGCTATAGTTTTGCCCTATGAGGCACCACTTATCAACGCCAACGCTGTCGCCTCCTCTGCGGGCAAGGGCGACCTCATCCCTGGCCACTACATAGTCGTCTACAAAGATGGCGTGTCCGCCACTGAAGCTGAGGAGCACCGTGCTTCCATTGATTCTCATCTCATGAAACGTGCCCAATTTGCTCTCCCTGATGGCTTTTCGGAAGGCATCAAGCATGTTTACCAATTTGCTGACTCTGCGTTTGGGTACGCTGGTTCGTTCTCTGACGACCTCATTGCCGTAATCCGTGCCGACCCTCGTGTCGCCCATGTCGAACAGGATTCCATCGTAACAATTTCTGATGACATCCAAGGCAATGTAGACTCCGAGAAGACGGATGTCACCGAACAAACTGACGCCCCCTGGGGTCTAGCTCGAATCTCCCACCGTGACCCTTTGACATTCGGTACTTTCAATAAGTACGTCTACAATGTCCACGGTGGCGAAGGTATTTATGCTTTCATTGTCGACACAGGCTCTTACCTTGCGTCCAAGGAATTCGGCGACCGTGGCTCCTGGGGTGCTACCATCCCCGCCGGTGACCCCGATGAGGATGGCAACGGTCACGGCACTCACGTCGCTGGTACTATTGCATCTTCCTCTTATGGCGTTGCGAAGAAAGCCAAAGTTGTTGCTGTTAAGGTTCTTCGTTCTAACGGCTCTGGAACTATGAGTGATGTCGTCAAGGGCGTCGAATATGTCGCCACCGCTCATGCTAAACTTGTTGCCGAAGCCAAGGCCGGAAAGCGCAAAGGCTTCAAAGGCTCTGTTGCTAACATGTCCCTCGGTGGTGGTCAATCACCTACTCTCGACAAGGCGGTAAATGCTGCGGTGAAGGCTGGTGTTCACTTTGCTGTTGCTGCTGGTAACGAAGATGCCGACGCTTGCACTTCATCACCTGCCCGCGCTGAATTACCTGTCACTGTTGGCGCTTCTACCATCGGTGATGAGCGTGCATACTTCTCCAACTATGGATCTTGCGTTGACATTTTTGCTCCCGGACTCAACATTAAGTCCACCTGGATCGGGTCGCCCGATGCTGTTAATACCATCTCTGGTACATCCATGGCTTCGCCTCACGTTGCTGGCCTCTTAGCATACTTCTCTTCTCTTCAGCCTGGTGCTGATTCTGCTTACTTTACTGATTACCTTTCTCCTACTGATCTTAAGAAGAAAATGATCTCTTACGGTGTTTATGGCGCTCTTGATAACATTCCTGCTGGTACTAAGACTCCCAACATTTTGATCTTCAATGGAGGCAAAGAGAACCTGACCGAGAAGTTCTGGAATCACAAGCCTACTGCTCCTGAAGCTGGCTCGCCTTCTTTGGACAGTGGCCTGGTTCCTAACGGCCACAACGTTATGAATGGACTGTATGGGTTCATGCGCACCCTTGCCTCTGACGTCAAGGGACTTTTCTCTTCTTCTGGCTGGCTTTAAAGATTAATAATAGATATAGTGAAAGTATACATATTAGCTTTATAATTGACAGGTGAAGTAAATGGTGTAAGCTAAAAGGTTGATCTACAAGTATGTATGTTAAATCCTAAATTCAGTATAATTTTTAAATAATGATAAAACAAACCCCCATTTGTTTTAAGAAAACACCAGAAAAGTCTAACGCTTGAAGTACTTCTTTTCGAGATAGCGAGTAACAAGGTAAACAGGTATGCAAGCACCAAAAATGAGCTCGAAACCAATATCTCCTCCAGCAGCGGCAGCGGCAGGACCAGTCCACCAGACCTGAGACATGCCGAGAACAGCCATGGCGACACCGACAGCGAAAGTGAAGGCAGCAGCAATACCGACCGGCAAGAACTCCTTCTTGTCGTAATTGTCAAAGTTGTATTTAGAGTAGCCACCAACAAAGACAAGATGCTCGGTGAGACAAACGGAAATGTAAATCGTGAGCCAGTAGCCAATGATATTCATGAAGTTCTCCATGTAGCTTTCAAAAGAATAATAGGCAGGGATGGAGATTCCAATAACAACGGCGGTTCCAATGAGAACCCAGCAAAAACGAGGAACTCTAGTGAAGGCAGGAGTGAAAGCTTGAACAGACAGGGCAAACGAATAGAAGTTAGGGATGTTGTTTGCGACAGTACCGAGAGACAAAATGACAAGGCAGAACTGACCAAATCCGTGGAGAGAGTCTTCGACAAGGACAGCGTACAAGAGACCACCGATCTTTTCATCAGCGTAGTGATCAGCCCAGGTTGCGTTTCCGAGAGTGCCAGACATGCAGGCAGCACCAAGAACCATAGGGCAGATCATGGCCAAGCAGAGACCAGCATATACCCACAAAAAGAGGCGGACTTTGTTTGCATCACGAGGCATGTATACGACATAGTCGCTAGCAAGAGATGTCCAGCCGACGGCATAACCATAGATAGTAGCGCCGAAAGAGAGGACCTTTCCAGCTTCAATGTGGCCGGTTCCCATAGAACGGGAGGTAAAATTTCCAGACATTCCGAGACGAACGGCAACGATAATGAAGATTATGACATTAGGGAGCCAAGACCAGCGCTCGAAAGCGTGGACGACGCTGTATCCAAGGAAGGAGATGGCGCAGGTGATGAGAACGAGGATGATAATGGCGACAGGGACGGGGATGTGAGCAGTACCAACAGAGTGAAGCAGTTGGGCGCCCACGATAGTGTTGAGAGTACCCCAACCGAGACAAGCCAAGACGGAGAAGAAAGAGAAAATCTTAATGGTGTAGAAGCCAACGTAGTATCTGGTAAGGATGAGCTGACGGAGGCCAGACATGGGGCCAAAAGTCGAGAAGAAGGCAGGGAAGATTGAACCAAAAAGGACGAAGAAGATGATACAGAGGAAGGAATCCCAGAATTCGAGACCAAACACACCGATACCTAGGGCACCTAGGGACAGAGAAGCGATAACCATATTACAAGCGAACCAAACAGAGAAGGCGTTGAAGTAACTGGTGTCGTGCTTCTCTTCATCGGGGACACGCTCTACACCTCTTGCTTCTACACCGGTAGTAGTGAGTTTGATGTACATTTTTCTCCATTTGGAGGATTTGGGTTCTGAAACGATTTCATACTCATCTGAGATATGAGATTCGGTCTCTGGGGCCTTTTCGAGGTCGAATTGTTTTTCCATTGCTGAGGCTCTGCTGAAAGGAATAGCTGTGTGTAAGAGCTGGCTGAATGATCCGATTGATGAATGGGGATAAGAGGAAATGGAGGTTAATTTATATTATTTCTAGTTACTGGTTTATCCAGTCTGCAAAGTAAGCGTTGAATAACTGCTCCGGTCGTTCGAAGCTTTTTCACTCCTTCGTAATGCCATATACACTTCACGGTCGAGTTGAAACTTAATTTAATTCAGTCTTATCAAGGTTTTAGGTTCAACCTATTGGACTAAACAGATTGACTAAAATAGACCTCCATATACTCTCTTCCGTGTGAGATATTAAGCTCGCAGCCAATTAGGCTTTAGAGTTAATAACGAGATAGCAGACGAAGTCCAATACAATATTTTGTAGATCTTGGGGAGATTTGCGATCCCATCGGGCTTCGGCCGAGGTGCGATCGACCTGATGCTTGTCTGCAATTACCTTTAGATCGGACTTCTTTATCCGTATTAATCTAAATTCTGGAGTTTCATTAAAACTTCATCTAGTACTTACAAGATCTTTGCGCCAAAGCTTCAATTGCATCTGATCCGCGCCATTGAAGCCCTTCCTCCGGCCGACCTTCAGGAGCACCAAAATCCCGGGCATTTGCCCGCTTACGCATCCCATCCCTCGAACTAGCTTATCTGCTATCGGTTTACAGCAATCTGCTAGCTCACGCTCACTGCTGTATTACAGTGGCCTAATGGCAATCGCGGGTTTTCTCTAAATGAATCTCTTTCCTATAAACTTGATGATCTTTCTATTCTTTTGTTGCTCCCATAAATCAATACTCCATTCCCACGACATCCTCGTGAGACATGTGGTTCTAACGTCGACTTGACACAGTCAACGCGTTCGCGATCCCTGCATATACTTTCTGATCTTGCTCTCTTAGCGTTCTAATCGCGCTCTCATGCTGTATAGCTAGCTGATCTCATCCGCATATTCACTACCTTTTTCTTATTAATAAACTTCAATTAATAATATTCCTTATGAACTCTAATCCTACATGTCGCTTAGAGCTGCGCATACTCTTCATTATCCTCTTCGCCAGGTCGTTTATTACACGCCTCCACTACAATGTGTGAGAGTTTACCCTAATAAGTCTGTTCGACTTGCTTCAGATGTACCCACTCAGTACGTCTCCCTGATGAACTACTAACAATCCCGCGTGAAGTCAGTTTTTTCACGGCTCTTCCTCTTATCTCCCAAAATAACCTCTCTTTAACACTCCAGCCTCCTCTGCATATCATATCATTCTTGCTAAACCTCCTGGTTTTTCAATTGCATCTTCTACTTTCTATCATTATTTCAATGAACTGATAATTTCATTTCATTCCTTGCACTCTATCGTGTCAGACTCTTTCTTGTTATCCCATAAATCCTGGCCAAACGGTTGTCTGCATCAAATAACGGTCCCTTTTACAAAATCCAAATTGAGCGCTCCGATCGAAACTCAAACCTTGTGCAAAATTTGAATCATTCCTCAGTCTTAGAAATTAGCGCCTTTACAAAGCCTTACGCGCTGCGGCCTCGCCGAAATACATGCGATACATTTACCGACCGCTCGCTCTCTAGCATTTAATCACTCAATCTAAGCTTACACATTGATACTTGGTCGTAATGCGCGTATATTACAATCTCCCTCAAATGAACAACACACGGCTTTTTCTGAGTATAGATCTTGTTTCAACAAAGTGCTTAACTTGGCAACATAATAAAGTTATATCTAAATGATTAATTAGTCACTTTCCATATCTGATTTTTCACCTTTTTATTCGATGGATATATATATCACGTTATCCTTATCTATCACCTATCGCAATCACTCACTTGTCAGCCCCCTATTCAGCTCCCTATCTCACCTTACCGACTCCGATTTCCCGCGTTCATGCTATTATCATACAAATCGCCAAGTTCGCTAGCCCACGCGGAAATTTCCTTTGCACAAATTTGTAGCCCTGTTCGCGAGTCTAACGGCTCGGCCGCAATTCTAAGGTTCTGAGCTTCTTAAACTGTCAAGAACTCAATCCTTAACCAATCATATTTCACAATCTAGCTTACTGTACCGCCTTCCATCATGTTTAACTTTGTTGTTCGCCCGAGTCTTCACGGATTTCTCCGCGGTCGAACAACACCAACCTAAGCCGAAACACTCCAAAGCAACACGCAAACTCCGGCCACTAGAAGCTAACTAGGTAGTTACTACCTCATCAGCGCGTGCCTCCTAGTATTGATGATCAAGGCAACGACATTCCAGGGCTATCTTCGCCTGATTAAGCTGCTATGGATGCTTCGTGGCCTGCCTTGTAACTCATGTCCCATCTCTCCGAAATAGTGGCAGGGTTTATTCACTACACGTTCTAGTAGCATTATGCTAGTAGCAATATGCCTCTCTCTGAACAATTTCTCTGTAAAATGAGACGGCTTATCTCCTATTGAATTGCGTCGACCATAACCGTGCCTTAAATCAGATAGTCACAAGATGTTACCTGTTACCATAGCAATCTACATTTTACCTTCGGCTGCTAAGAGAGAACAGGCCGTTCTTGGCCAGACGCCCCCACCCTTCGATATACGGCATTAAGAGGGCCGACTTTGTACGATCTTTGGTTTATTTTGAGAATAACCAGGAGTCCTGTGTAGTAACACAATTGTTATTCTTCTTTTTGTGTACATTGGAAAGGCACTAGTGCATGTTGCGTGACAGCGCAGTGGGTACCTGGTAAGACTTATACCGAGGATGGCAGAAAGTGTCAGAAACGAGAGCATTCCTGCGCTTAAACCGCGCTCGCTGTTGCGAAAGAACGTTAAACAACTCGTACTTCCTGGAGAGAACGTTGGTGCTGATTCAGCGAAGGAATCGAGTCCTTCTGTTTCTAGCGAGCGGTCGCAGTATGCTGTAGAGCTGCAACCCCGGCGACCAACAGCCCAGTGCGTGGACTCCCCGCGATCTGATCTAGACGCAGCGCAATTGAGTATAGACGGGTCGCCGCTGCTGCGATCGGAGGACTTCAAATCGCTGTCTGAATTGGGCGCCGGCGCCGGCGGTAGCGTCAATAAAGTGTTGCATAGACCAAGCAGAAAGATTATGGCGCGAAAGATGATTAGGATAGAGGCGAAAGCTACTGTCAGCAAGCAGATCGTCCGCGAACTCTATATCATGAAAGAGTGCAAGACGGACTACATAGTGAGCTTCTTTGGTGCATTTGTGCTGGAGAACAGCGTGGTCATGTGTATGGAGTACATGGACTGCGGATCGCTTGACCGTATCTACAAGCTCGCCGGCCGAATAGAAGAACGGCCTTTGCAACATATCACGTACTCTGTGCTGAACGGACTTACTTATCTTTACACTTCGCACCGGATTATGCATCGAGACGTCAAGCCGAGTAACATACTGGTCAACTGCCGTGGCCAGATCAAGCTGTGCGATTTCGGAGTTTCGGGTGAGCTGATCAACTCTGTTGCTGATACGTTTGTGGGAACCAGCACGTACATGTCGCCCGAACGGATACAGGGCGCTCCTTATACTGTGAAAAGTGACGTGTGGTCTTTTGGGCTGACTCTCCTAGAGCTGTCGATGGGTAAATCCCCGTTCTGTTCGAAAGATGACTCTTCGAGCTCGTCGTCTACGGCAGGTCCGCTAGGCATCTTAGATCTGCTACAACAGATAGTGAACGAAAGCCCGCCGAAACTTCCTGAGAATTCAGGGTACAGTAAAGAACTACAAAGCTGCATTAATGCATGTTTAATAAAAGATGTGGAACTGAGGCCTTCACCGTGGGATCTATTGAAACACCCGTTTGCGATGAACCTGGACCGGTCTCCAGGGTTCGACATGGCGCGGTGGGCGCGTCAGTTTGCTTTTAACGATTAGAGCGCTATGCATTGAATGAACCTTTATCAAAATGGTAATTAGAGGTGAACAGTAGATGTGATGGCTAGTGTTTCTCGCGGTCGGCCAGCTTCAGTATATACAGGGGCGAGATTCGATGAGAAGCGTTGACCATGTGGGGCTTCGAACACCTTCAGACAGGTGTTTTAGTTTCGTCGTCTCTGTCATAAATCATCAGTCTGTAGACGCCCAGTGCTAAGATCCCGGTGCCACCGGCCCGCATGCCGAAGACAGTGAGTCTAGGGAGGCTCGGTGCTGTTGATCGCCTCAATAGCGTCACACCGGCTACAGAGCAGACCAGGAACCCTATTGCTCTGCATGCGAAGCAGTCTTTTTCTGGATCGGCGGATTTTCCGTTGTCATAAGCGGTTTTGAATGCATTGAGGATGTTAGAGTCGACCATCTGCGATGCGTCGAAGATGGAGAGTTTGGGAAGAGTAAACTCGTGGTGGTGTAAGTGTCGGATGAGGCCAAGTCAGGTCAGGTCATTGGCCGATACCAGTGGCATCAGGCAGAGTCGCTACGCTTGCTAAGAGTTGTGTTGTGCTGTCAAGCAGGTTAACGAGCGCGGCGTCTATTTCTCTGGCGCGGATTTCTTTCTCTGCGACGAACGAGTGCTGGTCAATCGCTTGGTTGCATGCCAACTCGCTAACTTTGTGCGCGAGCGAGTCAATATAAGCCATACGGCTTCGGTACAGCATCGTGGCATCTTTGGCGTTAACACCCCGTGCTGGTATGAGAGGCTGATTGAGGTACAGGTTCAACACGGATCGTTCTGCCGGTGAGACGGCTACAATGGCTGGAATCTCAGTCCTGTTGTAATAGGCGGTCAACGGGATATCCTGCAGTTGCAAGTAGCTGCACATCTGGCTGTACTTGACCACTACCACGAGTCCCTGGAGTTCTTGCAGTAAGTTAAGCTGGTTCTCGTTGATGAGCCAGCCCATTGGTTTCCAGGCGCCGTGGACTTCTGCGACGAGCTGTAACGCTTCCTGCACTTGCTCATTGTCGTAGGCGAGTTCGGTCAAGTTCAAAGCAATTGCCTCTTTCGCAATGCTGTCGCAGCCAATTAGCAATGCAGCTTTTTCCTGTTGTTCGCCCTTTTGGCTGCTTTCGATCATATTCAGTACTGTCAGCAGCGCCGAAGCACTGATTTCGACTGTCTCTACAGGGTCCATAGTGGAGTCAGTGGTTAAACGGAAATTGGGACTATGGAGGTATATAGTATGCATATATTCTGGTATATAATTTATACATATATATACACTTGTTATTATAGACGTATAGTACGTCCAATATTTATACCACAGTACATCCATTATATACAATATCACGTACTACATATGCTAATCCAAATAACCCATGTATAGCCCAAATGCTATAGTTGCGCCTGCTGTTTCAGTCGTTCCAGGTACCGATCGGCCTCGCCCACGAATAGTAGAACCTCCGCCTTGTCGAAATCGGTCTGCGTGTCGTAGTCAAAATCAAACGACATCGGTGCCTTCGACTGTAATGTCTTCCACAGCTGCTTTTCTTGTGCGTCCCACTCTTTTTCCCATTTGTCGTAGAGCACTGGCGAGTCGCCAAGTCCTCTAGACACTTTCGAAACTGTCAGTGCAAGTACTGCCAGAGTCAACACAATACAGAGCAAAGCAAGAGGGCCCAAACCTACAACAGTATTGAGCCCAGAGCTCGCAATGCTAATCACACGAGACACAATGCCCGCATCGGCATCAGACTTTGTAGCGCCATTGTTCTCGTTGACTGACTTTGGGCGTGTACTCTTTTTGCGCGATTTCGATCCTTTCTTGCCGCGACTAATCAGTGTAGACTTAAGCGCGTCAATAAGATCTGCAAAATACTGTTTTTGGCCATCTATTGTGCCTTTCTCAATAGGCCCCTTGATCCAGCTCTTGCCTGACCATTCAATCTGGCACGTGCATACAATCTTCGTGGCATTTCCGTCGGCCCACGTTAATTCGAATTTGGTCTTAACGTCAAAAATGTTACCACTCGGAACGTCTGGCGATTTAGTCGTAGTCACCACACATACACCTTCTTCAAAGTCCCACGCCTCGCGCGTTTCAGTTGCAATGCATCTGGTAGATTTAGGTCCAATAGAGTAGTCGAGCGGTTTCACGTACTCGTAGTGACGTTCAACCTTACCGTTAGCATTCTTTTTCCATTCAGATATCGGCGACAGATCGCGGCATTTCTGGCTTTCCTGGATGAAGTTCACAAGCCAGTCCGTTTGCGGACCAAATAGCAAAGAAGCAACTTTGCCTAAAGGTGCCTGAATTGTCGTTGTGGCAATATCTTTACTGAATTCTGGTAGATTTAGATGCAGTTCTGTAGGCGGGTGAGTGGTTGGACCGTACCCTCCTTCAGTGAGTACGGTGTTCATGCCGTCTGCGGTTTCGCCGCCGGTCATATTGTAGGTTTGGCCAGTTTCTTCTACTTTAGAAGAAGTATTCGAGTCGGACTGATCGTCGGTGATGGATTCATCAGAATCCGAGAACTGAGAGTCTGAATCGCTGATTTGGTCACCATAGTTGCCTGAGGGTACCGTTTCTTCGCCTCGCCAGACATTGACAAGCAGTCTGTAGGTGACATCGCGCGATATGAAGCTAGCAAACACGTTTCGCGCATGGAGAGTCTGCACGACGATAGCGTTAGGGAACAGACCGGCTGTTGTTTTCTTTTCGATGGAGACGATGTCGGCGAAGGCGATTACGAGGTTGGTGACCCAGCCAAAGATGTTCGAATTGAAACAGATGTAGTTCTGAGAAACGTATAGACGACCTTGAAGCAGGATTTCACGGCTTAGAGCGCAACCGTAGTCCTCTATGAGCCGCTCGTGTTCCGGCACCGATCTGAAAAGTTTGTGGAACTCCTTATTGCGTTTGCCGCTGGCTACCGAATAAGAAGGGACCTTGACGTCAGCGTCTGAGTTCCGAGAGACATTTGACGAGGACCGGGCACGGACACGACCAGTATGAGATAGCGAGCTTTTTTCAAGGATAGACCGTGATTCGGGGAGATCGCCGTCCGGTGGTGACTGGACTGCGGACTCATTGACGGACGAGCCGTCTAGATCGTCGGAGCCTTCGGATACTTGGTAGCCAAGATCGGCTAGTGACAACTCGCCTTCGCCCATTGCAGGGGCTTCATCATCAAAATCTTCAATTTCATTACGTAGTTGGCTCATTTCGGCGCTGTGGGCGGCGAGGAACACAGATTGAACTGCATCGATTGACAGGGGCTGTTTGTCGCTAGTTTCGGGGGGCCTTTTAGAGGCCGATTGGGGCCTGGACTGCGACGACATGCTGGACCGCGGCGACAATAGTGGTTTGGCTGGCGAATTGGTCTTAGACATGAAGAATCTGTGGAATTGTTACGCAATAGCGGGGGGAATTGTAAGACAATAAAGCAAGTACTAAGCCGATACTGAAGGTGGCCGTAATTGCAGGCTTCAGCCGCATCTATTGATTGCCTAAATGGGAAATTAAGGTTTTTCGCTACACCCACCGAACTCTTAAATTTTCCCATACAGCGGAGAAGCAAGATATTCACCTTTTTTTCTTTTATCGCAAATGAAAGACAAGGTGATCGATTGTCCTCCTAAGAGGATCTCATCTGTGCGGTTTGGTGCACTGTCGTCAAAGAGTATCGTACATCAAAGCCAGGTAGAAGTATCTACACGTGATCTGTTTGATCTAGAACAGGGCCGTATTCCGAAGGTGCATGGTGCACTGGATCGGCGTATGGGTGTATCTACGAACCAGGCTGAATGCGAGACTTGTCACCAGAAATTGTCACAGTGTCAGGGCCATTTTGGTCATATACGGCTAGCACTGCCGGTGTTTCATACGGGGTTCTTCCGCAACGTCCTGGCAGTCTTGCAGTGTATTTGTAAGGAATGCTCGGCTCTTCTTTTGCCCGAAGAACAACGATATAAGTTCGTCCAGGAACTGAACCGTCCGAACCTTGATGGAGTCCGTCGAATGGCGCTTATCAAGGCCATAGCCGCTCAGTGCAGAAAACAGCGACGGTGCCCTAAATGCAACTCCCTGAACGGTATAGTGAAAACATCAGGCCCATTGCGGATCGTTCATGACCGGTTCCGCTATCTCAGCAAGAAAGACGAACACGAGAGACAAGAGTTCTACGCGTCGTTTAGTGAAGCCTACAAATCTATCCCGGACCTCGAAAAGCTTCAACGAAAAGCGCTCGACAATCTCAATCCAATCAAAGTCAAGGCACTATTCAGCCATGTCGACCCGCAAGACTATGAGCTGCTCGGCCTCAACCCGCAGCTCGCAAACCTTGAAGATTTCATCTGGGAGACCGTGCCAGCGCCACCTGCCTGTATACGCCCGTCTGTCGTACAGGACAATGCCAGTAATGAGGACGATCTTACTATCAAACTCACCGAGATCGTCTGGACATCGTCTATGATCAACGCTGGACTTGAAAAGGGCATGACAATAGTGAACCTCATGGAACAGTGGGACTATCTACAACTGTCGGTGGCGATGTACATAAACTCTGACACTCCTGGCGCCTCTGGTCCTGGAGGCGCAAAGCCAATCAGAGGACTATGCCAGCGTCTGAAGGGCAAACAGGGCAGATTCAGAGGCAACCTGTCTGGAAAACGCGTCGATTTCTCCGGTCGTACAGTCATATCGCCCGATCCTAATCTCGGTGTCGACCAGGTAGCCGTCCCGGAACGTATCGCAAAAATCCTTACGTACCCTGAAGTCGTCACACGCCACAACAAAGCGAGACTACAGACGCGAGTAATAAACGGACCTAACACATACCCGGGTGCTAACTACATTGCGAAGGAAAAGGAAGCTGCACGTAGGAACCTGAGGTACGGCGATCGCAACGTGATTGCACAGAATCTTCGTATTGGCGATATCGTTGAGCGGCATTTAGAAGACAACGACATCGTCCTATTCAATAGACAACCGTCTCTACATAGACTATCTATACTAGCACATTTCGTCAAAGTCAGACCCTGGAGAACGTTCCGTCTCAACGAGTGCGTCTGCACGCCTTATAATGCCGATTTTGACGGAGACGAAATGAATTTGCATGTGCTTCAAACGGAAGAAGCACGGTCCGAGGCTATGAATCTCATGGGCGTCAAGTATAATCTGGTTACACCCAGATCAGGAGAGCCTATTATTGCGGCTACTCAGGATTTCATTACTGCGTCATACCTGATCGCCCACAAAGATAGTTTCTTCGATAGAGCCACTTTGTGTGAACTATGCACAATGATGACAGACGGTCTAGACCATTTCGATATTCCTATACCGGCAATTATTAAACCGAAACATTTATGGACCGGCAAGCAAGTATATTCAATGCTTATAAATTCTACACATGACTCCAACGTGCTCCTGAACCTCGAGGCAAAATGCAAGACATTCGCGAAGCCCGAGGCCGGATACCATTCTATCATGTCGCCTAATGATGGATACGTCGTTATAAAGAACAGCCAGATCCTCAGCGGAAACATGGACAAGAGTCTGCTCGGAGACGGAAAAAAACACTCTATTTTTTACGTGATGCTGAACGATTTTGGCCCGGACTCTGCAATTAAAGCCATGAACAGAATGGCCCACTTGTGCGCCAGATTCATAGGCCGTCGTGGGTTCTCTATCGGTATCAGCGACGTCACGCCAGACGCACATCTGTCTGTATTGAAGAAACAAATGGTCCAGAACGCCTACAACGCCTGCAACGACCTGATCAAACTCTACAGCGAAGGCAAGCTGGAAACCCAGCCCGGATGCGACGAAGAGGAAACATTAGAAGCCAAAATCGGCGGCATCCTTTCGAAAGTACGCGAAGAGGTCGGTGAAATGTGCATTTCTGAACTCGGAAGATGGAACTCTCCTCTTATAATGTCGCTTTGCGGCTCTAAAGGTTCCACACTGAACGTATCGCAGATGGTGGCTCTCGTAGGCCAGCAGATCATCTCGGGCAGCCGTGTGCCTAACGGGTTCCAAGACAGGTCCCTTCCTCATTACAGAAAGTTCTCCAAGGAGCCCGAGAGTAAAGGGTTCGTGTCAAATTCGTTCTTCTCTGGGCTAACGCCGACCGAGTTCTTCTTTCATGCGATTTCAGGACGCGAGGGGCTTGTCGACACCGCAGTAAAGACCGCAGAGACTGGATACATGTCTCGACGATTAATGAAATCGCTCGAAGATATATCTGCATCATACGACAAGACCATCCGCAACTCCAGCAAAGGCATTGTGCAGTTCGAGTACGGAGGCGATAACCTTGACCCAATGTACATGGAAGGAGACGCGAAACCTGTGAACTTTGCGCGAACGTGGTTCCATTCTTGCAACGTCAATATCTCAGACAACTCTCGCAACCTTTATCCGTACGAAATTCTCAATTTGGCCAAAGAATTACTTGTTGACGGGTTTTATGGACCAGAGAACGACCCACGCTGGAAATTCAGAGAAGATATAGGCACATTTATTGACGAGATGGCCAACAAACTGGCACAGACCAGGATAAAACACGGGCTAGCTGAAGGACTGAATGCAGACGAGCAAATCGAAGACGATTTAGCAGCTGCATCAGTCTGCGAACGTCTGTGCAAGATCACAAAACCGATGATCGTGACATTTGTGCAAACGTGCTTGCAGAAATACGAGCGCGCGCAGATAGAACCTGGAACGGCAGTTGGCGCTATCGGAGCACAGTCTATTGGAGAGCCAGGAACGCAAATGACCTTGAAGACGTTCCATTTCGCCGGTGTCGCCTCGATGAATGTCACACTCGGAGTTCCACGAATCAAAGAGATCATCAATGCCTCTAAGAACATTAGTACCCCTATTATCACGGGCGTTCTAGCCAACAAAGAAGACGAAGTTGCGGCGCGTATAGTCAAGGGACGCATAGAGAAAACCAAGCTGCGGGATATCAGCAAGTTCATTGAAGACGGCTTTTCTGAGTCGGAAATCTTTGTACGGATTAAGATTAACCAAGAAACTATCGATCGTCTGCAGCTCGAGTTGACTATTTCGGATATAGCAAGGTCACTTGTGAACGCGCCTAAGCTGAAAATACAGAGCAACCAGGTGCATATTCTCGGAGACTCCGAGGTCCGTATTGTCGTCAACGAAGGCAGCGCCGGTCTGGATTTGAAACGCGACTCAGCAGACGCAGCAGCGACTGCGCTCTATTTCAGGGCGCAATCTCTCTGTCGCGCTCTGCCGGATGTCATAGTGGCCGGTGTGCCTTCTATATCAAGAGCGGTGATCAATATCCGAGACGACAACTCAAAAGAACTACTCGTAGAAGGCTATGGGCTGCGAGAAGTCATGAACACACCTGGTGTTGTCGGCACTGAAACATTCACAAATCACGTCCTAGAGATGGCGTCTGTACTAGGAATCGAAGCGGCAAGGGCTAGTATAATTAACGAAATCGATTATACTATGTCTAAACACGGAATGAGCGTCGATCCTCGTCATATCCAGCTCCTCGGGGACGTTATGACATTCAAAGGCGAGGTTCTAGGAATCACACGATTCGGTCTCGCCAAAATGCGAGATAGTGTCCTGCAGCTCGCGTCGTTCGAGAAAACTACAGATCATCTCTTCGATGCAGCCTTCTTCCAGAAGGAAGACAAGGTCGAAGGTGTCTCGGAATCAATCATCCTCGGCCAGAGCATGCACCTAGGAACTGGCGCATTTGCTTTGACATGGCCCGTCAGAGACAACTCAACAGGGTACGGGAAGAAACCGACTTTATTCGAAGAGTGCTACTCAAAAGCGGTGGAGTCTGCAGCATAGATGTAGACAGTTACGATACAACAAACGATAATGATCATACTCGCATACTTTATCATCAGACACAATTGTAGAAAAGCCGCTCCTTACGAGTGCTAAACAACACCCTCTAGAACGAGGAACCTGCAAGTAAAGATGCAGCCTGTCTGGCATCAATATCATGCGGTGTATCTTCAGCAGACTCAGAATCGTTCGCAGTGCTAGCAGGGCCAGGAGCCATAGCGGCGAAACTCCTCGACGTGTTTCGAGGGCGGCGGCGCTCCCCGCTCCAGCTATCACCAGAAGGGCCCTGACTTGGCGCCGTAGCAGAATTTGCTGGACCAACTGTAGATCGACCAAGTCTCGATAAACCTCCTGTAGGATCTGCGTTCCGGACATCAGGTCGCACCATCTCCCAGATAGCAAGTGTTTTGCGCTCAGCGTCTATGACTCTCCTAGCGTAGTCGGCCACACAGGCTGAAATCTCAGCCTCTACTGAAGTATACCACTCTGCCTTTTCACTCAGAAGATTATCGGTAATCTCGACAAGCTGATTCGTCAAGTTTTCTTCATGTACTTTAGCGTCTTCCAGACTTCGAATCGCTTCGTCGACCTTGGCAGGAGATATCTGGGTACTTCCTCGAAGTTTTGATGCAGTCTGATGTTTTGATTTACTATTCTGCTGAGCCGACAACAAGTCTCGCATTAGAAGGTGACGGTTTGTTAGAGTTTCCTTCATGACATAAGCGTCTTTCGACAGCAGCTTTAGGCCATCGCCTAGGGTGGCGATCTGACAAGTAGAATTGACACCACAAACGTCACCAACACTCATAATAGTTTTGCCAAACTTCTTCCAGAGAGCTGCCATTGCAGGGTAAGCTTCGATATCGGCCAGGTCAGAGAGGTCTTTTCCGAAGTAGTTAATCGAAGATCCTAGAGTTCGCATAGCCTTAGACTTAGCTTCCAGGCGCGAACAAACGTCCTGAGTAGATAAGTAGAATGACTTTACCAAAGGTCTGAAGTTAGCAAGTTCAATGCAGTCGTCGGGCGGAGGCTGCAGTTGCTTCATTGCCTTTCTCCTGAGTCCAGTGGCTGGAGGTCGCCTTTTGTGGAGAGGGATGTAGTCCTGGTCGGTTTCTATGAAGTAGATAATCTCTTCGTCACGGCTAAGAATGGGGCTTTTCGCAATTTTGTTAAGCCATTTTTGCATGTTCGCTTTGAGATAGATCTCATCCTCCTCGGAGCCTGCTCCGAACGAGGTGTAGGGTGGTGGCACTGACGGGACAAAGCACTGCAGGTTATTGCCGTTCAGATGCTCAAACAGCCTTATGAACTCTTTGTGGTACCGTCGGACGTCGCGAAATGTTGTAGTACGAAACCCAGGAAGCGTCGAATGAACGTCAAACTTGATGATGGGGTCTTTTTTACCAACGCGCTCTATGCCAGTTACCTTGATAGTGAGGGTGCGCTGTTTAGCAGGAGATTCGGCAGGAGCGGGGTCGGGGAGCGAAGTGGGCTCAGTTACCGGAGGATAGTACGGCTCAATAGTGCTCGGACCGGTATTAGTACTTTCTGCACTCATTGCTGTATAGTAGGGCCTAGTGGTCTGGGGGTTCAAGTGCGTTTGCGGATGGTGAGAGCGGACCAAGGATTGATGATGCAAAAGGCGGAGTGGGAGGGAGTGTTACCTACTCATTTGGGCGGCGGGGGCATTTTGCAGATTTTAAGGTTTCGACATTCAGACCCGCGATCTTGCACATAATCTGTATCTCGAGTCACCAGATGCGTAGAATGGCCATTAGATGCGTTGTTTTCGACATGGACGGGACATTGTGTCTACCGCAGACGTGGATGTTTCAGCAAATGAGAGACGCTCTGGCAATAGACAAAAACATAGACATCCTGGACTACGTCGAGTCGCTGCCGGAGAAGGAGCACGAAGAGGCTCAGGACAAGCTGCGCGCCATTGAAACCAAAGCTATGAAAGAAATGCAGCCACAGCCCGGTCTGATCAAAGTTATGGAGTTTTTAGAGAGCAAGGGCATAAAGAAGGCTATCTGCACGCGGAACTTCCCGCTACCTGTAGAGCACCTCACCAGCAAGTTTACGCCCGGTGTCACTTACGACATGATAGTTACAAGGTACTTCAAGCCGCCGAAACCGCATCCTGCAGGAATCCAATACATATCAGAGAAATTGGGTGTGCCATGCTCAGAGATGCTGATGGTCGGAGACTCAATCGACGACATGGTTGCCGGTAAGTCCGCGGGGACGCAAACTGTGCTGCTGGAGAACGACGTGAACCAGCACCTGAAGGCGATAGAGGAGATAGATTTTGTGGTCAAGCGGCTCGACGACGTGTGCGAACTCGTAGAACGACTCAACGGAAAGGAATAGAGACAGTTTCAGCTTCAGACGATAATGTCTCTTGCTTGCGCGACGTACTTGACCCATAGAACGACTCAACGGAAAGGAATAGAGACAGTTACAGGTTCAGCTTCGGACGATAATGTCTCTTGCCTGTGTAACGTACTTGACGCCCTTGTACGGTTTGACGTTGTCTGCCATTCCGCGGTTCGAGACGAAGTTCAAACTGTCGACCTTCGTCCCGCTGATGAGGGCGCCCTTGTATTCGAAATTTACGCGGGCGTGTTTTGGTAGCAGGAGCGAAGTTGCCGGGCTTTCATTGTTCGCTGCAGTGGCAGAACCGCGTAATGTCGCATTCCATCCCAGGCTTGTTCTGGGGAACGACCATCTGGCCAAACCGGATGATTCGTAGATGCATTCGCCGGAAGATGCTCTTATACTGCCAAGACCGCCAACCACTTTAGGATCGAACACTAGTTCAATGCAGAGGGACTCGACGGATTTGATTCTGGAGTCGATAGACGTGAACAGCCGTAGTTCGAACTCGTCCATTTTAGCGCCCATCCCAGTCCAGAGCTCTACGGATATGGGTCCGTAGTTTTTCAGGCCCATAATAGAATACTTCATGAGTTCAAACGAGCCGTCTGGGGGTATGAACGACAGGTTTCCAGGGCTCTGGTTCCAGACTTCCCTAGACACACAGTCGTGGAAGGAGCAGCCTGAAAACTGTGTCTTAGGTCCTGGGACTATGCGCATGGAGAGCTCGGGGATGCCGGAGAGCTGTGAACGGACCAATACAGATCCGGAGACTCTAGAAAGCGTAGGTACGCGGAAATGAGGCTTTACGGATGCCGACAGGAATGCGGAGGCGACTGAGGGGTCGTGGAGGGCGGACTTAGAGCGGTGCGAGTTGAAGACGAGATCGACGCGTTCGATGATGTCTACATAGAGCTCGTTGCTAGTGTACTTAACGTTGCTTCTGCGCCAGGGGGTAGGCTGGACGGCCGTGGATATAGTGTTAGCAGTGACGGACGCAGTCTTGAGTAACCGTTGGAGGAGGCCGCCCTGCGGGACGAGCTCTCTGATGGCATTTGGTTCAGTGAGGTAGGGGTACTTTGCCTCGAGGAACTGGCTGATTATGAGCATGACGGTGTCTAGGTTTGCCCTGATTTTGGTGGGACTCAGTTCTCCAAAGTAGTCTGCAAGTACTACAGTCAACGCTTTAATCATATCGAGCGCCACTAGCGGGTTGAGGTCTGGCGACGACACTAGGATCACTGTTAGGGCGTCGAAGTCATCGGAGTAGGCGACCTGCGTGCTTGAGATGAGTTCAATGGGTTTGTTGGTCGGATACACGACTGCACAGTCGCTTGATAGCGGGATCGAGACAATTGCGGACTTGTCATTGAGTATATATATGCCGAGAATGGACATTTGGTGCTGTTCCTGGTGGGTGTCTGGTGGGGTTTGGTCTAGGTGGGGGTAGTTAAGAAGGGTGGGAGGCAATTTTAGTGTGTTTGACCAGGTTAGCCTTTTCCACCACCAAGAAGACTTCTACAAAGACAGAATGGACTTTGATGACGATCTTTTGGCTCTTGCGGCTGGCGAGCAGGCCGCGAACGAGACAGCGAACACGAAAAGGAGACGAATCAGCGACGATGATCTCGATTCCGGGTCAGGGTCGGACTCAGGGTCGGACTCTGAGCTGTCAGAGCTAGACGAAGACGAGGCAGCCGCGGGCGCGGGTGTAGGTGCAGATGCACACGAAGACGAAGACAATATTGAAGAGCCGCCACCATATCCGTTGTATGGCAAGTACAAGGACGAAGAGGACATGGAATGGCTAGAAGGGTTGCCGGAGATCGAGCGAGAACAGACGTTGTTCGACCGATCACAGGAAATGCAGCGGTACAACGAGCGCAAGTACCTCGCCCAACGATTGAAGACACAGCGCGAGCAGGCGGCGAAGCGTGAACAGCGTAGCACGCGGCAGCGCGAACAGAAGAGTGACGTTAGAAAGTCTCGACTGCAGGAGCTCACTAAGAAGCGCAAGGCGCGCGAAACCCGCCGCCAACGGATCGAGAAGGACGGTTACGAACCAGCACACATAGACAGCGACGAGGAATCAAAGGGCAGCTATAGTAGCGAAGAGGATGACTACGAGCCTGAATATTCAGGTAAACCTACGAGCAAAGACGAGGTCGAGTGGGCGTCCGATGACGACCAGGATGTAGATGCTACTTTGAAGGATCTCAACAAAGTGCGTTTCGGGAGGACCTTGTTTACGAAATACTGTCACCATCCACAGTTTGAAGCTGCAATAGTCGGATGCTACGTCCGCATCAATATTGGATTCAACAGACAGACGGGTCAGAGCGTGTACCGCGTATGCCAGGTAGTGCGCCTTGT
This sequence comes from Tortispora caseinolytica NRRL Y-17796, assembly GCA_001661475.1. Lineage (NCBI taxonomy): Eukaryota > Fungi > Ascomycota > Trigonopsidomycetes > Trigonopsidales > Trigonopsidaceae > Tortispora > Tortispora caseinolytica. The sequence continues at coordinate 2,406,497 of KV453842.1, forward strand.
GCCCAGCAAGACGTACTCGTTCATGAACCGCACTGTCAACCAGAAGATCGTCGCGGTCCACGGCAAGGCAGAACGCGAATTTGAGTTTGGAATTTGCTCAGACTCACCGTTCACCGAGGAAGAGTTCGACTGGTGGAAGAGCACGCTAAAGAAGGAAGGGTCCGTGGTTCCTTCAAGGGCGAAGCTATTGCGGAAGTTTAAACAGCTCAAGGAAATGAGTGAACACAAACTGACCCAGGAAGAACAGAACGAGATTATTGAAAAACGCAGATTGCTGTCTGGAGCGCACGTGCCGCATCTCCTGGTGCTACGGAAGTCTGAACTGCACCAGTTCCTGCTTGTCGCACGAGAACAGGGCAACAGCGAGAAGGTGGCTGAACTCGAAGCAGAAATCAAAGAGATCGATACGAAACTGGAGTCTTCAAAGAAAGCAGTAGAAGATTCACAGCTGTCTAAGCTAGCTAAAGTGAATGCAAGAAACCGCAAAAGCAACCAGGAGGAGATCCGCAAGGCGGAACTGCTTGCAAACGAAGAGAAGCGTCAAGGTGCGTCTGCCATTACTGATCCCTTCAAAAGATTTAAAACCAATACGCGCATATTTTACAACTCAGATTCCTCAAGAGTGTCTTCAGAAACTCCGGCTGTGGATAAAGAGCCGCAGACGCAACCTGAAGTGAACGAAACCCCGTCCTCAGTGAGTCAAACGTCTAAGTCTATAGACGACTTGATCGCCGAGATCGGCATCGAGATCGAGATCTAAGACGGAAAAAAGAGGTTTACATGCGCTGATTTATGTATTTGCGTGTTTATTTATTAGGAACTGTAAGAATAAATGGCACTGGCGCTGTACTATTGGCTGGATGTTGCATATTTGGGCGCGGACTCCTGTGACACCACCTACATTTATCCACTCCACCAATTGTGGGGCCCAAACGCCACCCGATATCGCTGCATTTCGCCAAATCTCTTAAACTGAATAACTCCATTTAACTGAGAGATTCGCTGAAATTTGAACCATCACATAATTTTGTCTCGCAATATGGCTGTTGCGACATCCTCGTCTACGCTCCTAGAAGACTCTTTAGTCGAGCACACATTAGGCGCCGTTCCCGATACACCCGCTTCTATGCAAACCGATACCAATTTAAATGGTTCTGATTCGTCTCTAAATAAACCCCTGAATTCACCGGTGAAGCTGACGCCCGCTGAACACGCGCTTTTCGTCCACCACACCAACACCCACACGGACGACGACGAACTTGACGCAGATACGTCTTTCGCCTTGGTCTTCCTACACTCTCTGAACGACACGTTTCAACCAAAATGCATAAAAGTACCCGCATACCCTTCGGTATGCAAGCTCGGCCGACAGATAAGTGCACAGACCGTGCCCTCTCCTACCAATGGATTCTTCGATACTCGAGTTTTAAGCCGCAATCATGCGACTTTATCCTTTGATCCGGCATCAAACACCGTCTTCATCAAAGATGCAAACAGCGCCAATGGTACCTTTGTAAATGGCAACAAGCTCTCCTCTAGTGAAAAAGCTGACGGTACCCCGCTCGGCGAGAAGGACGCACTCTACCTGGGGATTGACATACAGGCAGACACCAGTTCTGGCAAAATCCACAAAAGAATTGCGGCGGTTGTCAGCAAAATAATAACTTTCTCTGCTCCACATCACAGCGCTGCAAGCCAGACTTCTAAATCAAATCCAATCTCCTATGCTTCGCCGGAAATGTTCTCTGACGAAGAAGTACCCGAATATGACATATCAAGCTACAACTCCGCTTTTCAACCTTCGCTTCAAGCAGATCTCTCCATGAAACAAGCATTAGAAGCACCTTATGCCCCGCTGAACCTAGCGCCCCTGCTCGCTTCTATACAGGATCTGATAAAAAGATCGCATCTGCAGTCAATCGAGATCAAAAGGGCACAGCAGCTTTTAGAACGTACAGAAACAAAACGCAAGCCAATAAAGGACCTGGAAATGCCTTACGAGTCTCCCGTGCCAGACTGCAACGGAACAAGTTCTGGGGAAAATATACCAGTGTCCAACTTCTCACCATGTGATGCTACAAATGCTACAGAACCGCTGGCGGAAAATTCCATGCTAGAGAATCAAAACTTGAACGCAGTCTCACCTGGTCTAGACAGCGAAATCAAAACACTAAAGCGTCGAGTCTCTGAACAAGCTAATCTAATCAATACTCTGCGGAAACAGCTTCAAGATACACAAGCCGAAAAGACTAGGATTCAGCATCTGCTCGAAGATATATCATTGAGAAGCAAAGAACTCTCGTCCTTTCCTGATCCTCGAATCTCATCAGTTTCAGTCACTTCAGCTCCTATCCAAAACTCAACGAGACAGGCTACTCCGACGCCTCGCGTTTCTTCAACAAAAGGTTATTATGACATTACACGCATTGGACATGTGATATCTGCATTTGGTATTATTGGGATTGGGATCGGAATGGTGGCTTTATTCAGAGATGTACCGTTATTTGGAGAAATTACGCAGAATTCCTAGACTCAGTCTATTTCTGTGATCTATACTTTTCGCTGTTTAATTTTCTTTTTTTGCTACTAGTGCTTTCTCCGGCTTCTGTTCCAGTTCGCCACTCGGCGATCAACAAGCCGGTCTTAATTAATCGAAAGCGTCGGGATCGTTTTCATTTGCATATGCAATGCCTTCATGCGCATCTAGCCACACGTCTTCAGCCATAGGGTCAATGAAGCTTGACTGAACTTGACGCATCAAGTACGGGGTGCTTATTGTGGGATATCGGTCAGTTGTGTATCCAATCAAAGGGTGACTGAGAATTGTTCTAACTGCTTCTCTCTGGATTATTTCTTTCATTGTGTATTCTTTGAGCGGTGCCCTACTAAGATCATGCGGTTGACAGCCAGCTGGCTGAGTTTCCATTACCGCGTTAGCTCGCCGTGCTTCAATCTTTCGTTTGCGTCTCGTGTACACCATAACGTCAAGCTCTGGATCGTATATAGGGATCGAAGCGCAGTCAGACATGGGCGACATGACGGTGCTTCTTGCTGTCCGAGACTGCCGGTACGGATCAGGTATGAAAGAATTAGGCGGAGGTCCATAGTCTGGATGATCTTGTTCGTAAACAACATTGGGGGCTACTTCGTGCAGCGCGTCGTATACAGTGCTGGCTCGTCTTACTTTGCCAGAGCTCTGGTCGTTTTCTCGATTAGGAACTGGCAGCTCTTTGAACTCTGGAAGGCCGCTGTACGGCATATAGCGGCTGTTTCTAGTATACACGGTAGTCGACCGGTCATCATCTGCGTATTCAGTGCCGATACTTACGTCGTGTTTCCAGTAAACGGCAAACTCGCTAAGGTCATTAGCTATATACGCATCTCCGTCCGCCTCCATCCCTAGCGGCGAGTGAAAGATGTGGCACGGTTCACGGCAAACGGCGAAGGATTAGATAAAAACAAGTGAACATCCAGCACGTGACTGTCCCTATAATTTCGTGCACTGCAACATATAACGTCTATGGTGTTTCGCTGAACCTGTCCTGGACGCCATTTGACTATTCTGGGCCCTGCGCGGGCCACATAATGCACCCGGTCAATGCAAAGGTCTTCCGCGCCGACTGAAGGGTTTTTTATTGCACCAATTCTAGTCGGATGCGGTGTTCTATTTTTATACAGAACAAAGCGCATACACACAAAGATGCAGATGCATATACGGCCACACCGCCGCACCAGCACATCGGCTCACCGCCCCCTCTTATTGCTACGTACTACAATGCATTTATTACGGCGTAAATTATAGAATAAATCTATTCAGCTGGTTTAGCGATCACGTCAGGTTTCATGGCGGGGAAAAGGAGCACTTCCCTGATACTGTGGGAGTTCGTCAGGAACATAGCCAGTCTATCAATGCCGGCACCCCATCCAGCGGTAGGTGGCAGACCGAACTCCAAAGCAGTGCAGAAGTTTTCGTCAATCAATTGCGCTTCGTCGTCACCTTGGTCTTTCTGTCGGGCCTGCTCCTCAAAGCGTTCGCGCTGATCGAAGGGATCGTTCAACTCCGTATAGGCGTTGCAGATCTCCTTAGTGGCCACAAAGACCTCGAATCTCTCGCAAAGGCCAGGTCTGGATCGGTGGTACTTAGCCAATGGCGACATGACTTGCGGATGGCCGGTAATGAAGCTCGGGTTTATACATTGCTCCTCAATGTACTCTCCGACTAGCTTGTCGAGCATTCTCGCGTTAGTCAAGGGCGGAGAGCAGACGAGGTTGTTCTTAGCCAAAATATCCTGTAGGAATTTGTTGGTCTCAGCGGTATGGAGCTGGTCTCCGGCCGGGAACTTGACGCCGAGTTTCTCTTCAAGAGTCTCCATCATGTCAAAGCGCTTCCATGGCCTAGAGAAGTCAATCTCGATTGGCTCTCCTTCTGGGCCGGTGGGCGAATACTTGATCTTGTAGCCGCCTGTGAGGTCCTTGACCATCTCGGAGAACATGAGTTCGGTGATGTCCATGAGGTCGTACATGTCGGCATAGGCCCAGTAGAACTCGCAGGTAGTGAACTCGGGGTTATGTGTTTGATCGATACCTTCGTTACGGAACTGGCGGCCGATTTCGTAAACACGCTCGAGGCCACCGACGACAAGCATTTTCAAGTACAGTTCAGGAGCAACACGCATGAAAAGGTCCATGTTGAGCTCGTTGTGGTGTGTAATGAAAGGTTTGGCGGTAGCGCCGCCGGCGATCATGTTCATCATCGGGGTCTCGACCTCCATGAAGTCTCTAGAGTCTAAGAACCTTCTGATGTATGAAACAATCTTGGAGCGCATGATGAATTTGTCGCGGACGTTGCGGTTGACGATAAGATCGAGGTAGCGCTGACGGTACCTTGATTCGAGGTCCTTGAAGCCATAGTGTTCAGTAGGGAGCATGTGAAGCGAGGGAGAGAGGAGCACGATGTCTTTGGCAAAGATTGAGAGCTCACCGTCGCCGCCCTTCTTGGGCTGAGTGCGGCCAGGGTATCCACGGACTCCGATGATGTCTCCGCGGTGGAGCAGAGCATGAATCTTTGCAAATGCTTCAGCGTCGGGAGCGTCCTGAGCCTGAGCAAGGACCTGCACGGTCTCGCCCTCGCCCTGGAGCACGTAGAACTTGAGTTTGGAACCGGACTCGCGCTTGGTCATGACTCTGCCGGAGACGGCGACCTCGATATCAGGAAGGGTCTCGCCGCGGGTCAAGTGTATGTATTTGGCGATGAACTTGTCGATCCTGATATTCTGGTGGAACTTGTGCGGGTAAGGGTTGGGTTCCTTAGACTTGCGGAGGGCGTCGATCTCACGAGCGCGCAGTTCGAAGTACTGGTTAGGTGTGAGCTCTTCGTCCTGCTGTTTTTTGGCTACAGGTTGCGCCTGGGAAGCAGCAGTGGCAGCAGGCTGTGCGGCGGCTTTGGCTGCCTTTTTCTCAGCGAGAGCGCGCTGCTTCTGTCGCTTCTTGAGCTCGGTCTTAGAGACTTGCTCGCCCGTCACCTCGTCGAGATAGGTCTTCTGGAGCGTCTCGGAGACGTCTTGCACTGCGCTGTCGGACATTGTATGGGTGGTGAAGGAAGTGAAAATCTTCGATAGATGGAATTGATGGTGGTCCCGTTGCTAGGGAGTAAGTTACTCCCATTAAAAGGCAGGGGACCCCGCCAGGCAACCACTAGGCTTCCCAAGAGACAAATGAGCGAGACAGTCGAGCCGTTTATCAAGTCGTACTACGAGACACTCGACAAGAACCGATCGAATATATCCGTGCAGTTTGCTGATGATGCACATATTGTGTGGAACGGTAACCCGCTGAGTGGTGGTGTTACGCTTGCCCAGATGTACGGTACCATGCCCGAGACTAGACACGAACTGGGATCAATGGATATACATGTCCACGCCAACTCCGTTATTGCCTCCGTCGCCGGCAAAGTCCGTGTCGGGTCAGGGAGGTCCAGCAACCTCTTTGGTTTTCATGAGTCTCTAATTATACAGAACCTCAATGGTCTAAAGTTCACCTCTTCTACCTACCGCTACATCTACAAGCCTAGAGAAACCGCAGTACTGTTTGGCTAACACAAAAATTCTTGACTCAAGGGCACAGGGTTTCTTGCACCCAAAATCGCGATTTCTTTACCTAGCTCGTGCTACCATCATCCGCTGTCCTTTACTCTTCTCTGCCCGGTCTTTGCTATGATTCCCCGGGTACTGACTCCGCTGCCCGCCGAGGCCTGTAGTTCAGACACTCCACACAGGGTTTCGACCTGGAACCACAACTCCTCCATTCTTTCCCTCGCCTATACTGACTCCTATGTGTTCGCCGGATGCCAAACTGGCGAGATCCATGTCCTCGATCTCCACTCCTACTCATCTGTCGCTACATTGCGCGGCCATACCTCTAGCGTTCACAGTCTCTGCATTAACAATTCATATCTCATCAGCGGCTCCTCTGACTCTCTAATCATGATCTGGAACATCGCCACGCTTACTCTTGAGTACACTGTCTACTCCATTTTCGATATCGGCGACATATTCGCTATATGCCCTATAGGAGAGTACATCTACTTCGGTTCGCAGAACGCCAGTATCCAATGGTTCAGCATATCGCGCCCGTCCTATAAAATATCTTCTCTGCCCGCATTGCGCTACGATAAGTTCTTCGACTCTAAATGCTTTCATGCCGCTAAGAACCCTACCTCCGAACCCTCGTCAGACAACTCAGAACCTTCACTACAGGCAAATACAATAGAAGTACCTCCCTCAAACATCTCACGATATGCTCACTACTCCTACATATACGACCTTACTTACGCACAATTGCCTTCGGGTATCAACTACCTGATATCCGCCGGCGGCGACGGCTACGCCAACATCTGGTCGGTCTCTGACTCTAACAACATAAAGCTACTTCACTCGCTCGCTTGCTCTGACACCGCTTCGGTCTCTGCGCTCGCAGTGTACAATCAGTTTCTGTACTGCGCAACCGGTAACGGCCAGGTCAAAGTATGGGACCTCACTACGATGCAGCCTACTCGCTCAGTCCAGGTAGACGCCGAAGAAATAACTTCTCTGTCTATAGACGCAAAGTACATATGTGCTGCGTCTACCTCCGGAAACATCTCCTTCTGGAACCATCGCTTCGAACTCCTTGCCAAATGGCAAGCCCACAAGGGCCGCATACTCGCTTCATTGTTCCTCAACTTTCCTAGACCCCTCCTGGTTACTGGATCAAGTGATGCTTCTGTTGCCTTATGGGATATCAGTGTATTCATACCCGAGAATCGCCAACCTCATGTGGGTTCTACCTGCAAACCAAATTTCCAAAATGACGATCTTTTGCATGCAGTGAAGAAACTGGTCTCGTACCGAACGGTCTCCAGCATGCCGTCTCTTTACATAGAAGAATGCAGCAACTGCGCGTTCTATTTATACGACATGTTTAAGCGCATGGGTGTTTACTCATCGCTCCTTCCGGTGAAGAGTGCCAACCCGCTAGTACTGGGAAAATTTACCGTGGAAAAGCCCAGACGCCGTGTTCTTTTCTATGGTCATTACGACGTTGTGCCTGCAGATAACCTGGACTGGAACTCAGATCCATACGATCTCGAGGCAAGCGATGGATATATTTACGGTAGAGGCGTTTCTGACAATAAAGGCCCGCTGCTTGCCGCGATATTTGCTGCTCATGACATATATACGCGCGGAGAGCTAGACATTGACGTAATATTTCTGCTTGAAGGCGAAGAAGAGTGTGCTAGCCGTGGACTGGAGTTCGCTCTTTCGGAACACGCCGATTCAATTGGAGCTATTGACCTTATCTTCGTGTCTAACTCTACTTGGATCAATGAGACGACGCCGTGTATTAATTTTGGCTTAAGAGGAGTTTTGAATGCCACCATAACTATATCTTCTGACCGGCCAGACCTTCACTCTGGAGTAGATGGAGGAGCATTCCGTGAACCAGCTCAAGATTTGATTCAACTGTTGTCTGCACTAGCCAATGACACCGGTCAAGTGCAAATTCCTGGATTTTATGATAACGTACGTCCTGCTACCGATGCCGAGCTGACGCTTTATGACGATATATGCAAGTGCGTTCCCGAGCTTTCTTTAGAGCAGTTGCAAGCACGTTGGCGACAGCCGTCATTCTCGATTTATCGTTTAGTGACAGGCAATGCTAACACCGGTGGTATTATTCCACGACAAGTGCAAGCCTTTGTGTCATTCAGACTGGTTCCAGACCAAGACTTGGATTCCATAAAGCGGATCTTAAAGGAGTTTCTAGATAACAAGTTTCGAGCCATAACGAAATCTATCTCTCAGTGTGCATTGAAAGTAGAATTCACAAGAGAAGCGTCGCCATGGATGGGTAACTTCAGCGATCCGATTTATAGTGACATTAAAGGTATACTTCGGGATATATGGCACGAGGAACCGTTGTTTATACGAGAAGGTGGATCAATTACTGCGTTAAAGATGCTCGAGACTGCTTTTAATGCCCCTGTTATACAGATTCCTTGCGGTCAGTCTTCTGACAATGCACATCTTGGTAACGAAAGATTGCGTCTTATTAATTTGTTTAATCTGCGCACTCTATTTAAACGATTGTTCACGGACTTAAAAACATCCGCACAATGATTTATGAAATAACTAAATACTAAGACAGCTTTATAGAACAGAACACGTCTATTCTTTAGACAGAATAGCCAAAATCTCCTGTTTAGCTGCTTTAACGCCCTTTTGAGATCCTCTGATCACTACAGGCTTTTTGGCGTCGCTGTTTCGCGGCACATCAATCATACTTCCAGTAGATTCTCTGATTCTCTGAATTGTTCTGCCCCCAGCTCCGACAATGCGCTTGAACATGCTGGGATCGTTGAGAAATAGTGAACCCACGGCATTTAATCCTTCGGCTGTCTTTATTGATCGGCTAACGAACTTCTCAGAACGTTTCAGGTTATCGTCAGAACCAGATAGACTCATTACGACTTTTGAGTCGTCCGTGTTTGTCACATACATGATCCACCGGTACGCAGTCAAGCTCGATGGGTCAGCGGCGCCGTTTTCAGACAGAATATCGCCCTGCTGAGACTCACTTACTTCCGTAGACAATTCGCGAACGCCCTCGAAACTGACAGAAACGCTGTAATCACGTCGCAGCGTGTTCTTGAACTCCCTGTCTTCAGATAGAATTAGTCCCGCTGTAGGCGATAGCTGTTTCACTGAGACGCTGGGCTCTCCAGCCATGCTCTGCATTTTCGCAATCGCTTGGTCGACGTTCTCGATCTTTCCAGACACCTTGACACTCGCAGAGGAGCCAGAAGGTGGAATGTCAATAGATACAGAATATTCATGCTCCAATTGTCGTCTGACAGATCCACCAGGTCCCACTAGAGCGGCACGTCTGCCTGGCGCTATATCAACAAGCTTAGTGACTTCGCTTTTCAGGTCTTCGACCATCGTCTCGATGGCTTTAATGATACCGTCAACCAGGGATGACTTTCCTGAGATTATTACCTCCTCAGAGTCAGACGAACTCGGCGGCACCCTAATGATTCTCGTTTCTTCACCGTCCAGTTTGCTGTCTCCACCGGCGCCAGCTATGATTTCGCGCAGTTTAGAGCCATTATGGCCCCTCAAGTTCCTGTGATACTTCTTTGGAACTGTAATAGACTGCGTAACAGAGTCACCATGAAGCGCTATAAGTTCGTCAATTTTGTCTTTGACTATTTTTATACCCTCTTTCCTGCCCGTCACCAAAACGCTCTGCTGTCCGGATTCGCCATCTTTCTGCAGCTTGACAGTCGTATAAGACAGCGCTGAAAGCTGCTTGATAGTATCGCCATTGCGGCCAATGAGGAAGGGAGCGACTGCGTCAGGGATCGCAAACTCTTCCGACTGCGAGCTCTCCGCTTCGTACTTGTAGAGTTCAAGAAGCTCCTTCTTCGCAGCAGCGACTTTCTTGGATGCGCCCTGGACAACAATATCGTCGTTCGAGCGATTGTTGTTCTCCGAAACACCATCAGACGCAGTGTCAGATCCAGCACCGTGTGGGAAAAGAACCCTCACTCCGTACTTCTCTTCCAACTTGGATACAAACGCACCTTTTGGTCCAATGAGTGCTCCGTAGTATTTCGCAGGAATAGATAGCGTGTCTTCTCTGTAGTCCTGGAACTCCTTGTACTGTTTCATTATTTCGTCGCGTGCTGCTTCGACATTGCTCTTAACACCCTTGATACTGACGGCGCCAGATTCGGCTTCAATCGAGCAGTCAAAATCTGTCCTCAACTTGATTATATTGCTTCCTTGTCTGCCTATCAGCGACATCATGAAACCAGGTTCGAGATCCAGAGCTACCTTGTATGAATTGCGAACCTCTTCTTCTTTGGCCTCCTTTATAACTCTAGCCAGAGAAGACTTTAGCCTTTTCACTTCGCTCTCAGGCCCACATATGAATATGCTCGACTCTGTCAAGTTGATGTCGTTAGCTGCCAGAAACTTGCGGAGCTTGTAGTTGTTGCTTTTGCCGAGCAGAATATAAGCATCAGTTTCGTCATTTTCGGCGTCAGTGACACCTAGAAGCTTGTTCAGAGTCGCGCCTTTAGGGCCAATGATGTACTTAAAATCAGAAGACGGAATTGAGTCGACAATAGTATAGGTGAAGTCAGCCAGCTTCTGCTGCAGCGAGCGAACATATTCCATGGCGCCCTTGAGTCGGTCAGCAATCTGCTGTGGGTCCGGCAGAAATTCGCTACCTGGAGCAGCAAGGTACACTAGAAGCATATCGCGCGCAGGATCGTTCTTGTTAGGGCAGACGATTGAGAGCCCATACTGCGAACACATCTCCGCAAACACGTCCTTCTTGGAGGTGATAAACTGAGGATAGTCGGTGGGGTTGACTCCGTCGATATGCTGGATATAACTAGGAGGAATAGAGTTGACTAAGTCAACGATTTTCTTGCGGGCAGCCTTGATTGGTTCGGCGTCTTTAGCGACAATTTCGATCTTGACAGCGTCCAAAGAGGAATCCGCGAGCGTCGAGAGTGGTGGCGGGCAGATTTGAACGTCCAGCTCGGATTCAATATCTGATAGTTTACCCGAGTAGACGAAATACCTCGCAAGGTCTCTGGCGTGACGCACGTTGTGGCTATAGGCCAGTGAGATGTCCAGGACGTCGACCGACAGAGAGCTGGAGTCAGTAAGTACGCGCTCGAGGGCCGCAGAAAGGTTAGACCTCGGCCCGAAAATGACGAGAGTGTTGTCGGAAGACGAAAGTGGAGGGAAGGAGACGTAGCAGCCGGTAGTTTCAAGCAGATCCTGGACGTTCTTGCCCTTGTCGCCGAGGACGAACCGGTGGCGCGCGCGAGGAATGCTCGTCTTGGCCTCACCGAAAGTCAAGTTCATTTTCTCGACGGCTGCGTAGATGTTGTCGCGCACAGACAGGACGATCTCGCGCGGGCCCGATATGCTAATATAGGGCGGGGTGGAGTCGGCAGCAAGGATTTGTCGCGCAGTCGGGAAAGAGAGTTTCAAGTCTTCGACGTGGTCAAGTTCGTCTAGCTTAGGAGATAGTGCTGATGACAAAAACGGATAGAAGCGTGGCTCAATATCGGTGATTCTCACAGACAAGTTCTTGGTGTGTTCGGCGACGATATCGAGGATGGCGGCAGTTGCGGCAGCAATGCCGTCAGAGTCGCCAGTAAGTACTACATCGACGGTGTCCTCGCCTGTGGAATCATCCTGAGCAGTTTCGTTCGAGTCTCTAGGGATAGTGACCTGACAGAGGGTGCGGGTGGTTATGTCGTTCAGAGTGACACCTTTAGGGCCGATAATGTGTCGTATAGTTTTGCGCGGGACCGAGAGAGTATCTGTGCGTTTGCGGCAAAGCGCGGCTTTCAGTTCGCGCTTTGCGGCACGGACTTTTGCTTCATCGCCCTTGACGATGATAGTGATTGTTCCAGTGGCCTTAGAGGACGAGGACTCGATGGAGGTGGAGTGTTTGTTCTTGACACGCAGCAGCGTCGAAGACAGGAGCATAGGCGTGAAGCCTTCGCAGAGCTGTTGTGGTTCAATAAAGATAGACTCAGATACTGCCGAGGATCTGTTAGGGATGGTCATTCGAACAGGTCGCGGGGAGGTGCCGTTGGTGAGCTGCGAAGATGCGATCGGAGTAGCAGTAGTAGTAGCAGCAGCAGCAGCTGCACCCCAGGGCTGAGGAGAGCTTAAGACATCATTGCTGCCTTTTTGGAGGCCAAAAGAGTTAGTTAAAGAAGGGAATTCTTCGCTAGACAAGTTGAAGCTGCTTTCAGAAGATTTCGTGGATTCAGTTGTCTCGGATTCAGCCAGCGGGGCTGGAGATTCAGGTGCGGAGTGATGTTTCGCAAAAAGAGAGGCGGCTGCTGAGAAGGAAGACATTTTTTAAACGATAGGCAGTTAAATTGAGATAATTTCTAACTGAACTTTTGGCGTTTAAAGGGTAAAAAAGCTGTAAAGGGTGGGAAAAAACAGATTCCAAAAATGGTTCTAAAGTGGGATATCGAAGACAAAAAAGGACAGCAATTCCACAGTTCAATGGCAGCGTAATTTCGTTCTTGAAAGAAACTCGGTAAAATCAAAAATCCAAATATCTCGCTTGTAGCAGAACCGAATAAAAAGTCACTAGAAAAATTAAGTGAGAATTAAACAGAATGTTGTTTTTAGCCGCACCTTACCTATCCTCGAGGGTTTTTTTGGTAAAGGTATCCAAAAGTGGGGCGTAGTTTAAATGTTAATAAATTTGACGTGCGGCTTATATAGTTTCAAGCAAAGTTACTGTGTCAGGTTCGTGCTAGTTAGTTTAATCTTAAAGCAGGTTGAACGACTTAATGATTATTTCCATTTATCGTATCAATTCTACCAGGAGCGGTTGCAGAGAGAAGCGGTTGCAGAGAGGAAGCGGTTGCAGAGAGGAAGCGGTTCGTCGGGGGCAGTGAGGCTAGCGGTAGCGATGAGAATGCAGTGTGATTGAAGAAGTCCAAGGAATCAATAACAACAGTATTAGTAGAAGCAGGTATGAGTAAAAGCAGCGAAAAAGTCTCAGAAATTCACAGCCGTATTCAAATCACATCCAGTTTCGCTCGTCTTGGTCTTTGAACTGCTCGTATGAACTTATCGATATCTTCGAAATTCGATGCGTTCCGCGCAAAGCTCCTGTGCGACTTAGAGTTCATATGTTCGTGGAAATCGTCAAAGTTGCAGTGGCAGTTATCGCACTGTCCTCCTCGTACTTCTCTAGCAGCTACAGCTTCCTTGGTCACCTGCACTTGCGGGACCGAAGGCGTGACGGCGTCTCGTTGGAAAAGCTTGCGGCCCAACAGTGCGACCTTTTGTGACGGCGCGGCCGCATTGGCGTAAGTACTTCCAGTTTCACCGCTCTGCAACATAGATCGGATTGCAGACGTCATTTTAGAGTTCATTCCTGAAGCCACAGGCTCTTGGAGCGAGTTGAGCCTGGCGGCAGACAGCGTCATAAGAGCCGCCTTTTCTGACGCTCCCTTCAGTGCCATTCTCGACGAAACATTGCTGCGCTTTTCATCGTCTATTTTTGCTGCCGGCAGCAGCGTGGCCTGTGCAGTTGTTGCCACTTCATCTCGCGCCGGTTGCGAGTCAGGAACGACCTCTCCTGTCGTGCTGTGCGCGCTGTTAGCGCGGTGTGCATTATCATTATCATCATCATTATTATTAGCGTCGTGAGCATTATTTTCCGTTTCGGTTCGTCCTGTGTCTTCTATTCCTGCCGGTCGTTTCACAGCAGCAGACGCGTTACCGCGGGCATTGCGGTCGGCGAGATAGAACGGACACGAGCCGGGCGCTGTTCGGGCCAAGAAAGGCCATTCGAAGTCCGAGTCGTCCGAAACGCGATAGTGTCGTATATGCGAAGGTTTGTACTTGCCGAGCATGTCATAGACCATTATGTAAGGGCCATTAAAGTAGCAGAAGTCCTCGCGCCTCGCATTAGGATCGGTGTCGGTGGGGCCATGTATTTTTTCTTCCTGGAGGATTCGAGAGAGGCTAGTGTCCTTTGGCGCGACAGCAGGCGTTGGAGTCAGCGAAGATTCAGGGAAAGAAGCGACTGCACCGATCGCGACAAGAAACTTTTTTAGTTTGGAGACGGTCCAGATACGGATACCTGCTGCTTTAGCTTTCGCGAGAATGTCGCGCGCAGGCAGATCAACATTGGATCTGGATGTTATTATACAGTTTATCATTGTAGTGCTGAAGAAAGGATCAACAGAGACACCGAGCTGTCTGAGAATAGGTCGAATGCTTGAGATGGACTGATCATCAATTTTGTCGAAGTAGACGTGCCAGGTCTTGAGAATGCATAACCATTTAGACCTCCATGCGTGGTTCTCGGACGCAGGTTGTTTTGGTGGCCTTAGTATAGGTTCGCCAGGTCTTTTCAAGGACTGTCTATTCGCTGTATCGTTTCCATCACAATTGACGTCATTCTCACCGTTTTTGCCACCATGAGTCCCTTGTGTGTCATCCATTGTTTGTGCATACGAGCGAGGCAGTTGAGTTGGTGGGTCTGTCTGAATGTATTGTTTTGGGTCTAGGAATTCGCAACATACTTCACGTACTTTCAAACTTTATTCGGTTACTGCTTAGCAACGGTAACAACACGAACATAGATTGCGATATTCGATTTCTGCGAACTACAGTGACTGGCTAATGATACTACGCCATGTGCATCTGAAGGGCGTACCTCAATTTAGTGCGTGCCAGAGAGTGCAGGAACTGTATGCGCGGAAACTGCTTGACTGGAAACTGCTTGGTTCTGGCGACCGGCCCGACCCGACTGTCTTCACTATGGAGATGAAGCCAGTGTATACTACGGGCCGACGAGACGTTCGTGGCGGGCTCGATACCGCTCAGAAAAGAGTCCTGATTGAATCGGGAGCCGAAGTCGTGTCTACTCTGCGTGGAGGACAAACTACGTTCCACGGGCCAGGCCAGTTGACCTCGTACCCGGTGCTCGACACTGGTGTTTTCGGGTTGACCGCTAGATGCTACATACGAATGCTGGAGAACGTGGTGATCAGGACTTTAGAACGGTACGGGATTAAGGGCATGGTCACAGAGAATCCGGGAGTTTGGGTGACAGATGATGAGAAGATTTGTGCGATCGGCGTTCACATGCGACGCAGGGTCACTAGTTATGGCATAGGCCTGAACGTAACTACTGATCTGAAGTGGTTCGACCATATAATCGCCTGCGGACTCCCTGACAAGTCTGTTACTTCTATACAAAAGGTATTAGAATCACAGTCAAATGGTTCTTGTGATCTTGTTGTGCCTTCTGTGAGTGAAGTGGCGAACGTGTACGTCGACGAGCTGGCTCAGACTCTGAAGCTTCCTTGCGAAAGAACGGACACGACTGCAGAAGAATACATCTCTGCTTTCACATGAACTTAACGTAGCTATTATAATGTGCGGCGAGTGAACCGCGGGCAGGGCCAGCCTTTGCGATCACTGTCAGACTGATTGTCGCTAAAACCAGCGCTACTGATGCTGCGAAAAGAGGTTTCTTACCGATTTTCTTGTGCAAGAACTTCAGCGAACCGCCCGTCGCATGGAATACATAGGTCACTGCTAGAAATGCTAGGGCACCAAAAGTGACTGCACCTTTGGTAGATATCGCGTGCGAAATGTATGACAGATCAACAAAGGAACTGTCTCCATCTACTAACAGCGGGATTGCGCGTACCATGAAGGCATGACCACCTAGCAGAACTGCAAGCAGGTAGCCAGATTTAGCAATTGGGGACACTTTAGTACTTTTGCCATACTTCGCTTTTGAATCGACGTTGCGAAGGTATCGCAAAGAAACGCCTGACGCCACGTGCAGGATCACTGATCCAGCAAAAAGCATCTCAATAGGCAGGAATTGGTAGATTGCGCGGCCGGCACGAAGAATCGCGTTACCGTTATCGATAGAATGAGTCAAAGATGGCGCTAATAAAACAGCAGGCAGATGCATCGCAGTGAAACCTGAAAATGTGAACGCAGACAGGCATTGAATTTTGTACAGGTAGTACTGCCAGTTGATTGTTTTGGGTTCTGGTGCCTTGTCTTCGTTCTCGGCGATCGGCTCATCGATAGGATCAGGCATAACAGGCTTTAGTTCGGCTGACATTGTCTTATGATGTTGATAGGATCAGGAATCAATGAATATTGATATATATATATAGATGACGTGAGTGTTGTTCACTGAGTATATATACGCAACTTCTGCTATTGGATGTACGCTGAACTCTAATTGACATAACGTTTTTCGATGATCAGCATGATGTAAGTGTATACTGACGAATACAGCAAATTACAATGACGCAAAGCAGTTTATATACAGTTAAAACGAATATGCGTTGCCAGTACTAAACTGTTGGCTGTGATTGGCTGTGGTTAACTGAGTAGTTGACTGTTATTAGCTGTGATTGACTGTAACAGCGGTCCCAGTCTGCGAACGAGCGCCGATCGTTACTAGATGTTTGAGACGAAGTTAGGATCGCCACGAATGTAGTGTGTAGGACACTCGTAACCTGCGGGGTTCTTGTCGAGGTAGAGTTGATGGTACTCTTCAGCGTCGTAGAAGTCCTTGATGGGTTCAAAGACGGTCGCAAAAGGTTTGCCTTGGAATATTCTTTGCGAGACGTCGGCAGCGACCCTTTTCGCCACATCTCGTTGATTGTCGTCATGGTAGAACACTGCGGAACGGTACTGAGTGCCTACGTCCGGACCCTGGTAGTTGAGTGTCGTTGGATCGTGGATCCGGAAGAAGAAGTCGGTCAAAGTGGCGAACGAGACGAGTTTAGGGTCAAACGAGACCTGGAGAGATTCGGCATGGCCAGTATCGCCACCGCAGACCTGTCTGTATGTCGGCGCAGTAGTGTGGCCACCAGCATACCCTACTTTTGCATCAATTAGGCCCTTTGATTGAAACTGTTTGCGGAATATGTGTTCGACGCCCCAGAAACAGCCAGCAGCGTATGTAGCCACTTCCGCGCCCGCCGGTACGCTCAATGTCTTCGAAATCGGCGACATAAATAAATTAGCTCGATTCCTATTTAGTAAATATATATAGAATACTCGCTATCGATATCGAAAAGATAGATTAAACCCTTATTAAGATGTCTTTAAAACACCGCTAAATGTCCCAATATTACAACCTCCAACTGGCCCCGCCCACCCTCTTTTCCTTGCACGGTGCACGATGGGTTTCTTTGACGATCATCCCTACACTGCAGTAACCGTAAGCATCGAGGATCTTACTAGTGAATCTTATGCAGAAGATAGTATAGATGGCATTGTCGAATTGTTGGAGTCAATAAAGCTCTCGGCATCTGGGTAAGTACAACTTTGCTGACCGTATCTACATAGATTTGACTAACACCACCACCAGCCCCACTGAAGCCGCCCGTGCGATCAGGAAAAAGCTTAAATATGGTACTGACCATATGAAATTACGTGCATTGACGCTGCTTGACACTATTCTCGATAATGGATCGGATCGCGTGAGGTCTCAGATCATTGATTACCGTCTGGCGCAGTACCTTCGCGAGATGGCCATGGAAACCAATTTGAACAGCAGGGTGCGCAAGAAGCTGATCGCGCTGTGCAAATCATGGTCAGTACGGTACAAGGATGTTCCGGGGGTTTCCAGCGTCGCCGGCGTCGCCGGCGTCAGCAGCGTTAGTAAAACTGCCAGCGGAAATGGCCAGCAGCGGCACAGAACTACTGCGCACGCGCAGAAGGATACAGACGATAGCTCCGAACCGCGCTACAGCACTGCCAGGCACAGAAGATACTCTGAGTCATCGATCCAACACGGTAGCCGCGTTGACAAAGACAACGAGACGTACGCAGAAGCGCGAGCTCGCAAGAAGAAAGCAAAAGAGAAAGAACGGGAAATGGCAAGACGGAGCGCTAACCGGACCGGGAGTGGGACTACGGCATCTAAGTCGCGCAAATCGCAGGCCAGTAAATTCGACCTGGCAAAGGAGAAACCGAAGCTGAACTCGGTTCTCGCGCAGGCGGGCACGGCTGCCACTAACTTGAACAACGCCATACAGCGTCTGGATCTGCGTATAGAGCTACCGGTGGACAATGAAGAGACAAGATCGTTATTTGAAAAATGCAAGGAACTGCGACGCGCTGTATTGCGGTATATTCAGCTAATTGAGTCTGAAGAGTTTCTCGGTCCGCTGATTCATGCCAACGAAGAATTGGTTAATGCTCTAAAACATTACGATAAACTAAGCTTTCCCGACGAAAGCATAGACTACAGCAACCAATCAGAGTCTGCTCAGTCCTCAGCTGGATCCGAAGAAGACGAGGAGTCCGAAGAGTCTGATGACGACAATGACACTTACAATGCGTTCCCGCGCGCGGGGCCTTCAAGGAGAAGGCTACGCAGAATGCCCAGCGGGGCCACGGACTCGGAGTCGTACCTGAGCGATTCGGACGTGTCGTACAGCGAGAGGCCGCCTGTGAGTGTGGAAGTGCTTGCGACGAAACGCAAACCGCCAATCCCTCCCAAACCGACCAAACTGGCGGGGAACAAGCTGCCGAACCCGTTCGAAGATCCCGAGTAGGTAGGTGTTTTACGGCCAGAGCAATTCGCTCACTGCGTGATGATTAATATTCGATTTTATAATTACCCAGCTCTTTTCTTAGTTCTGAGACCATACCCGCTGATTTCGCCTCTAAGAGGCCGACGGTGGACGTAGAGGGCGAGACAAGAACGAAGAGGGCGGTGGGGTTGATTAGTCGAATGAGTACAACTTCTGTGTCAAGGGTGGCACACAGCCACACCATCTGGTCATTATTGTCGTGATTTTCTGAATTGGCGCGCGAAGCCAGATCTTTGAACGACGGCGCGCGGACCTGCCGTATATACGATTTCCACACTTGTGCGGCGAACGTACCATACACTGCGTGCCGGTGTTCAGCGTGTAAATTGGTTTCGGCGGATGCGATCACACTGCCGCTGTTACTTATCAGCAGCGAAGAATGCACGCCATCATCCTCGAGCACCTGCGCCAGCAGCTCTATTAACGGCTTACTTCGCAGCAACACCATACTTCTCTTTCAGTGTGGTGAAGGTGTGGTGGTGGGATGGTAATTGGTGGGTTAGGGCTGGAAGAGTGGTTCCCGGGTGACATAATATACACATATATATATGAGTGTATACACACTTGTGGACGGACCCTTCAGCAAGATTAGCCAATTGCAGCGATGACAGACACAAACAAGTATTTATTCAACCACACAATGGTTCGCGTCAAAGACGCCCAAAAGAGTATCAAGTTCTACGAGGACGTCTTTGGTATGAAACTCATCAGAACTGACGACTTCCCGGAGGCCAAATTTACATTGTACTATCTCGCCTTCCGGCCAGACAACAAGCCTTGGACGGATCGTGAAGGCGTGCTGGAACTCACACAGAACTACGGCACCCAGGACGACGATTCTTATAGCGTGAGCAACGGAAACAAGGACCCCAAGGGCTACGGCCACATTGCGATCACCGTCGATAACATCGAGTCCTGCTGCGAGCAGCTCGAGGCAAAGGGCGTACGGTTCCAGAAGAAGCTGACTGATGGAAGACAAAAGAATATTGCTTTTGCGCTCGATCCTGATGAATACTGGGTCGAGATCGTCCAGAGCGATGCCTACGACGACGCCTCAAAGCCATCCGTGTCGTCACCTGACTCTTATCACTTCCACCACACAATGATAAGAATCAAGGACCCTAAAGTGTCCCTGAAGTTCTACCAGGAAGTGCTCGGCATGACTCTCATCCGCACGAAAGAGTTCGAGGCTGCGAAGTTCACGCTCTACTTTTTGGCATACACTGACAGCAGAGACAACACGCACCTGTGGAACCGCGAGGGCGTCTTGGAGCTGACCTGGAACTGGGGCACCGAAAACGAGGAAGGTCCCGTCTACCATAACGGTAACGACAAGCCACAAGGATTTGGTCACATCTGTGTCTCCGTAGACGATTTACAAGCTGCCTGCAAGCGTTTAGACGGTTTCGATCTGGTTCAATGGCAGAAACGACCTGAAGAGGGCAGAATGAAGCATATCGCCTTCATACGCGACCCTGACAACTACTGGATCGAGCTTATTGCCCATGAAGGCACCTTCTTTAAGGCTAAACACTCCCTCTAAGAGTACGTTAGTACGTTCGTATATTTGATATATATGCATATATACATATACTTATATTTTTATGTTTTAGCCTGAGATCGCTGTCAAGCAAGCAACCGCTTTCGGGTGGCGGCTAAATTGATCGATCACGCAATCCGGCAATTGTCAAACTCTAACTGTGGCCCGACTACCTTCACCCCCCACCACGGACTCCAAGATGGCTGCAATACCGAACGCAGTGCTATAAGCAACGCACTAATGAATTAATACTGTTAGCGCAATTACTCGCTGCCGTTTTGAGGTTCGAATTTCAGGCAGACTGAATTCACGCAGTGGCGTGTATCGGTGGGAACGTCGTAGCCCTCACCCTTGAAGATGTGACCGAGATGACCTTTGCATTTCGAACAGATCATCTCAGTGCGGTCCTTGCCGAATCGCGTGTCGCGTCTGGTCTCAATGGCTCCGGGGATGGCGTCGAAAAACGCCGGCCAACCGCAGCCCGAATCAAACTTCGTCTCGCTCTTGTACAAAGGGTTACCACACGCAACACACTTATACACGCCGTCTGCAAAGTGATGCTCGTACTCGCCAGTACCGGGTTTCTCGGTGCCTAACTCTCTCAATACTCTGAACTGTTCAGGATTCAAAACCGCCTGCCATTCTGCATCTGTCTTTTCGGCCATTCTTATATATGCAGCTCTGCTAAACCCTCGACGAGTAGATATGCGAACTATGTGTCGGAAACTAGATCTCATAAGACCTTGCACAATCTCCACCTCCTTATATATTTGTAAGCATTTTCTTCACTTGCAAAGTTAATCGTTCATAAAGTTGATAACGTCATGAACTCTGCATTTCCTTTTCTTTCTCCCCCACCTGCTTAAAATTTCTAGCATTAAGGTTTTCTTACCGTGTCTCGACTACACAGCTTTCGATCGTGAAGAATCGATCGTAAAGAATCGATCGGAAAGAATCGACCATACGAATCGACCACACGAACAGATTCACAAATCGATCCACAAATCAGTCTTTTCCTTCATGGACATCGCATACACGAACACAGCAACACTAAGCCAGTATTGCTCTTAGCGAATATGGAAACTCTGACAGCCCTGATAGCTCAGAAAGGCTATATTTCAACTAAATTCAGTTCAGCCGATATCAATGGCAGAGGCAGAGCGTTAGTAGCAACAGGAAATATCCAGTCTAACGAGTTGCTTCTTAGGCTACCTCCGTCGGCGCTGATCAATGTCACTTCCCTGGGCAAAAGGGGCCTTCCCGGGCAACAAACCATTACACATTTTGTATATGAATATCTCCATGATCCCGAAAATTGTGTTATTCCACCTTCCCTCGACGAGCAAATATGCAGATCATACATGAACACGCTTCCCCCGTTCGACAGCTTCGAGGACCTGCCATTGACGTGGTCCGCGGAACGGATCAGACAACTGCCTACCGCAGCACAAAATCATGTAGATGCAATGAGACATGAATTAGAAACAGACTGGAACAGGTATTCGGGGAATGGAAATGAATCGAAAGAGGTACCTAGCCAGTTCCTATACGCGTGGCTCTGCGTCAACACCAGAGTGGTATTCACAAAGTTGCCTAAAGTCGAACACGACGACAGCATGAGTATGGTGCCTGTGCTAGACTTCTTAAACCATACAGACGATCCATCACTAGGATGCAAGGTCATTTACCATCCGCTTAGAGGGCTTGAGCTGTTCTCTAAAACTGGAACCACTGTGCAAGACGAAGAGCTTATGCTCAGTTACGGCCCGCACGATCAAGAATTCTTACTGTGCGAATATGGATTCATGCTCGACAGCAATCAATGGCAGAGCGTAGACGTTACTGCGCCTACCTTGGAGCTAATATCCAAGGTAGAAGGGCTGAAATCCTTATTGCAAAGCCTGGGGTATTTTGGCGACTACACGATCGGCAGCACGCCATCGTTTCGGCTAAAAGTAGCGCTTCTAGGAATATGTTGTTTTCAAAGCAATAGAAGAGTGATCGAACAGTACGCAGCGGGTTTGATAGACGAGGGAGCATATCGGCGACCGATGGAGCAGCAACTGAGATTTGTATTGGAGCGAATGAGACAGGAGGGATGGCTTAGCGGGTCTGCAGAGGATAATGAAGACCAGGTAATTGGCAAATTGCGCGGCGAGTACTTGCGGGTACTTGATAATGTCACATGGGATTAAGGATCATGTGGACTAACTCTAGGCGCAGGATCTGTAGAGTCTTTCAATGAGTCTGTGGTAGCTGTAGAGTCTGTGGTAGCTGCAGGGCCTGCAGCAGCAGCTTCGAGCGATTTTATCATTGAGACGAGGAACTTGTTAATTTTTGGTTTAGCGACGGGGTCGCCACCGTGTTTTGATATTTCAGCGTAAGCGTCTAGTATGAAACCATTAATGAAATCTATTTCTGATTGTTTGCCGGCATGGATGTCCTGGAACATTGAGGACCAGTTTTGAGCGGTGAGTTTTATGACTTGGAGGACGCTGTCGAACATTTTTGCCGGGACGAAGCCTAGCGAGATGCCGTGTAAGGTGTTGTAGGCATTTAATATATGGCAACATTCTGATGTTATCTGGTAGACGGAGTCTCTTGCGTGTTGGTTTTCTGCGAGGAAGCCGTTTGGCACCCTATAGAGGGCGGTGAGCGGGTTTATGCAGCAGTTAGAGACGAGTTTCCTGTACATAATTTCAGTTATTTCCTCGTAAGAGACCAGTGTGGCATTGAGGTCAGGACAGGCAGCAAGTAACTGGAGCATATAGGGGGGTTCGCTGGAAGGAGCATGTCGTTCTGATTCGGGGACAACAGCAAGACGGATGGAGCCTATAGAGGCGTGGTTTACTTCAAAGGGTACAGAGCTGTTCGCACCGTGATCGGTGACACCTTGTATAAAACGCGGAGAGGGTTTATTGTGCCAATACTCTTTTTTGAGCTTCTGGTAGGTGCCTGCACCGTTTTGAATCAGGACAATGTCTGTGCTAGACGATAGGAAAGGGAGCAGGGGTTTAATAGCCTGCACGGTCTGGTGGCTCTTAGTGGTGATAATGAGGTTATCTATATGTGTGACACAGTTATCTGCGGCAGCGGCATTGAAGCCGTCATAGACGTACTTTGTGCCAGATCTGATTACAGTGATAGTGGAGCCATGTTGTACAAAGGAGGCGCGTCGACTGTTCGAGGAGAAGAGCAGCGTCACGTGTGGTGGTTTATGTAAAGCCTTCAAGCCAGTGGCAATAAGTGAGCCGATATTACCGACTCCTAATATTGCAATTGACTGTTTTGACATGATTGACCGACAAGGTAGGTGGTAGTAGTAGTAGTGGGTGGAGATGGGTGGAGGTAAATATACTCGACTAGTAGTTGACTAGTAGTTGACTAATTGACTAGTATTTGCCACTATGGATACAGATGATGATTGGAATGATGACGATATGGTGAGTATTTATGTAAATACGTGTAAAACGTGTATTGATCAGTTATCTAACATTAGAACTACGAATATGATGAAGATGCATTCTATGATGAAGATGACGAGGATGACGATCAAAGTCGTATAGCTAATAGCTACTATGAGGCAAAACAAGCACGTCAAACGGATTCCAATGAGGCAATTGACAAATTTAAGTCTGTTGAAAGCATGGATAATGTTGAATTCAAATTCAAGGCTACAAAACAATTAATGAAACTGCAATTCAAACTCGATTTAGAACGCGATCTGCTCGACACTCTTAAATCATTGTTATTGCTGTCCAAAAACACTACCCTACAACGACAATATGTTGAAAAATCGGTGTTGAATGCACTCGCTTATATCTCCTCTAGTTCAAATCTTGACTTTGTTCGCCGAGCACACAGTCAGACTATGGACGCTGTCGATCCAGGGTCTAGACTGTGGCTACAAACTGGACTAAGACTCGCCGCCTTGTTCAATGAATCTCACAATTACGCAGAAATGGAACCCTTGCTGAATGCTATTCGCACACACGTGTCTGGCTCAGGACTCGGCGCTTTCGAGATCGATTTCTACGCACTCAGTATCCAGTACTTCCTATCCCGCCACAACTACTCAGAGGCAAATACCGCTTATGTTAAGGCAAAAGCCATCCAGAGCGCAATACCACACCCAAAATCTATGGCTATTATTCACGAATGCGGCGCAAAAATGTTCATGCACGAACACAGCTGGACAAACGCCCGCACAGCTTTCTTCGCCGCATTCCAGAACTACGATAACATCGGATCGTCGCGAAGAGTCAATATGCTGGGATGCTTCATCCTCGCATCCTTATTGTCCGACGACGCAGAGTCTATCGGCACCTTCGACTCGAGCGAGGCTCGCCCGTACAGGAACGAGCCAGAACTTCTGCCATTGATCCAGATCGCAACTGCATACGCAGAACGCAACATGAGCGAACTAAATGCAGTATTATCGCAGAATGCAGATACGCTCAAAGACGTCTCGTTAATGACATCGTCAATTGTCAAGAAACTCGCCAGTGTTATTATTCTGGAAAAACTGGAGACAGAGCGCACTTGCGACATCGATGTTCTCGCTCAACACACCATGCTTCCCGTGCAACAGATCCTGCTGCTCGCCGAAGACCTCATTGTCTCAGAGACCGTTAGCGCTCTGATATCATTAGACACTCGCCAGATACAGCTAGTTGGCGCAGCCGACGAGATCGGCCATCGGCTGTCGGCAATGCAGGCATGGACTGAAGCGTGCAGGCACGCTTTAGTTTCGTAAAAACGATAATAGTGCCAATTCTACACGCTACAACGTCTTTAAGTGAATAATCCTATTGCATAAGGTACGATTCACTCCATTCTATGAGTTGCGCAACCACCTGTTAATAATTTAAACCTTTTCTGAAGCAACACCGGCAGTTTCAAGACTACTCGAGGCAGTGTCGGAAACCCCGTTGTGAACAGTCGCGGCCTGCGTAGGGTTCGCCGTAGGCGGAGTCCAGGCAAGGAAATCGCGACGAACTTCGACATAATCGTATGCAAACTCTCCGATCTGGTCTTCATCCATACCGCGAAGTTCGGCGTCCTCGGACGCGCGCAGTTTGAGGCCAGGAATGTAGTTGATAACGTAGCAGATGATGACAGTGAGGACAAAAGTGTAGGCCATGCATGCAGCAACAAAAGCCAACTGAATATACAATTGTTTCCAATTGTGGGAAATCCAGCCGCCAGCATGCTCAGTGGCGCCATCTAGACCGATAACCCAATCTGCACCGAATAAAGCGTTGAAGAAGAGACCAACAATGCCAGCGACGCCGTGCTCAGCGAAGACATCCATAGAATCATCAATCTTAATAAGATACTTAATCTTGGTGGAAAAATTGCAAATAATACCTGCCGTAATGCCCAGCACGACGGATCCGTACAGAGTGATAACACCAGAAGCAGGAGTAGCGGCGACCAAACCAGAAATGATTCCAGAGCAGATAGCGACAGTAGACCATTTCTTTTCTAGGCGGAAATCGAGCAAACACCATGTGATAGCACCAAGGGCGGCGCAGAGATTGGAATTGAATACGGCGTAAACAGCGCGCAAGTTAGCACCCAACGCACTAGCACCGTTGAAAGCCTGCCAACCGAACCATAGCAGTGCAGTGCCGAGTGTTACAAGAGACACGTTGTGAGGTCTAAAATTGAGGAGCAGTTTCTCTTTTCTGCGACCGAGAACAAGTGAGTAGCCCAGAGCGCCGAGACCAGAGCCGATCTCCACGGGACCTCCACCGGCGTAGTCAAGAACACCCCATTTGTATGCCCAGCCGTTCGAGTTCCAGACCCAGCAAGCTAACGGGCAGTATACGATAGTTGTCCAGACAAAAGCAAACACTAAGGCAGGCAACAGGCGGCCTCGTTCGGCGACAGCGCCCATAATGATGGCCATTGTGACACAGGCAAACATGCCTTGAAAGAGCGCAAAGACGAGCTCAGGGTAAGTAGAGTCCGCGGTACCGAGGACGTTCTTCAGACCAAATCCGTCCAGGTTGCCGATATAGCCATTCGTAGCGGTGCTGGAGAACGCCAGCGAATAACCCCAGAAATACCACTGGAAGATAACGACAATAGCTCCCATGAAACAAGCCCAGATCATCGACAATGCGGATTTGCGGCGCGCAAGGCCAGAATATAGGAAACCCAGGCCAGGTACCATAATAAATACCATTGCGGATCCAACAATCAGGTAGCTGGTGTCGCCAGAGTCGTAGCCAGTAGTGACATAGTTGACGTCGCCCGAATCGGCCATTGTCTATGTAACGAGAATGTGTAGTTAAACAGGAAAGATTGAGAAGTGAGTTAACTAAATGACCAGAAGGGAATGATTTCAGAAGCTCTAGTTCTAGTTTTTCCCAGAGAATACACGAATTTCAGTGAAATTGGCCTTTTCGAGGATATAGTGACGGGAAGTCCGAAGTAGAGGGAAAAAAATGAGGAAGGCAGACAGAGATAGCAACAACCACAACCAAAAAAGTCTTCTTTGTCTGTCAAATGCGAATGTTCAAAAACAGCCGATTGAGGCAACTCAAGTTTATAAGAGAATAAAGGATCGCTATGAAATCTGGAGATCGCAAGAACCGTTAGGGAGAAAAAAAAGGCGAGGGTCAGTGGTGTATGTTTAATTTATATTCCGAGGAGTTGGTCTCGAACTTTAATTACGGTCAATCTGGTTTTTTCCTTTTGTTCGGACGTCGCACTGACTCAGTAGAAATGATTCATTGATCAACGAAAATATTCTATAGAATAATCCTAAAATCCTAATTTTAACAAGAATTCCTTTATACAGTAATACTTAATACGAATAGTCCTATATGAATGGCTACATGGAGAACTTTCATCTTTTTAGTCTTCATACCGTAGATAAGCCAGTTGTCTGGTATTGGGCAGTTCATCATTTAAAGTTTCCAATTTCAACTTTACTCATTGGCTAGATATCGTCACAAAACTCTAGATAGGCAAGCTTATTAACCTTATTTTTCTAACATATGATCGCTCTTCCTTTGTACTTTTGCTTGCTAGCATTCACAGTTTCGGGCCTGCTGCCCACGAAAACGTCCAGAGCTCGTAATTTAGTGGTCATCTCTCACATGACATGCCTCCAGACCTGAGTCTGCCCTTGCACAACCAGTTGGACCCTGGCTTTCACTCAACTTCACCCCTGTTTGCCTTTGCAATTAAAGTTCACTTCGAGAGGCTCTCCTCCTATCAGGCTTCGATCTGCCGTTCTTCGATGGACTTGTGCTTACCGTCAAAAATCTCACCTACCCGCCATTTTCAGCTTCTTTTTAACTTATAACGGCTAATTTGAACGCGCGCGCATATTTTTTTCTTGAACTTTTGAAAACTTTGTAACTAAATCGCGTGTCAAGAGAAAATTCACTGAAAATTTTGAAGAAAATATCAACAAAATGAAAGAAGATATCTCGGATACATAGGTAAAGTTTAACTTTAAATTTTGCCTGAATAATATTCTCTCCATTTTTTCTTACTAAAATTTTTTCGCTCTCCACGATATTCAATGGCGCCAGGACCTCCACAGGATTCCATTGAGAACATTTTAGCAATATCTTACACATACAGCCTTGCTGCAGACACAGCTTAAAGTCTACCTTGCATCCGCCCTTATCTTAAGATCCTGCGTCACACGACACCGAGAACACAAGCCTCAAAAACCTTATATGAATTTAAGGTTTCATGATGCTCATAGATCTCACTCTGAATAGCAATGCAGCTGCGCTTTTCACCAATAATTCTTCTCATATAACTGCGTTTATACTAGCCATATTTTCTATGGTTATCAGTTATATTCCCTGTAGTTGCTATACTGCGTCTTGTGCAGTATGTCCTGAGGCAACTGAGATACATAGCCCTTTTCTTGGCAATGCAGGCTCAAATGGTATTAAAGTTTTCGTGATATCGTCCTCGGAGGAAATCAGGGTATTGCAGAATTCAATCGTCATGCATCGTAATCATTAAATCAAAGGATATTAGATTATAAATCGCTCGTAAAACTGTTAGTCACTTAGATCTGATTGCAGAAATCTGCATTCTGCCTTCTCGAACAACATGATTCAGCATCTCTTTAGCTCCTTTGTCCACTAATATATGCTTATCGTCAACGTACACTACCGACGTCTGTTCGTATCGGAATCGACGTACCCAGCTTCCCTCTATCGGTTTATTCAGCACCGATCGAATCACATCGACAAACATATACGTCGGCAGGATCAAACTCGTCTGAATGTAGACAGGCGTATTGAAGAACTTAAACCCTTTCCGTATTGCCTCGATTCCGTCCGCGTTCGTCCATGCGCTCAGCGCCTCGTAAATAAAACTGCCAGGTATAAGCACAGAGGAGCATGGCTTGTCGAACAGTATAGAACATGCCGCATGCTCGACGTGCGAAACCTGTAACGGCAATCCACGGTTGTACACGATATTATCCTCGCCGTTTAAGAACGGCGTAAACAGATCGTCTCCTATATGTCCACTCAGGTACCCCACTCTGAATACGCTGAAGGAAGCGCTAGTAGCGTCTAGTTTGCGGGCCTCAAGCGCCTTTTCTGCAATTATAGCTTCGGCGTCCAGTAACGCACGTAGGTGTTGACTAGTGTCGCTGGTGTTCCTGGTTCGCAGTCGTTCCTCAGCGTCTTTTTCATTTGTAAATTGTACGCGATTTTTGTATGAAAACGGTAGGAGCCAGTCGCTGACAGAATTGGGCCGCCGCAGGGCGTCGTTCGAAGACACGAAGACTATCGCATGCGGATCGCACTTGATAACAGACATCAATGCCGGCACGACGTCTCTGCCTGCCAAGTCCGATGCCCGTTCCTTGTAAAAACACGTAACGTAAACTCTGGAATCTTTAATTATCTTTTGTGTTTCACTAGATTCTAGACTGCTGAATTTGACGTGCACCCATTTGACTCCATGTTTAAGTAGATCGCCAGGCGGTTTTTTCTCGTCCAGCACATACAAATCGATATCTTTCTGCGTCAGAAGGACAATTCGAGCAATCCATGATCCTAGAAAATCAGATCCTCCTAATATTACTATTTTACTTCCAAGATCGCCTTTCAAACTAGTCAAATCTGGTACCTCACTAGCATCGCCACTCGCTAGCTCCAGTTTCCCCACCAATTGGTCATACACTCTATGTATAGCTATATCACATATTGTCACATAAATAGCGACGATAATAATACATAGTCCTGCTATAATTGCGATCATAGCGGCCAGCAGCAGTGGCTGTCGAAAGGTAGGTCTATTGGGACCTGACCGTTTTCGAGTACCCCACCATCTTCAGGAAAACCTCTTCCAGGCTGATCGGAGCTACTGTCAGTACCTTCGCGCCTATGGATTCCTTAAATGCAGCCATTTTAGACAACAGTTCACCAAGACTTTCAATTCGCACTGAGAACTTGAAATTGCCGCTCCAGCAGCCGTCATCAATAGTGTTGGCAGCAGTAGACGACCCCGACTTACTATGCACAGAATGCTTAGCTCCTTCAGAACCCCAAGACACAGACAGTTTGTCGGTAATTGTCAGTAAACTGTCTTCCGATGGCATAACTGGACTCTTCACGTATCGATGGTCGTCAGTGATATCATCCATCTGCACGTCCATGCCTAAATTGAGCTTAATCCATTCCATGATAGCAAAAGCTTCACGTTCGCAGGAATTAGGCGCACTGTTAAGCACTCCTTCAATATGCACCCATTTTCCAATAGAGTCTTTCAGTTCGTCAATGGCTCCAATGCCTAACACTCTCTGAGCCATAACAGCAACCCGTGAACATACGGCTTCCGCTTCCTCCATAGAATGTGTCGTCAGCAAAATCCCTTGTGATTTCGAAATTCCTTGCAGCACGTGCCACATGTTTCGCTTCGCAAACGGATCCATTCCTGAAGAAGGCTCGTCAAGCAGTAGCAGCTCCGGCTTGCCCATTAATGCAATACCTAAAGACAACCGTCTTTTGTTTCCTCCAGATAACTCGCTCACCATTCGGCTGCTGAATTTTTCTAGTTGTACAGTCTGCAAAATACTTGCAATCTCAGCTTCCCTGTATGATTTAGGGACCCCTTTCACTATACAGTAGTAGTTCAAACTTTGCAGCACATTCAACGAATCAATAGCATTGAACTGAGGACATACTCCAATACTTTGACGTATTAGAGAAATATTCGAAGCGCAACTCATGCCATCGAAAAATATAAATCCGCTGCTAGGCTTCAACTCTCCACGAATCATCTCAATCGTAGTAGTCTTTCCAGCACCGTTAGGTCCAACTAATCCTAAAACTTCGTTCGGGCTTAAAGAGAATGTGACATCGTCCACAGCTAAGTTCTTTCGGAACTTTTTGTATAAATGTAACAACCGTAGACCATTCCGTTTCTTAACGCCCATTTGGATATCGTTAAAGTCTTGCTCCACCTTAGCTACTTCTTCTGGTACTCCAAATCCTTCTTGAAATTTCTCAGCGTCTTTAGCAGGTTTCTTAAACCTGGAAAAAGACACAAATCGCAGCGTCTTGGTTTCCCATAGCAGGAGAATAAGAACATAGATAACCAGTTGAACAATAAGATAGAGAATCTGCTGTCCGTAAACCATGATATCACCTCCCCTGTCGCTGCCTCGAGAAAGAGTACATCTCATTCCAAAGACATTAAGGGAGACAAAAAACGCACGCAGCAATGAGCAACTAGGACTGAGAACTGTGAGCGTAAAGGACAATATCTTGACATAATTGTCAATGGAACTGCCAGGTGCATAAGTGAAAACACATAAATGCGCCACTAAAAATATTATCAGTGCTACCGCTTGGAAAACGCATGCTACAGCAAAAGCTGAAATCCGCGACGACACAAATAATGATATCACATAAGAAAAAGCGGTGGAAGCAAATCCAAACAGCGTGAATATTAGAAACAGAAACCCAATATCATAAAAAGCATCAGGTTTTATTGCTGCAATACATATAGTAGAAGCAGCAGCGATAACAAGTACTGGTATGGCATCAAATAAGAAGTGGCCCAACCATAACGGGAAAACCATCATACCGTTTGAATATTGAAAGGCTCTAACACCTCTCAGCCTTTCTGTAGTTGGATATAAAGATAATATGGCAGGGTATGCGGCAAATGCAATACCAACGTACATCAAGAATTGCAAAATATCGCCAATGGTAGGAATCCAAGGTCCAGATATTAGTTTAACATTAGTGGCAATCAACTTCGTTCCATTAGCTCGGACGTTTGCAAAGAGATTCTCAATTATCGGCGCATTCATTACTTTATCAACAAAAACGTTGTCACCGTCAAGTTGAAAGGCAATAGCGGGAGGATCGAGGTAGAAGCCACCGGGTGTGATCTTGTTATAATTTGTAGTTATCATATCCAAAAACTCCGCATAAGTAGGAACTAGTTGCATATGAGATATTAAAGAGTTTCTTTCGGCAATAGGAGATTCGTTCAATGGAAAGTTGTAAACTGTTGTCAAGTAATTCAAGAAATTGGTTACTTGGTCTTGAGTTAACATGGAGAAGTTCGAAGAAGGTCCGACAAGAACATTAGCTTTGTCATACTTATCAGCAAAATACTCAATTGGTGGTGAAGAGTAATACAAATTGTCCGAAATGAGAGGACACGTATTGCCTTTGTAATCTCCAATGAAGCTTGACAGCGATACAGCAATAACGACAACTGGCAAAGCAATCATCAGAAAAGTCATGAACCATGCAAGTCGCAACATTATGGTTCTTTTATAAATCATTCCGTAGACTTGGTGGAATATAGTAGGAACAGGGAACGCACGAACTTGTGGAGAAGAGTCCAAGTTCTCGTTTAAAGACGTGTCAGAATTAGTGGCTTCTGCTTGAAACAGTTTTCGAGATCCAGAAACACTCAATGGTAAACATACAGAGGGTTCAGAACCAGAAACTAAACTCAAGTAAGAAGTTTCAAAGCTTGGAGACTCTAAGTTGTACTTAACTCCGTGAAATTCCAGGTTTCTAATGAAAGCTCCAAGCTTATCAATGTCTGTAAAACTTTTCGAAGTCCTAGACCCGTTATCGGAATAATGCACAGTGTAGAATCCTCCATATGAAGCTTTAAGATCAATTGGCGAGCCTTGAGCAGTTATGCGTCCATTGGATAGAATGACGATATGATCAGAAAGAGTTTCAGCCTCGTCAAGAAACTGTGTAGTTATGAGCATAGATGTTTTGCCATGTAATCGCTTTAAAATATCCCAGATCTTGCGACGCGATACAGGGTCGAGTCCAGAAGATACCTCATCTATGCAGCATAGTTTTGGATTGCCGATTAGCATAATAGCCAATTGGAGTTTTCGTTTTTGGCCGCCGGACAAGTTTCGAACTGCAACATCCAGCTTAAAATCCAGATCACAATCTTTGCATATGTTTCTTAATTCCTCAATCAGAGAGGAGCGGGGAACCCCTTTTATATTGGCCCAAATAAGGAGATTCTGATATGTGGATAAGTCATGAAAGAAGACATCAGCTTGTGGGCAGAATCCAATAGAAGCCGGTTCATTCAGTGTGACGTAACCGGAGGAAAGAGGTTGCATGCCCGCTAAAATTTCGAGAGTTGTAGTTTTCCCACTGCCATTAGCTCCTATAAGTGTGACAATATCACCTTGGTAGAGGTCCATACACAAGTTATCTACGGCGGTAACCTTTGATCTACCATATAGAAAGCAGGAAAAGAAGCGCAGAATTGGCGATGTGGTGTAGCTCTTGATGACATTTCTGAATTCAACAGCGTTCTTTTGTTCCGGCATAACTTTGTATTTTATGCTGCGGCCATAGAGAATATATTCGAAGAAGGATGCTAGAGCATAGAAAGCGAAGATCTGGCATGCAGCTATGACAAAGAAGTATATGCTTTGAATACTGTCGTCAGTAGCAGAAGTATGGGTAAGGTTGATTGGCCGTCTACCGCCTTCCCATCTCGATGCGTTTTGAACGAAGTAGACGTAGTTCATAGCGGGGAAGATTCCGCTAAGGATATATATGAGGACGTTATCTGAAGTGCCGGAGACATTGGTTTGGACGACACACATGACGCCCGTTATAGCCATAAGTCCAGAGACGACGATTCCAGAGTACTGCTGATTTTTAGAGAAGAATGAGCTGATGAAAAGGGTATTAGAAACTAGAGCAAACCCGACTAGTATATGAAAGATGATAGGGATAGCACCATTGGTATTAACCCACAGCAGGCGCCAGAATATGATAGAGACACCGATCCAGGAAGGCAAGTAGAGAGTAGAGTATGCGGTAAAGTATGCAAACAGTCGAGAGAAGCGCAAGCAGCCCATAGTCTGTAACAAAGCGGAGATACCTTCTTCGCGGTCACTAGCCATGTGGGAGGCTAGATGGTACGCGACACCGAGAAAGCAGGTGATGAATGCGGGCGCGATTATGCGGTCAATAGCACCAAGATACTGCACTCTCATATTTGCTTCTCTTTGTGAGGGGGAGTAGGAAGTGTAGCCGATTGCGATAGGGTTAATGTAGTCTGCGAGGATAGCTCCGTCTACGGCGATCTGGAGCGGGAGGACGTTCTGTTCAACGTCGCTGCGATGGTTAACGACGTCGATCATGTAGTCTCCTGAGTTTGGACGCAGGGAGTAGTTGTATAAATTGAGATTCGAATCGATATTGTGCCATTGGAGGGCGCCGTAGCAGGTGGAGGAGCCTCTTATATTCTGTTTACAGGCAGTGACGAGCTCCTCCTCGGAGTGGACGACGACGACCTGCTCGCTGGGGATGCCCTGGAAGGCCGCCGAGACAATGAGTGCTTCCTCTACGGGTGGCGTGGGCGATGAAGGGTAGTAGACTATTATTCTGCTGCCGACGGCCTCAGCGAGGGTAGGGCCAGGCGTTGCTGAGCCTACACCGTATGTGCCAGCGGGCATGTAGGAGAATAGCTGCGAATACGCGATCAACAGCGCTAATGCTATAGGCAATGCGAGCGCTCTAATGATTGTCCAGAACCACGAGTTCGCAAACCCGAGCCAGTGGCGCCGGTAGAGGCCTGCGACCTGGTGTGGTACCTTCCGCAGAATCATGATGTAAGAGCAGCAGCAAAGGCGGCGATAGATTGCGGGCTATAGTCTGCGAGCGAGTACGCTTCCAGCGATTTACCGTCTGTCCAAGTAACTGAAACGCCCAGGGACCCACCGACAGGGGTCTAGTCTCGCAAAATCTGTCTACGCGCGAGGGTAGAGGTTTTCGTAAGGGCGTAGAGGGTAGGCAACACAAACAGCTTTGGTAGTTCGCCCAAATAAGGTTTTGGAGTTGTCCAATCACACACCACAATTTGTCGCGAGCATAAAGTTCTTTTTGTTTGTTCCGTCAGACTGCCTCAATTGTAGTCGGGGCGCACGCAGACAGCAATATGGCAAACAGCAATGTGGCTGAATGCGGGTTCGCGAGTTCGCAGGTTTGCGGGTAAGACCGAAACAACCCGCAAATAGATCGTGCGATCATTCTCACTAGCCGTACGAAGCAAGAATGTGAACGTGCTAATATGGTATATAGGGTTAAGGGTACTTGCTAATCAGCCACACTATTCCCACATGCAGCGCCAGTCGATCGCGAACAACTGCACTATGTAAATAGACAACGAGTATGTCGATAGACTTAATAGTAATTGTTCTCTAGACATATTGGCCACGGTTCAGTGAACAGTTGGCAGCGTGAGACACACCGTAAGTAACAGTATTGGCATCACCTTGCACCAACTACATGGATCACGAGGTCAAACAATACTGATAGTATCAAATGAGACAAGAACATTGCCAGTGTAATCAGTACGTTTATCATCGTCTAGAACAGATCAATTAAGTATTTTGAGAACAACAACATGAACATTAACATCAACCAAGGTCCAGCTCATCTGCTATCGGTGTGTCCGCTAAATAAGGAATCAAACACCCTGCGCCGAGTTGATCTAATAGAATTTCTATCGAAACACAACATCACTATATCACCTATAACCACGTAAACCTCACTGTCAGTATTAACAGGAGAAACTGCAACGGATTCCAGAGTGTTGGTTCTTCTGTATAGAACATAATTTCGCAAACAGTCTTTATTACTCATTTCTCCATGTACCATGGCCGAGACAAGTAAGTCTTCGTAGTATCCCCAGACATAGCTGCTAAGGGGCTTGCGATGAGCAGTTTCCTAGAGCTTATTTTGAAGCAAGCTGAATAACTATAAAACTGCACAATGAACGTATGATACTGGCTTTAAATATATTTACTGAACATTTGCGCGAGTACAAGGAGATGTCAAGGGCGAAATAGAGTTACGTTGTCTTTATATAGACCAATAAATTCGCTAGGTCAAAAGCTAGTCTTGTTTTAAGTTTGTTTTGCATGCGATTGATAAACTTAATCTCTTCTGGGACAGGAAACATTGGTATTTGAGATGCCTCTTATAGAGTAGTTCTAGACAAGCAAGTAATCTAGATATAAGCAATTCAGCATTAAAAATTAGCTGTGCGCTTTGCAACCTGGAAATCAATCAATCCTGTGCAGAATCGGCAATAACGAGCGATAGAGGCTGCCTCGTCTCTGTGATACCATGACAGGCCGTTCCGCCGATAACTTGATGAAAGCTTAACAAAGGTTAGGGTATACCCAGGCGAAGCTCGTATACAACACAAGTCACTATTGTATACCCTAACGCGAGTTCCTAAAATAGACAGACTTGTTTCTATTGGTCAATTTAAGGAATAAAGTTATCCACCTGAACATTCTGCGCGAAGCGGTTTGCAAGCAGGCCTTTAAGGGCCCACTATTCTGTGTAGCAGCGTGCCTGCAGAGGCAAAAATAACAACACTGTATAGCCATAAACACTCCAAAAAGAATTTCAGCTTAAATAATCGTGTCAGCGGCATCAAAAGATCAGCAAACCCCAAGAATGTTGCGTTCACGGACTAAATACCGCCAGCAATCTGCCCTACTCCCAACCTTTAAGGTCACGTGCAACTCGCGTTTATACCTTGTTTCTGTTTCTCCCCAAGCTATCTAGCGTGACAATTGCCTTGTAGTGCCCACCATGGAGGCACCCGCAGCTACAATGTCGCACAATACAAATACAGATATGCGCAATATGGTCATTCGCGTATCTTATATGGTAGACGGCTCGTCGGATGCGCTACTGCAGGCCCGATCTCGCCAGCAGGTACCTGTTAGAGTCGTACAAACAACAATGCCTGATACCGTCTCTCCGTCTTTGTTTGGTGTTTTGGAACTGAAAATTTGCCTCAGAACCATACTCGAGTCTAGCCCGGAACTTAATACCGGCTCCATAGCCGACTATTCCGTCTACGTCGAAGACTGTACCGAACCTGGCGCGCCTATGGTCGGTCACGGCTCTATACTCGATATTCTCGCTGATGGCTGTTCCACTCTCATATGCGGCAAGGTCACAACAAACCATATGGCCGTGTTTGTTGGTGGCTCAGCAGAATCGCTCTCTGTTCGCTTAAAGCTCAGACCGCTTTTCTCACATGCAGACTCTTTCGATAACAAAAATTCAGTCATTCCTTCCCCCATTCCAAGCTCTATACAACCTCTACAGAGCAGACATATATCTGTGTCAAACACGTTCGGTGGCAATTCCCCCTCAAATTTCTGGAGTCCCTTCGCCTCCTCAATTAACTCCGCACCACAGCTCCCGATAAGTCAGCACGAGTCCCCCAATAATCAGCCCAGCCCTTATAGCACCTACACTCCGTTCACAGAGACTATACCGGAAGATGCCGTCCCATGCGACAATTCGAACGGCAACATGGGCACCAACAAAGGCTCCAGCATAAACGTCTCCTCGAATAATAATTCAACATCAGCATACGCCACGCATTCAGTTCCAGCTGCCGGCCCCGCGCCCAAAGAAGTACCTACAGTCCAGAGCTCTGCTAATACGGCCGCAAAACCAGCCGCTGAACCGCTTCCTTCTGCAAGCGACTCGTCCGAGAACGCTGCAGCGAGCACTATGGCCAAGAAAACCGGCAAACAGCCGAAAAAGAAATCTGCTAAGAGAACCAAGTCGCCAGATTCTAACGATTCTCCTTCTTCAAAGACAAGTAAAAGCCCCGAAAGTTGCGATACAGATGCAGCAGAACCAAAACCTAAGAAACGGCGCGGACAGTCAAATTCCAAAGGCACAGACGCTAATGGCGACACGGCTGCTCCAGCTAAAAGCCGGAAATCTACATCGGAAAAAATACGCGACAAACTGTACGCTGATATACGAGAAGGAAGAGTGCCGAGCTTTTGTGTCAACTGTGGCAACGTTGCACCTGCTACTTGGAGGTTTGTTAAAGCAATGGACCCCGAATCCAATGAAGAGAAAGAAGAGCGCTTTTGCAACCCGTGCGGTCTCTATTTCCAAACTCATAAACGCATGAGACCGTCACGTCTATGGGAAAGCGAGGCTGCGCTTCAAGGAACAGCGCGGACTATGAATGCCTCTACTTATGCTACACAACTAGCTACTGGTGATATAGTGTTGCAGGACACTAATGGGCCGATGTATGATAATACTCGCATGATCGTGAAAGACGATTCTTCTTCTAACAAGGAGCCTGCTTCGTCCCCTAGCACGCTTATCACCTCGACTGAGAGACCGTCCTCGCCTGTTGGACGCAGGGGTTTAGCGTCATTTGTTCATGTTGAGCACTCTGTTGGATCAGTGCAATTACCACAAGGTTTACTTAATAGCAAAGTTCCAGCCAGCGTGCTTGAACAGACACCGGTGCGACGGTCGCCGCGGTTAATGAAGAAGGCCAAAGATATAATGACACGAAGTGTATCTAAAGACGCCAAGGAGGGGGAACCGAATCAGAGTACGAGTAATGCTAGTGCTAATCCGAATGAATTTTTTGAGACAGCACAGGATTCGTCAGACATGTTTGATTTTTTGAAAACCCCCAAGAAAATGTCGCCGTCGGCTGCACTTTTCTTGACGCCGGGACAGTACCTTGCGCTGTCAAGCTCGCCACCAGATGAGTTTTGGCAAGACAGTCCGCGGAAAAGACTTGTTTTTGACAAATCAATTGCCAAAGGCAAGAATGCCGACTCCTCGCCGCCCACATTGACGACCAGCGAGGATACACTTCAGAACGTCACAGTTTCACCCAATAAGGGTATGAACGACTTAATATGGATGGCTGCTGCGATGTCGCCGTCAAAGAGCCACGACCAGACGTTTTCTTTAGGGTTTGACCAGTTTATGTCGCAGAATTCATGAAATTCATTACTACGAAATGCATCTGATCAACACGAAAACAATATTTTGCATTTTTTTACAAGCCGGCGACTAATACGCTTAATATACTACACCGTCTTCACGTATTTTTTTTTCCTAACAGCATGCATTTGCCACCCATCGCTTCTTTCGCAGTATCGCGCCATCAAAAAATCTCCGGCAGCTTCTCGGACAGTTGGACGACAGCGTCGACGAGTTTTTCGTCTATGTCGGTGCCTAAATTATAAGCCTCCACCAGTCTGAGCATACCACCATTCATATGAGAGTATCTAGTGAGTACTTCAAAAAAACTGCCTTCTTCTAGTTCGATCTCGGCCGATGACCAGGCTACTTTGATGGGGCCGTGCGCCTCAAGTTCCGCGACTTTCTCCGACGTGTTTGACGCGTCCACTTTCAGCACGCGTCCAATAATGCGTTGCATCGCACCATCGCTCTTGATCACAGACGATGCATTTACGCGCGGAATTGTCTCGCCGCTCATGTTGTCTGAGGTGTAGTCGACGCGCGTTGTTGTTTGCTGCTGCTACGACCTGCAAGTCGTCAGGGTTAGGGGTTAAATGTTGTACTTGTGCGGGCACGACTGGTCGCTGAGCAGCTTCAAAAACGATAGCAGCAGTAGATGTGCCTGAAACGCAGGCCGTATTAAATCATTAATGCAAAATCGATAATTCAATAAAACAGGCAGGCCTAGTGGCGAGACGAGGCGCGGCAAGGTGAAGATGCACGGTGCGATAACCTCAGGGTAAGTCACGTGCCGCGCAAATGTTTTTGTCCCACCCCAGTCTGCCAGCGAAAATTTCACTTGTACCAGACCGGTATTCAAAAAAAATGTCAGGAATAATTGAAAACCGTCTATTTGTGCGTCCTTTGACGCGATCGACTACTCAGTCTACTATCGAGGATCTGTTTGGCCCGTACGGTCCAATCACTGAAGTCAGGGTTTTCCCTACTTTCTGTTTTGTCGAACTCGAGTCAGGCGCTAAGGCCACCGAAGCTATCAATGCTCTGGACGGTACCTCCTTTGAAGGCGAGACGCTTCAAGTGACGAACGCGAAGTCACCCACCGAAAAGGAGTCTCCGATGAGGACGTCGTACCGTATTATTGTCAGCGAGATGCCCGAGGGCGTCGACTGGAGAGACCTCAAGGACTTTGCCCGTCAGGCTGAAGTGAAGATCGGGTTTGCTGATGTCGACGTCGAAGGCCGCGGTATTATTGAGCTGCTCAACCAGGAGGATCTCGAGACTGCGTTGAAGACGCTCGAGGGCAAGCAGTTGAAGAACGGAGACGTTGTATTGACCGAGGACCACGAGGTTCCTGAGGAGATTCGCCTTCGTCGTAACCGATCCAGGTCGCCTCGCCGATTTGGCGGCGGTGGTCGTGGACGCGGCGGTTTCCGCGGCGGGTCTCGTGGACGTGGAGGGTTCCGTGGTGGACGCGGAGGACGCGGAGGGTTCCGTGGTGGCGACCGCTACGATCGCTTTGATCGTCGCGAGCGCGATTACGACCGTTATGACCGTCGCGATCGCGACTATGATCGCTACGACCGCCGTGAGCGTGATTACGACCGCCAAGATCGTCGAGACCGCGACTATGATAGCTACGATCGTCGAGACCGTGACTACGATCGTCGTGACAACGACCGCGAGTAAGATCGCAGCAATTAAGAGCAGGCTGACCAATTTTTTGAAGCCAATGTGCCAAAGGCAAAGCAAGTCTGTGCATGGACGAGTAGGTTTTGCGTTCGTTTGCGGACGGAGAAATTATTGTAAGATTGGACAGGGTGATTCTTTGTTTTTTTAATATTTTGTTGTTGTGATTATTAGGATCGGACGAGTAGGATAACTGAGCGAGTAGGAGGCACAAAAGGCACAGAGGGCACAGATGACAAAAAGAAGTAATAATGTACATAATTGCCGGACACAAGATACTCAAAAAAATGGCTGGAATTATTTAGTTTCATGAAAAGGCTTGGATAGACGCGGGCGGGATTGTCATTGGTTATGAAACGGTGCAGCAGTGAGATGACGCGGACTCTGCGCCAACAAGGAGAGATGTGCGAGTTGCGATCTCGAAGACTTCGTCGACGGCCTCGCCGGTGAGTGCAGAGCATTCGTAGTAGCCACGGGCGCCGATTTGGTTAGCAACGTCCTTTGCGGTAGCTGGATCTACGAACTTAAGGCTTTTCTTTCGCATTTCTTCCTTTGCGATTGGATCAGAGCGCAGGTCGCGTTTCAGGCCGACAAGAAGACAAGGTACACCGGGACAGAACTGGTTTACCTCATTGATCCACTTGTTCGAGACGTTTTCGAGCGAGTCGGGGTTGTCAATAGCAAAAGCAATCAGAATGCAATGAGACTGGCCATATGAGAGCGGTCGTAGCCGTTCATAGCCTTCTTGACCTGCTGTGTCCCAGAGGGCGAGTTGAACGGACTTGCCGTCGACCCTGCAATCAGTGACGTAGTTCTCGAAGACAGTGGGGTTCTAGAGTTAGAAGCGGCAAAAGCGGCACAAATGGGGGTAAATTGAGTACTTACGTATTCCTATGGGCGTTAGTAGAGCACAGTAGTAGAGGCACAATAGCATGAGCGATCATAGCATAAGCAATATTTACCTGAGGGAACTCGCCAACGGTGAAGACCCATAGCAAAGAGGTCTTGCCACAGGCGCCGTCGCCAATAATAACAATTTTGCGTTTTATGGCTGCTTCAGACATCGCGAGGCAGGCAGCAGCGCGGACAGCTGAAACAGGCGCTGGTAGGTGAAGCAGACGAGTAAGTGCTGTTGGTCACTGGGTTTGGTGGTTGGTGAGTGGTGGTTGGGTGGGGTCTGGGAGTGAAGGCCTCCTATTGGACAGTTCAATTTTTGCCTTTACCACTCACACGCATCAAGCGAAAAAGGACCCGGACCAGGTCAAGTTTCCAGCAGAGAACGGGCTTTCAGCGAATAACAGGTGATTTGATTTTGAAAGAAAAACCTGCTTTGACACCGCAAAAGTGCAAAGGATCAATTAAAAACAACTAGAAAGAAGTCACGTGCTACCGTGTTGTCCTGTTGAACGTACCTGCAGCAGCCAAGTAAAAAAAAGTCCCCTCTCCTCAGTGCATGGACCGTCACTGGCCGCGTCCAGACAGCCAAACGCCAATGCCCGCTAAATCCGCGAATGGAGCAGGTGCCGCCACCGCCACAGGAAAGAAGAAAAAGAAACGATCCGGCCGTAAACAGGAAATCACTACTAAAGACGACAGCATATGGGACACTTCCAGCCACGAGGAGCAAGAACGTATACGTGAGTTCTGGCTGGGTCTCAGTGAAGCTGAACGTAAAGATCTCGTCCAAATCGATAAAGAAACTTTCAAGGAACAGCTCTCTATGGAACACACAAACCTCTGCCCTTGCTCTGTTTGTGGCCGCAGACGGTCACTCATGCAAGGCAGTCTGGGGTCCATCTACGACTCCTTCTACGACGAGATATTCCCTCCCGCTGCAGACAGACACCCCACTACGGCGACAGACGTCTCACACAAGCGTATCAATCCCCTGCGTGCGGATGCAGATGCTAACGACGACGCCGACGCCGACGCTGAAGCCAGCGGTAGCGGCTCAGTAAGCCCGCCTGACGGGTTCGACGATTTCACATCTGCCCTCACAATGACAGACGGCGTCCTCACTATTGCCGATGACCTGCTCCAGAATAAGGGTCTTAAATTGATAGAAATGGTGGACCAAATATCGTCCAGGCGCGCATACCGCCAGGAACAGTACGCCGACGATGATTACTACTACGATGATGACGAATGGGCTCTTGACGAGGAAGAGCTGGATGACGATCTTGCCTATGATGACGATTACCTAGATACAGACTCCCCTGCAGATACTATATCTTCTGAGGAAGCGCGTCGAATGTTTTACATATTTGTTGCCCGCATTCTAGAACAGCGTGTCCTCGCTGCCTATCGCAAAAAGGTGACTGCAGAAAGACAAGCGAAGCTGCTCCAAGAGCTCGAAGACGAGAACAAGGAGCAAGCAGAACGCGCGGCAAAACGTGCTCGCGAGCGCGAAAGGAAGAAAGAGAAGAAAAGGTTGCAGCAGCAGCTTGCAAAAGAGGAAGAGCGGTTACGCCAGGAGGCAGAAGCAGCTGAAAAAGCGAAACTCGAAGCACAGGAAGCCGAAGAAAGGGCGCTCCAAGAGCAGAAATGCAAGCAAAAAGAAGCTGAAGCTGCGGCTGCAAAGGCCTTAGCTGCGCAGAAGGAGGAAGAAAAGAAAGCTC
This sequence comes from Tortispora caseinolytica NRRL Y-17796, assembly GCA_001661475.1. Taxonomy (NCBI): domain Eukaryota; kingdom Fungi; phylum Ascomycota; class Trigonopsidomycetes; order Trigonopsidales; family Trigonopsidaceae; genus Tortispora; species Tortispora caseinolytica. Next base: position 2,449,328 of record KV453842.1, read on the forward strand.
GCGAAGAGAAGTTACTTCGGGAACGTGAACAAAACAATGGAGACAAGAAAGCAAGCGAAAACAAATCACGGCGAGAACGTGAACACAAAGAGCGTGAAGAAATTCTACGTAAACAGCAGCAGCAGCAGCTCGAAGAGAAGCATCGCAAAGAACGCGAACAAGCTCTTCGAGAATTGCAACGAAAGCACGAGGAGAAACAACAGAAAGAAACCGAGGCCACCTTGAACCAGGTTGAAGATGACAAACAATGGAGAAAGGTTGAGAATCATTCACGCAAGTCTGAAAAAGAATCCACACGAAACAACGCCGATGGAGTTCTTAAAGTAGAAGAAGATGGGGGGAGAGAAAACGCAATTCAGGCGCCACAAGGCTCGAACCGATCACAACTAAAACCTCCTCTGAACCCAGATGACCCCATAGGTATGCGGCGGCGAGTTAGTGACCGCGATACGCAACGAGATTATAATCAGAGCCAAATTATTCACAACGAAAGGTCACATACTAGGGATGCAAAGGATGCTGTCAGACCTTCTTCTGTTCCTTTCCAAGTTCAGAAAGGTCCTCCTAACCACATTTCCGGCAGCTTAACGAATTCTCCAAACCTTTCTACAATCACAATGAGCGGAGACGCTTTGTTTCCTGGAAAGCCAGGAATCAGCGCTAGAATTAGCAGCCATTCTGAGAAACACAGGGCATTTATTGATGCCGATCCTCTTGCTGGGCCATTATCTGACTCAAACGCACACACGAAGAATCTCTTTATGCGGCGTGAAGGTCGTTCACGAGCTGCTGATCCTTATACCAACCCGATTAGCAATCTGACTGATTCTATGAATCGCAATACTTCTGCACATATCTACGACAATTTTCACACACAAGGCACTCCTCCTGGACTGTACCACTCTTCTGAAACGACACCGCCACCTGGACTGGGCTTTGTGCGGGCGAATTCTGGCGAACCGCTACTTCAGGCAGGGAACAAGGTCCATGGCCACGAAATGACGCGTCCTATTACACCATCGGGATCAGCATTCCGAGATATTTTTGCACACAACTCGAAAGCTATTCCACACGCACCGCAAGCACCACAAGCGCCGCACCTGGCCGCACCTGTCCAGTTTGCGCCTTCTCACAATTTGAATACTTCGCTGCCTCTTGACAATGGCGGCAGTTTAAGCGATGAAACTCGAATTGAGAGCGCTAGGATTGCTCTTCAACGCACAAGTCTTCTTGATACTGACGGTTTGAACAACCGACCGCTGTCGCATGCAGGTCCGCAACCTTTTGGACGTGGTGCAGTGAGCGCTGGCGGGCTTGGAGGTATAGGCTTACCCTCGAGAAGAGCCGGCAGCCCATGGTCGACCGGGCCTCTTACTGGCAGTTCATTAAGCGGACTTGATGTAGGTTCCGGAACCAAACCAGTATCTGATTTCTCTGGACTGAATGCGAGGATGGGAGGCAGTATATGGGGGTTCAATGCTGGCGCAATGACATCTGCTGCTGAGAAACATCCACGACAAGGCTCTTGGGCGAACTCGCAGAGCATGAGCGATGTTCCTTCTACGTCTCGAATTGGCGGGCCGTCTTCGTGGCGTCCGCCTGCTGCTCTTGAACAGGCGCAGGGCATTGACTTTGATTCCGCCGTCAAGTCCATCTTCCCCGTCGATGGGGCGAGCCTGAGCACGAGCGCAACGGTAGATCAGGAGAAGGCACGACAATCGCGGATACGACAGGCTGTTGTGAGCCGGTACGCCATGCTAGGCGGCAACAACCAGCTGACAGGCGGGTATGCTAATTGGCCGAAGCTGGCACAAGGCGTAGAAGCGTCATTGCGACGTACTGGACTGAATACTACAGCCGAAGAAGTGCTGCAAGTCTGTATTGATTCGAGCCTCGACGATGACGAGTTCCGATTTGATTTCCAACGAGACCCTGTGTCTAAACAGCTTTCAGTGAGCTGTGTTCCACGAAACTAATGCTTTTATTGTTTTACTTCATGTTAATTTGACGATCTGATACAAAACCTAACCTTAACCAACCACTACCACCACAAAGAATGGACATTATAGATGCAGAATTGAGCGGTCTAGCTTCCATAGACGAGCAGTATTCTACGGCTATTAAAAAACTGACTGAACTAGAACGCGACAGCTCGCTTATGGCATCGCAACTCAGCCGCAAAGTCGATATATTGTCGTCAATGAGAGCACGTATCCTGCACGAATCTGATCTTGTCTCTAGCGACATCAATGCACTGAAAAAGACTCCTGAGCTTAATATAACTAAACCTGCTGTTTTGAGCGAACTAGAAAAGCTCACAAAGGCCAAAGACCGCCTCGAACAGGTCATTGCGCTGCTCAATGAATGCGATAAAACTGACCCGGACTCTGTAGCCAGAACTCTGCCAGTATTCGCAGGTACGCCCGAGTACCAGAAACGTAAGGGAAATGTTGTCGAAGACCAGAAACAGCCCGACAGACAGGGACTCATGCAGCATCTGCGCGGGTGGCGAGGCTGACAGAGATGCTAACCACCAGCTCTATATGTTAGTTACCACTACATAGACTACTTGTGGCAATGTTCTTATTCTCCGTTACTCGTTATTTCTTATTCTCGCTGCTCCTTTTCCAGCTGCTATCCCAAGGAACGTTCGGCGGCGTATCAGTCGGAATGCGGATTTCGCGCGGGAACCGAACTGTTCGCGGCCGGGTAGTCGCCTTCTTAAACAGTTCCGGGCTCACCTGCTCTAAATCGTCGCACGCTTCCTTCATACACTCATACTGCACTTTAAGTGCATTCTCTCTCTCGCGCCTTTGTTCGCTCTTATAAAACATCCATGCCCGGTGTATAACGTTGTGCTTCACAAGGTCCTCTGGGCTGTACTTCAGCACCTTTGGAAGTTTTCTGTGTGCTGATAGCGCATACAGTTGCGCCAATATTCTTTGATCGGCTTGATTCGTGCCGCCTCGACTGCCTGACCGCGCACTTTTTTGTCTCACTGGTCCTTTTAACTGTGCGACCGCTTTAGGCGCACACCAGTTTCGACTGCTTAACCTCAGCATCTTTACTCTTTACGCAGCTCCCGCTTAACTTTGCAAACCAGCTGTCTTTTTTGCCACTAAATCACACAGGTACAAGGTTATTTACAATTGTCCGTCTTAAACGTCTCAGCTCCTTAAGTAACTGATCTTCGCGGAGTATCGGCAGCAGGAGAAGGTAACAAATATTTCAGTAAGGAGATATGCATGTTACTGTAGCAACGGAAACAACAATTACCAGTCTCAGCCTACGCCGTCGCTAATCTACAATCAGACCCTGTCTTGCTGTCAGATATGCAGGCGTCATATTTTTGAGTTTAATGTGTCACAATAGAACTATCTGACACAGAGAGTACACAATATTATCTGACATACGCTTGGAGACGCTTGATCGCGGCGCTCGCGATCATGTCACTGCTCTAGTCGTTACACGACGGTGTAACCTATGCGAACTGGTACCGTCTATCTAATGCTGTACACCCTTATACATGACATAGACCAAGCCCTAAAGGCTTGAAATGTGTTGTATAAATATTGCAGTTACACGCTCCAATCTGCACTATGAATTGAGGTAATGTCCTCATATTTCGTTGAACATCATGGCTTGTCTTACACACAAACACTTGCTGCTGCTTCTCAGCGGTTGCTTTCTGATTCAGAGCAGTCCACGGATATAGGCATAGAGCTGGATGTAGTGTCTGATTACTCAGACACTACATTATCTGAATCGAGTATTATTTTGCCTTGCGACCTGAAAGCAGCCATCAGTTCTCTGCCAGAAGCATCCGCTACCTATATAGGCATCAGGATGGCGCGGTTTCCGGCTGAACTGATTATTTCAATTGCCAGGTATCTCCCCGCAGCAATTGTAGATATTGCATATCGGCGGACGACCAATCAACTGATCCAGTCGAGCTTGTCATGTCCGTCGATATGGCAGAATCTCGCTGGCCGATTCTATGCATGGGACCAGTACCAGATAGCATTGGCGTCTGCTCGATACAGGACAGCGCCTCTGCCTTCATTTTTTAATTGCAAATTCATAGATTGCTTTGATTACATAACCCACAAGGGCAGCATAAGCTATGTTACGCCAGGATTGCGGCCGCTTGATGGCATGGACAACCTGTACTTGCTACCACACCCGGGGACGTACTGCGATATAACAGAAGATCAGTGCCAATGCAGAATGAACTTTACTATACCTGTTTCTAACCGACTGCACCGCGAACGGCAGATACTGGGCTGGATCTTTAGTGCTGCCGAGAAGGCCCAAGAGTTCGCAAGGTTCCGGTACGTAACTGCAGGCCTGAACCGTAGAATGTTGCACAAAAGGGCAGAGAAGATACTTGATACAACGTATCTATGTCGCACAATAGCTCTATATCCTTTGGAAATGAAAGAGTTTCTTGAAGGATACGTTCCGGACCGTATGAAAACAGATAAGCATGCTGCTACTACAGGCAGCCCGCGCGAACACACTGTACAACGGATAATGCGAACCGTGTATTCTTATTCTTTTGCATTGATTGGATACTACATGCTTTTCCCCGACGATCGATTAGTTTCTCGTTCTGCACGGCACGTGAAGACCCCGTCACTGCCGTGTGTAATTTCCTGGGCCCTTTGGATAGGTTCTGTTCGTTCTCAGTGCCCGAATATGCTGAATTGGCTATGGTATAATGGAGAATGTTATTTTAATTTGTTCTTCAATCCCATAGCGAATGAAGCCCGGAACGATTTGTATTTCAGCTACGTCGCGGGCCACCCGTCTAGTGAGCTTGAGATTGTCGAACGTGCGTCACTGATTGGAGATGTGCTGGAAGACTTTATGTCTAAGCATGCGCACAAATTTTCCAATATACTGTTGTATCCTATGTGCAGTATACTCGTATTTACGGCCTATGCGTGCATATTTGCGAAACTGTTGAAAATCATAGCGATACCATACCTGACGCCGTCGAAGGACATATTTGTTGGCTTGTACTATATTCAGAACTCGGCAGATTTAACTGAGGAAAAGTTTCTACAGCTTTCAGTGTCAGAGAATAATGCGGCGTGCTACTTGTCGTTTTTTCCACGCATCGACACGTATTGCTGCCGCCTGACGGAGACCATGCCACATCGTGTGGACTCTACCCCGTTCAATATACATAACGAAGTATGGATGAACGTTATACGAGGGTCAATCAACCCGCATTGTCTAGAAACTGTGCGCAAAGTCATTGAAGCACGACTGTCTGCGCTGTCTTTCTTCGAGAACGCGGCGTTTTAACTTACAGAACATGTCTTGCGCTCTTTCTACGCATTCAGCGCGCAGCATAAAAATAAATACATTGTATATACAAAGTAAAGTAATCAAAGCGCGACGAAGGCAGTGCCAGAGGAGGGGCGGGACTCGATAATCGATTCAGAAAGAGTCTTCTTGTCTATGTTCGGGTAGTAGACAGAGTAGTACTTGTCTTTGAAGGCCTTAATGAGCTTTTCGACTAGAGAGTCATCGTTAGGTAGCAGATGCACAGTGCAGCCGCCGAACCCGGCACCCGTGACGCGAGAACCAAGCGAGCCAGCCTCTTTCGCAATCGCGCACAATTGGTCGACTTCCGGACAGGAGTTGCAGACCATTGTGCGGCTGGATTCCTGTGATTCGTCCATGAGCTGGCCCAGAACCTCAAGCCGCGCAGTAGTCGAGAGTTCTTGAAAGAACTGGAGTACTCTTTTCGCTTCGGCATAGACGTGGACAGACCTCTTGTAAAGGCTCAAAGTGGTATACTCGAGCTTGGATCTCATGAAAGTGGCCCTGAGCTGGTCCACGGAAATGCCGCAGAGGTTAGCGGCCTGTTCGTCGGTGCAGCCATCCTGCGGGAAAAGCTTAGCGCAGATTTCTTCCATACTCGTCAAACGCTGGATCTGCTCTTCGGTAGATTTAGCGGGCGTCTTGAAGTGGGCGAGCTCGACTGCCCTTAGGGACGGACACCCGATGATGTTATCGTAGGGAACGTCGACGTTGAGGTGGTGGGCGAGTGCTGCTGCGGCGATTGAATCTTCTGCAACACGTAGGTTGTAATTGCGAGGCGCGGACTCAAGTTTGTCAGCGACGACGAGCGAGTGGGCGATAACGACTGCGCAATCGGGGAGTTTCACCGGGGTGACATTGATTGGGTGGAAATCGACGAGCAAGGCGTGGTCTTTAAGGCCATTAACGGAGGCTGCCTGGTCCATGCCGCCCGAGTTGACACCGACATGCTTTTCACACTGAATAGAGAGTTCTGTGAGCTGACGTTTGGTGACTGAGACGTTACCCGCAGTGAGTACGATAAGACAAGCGCAACAGACAAAAGCAGCGCTGGAAGACAGGCCGGAACGCGCGGGTACTTCGCCATCGACACAGACCTGCAGGCCGGTAAGTTTGAGTGCGTTTTTACTGGTCATGTACTGGTGTGCGACGATATGGCCGGCGATGAAGTAGTTGCTCCAATGAGGAGGGCCAATTTGGAGAGTTTCGGCGCTCAAATCGATATTAATTGCATCGAATTCCGGGTCCGTATTAAAAAGCTCAATAGTATCAGTATCGGTCGTACGATACGCCATAATAATATCGGGTTCAATCGCCATAGGGAATACTGAATAGTCCATGTAGTCAATGTGGTCACCTATGAGGTTGACGCGACCAGGAGACCGCAGAACGACGTCAGGTTCGTGGCCAAATTGCCGTTTGAACGAAGAAATAACATTCTCGTAACGTTTTTTAATGCGATTTAATGCGGAGGCAGAGTAAATCTCGTCTAATTTTCTTGTGGGGATGAGTTCGTCCATATTGCGCGATTTTGTCGAAAGAGATTTTGTCGAAAGTTAAGTTCCATAGTGGGGTGATTGGTACTACAAACAGCCCCACTGGTCGTTAATATGTATAATCGATAGGAAAAAACATTAAACCAATTACCAATGCAACAAAAAAAAGACTAGGTCATGAAATATTTAGGACCGTCTCCTCCCTCGGGGCAAGTCCAATTGATGTCTTGTGTTGGTACCTTGATATCACACGTCTTGCAATGAATACAGTTCTGTGAATTGATCTGGAACCTGACACCGAGCGGCTTTGATTCGTCCTCCACATATTCGTAAACACCTGCAGGACAAAATCGCTGTTCTACGCCCTTGTATTTAGGGTACGCTGCCTCAGTGTGCGCATCCCAGTCCTTCACGCGTAAATGTACAGGCTCATCTTCGTCATGCATAGTGCCTGTTCGTGACACAGAAGTCATAATATCAAAGCTGATTTTCCCGTCGGGTTTCGGGTAATCTATTTTCTTGTACTTATCGGCAGTTCCAGTCGACTCGGCGTCTGTGCAAGGGTGATGGAACGTCCACGGGACGCGTCCTTTCAGCAGCAGTGTGTCGATTCCTGAATAGATAATACCACCAATGTTCTTTAACGGGCTGTGGAACGACGCACGCACATTGCGTACAGCCTTTAATTCCTCCCACACCCACGATGATTTCAGTTTCTCCGGGTAGCTGTACAGCACAATAGGCGATTGGTTGCTGGTCTCGGCGGTGAGCGCATCAAATGCCGCTTCCGCAGCAAGCATACCGCTCTTCATCGCAGTATGTGATCCTTTGATCTTGGGTACATTCATAAACCCAGCCGAATCGCCAATCAATGCACCTCCTGGGAAAATAAGCTGCGGAATCGATTGAAACCCGCCTTCAATGAGCGCACGCGCACCGTAAGAAAGACATTTACCGCCCTCAAGAGTCGATGCATACAATGGATGATGCTTCATGCGCTGAAACTCTTGGTACGGCGAGATCCATGGATTCTTGTAGTCAAGTCCGACCACAAGCCCCACAGACACCATGTTCTCTCCAAAATGGTACATGAATCCACCACCGTAAGTCTCTAAATCCAACGGGTAGCCCATAGAATGAACGACTTTGCCCTTCTCAAACTTTTCCGGATCAATCTCCCATACTTCCTTTAGTCCAATTCCATAGGTTTGCGGGTCACAGTTCTTGCGAAGGTTGTATTTAGAGATAACCTGTTTAGACAGAGAGCCGTGACAGCCTTCAGCGAACATTGTGATCTTAGACCGGAATTCCATACCGCGTGCAAACGAGTCTTTAGGCTTGCCCTCTTTGGAAATGCCCATATCATTAGTCGCGATTCCTACTACAGCACCTTGGTCGTCGTACAGGATCTCGTTGACAGAGAACCCTGGATAGATTTCAACACCGAGCTCTTCTGCTTTTTCGCCAAGCCATTTAACATAATTGTTCAGAGATGTGATGTAATTGCCGCTATTATGCATAGGTGGCGGTTCAGGACACGGCAAAGTCATTTTCTTCGTTAGATACTTCATGCCCGAGCTTGTCACCGGAGTGAATGGTTCTGGTGGGTTGTCTTGCCAATCAGGCAGCAACTCATTCAAAGCGCGCGGCTCAACTACAGCGCCAGATAAAATATGAAGACCAAGTTCAGCGGCTTTCTCTAAAACGATCACACGTATCTCTTTGCCAGATTCAGCTTCAAGCTGTTTTGCGCGGATAGCCGCCGCCAGACCAGCAGGACCAGCACCCACAATGCACAAATCAACTTCATCACTTTCTCTGGGCTCATCTAAAATCTCCTTCTCTTCTGGAGTGATGTCGGAATAGAATCGCGCTTTAAAAGGCAGCCGCTGGAGAGTAGGCGTTGATGCTCGTGCTCGCAGGCTGACAGATAAAGAGGGTCTAAGCAAGGGAGCCGATCTTAACAAATTTCGTAACATAGTCATTATTCTGCTAAATCAACACTAAAAATGCAGAATCCTTCTTTAGACCTCCCCGATCCGTCCTTTTGTCTGATTATCGATTACTTCGTCAACGTCACGCTGCCTATATATATATATAGTTCTACAGCGCTTCTCTCCAGGAATATTTTTGGCCAATCACAGGCACTGTATTCCACGCTTCGCGGGGTACTAGCCGACCACTGACCTACGGCAACTCATCGCAGTGTCGGACTACAATCGGTCTGCCGCTGTATCTACCGCAAAATAATCTCCACATCTTAACTAATCTATAGATAACCAAACGTAAACAATAATTCCTATTTAACAGCCACTCACCGTTGTATACTTCAAATAAAGGCGTCTACAAGCTCCGCTAGGATCCCTATCGGATATATATACACCCTACACCCTAGTGTTACCGACGAATCTCACTAACTAGCATTGTTGCTAGGGGTTTTACAATGTTTTCAATTCCAACAGGCTCGTATCAAAAATAAGGTTTTGCATACCTTAGTCAACCTTAAGTAAACAAAGGTAACATCCTTTAGTCAACCTTTAACCCGTTCATAAACAAGGGTCTTTCCTTTCTTACACCTTTGATTGGACACCCGACTCTCAGTAAAGCGCGCTCGGCTAGTCGATCGTGATATTCGATCATTTATTAATCTCTAATTTGCTACAATTGAAGCAAACAATCCCACCTAAATCACTCGCGCGTATCCTGAAACCTGCCCGCGGTCAATTCTCAGCGTCCCCGTTTCTTCCCTGAAACTTGCATAATACGGTCGCATACTTGCCGCTCGGTTTACTGCGTTCCTTCGACCGATATCAGAAAAGTGAATTTTTATTAAGGGCCCTACCCTCCAGACTACGTCGTCTTGTTCTCGTTGTCGTGCTCCACTGTTTACCTGAACGAGTCAACATTTATTGCCTGAGATATTTTCTTCTTAACGAATACGACTCTTCTTTGAATATTATCTCCCTTTTATAGGTTAGCATTTCCGCATTTCTCTCTTGTTTCATCTCATCAAATCCTGCCTCTCGAAAACATGTCGCAACCCAAAGGCATCACGCATCAACCTAGACATGCAAGAGGTCCAAGCACTGCGTCTGTGCGCCATGAGGCACGATTCGGCAACTACATTCTAGGCAACACTCTAGGTGAAGGCGAGTTTGGAAAGGTCAAACTCGGTTTCCGCAAACCTATGTCTGCCAATAACGATCTCCAGACACTCAGAGGGCCTGCACCAGAACAGGTCGCGATCAAATTCATCAAGAAAGACACCATCCCGCCCCGATCAGTCCGCGAAGCAAAAGTTCACCGAGAAATAAAAGTTTTGAAACTTGTTCATCATCCAAACGTCATTCATTTAGTCGAAGTCATGCAGTCAGAAAGGTATATCGGTATAGTTCTCGAATATGCTTCTGGCGGTGAACTTTTCGAGTATATACTTTCGCATCGTTATCTGAAAGACCCGGTCGCCTGCAGACTCTTTTCTCAGCTCGTATCAGCCGTGGACTATTTGCATTCTAGAGGTGTGGTTCACAGAGACCTCAAACTTGAAAATATCCTGCTCGACAAGCACAAAAACGTTCTCATCACCGATTTCGGATTCGCAAACATTTTCAATTACAAAGACGTAGAAGCTGGCTTCAACGAGTCAGAGTTGATGTCAACTTCTTGCGGGTCTCCATGTTATGCTGCCCCTGAACTGGTCGTTTCCGATTCAAAATATGCAGGTCGCAAAGTCGACATTTGGTCTCTTGGTGTTATTCTATATGCAATGCTTGCAGGTTATTTACCTTTTGATGACGATCCAAATAACCCTGATGGTGATAATATTGCCCTTCTTTATAATTACATCACAACAACTCCTCTGACCTTTCCAGAGTATATCAATCCTATGCCTCGCGATCTGCTCCGCAAGATCCTTGTTCCTGATCCAGTGAAACGCGCTGATATGAACGAAGTCAAAGCACATTCATGGCTTTTGCCTCATTATCACTTCTTACAAGTGTCATCATCAGAGTGGGAAGTCAAGATGGCTGCCAAAACTGCAACCCAGGTTGCGGCTGGTTCTGTCTCACCGAAAGCAGTGCCCCCTGGTAGTGCACATTCCCGTGCATCTAGTGCCATACTCCCGCCGTCGAGCATTGGCGTTAACCGTTCGACTTCTTTATCGGCTACTCCTGGTTATCGCCCACAGTCGATGTATGTGGAACACTTTAAAGAACGATTCACGCAAGGATCGAATGCATTCCAAGCCGAAGATCTTAGCCAGCTCAATGTTCCTACACACACGCGCAATGCATCAACACAGGTATCACCAACGGAAACGCCTTTGCACTGGCAAATGTCGCAACGGAGAGGAAACGCTCGATCATACTCAAGCGCCGCAACAACTGCTAACGGTGGTCAGTTCGCGGAGCCTCCTAAACCTAGTCCTAGGGGCACGCGCTTGCCAGGTGCTCGTCGTCCTCGACCAACTTCTTACCAGCCCACGTATACTGTGAATTACGAGCAAATGTTAGCGCAAATGGGAATCACTAAAGAGTCAACCCCTGCAGCGTCAGAATCAGGACATCAATCGACGAATTCTGTGTCCTCGGCAGGAGGCACCAATGGTGGACAAATGTCGAGATCCAACTCTATTCAAGTTTGCCCTCCTGTTGCATCAGTTGGTCTTTCTACTGAGCCACCGGTTGGAGGACAGCTTGTTAGTTCACAAGAAAACGTTTTTGCTAATTTGCACCGCAACAGCTCTGTGTCGTCGCGCCAGTCGAGCACGTCGCCTGTTCTGTCATCAGCAGCTATAATGGAATCTGCTGAATCTGCACAAGCTGCTCCTGCAGTTGAGCAGGGTACGGAAGAGGTAGCAACAGCAACAGCTGGTTCGACGGATGTTGATATGACAGACTCGTTTGAAGTTGAGAGTGCACCTAAGGCGCGATCACACATTCCTGCGCCGTCTGTCTCTGGAATGAAGAAGTCAGAGAGTACTCGACGACGACTGAGTTCTTTGTTTGGGTTTGGGGCGGGACCTGTTATTTCGAAAACGGGAGGACCTCCTTCTGGAAGCAGGAACGTATCGCCGACTCGACGAGGAGGCCGAGGCAATGTGGATCACAGGAAACGGATGTCGTATATTCCTACTCCGAGCGAGATAGCGAATTTGACGCGGCAAACGGGACACACACGATCATACACAGCCACTAGTGTGCGATCGCCAATTGAGCCGCTTTACCCTGTGCAGAACAAGATCAACGAGCCATCGTATGCTAAGAAGGCGGACACATCCTCTGTGTACTCCAGTTCCGACACTGCACGACGGTTTGTTAATTTTTTCAAACGACGAGGAGGCGGACACGAGCGCAACCCGTCATCTATTGTTTAGTTCAAGTTGCAATTGAATTATGAGAACCCTCTGCTATTATTATGGGGTGGTGGTAAATGGTGGTGGTGGGTGGGGGGAGAGAGGTATAAGGTTTCGGGATCCCGCGCACACTATACGCCCAATGACGCCCACACCAGCATTTAGCTTTTACCATCACCCAGGATGCATGTACTTGTAAGTAAAAGAATAAAAACATTGTGGGCACGATTCTAATGACAGGTTACGAACGACGACGGGCCGCCCAGCGACCACTCTTCGCCGTATGTTATGGCACTGGTGAAGTCGCTGAAGGAGAACACTGACTGGACGGTGAGCGTAGCAGTGCCGCATGTGCAGCGGTCGTGGATCGGAAAGGCGCATATGATTGGCCAGACCATTACTGCACAATACATCACAGTTTCTGATGATCCGTTCAATTTCGAGTACGAAGGACCTTACGATACGCCAACCAATAACGAGAACGAATGGGCGTTGCTTGACGGTACTCCTGCGACATGCACCAATATTGGTATTCACCACTTGTTCCCGCAAAAACCGCCTGTCGATCTTGTGATATCAGGTCCTAATTTTGGTAGGAACTCGACGGCGCTGTTTATAATGTCTTCTGGTACTGTTGGTGCTGCTATGGAGGCAGCTTTGTCGGGCGTGAAGGGCGTAGGCATTTCGTTTGCCTTTGACACGCGGGAACTTGTTACGAGTGCTGTTACGCGTGCCGTCGACACTTCTGTTAAGGTAGTCAAAGAGCTTCTTAAATTGTGGCCAGACGATAACTCGGTAGACCTCTATTCAGTGAATGTGCCGCTGTCAGCTTTCGGGCCAAACACTACGGGCTTGCCGAAGGCAATGTACACAGATATATTAGAGAATAGATGGGGCTCTTGTTTTGAACCAGTACATCCTGGTGAGAAAATTACTGAAGAATCGAGGGCTGCTGCTGAACTCGAGGATGTCCCTGAGTCGTCCACTGCCGCTGGCAAGATCCAGTTCAAGTGGCGTCCGCGGTTTCATGCAGTTTACCAGAGCGTTGAGGAGTCTGAACCTGGTAATGACGGCTGGGCCGTGGCGAACAATATAATAAGGTAAGTTTTCATGGTGATTTTACCTATTACCTAGATTCTTTGTGGATCTGCGGTTCTTTTTGTCGGTCTCTTTTTTCATTTTTGTGGTTTACTAACATTCTAGCGTCACTCCTCTAAAGGCCGTCTACAAGTCTGTGAATATTCGCGGCGAAATAAAATTGTAAGTGCGACACTGATACTTGTTTGACGTACGAATATGGATAACTGATTTTAACAGGAGTAGTAATCCCATACATGTCTGCATACATGTTTGTATAGATTACCCTCGTTCCTCATACATCGGCACGCATATGACTAAAGCGATTGCGCGATATATACCCGAGGCAGAACTGACATGCAATAAAGATTGTGACTATTTTGTGCATATAGCCGAGTACGAGCAACTGGACTTTGACCGGATTATGTCGGATCAGCACTATATCGCCTGCTCGTACGTATACCGGAAAGCTCTGATAAGAAAGAATTACCTGGCCAATTGTGTGGCACTATACAGAGCAAAGAATCCTGATAGTTTGCTAGCGAGCTCGTTTCCAGAGACGCACAACTTGGAAGTCGACTACGCTGAGTTCCTAGACGATGCGCTCGACGACGCGTATGAGCTTCGGTACGCTATAGACAACGAGAACTGTCAATGGATATTAAAACCGAGCATGAGCGATAAAGGTCAAGGGATCCGCATATTTTCGACCATTGAGCAGTTGCAAGATATATTTGATGCTTTTGAAGAAGAGAATGACAGCGAGGACGATGAGGATGAGAACGACGAGAACGACAGCAACAACGGGATTGTGATTTCGCATCTGCGGCATTTTATTGTGCAGAAGTACATCACAGATCCATTGCTTTTAGACAATCGGAAATTTCATTTACGTGTATATGTTGTCTGCAGCGGAGCAATTACGGTATACGTTGGTAAACGGATTCTTGCTCTTTTTGCCGGCGACCGCTATGATGCCGAGGATATTTACAGTCTGACAGCGCATCTCACGAATACATGTTTGCAGGAGAACCCTGTAGACTCTGTGCGAGAGTTCAGCGGGCTGGATATACCCATGGACAAGAAGGAACACATATACGCGCAGATCAAGGTGATTGTTAAGGAAGTATTCGAGGCGGCACTTGCTGCGGACAGGATGAGTTTTCAACCTTTACCGAACTGCTTTGAATTCTATGGACTAGATTTCCTAGTAGATGCCGACTGCAAACCCTGGCTACTAGAAGTGAATGCGTATCCGGACTTCACGCAAACTGGCGACTCTCTGAGCACGATCGTCGCCTCGGTGTTCGCCGGCGCAGTCGCCACCTGTGTCCGTCCGCTCTGTGGTTTACCGAAATCACAAAACGAAGGTCATAATCTCGATCTCGTCCTCGAAAAGAACCTCTTCTAGCATAGACGGGGTCCTTGCACAGAACCCAGACTACTTAAGGCTGCATTTAAGGTTTCACCCCCACCATCACTTTGACCTTCACCACTCCTTAGTCGCCATCAAATGGTCATTGTCCAGCACGCCCATACCGGCGCTAGCGCGGACATTGATATAACCACATTGAATAAGTAAGTTTCTCCAAATTGCGCTGTAACCGTTATACTAACATACAGTATTCAAGATTTGCGGCAACATATAGAGGCGGCGTTCCATGTCCCGTCAGACCGACAACTGCTACTCACCACAACCGCACATACAGTCGATTTCGCCGAGCTCGACCCCGATTCTGCGATTTTTGTTTACGACAGACTGACTTTTGCCAGCGCAGAACCCCCCGAACCTGTTGTTCGTCTCGCCACCAATGTCGAGGCTACTGTCAAGGACAGCCTCACTAGTCTCCACCAGGACTACCAGGCCGTAATATCGAGCACATCTGTATATAAGCTCGATGTCCTTGAAAATTTTATTGCGTCGCAACTGAATGCCGCCGAAGAAACTCACACAGCGATTGAGGAAGCTCTGATCCGCTCAGAGACAATGCGTCGTGCTGCTCAAGCGGCAATGGATCATCTCACAAGACTCTCGAACAATTTCATTAAAAGGTATACAAACTGTCTTAGTAAGTCCCAGAAACTAAACAATGCGCTTTTGGATCACAATTGGCGTCAAACAATATACTACCTCACACACATCCAGCTGCCGCACCCGCTTCATACAAACTTCTCCACTTTGGTTAGCACAGCCGATATAGAGAGTCTTGGCTCAAGCAGCGAACGGCTCAGCCAGGGGCTCAGAGAAACCTTACGCACACTGAATACACATATCGAATCCTTGAAACGGTCGACACAGATCGTTCAATATGCGGCTAACGATTTCCCCACCCTCAGCGATCTCAAATTGGTCCACTCGACGTCAGAAGGTTTCTTGGACAGCGTGCGCCTCTTGTCGAACAACGTCGAAAAAGAAATACGTCTATTTAAGCGATCTTCTGGCTCAGAAACTCGCTCGATCGATTCTCTTCTGCACGCTACACTACCCCAGCTCACTTCTGTAATGACCGAGTTCTTGAATCAGCACTACTCCGCATACGAAGCCACTTACATAAAAACCAGGAAAGCCTCTCCTATTGTTTTAAATAAAGTCGCCACATACCAGTCGAGTATGATCCCGGTGAAAAGACTCATTTCTACAGCAGAAACTGACCAGCGTATGCTCGAAGATATCACTACCCAATTAGTTGAACTGAGCACCGTGCCAACTCTCTACGGCAAGATTCTAATTGAGATAATCAGACGGAAAGAATGGAATAACGAAAAAAGTCGGGCTTTGTCTCGTGTATCTGCTGGTTACAATACTGTTATCAGCAGAGAACAAGCTAGAAGGGACAGTTTCATACATTCTGAGCTATCTCTTGCTGGATCTACCCTGTATCCTCGAATAATGGAGTTCATACCGGAAGATTTTGACGAGATTCCCACTGGCTCTATTTCGACGTCTGATGTCGTGCCTGCCGCTGAAGTATATCACTCTTTTACACAGTACATGAAATCCTTGGAAGAGTCTAACTATAAGGAATCTGAGATCGATAGCTTAAAGAGCTTGTTTGCAGATACGGAAAAGGAGATCACAACATTCAAGTCAATGTTAGCAGATTCTGCAACTGGCGATCAGACTTTCAAATCTGGCGCTATTGGCTCTCGTACCCTGGAACGACCTGGTTCAGGGCTGCTGAATTCTGGTACTGTCAATGAAACTACCGATGAAACTGTGACAAAACTGAATGAGAAAGTGGCTATGTATGAGCAGCGGGTCCGTCGATTAGAAGACCTTCTCCACAAGTCGGCAGTAGTGACTAGGTTCCAAAATATGTCTCTTGAGCTCAACTCTTCGCGCAGCATGGAACGGTCAGCTTCGCCAGCATTGACTTCAACTGAAGCTGCTGGATGTTCGTCTAAGCAAGAAATCCTCGAATCGCGCACCCAAAAGGCCGATACTTTGTCTAAGAGACTATGGGATACAAGGAACAAAATCAGTGCGTTGTTGCACTCTGCGGGTCTGAAAGAGATTTACAAAGATGGAGCGTTAATTTTTGAGAGGCTCAAGCATCGACGCTCTTCTGATACAGTTGAAGCTTCGGATAGCCTAAAGGAAGGCGATCTGTCAATAGAAAACGATTCCCACGACTTAGAAGTCTCGGGAACCACCGGACAGGAAGAACTTGAAGAATTCGCGACATGGATTTATCCTGAATCTAAAACAATTGAAGTAGCTGAGTTGCTACAAATCGAGAATGCTCATTTTGAGACATTTTTAAGCAAATCTGAAATCGATATTGATGCTGCTGCTGACGCTATTGCTAAGCGGATCAAAGCTATAGAGGCACTGGCCAGACGATGGCAGAAAGAAGCCAAGTACTACAAGGAGAAGTCGTCTCGATTGACCAATCAGCTTGGTAATCGGATTGCATTTCGGGCATTCAAAGTTGGCGATCTTGCATTGTTTTTGCCAACTAGATCGAATGCTCGTCGACAGGACAATTCGACATTAGGCGCGAAACCGTGGGCAGCATTCAATATCGGAGCACCGCACTATTTTTTGAAAGAGAATGAGCAGTTTGGGCTAGGATCGCGTGACTGGCTATTAGGTCGCATTATGTCGATCGAAGAACATATTGTCGACGTCAATGACCCCAAATCGCTGAATCCTATGGAACTGAGCGACGGTGTTCGATGGTATTTATTAGAAGCTTTAGAGGAGAAGAATGGATCAGCCAAACTGAATTGAAGCATTGCCGTATGCATTTATGAACAGTTCTATGACTATTGCAACTGGTGGGTACGCGGTTGCCGATTACGACCAAAGTTACGATATAACATATAAAATAACAAAAGAACAGATAGGCTAATTGTACAGGCTGGTCAAGCTAGGAGATTAGTAAAAAGGCAATAAGCAATGGGCACACCGAAAGAAAATGCTGAGGTAACAAGTAGAGGAGATAGAACGACTATTTCTCAGTCAACATAAGTTTTGTTTAAACAGTGCCGTTGTACTTAGCCTTGTCAGCCTCGTAGCGCTTCTTGTCGTCCTGAGCCATTTTTTCGTACGGAGCCTTCTCTTCGGTAGTCAAAGCTCTCCACTTCTCGCCGAGAACTTTTCCAACCTGTCCGAAAGCGATACCAGGGTTCTCCTCGCGAACGGTTTCGCGCTGCTCGTTGGCGAAGAACATGTAGGCGGACATGGCGCGCTTGGGAGCGTTAGGGTCCTTTTTCTTGCGGTCTCTAGGTCTTTTAGTTTCGTCTTTAGGCATTTTTAGTTGTTCCGAAGGGACTAAAAAAAGAGTGTTAGTATGCGAAAACATTGGAGTATGTGAAATGTGAAAGGAGTGTGACGAGGGCAGAGCGATGACGCGCTGCGACAGTGAACGAAGCGCGATGCGGGGCACGGTAAGGTAAAACGGCATTATAGTTTGATTGCAACGTCCAAGAAATGATCGCAAACGGATATAGAACAATAGCAAATGTATATTGCAAAGTAAAGTGTCAATAAGTGTAAGCGGTGTAGTCAAAAGGTAGCAAGCAAGGGGTAGATCGCAAACACAGCTAAAAGTATCATCACAAGGGTGGAGGGTTGCGGAGCAGGGTACAGGCAACAAGGTTTGGACTAGTAACAGTTCTAGCGTAGCGCTGTTCGACCGAAGAGCGAGAGGGGAGGCAGAGGTTCTTACCGACACCCCTCAATTCAAGAAACAGCGACAGGCGCTAAAATAACAACACAACTGGAGGAGTGGTACGCTGCGCAGTCTTGGATTGTATCGACAGCAGAAACGAAGAAAACTAGGGCAAATAGGGCGCAATTCGCGAGTTAACAACATAAATAAAACTTGATAGCGTTTTGGGACACAGTCGAGAACGCTGTTAGGCGTAATAGCGGTAAACAACATCACTGAAACCAGTAGAATGGCCACCAAGTGGGAAAAAATATAGAACCTATATTGTTCAATTGGTCATTTAGAACGGATAAAATGCATATATATCTGTACAATACTGATGTGCAGCTGTTCGCCGTCAAAATACACGCCGTCGTCAATACCCTACCAGACTTGGGGTTGGGCGGGGGCTCCTTCCACTATACGAACTTACCTGATAGTGCGCTATACAGTGAGTGTATACAGTAGGAAGTGTGTAGGCGGGGATTTCCCCTACTTATCTAGTAGAAGATGTGATGGTTGCTATGCCGACCATCAACAGGAAAACTCTGTAACCTTAGGCTTTGTTAAATTCTACTCCCACATCCGTGAATGTAAACATACATTTGAACCATTTCTCTATCTTTATAGTTCAGATTGACTCGACTGCAACTGCAGAATTATTGGCTGCTTGCATTTTGATCAAAATGACAACATTATTGCATCTAGATTCCTATGAATCAGATGACTCAATATCATCTTCGGACGGTTCATTTATGCCGCCAATCCTGAGCTCTTACGCTCAAGCTTTGCTCGCCGACGGCGCGACTACGACAAACCATAATGATCCGAACCAAACACTGGTTAATGCCGACTTCACTCGCACTAATGCTTTAACAACTGTCTCTTTAAACCCACGGGATGATCATAAGACCCCAGCGGCTTCAGACCACGGTCCTAATTCTGGCTCTTTATCGAAATCTCAGTATCGGCCCACTACTGTAAGGATAAGGCGATTCGGTTCTCTACTTGGGCCCCCTCAGCGTGCTTTACCGAATGACTCTAATAGCCCTGATTCAGACGCTTTTATGAGCGAAAGTCCTCCTTTAGAAAACCGAAATGGCGAAAGCCATTCCCTTACTATTCAAAAAAGTAACCTCGCCAATCATGAGCCCCAACAATCTGAACGCCTAATACCACATGATTGCATATCCTCTTCTCGTTCTTTTAAAAGGCTCTCTTCTAGTATATTAGAATCCGAAACAGATCTGCCAGTCGCTGTAGGGTCTACCGCCGCTACTGGTTCTACACTCACAATGAAAGACTTCCATGACACATCCAAAGACATACAGCCTGCTTCTAAAGGAAATGAGTTTAGATCGCAAATTCATGTCACAAAAAAAAACATTTCTCCGAATTATGATTCCAGAGACCATCAATTACAGCAGTCAAAAACTCAAGATTCAGACCTCCATCGTGGTGATTCCAAAGAAAAATCATTCCTCGTTCCTCTACCTCCAATTAGCCAGCCTCTAAGCACTTCCGAGGCTACGCAACCTAGACCAGAATATAGAGCTGGTGCTCCTTCTGCTTTCGATACTTTAGCTTTTAGAGCACTTGACCCTGATCAGAATCGACATAAACACCCTTATCGCTCCACATCTCCTCCTCAGCGGTCTCGAAGTCATCTGGGAAACTTGGACCCTTCTGCTCTCAACGTCTTACCTGAAAAGAAAAACATTTATAATGAGAAGCCACGAAATGGGTTCAATGCACTCAATACCTTGCGATCACATGCATCTTCGTCTGCTTCAATGATACCAGAGAATATACTCCAAGATCAGTATCAACACGCCGCCCCACCATCAGCGCCCACACATCATGAGAATACTGAACAGAAAAGACACGGTTTAATAACGGTAAATAAGAACGTTTACCACCGTCTGGACACTATGGGCAAGGGTGGCTCAGGTAGAGTATACCGAGTACAAGGGCCGAACGGGAAGTTGTACGCGTTGAAAAAGGTATCTTTCAAGGGACAGAGTCCTGAAGCCATAGAAGCATTTAAAGGAGAAGTACGCCTTCTCCGAGAATTAAGAACTGTCAGCAGAGTAGTCAAGCTGGTCGATTTTGAAATTTCTAGAAGTGCTATCAACGTTGTGATGGAGTGCGGTGACACAGATATGAACACTTTGCTTGCATCCAGGCTAGATAAGCCTCTGAACGTTAATTTTGTTCGATACTACGCACATGAGATGTTGGAATGTGTATCGGCGATACATGAAGCTGGAATTGTGCACTCTGACTTGAAACCAGCGAATTTTGTCCTTGTTAAAGGAGTATTGAAGCTGATTGATTTTGGCATTGCCGATATTGTTCCAGATGATACAGTGAATTTGTCAAGAGATTCTCGGCTGGGCACACCCAATTATATGGCACCAGAAATGTTATCGGCTGCTACTCCCATTGATGGATCTGCCGCACGTTTCAAGCACGGACGGCCTGCCGATGTTTGGAGCTGTGGTTGTATAATCTATCAAATGATATACGGACAGCCGCCATATGGAGGGTATCACAGAGATCAGAGGATGAACGCTATCTTAAACCCGGATATCAAAGTTGTTTACGACGCGCGGACCAGGACTAATAGCGCCGTACCTATAGATGCGATAAATGTGGTTCGCGCGTGTCTATGCCGAGACCCGAAAGAAAGAGCTACCGCGGATCAATTGCTGACGTTTAAGTTCTTTAGACCTCAAGATACAGTTGCACAGATTCAAGAACTGTTACGGAATATTGATTCCGATACTTCGGTTATTCAGATTGGACAGTGTTTAAGACGCATCGTGGAGCAGTAAGTTATGTGTGCAAACTAACTCATCCAAGGACGACTACATCTATTTGGAGCTTGTGCGAATGCTTGATACGAGTTCGCCGCGCACAGCGATAAGAATTAGGCTTAATCACCTGGTTTAGATAGCGAAAAGACCATAAAGAAGCCACTATTGGATCAGCGAAGGGCGGCGAGCACGCGCAACTCTAACTCTACGTGCAGAAAAGTTCATCTCCAGTAAGGTTTCGCTTATTAAACACTGACTTCCGGGTCACAAGCATATATTTCATTCATTATCAAGCAGAAGATGGCATTGCATCGAGGCAGGAAAAGCTGACAAGCATCTATTACGAATAATTACAAGAAGGTGGTGTTTCAAATAGAAAAAAAAAAGGAGTGCGTGATCTTAGCGTAGTTAGCTTGATTATCTCTGTCATGGTACCCTCCCGCTAATTGCTGCCAATCTACCTTGTCATGATAGTAGAATCGCACTAAAATTTGCCAATTAAGCTCCGTCACGTGACAAACATTTGATTAACTCTGGAAGCTCTGTTCATCCGAACTAAATCAAATCTATATATTGGCACCCTTTTTTTTAGTTTCCTGATCATACATTCCGCAGTTTTACATGAAAAAGCATTTGGTTGTGTTTCACCATGGGTAAGTCAGAAAGAACAGCGATATGTTTGTGAGACAATATCGAATCTGCTGTATAAAGAATTCATTCTAACTTCCGAAATATAGTTTATGGGGTATGCCCTGCCATGTTAAAGCTCTGGAGGAAACGCTGATTAAAGCATTCGGCTCAACCGGGCAACTCGATACTCTAGTGATATCGAGCAATGCCCGTACTTACATGTACGACGGTATCGAACTCTGCGGAATCCGTTGTTACCAAGAGATCGCAGATTACATAGACTACAGCAAGCACGACCGCATATCTCTCGTTGGCTACTCTCTTGGAGGGCTGATCGTCAGGTATGCTATTGGTTTGATGTATGAAAATCACATGTTTGATAACATAAAGGCTATGAACTATGTGTCATTCGCGACTCCGAACCTTGGAGTATCGGAACATGCCGAAGTTGCCGCATTCTCCTGGCTCCTAAGATGGGGCAAGGTCACGCTAGGAAAAGTCGGTCAAGATCTATTCAATGTGTCAGACATATTATTAAACATGACTCAACCGGACAGTATCTATATGATGGGTCTTGCCGAATTCAAAACAAGGACGGTTTACGCCAACGTTATGGGCGATATTCTGGTGCCTTTTTGGACCGCCGCTATTGAGGACAAAGTGATATTTGGTAATGACGTTCAGAAAGCGCAAATTAAATACATAGAAGGTGCTGGCCCTGTGTTGACTGATTTATCTTTCCCTGTATACCAACTTTGTTCCAAGCCTCAGAAATCAAGTGAAGATATCATAAGAGACAAACTGCATAAAGCTCAAACCAGAGCTGTCTTTTCAGCACTATACGTTACTCTCACACTTGCATCAGCTTTGGTATTCAGCTTAAGTTTAGTATGCAGCTGGATATCTTACAGAAGGGTAGCGGAATATCATCGTTCCAAGGACTCTAAACGCAATACGGCCTCAATTGCTTCTGTTCCTAAACCTCCTGCCAAGCATCGCCGTACAAGCTTTGACGATTTTGTGGCTCGCGAACAGCTTGAGGTAGTGGACGCCCTTTCATCTATGGAACAACCTTATCAAAGCGAAGCTAGTGAGCTTTCTGACCATCACGGTGATCTAATGCCTCCAGCTCCAGTAGATCTCACCGACGTACAGCGAACAATGAAACACAATCTGGATAACTTAAAATGGAGAAAATTTGCTACTTTATTCTGGAATATAAGAAGAACACATCTGGCGATAATTAACAGGAACAATGCTCCTAATCCTGCTAATAAGCCTGTCATGGACCACTGGATTTCCATATTCCAATTCTGAGTCCTATTCCGTTACACAATTCTTTACCGCGTTCTTCTTCCTCTAAAGTAATACGAATATAGAAACAAAAATACCAAACTTAAGTCTGCAGTTCCACATATGCAGCAGGGAACAGCTTCTTTTCCCCGCCTATACTTCCAAGCCACCAATCATCGTCGACGAATTCAATATCATTAATGGTATCACCCTCCTTGAATGTCAATTCATTGTCTTCATCTGCATCATAGTCATATAACGCAGTAGCAGAGGGGCCGCTTGGCACCGATCCCGTCGCTGCCGGTGCTGCAACAGGTTCAGGAATTGTCACGGAACTGGAAACTAACTCAACAAAATTCGAAGGAAACAGTCCTTCTTCGCCAGCAGCGTTTCGTCCTGACCACCAATCGTCATTGGCAAACTCAATATCGGTGATAGTTTCTCCTTCAGCAAAAGATATCTCATTCGACTCTGCGCGCTCGTATTCGTAAAGTGCAATAGCAGTAGTTCCAGACGCAGATGAAGCGTTGACCGTATATGTTGTTGAAGGTTCCGGTTCCGCCTTTGGCTCGGGCTCAGTCACGGGTTCGGAATTTGTGACAGGAGGAATAAAAGCAGGAGGTAGATTACGACGTGGTGGCGCGGCATCTTCTTGACGCACAGGTAACCTTGGTGGAGTTTCTTCACGAGGTGGAAAGGCGGGTGGTGCATCTTCCCGTGTGGGCAACGCAGGTGCTTGATCGTCCGCATCATCGTCTTCTTCTCCCAATTCCTCCTCTCTTTGATCATCTTCTTCTGACGCTTCAGGGGAAAAGGATCTCTTCGGAAAGCTTGGAGGAGCAGGTCCACCGACATTCAATTCTTTCAGTCTATCCTTAATGCTAGAAACGGGTGCTTCTTCTTCAAAATCATTATCAGACATGCTGCTTTCTACTTTAGCGTCAGAGTGGACGTTAGAGGGGGAGTATGATTGCGATTTAGCAGGAGGAAACGAGTCAGCAAGGGATGACTTATTTGAGAACTTATTCTTAAGTTGAGAAACAGACGTATGACCAGAGTCTTCTGTGGATTCGCTGTCATCGTTATTAAATGAACTGGACCTGATAACATCTGGAGGAGGTAAAGAAGAGGCAAGTTTTGATGCAGCATGTTTCTCAGCCCAAATTTGAGCAGGGGTTTTACCGCCTTCGTTAGCGAAGTTCCTTCCAGCTGAGTTAACAGTGCGATTAGAAGATGGTGTAAATGAGCTTGCAGGCAATGGAGCTTTTGTTCCAGAGGATGAGGCTGGATTATAGCGAGAAGTAACAGAGTGCGAAACAGTGGGCTTCGGAATAGACGAAAGACGTCCTGATCCTGAAAACACGCTTATACGATCCTTGACCGGCGCTCCTGAAGTTGACGGTTTGTCATGCGGCTTCTCGGGATCCGCTTCCTTGGTAGGTATAGTTTCCTCTTTCACGGGAAGAGGCACTTCTTTTTCACTTGGTATCGTCGGAGGAGATTTGGGTCTCGTGTAAGTAGGTTTCGGAGGTCCCGAGATAGGAGCGGAATCAACAGGAAGGTCTTTGGCTGATTTCAGAGAGGTGATATCTACTTTAGTTGGCTTGTAAGCAGGCTTTGGAGGGAGCAGGGTAGTACGAGATGGAGCAGGGGCATCACCCCATCCATCGTCATCTTCGTTGACTTTGTGAGATTTGCCAGAAGGCGGAGCGGTTTCTGGGTACTTTGGCTTAGTATGAACGGCTTTGCCGCCGGATTGGGCGGTTAAGTGAGAAGCCGAGTATTTTGCACCCGAAGCAGTGTCAATTTTCTTGTAAATTTCCTGTAAATCAAGATCGTCTTCGGATCTAGCGGTGACTTGTACATGGTAGCCGGAAAGAACTTTAGCTACAGCGGCAGTGTTAGCAGCAAAGTAGCCTTTAGCACGGACCGGAACACCTTCTCCACACCACGAAACTAGAACAAATTTCGTTAGGCCAGAGCCTGAATTTGTTACTCTGGCAAATCCATATTGGATTTTGCCGTCGTCGTACTCCTGCAAGAACTCGTCTAAACCAGAGCTTTCGGCTGTTTGGACTTTCAGCGTTCCACCTTCAACTGCATAGACAACCCACTCTTTTTCACCTGCTACGACGTCATTGTAGGCTCTTTTTATATCGCTTCCAAATCGCGATAAGTCAATAGTTGCCATTGAGTTCAATAATCGCGTATATTTCGAGAAACAGTAGGGATTGGTTGGTACAGGCAGGTACAACAGGTAGGAAGAGAGTACGGAAGCTCTCTCTCCCTTGAATAGCAGACAACCGTATGCTGCATACCCTTAACCCTTACTTTTGAGTTTTGAGAACGATCTTCTCCGCATACGAATATGGTCTGAAGTTCGAACTAGACAGTCATTGAGACAAGCAGTGCACATACTCAGAACGTAATTTGCGACGGCTATGTCGCCCAGAAAACGCGCTCGGTCGACTGCTGCTCAGTCGGCTGCTCAACCGAGTGTTTTGTCTTTGCTGAAGAAAAGTAGCTTGTCGTTTCCGGGGACGAAGAAGATCAAAACTGCAGCTACCTCGACGCCTGTTGACAACTTGCCTGAAGAACTCATAGATGACCCTATATCAGATGATGATGATGGTAGTGTAGGTGGTATCAAGCAATTAATTGCTAGAAATGAAATGGAAAGCGATCTTTGGGTGCAGAAGTATGCACCTTCAGTGAGCTCAGATCTGGCTGTGCATTCGAGGAAACTAAAGGATACTAAAGAGGCATTCGATTTATTATTGAGCGGCCGTATTAACTTGTTAGTTTTGTCAGGCCCATCTGGTGTATGTAAGACTGCGACTCTCAAGACTCTGGCTAAAGAACAGGGAAGAGAAATAATAGAATGGACAGAAGATGCGATATCGTTTACTGATTGGTGCAGATCCACTAGGCAATCGTCGTTGCAGATAGGTATTGCTACCACAGCAGATTTCAGCTCTTCTACTTATGCTTCTTTCTCTAAACCCTCTAAGTTTCCGATAAAGTTGGTTGAAGACTTACCATTGAGCGCCTACTCGAATCTCGAGTCAGAACGAATGAGCCGCTTCCAAGCGCCCATTATTGAACACCTAGAGGGTAAATACCCTGGTCCAATGGTTATTATCATAACAGAGATTGAGGGTGAGAGTGATCGATTTAATAGCGTCAATTCAGAACGAATACTGGGTGCAAGGATACTGAATCACAAGCTATGCCGCCTGATAAAATTCAACAAAGTTGCTAAGACCATTGCCACCAAGGCATTACGGAGGATTTTGACGTTAGAAAAATGGTCAACCAAGAAAATTAAGGACGCAAACGATATAATATCTGGATTGTCGGCTATTGGTGATGTCAGAAATGCTGTAAATGGTTTGCAATTTTACGCAATTTCCCCGAAGGTATTTTCCGAACTGTTTGCTGAAGGGATCATGGAAGGAAGAGAATCGTACTTCGGATTATTCCACTCTGTCGGTAAGATAGCCTACTACAAGCCTGACGAATACAGTGACGGCAAGATGCTAGATGTGGACTATGTTATGCAGGCACTGTCCCCCTGGTTATTTGAAGATATAGTGTTTGAAAACTATGCGATCACCAATCCTCCTATCGATAGTTTGGCTTTAATGGCTGAGAGTGCTTCAGCATCCGACATAATGAAGAAGCCTGGTTCAACCGAAGTTTTGTGTTTAGGTACCGCTGCTGGTATTGAAATGTGCAAAGATACGAGGTCAGAACGGCAAAATATCAATGCGAACGGATACGCAGATACACACCTGTACTATACTAGATCAGGAAAAATGAGAAAACTATATAACAAAAACAAACGGTCTATCCAAATGAAAAGGTTGGAAAGTGTTCAAATGATGAGGCTAGGATTTGAAGAACTCAATTTAGGCTATCCGCAGAATAGGCGATTTAAGCCGATGTTAGCAGGGTCTGCTAACAATATTTTAGAGGACATTGAAGAAAGTCAAGAGGTTGTTGATATAGAAGATAACGACTCTGATAGACATGAAATTATTATGTGGAAGAGTGAAAAACTTATGCTATCTGATGATGAGATTTCAGAAAGCGAATGACAAAGGGAAATACATAGGATAGAATGATGACCATTTATACAAGGTTAGTAAACTAGATGACTGAATATGCCATAGTGATAGTTGTTGCTGCTATTTCTCTTATTGATAAATATTATGCTACCTGCATGGTTTTGAAGAAATCCGGATCTTGCTCCAAAGAATCTTTTATGATATCTAAGCCTCCAGCAAGTTCTCCATTAATATATAGCTGGGGAAATGTGGGCCAATCCGAAAAGGTCTTAAGACCCTGGCGTACAGCATCATCTTTAAGGATGTCAAAGAATCCAAACCGTATGTTGTGCTCTCGTAAGATGGCCACTAGTTGCCTTGAAAAGCCACATTGAGGTGCAGCCGGGGTGCCTTTCATGAAAAGCATCACTGGAGCAGCTTTTACTAATTTCGCAAGGCGAGCATTGAGCTGTTCAGGAGTTTCCTCTGAGACGTCGTTCGTATTGTGCGTTAAACTGGGATCTGAAGAAGTTGAAGAAGAAGAAGCATCAGAGCTTGACGCAGGAGCTGCGTCGGACGAGTCTCCCTTAAGTGCTGCTTGAAGACCATTTACAAGCTGCTTGGGATCAGCTCCAGATACTTCCTTGATAATAGTTCTATTTTGAAGGAAAATAAAATAGGGTACCGCAGAGACGTCAAATGCTTCTGCTATATTAGGCAGGGCGTCGGCGTCTACCGATACAAATACTACATCAGGTGTGGTCTGAGCAATCGAGGCAAATACATCTCCAATAGGCTTGCAAGGAGCAGCCCAATCTGTGAAAAAGTTCACAGCTATAAGTTTTTCCGGGAACTCGCTGAGAATCTGCTCAAATTGATCGTCCGATTTAATTTCTGTTACCCCCATTTGGTTCATTAGACGGTTCGCAGGTTTCGATCTGGTGTGGGTGGCCTTCAATTGTGAAAATATGTCAGAGTTGTGAGCAGTAGAGGGCCGGGTAACCTACATAGAACGAATCGAAACGTGGTCCTATTCTGGAAGTAGTTCCACGATTCTCTTAGCTCCATTCAGTATTCTCGCAAAATAAAGATAATTATGATGAGCTTCTAGGAATAAAATGCAATTTTCTTATGTGTAAAGACTGAATTAGATCAACAAGTAGTGTGTGGTAATGAATTGCAAGGGAGGTGACTTCGATGCGACATCTGATGAATGGATATCAACACGCCGAGTTCAGGCGCTAAAACAGATTTCTCATACAGAAATAGTTTGTATGCTCTTGCCACTTGCAAGTGCTATGTGGGAGCTGCGCGGTTCCCACGAGAGATTGTTGAGTTCGAGTCCTGTCGGGCTCGAATATGCCAAGCCAATCTGGCCCTCGGGTCGGCCAGCCGATATATCCCATATAATACTTTGACAATCATCGCTTGATGTAGCTATGACGTTCCGCTGAGTAGGTGCCCATGCAACTGAGTTTACAGCAGCTGAATGGCCCTTTAGCTCTACCACTGGTGCTGACGGAGCTCTCATGTCGAGAATATAGACAGTGGATTCATCCGCTGCAATGCACGCAAATAAGTTAGGGTCCCTTATATTTGCAGCTAGTCTGAGAAGAGGTTTACCACGCGGATGTTCATATATGATAGTGGAGTGGTCAAGAGAGCGTAGATCAAATAAGCGTGCAGAGCCATCAGCACCCACTGACACGAACATATCCACAGAATTAACAGTAAATGAAACATCTAGGACTTCTTTATCATGTGCTATCAGTTGAGTGACGGCCGTTTGTGTATTCAAGTCCCATATTGTGCAGGTTGTATCGACTGAAGAGCTGATTAGTAAGGAAGGGTCGACGGCATTCCAATCGAAGCTTGTCAACGGCGCGACCGAGCCATTCGATTTCATTTTCGGCATAAGCACGCACTTAGTGACGATAGACTGCGTGGTTGTATCGTAATTCCATATTCTCATAAACTCTGATGAGCTAGCAAATAGTGTGTTTGTAGCTGTTTCAGTGGTATCTGGAGACCATTTCACATTAGTACACGGGAAGTCGACTTTTGCCTCTGCACCTCTTGACAAATGGCATTCATGCTCTACTGTTTGTGTGTCTATGATCATTATGCGATTATTAGCATCTTCAGAGTATGATCCACATGCGATTGGACCGTTGCGCGCCCAGGCCATGGCGTAAACAGGCCACGGCAGCTCTAAGCCTGCAGGCCTTTTACTATGTTCTAGTTCTATCGGCGTTGAAAATTTAGAACCATTTTCCATTAAAAGCGCGCCAGAAAATGACGCCCTTTTTCCAAACATGGCTGCTCCTGGGGGTAACTGAGTGTGGTACTTAGGTGGTACTTGCAGTATAATGAGATGTCTAGGTTTTTCAACCCCTTTCATCATGCACCGCCATTGCCCACTCAGCCGCACTGTCGAGCAAGAGGTTTCCTAAATGTATGTGACATATAACCATATTAATTCATGAAATAACGGCCTTTTCGGGCTCCTTAGAGTCGCTGGCACTTTTATCTTTTTTTTGTTCTGCAGCTGCAGTTCTTCGTCTCATGGCTTGAACCAGTCCCATGACCATTGGCAGCAGAACAGGCCCAATTAGTGGCAGGTATACCGCTACTTTATGCTCCTCCGGGAAATAGACCTGTTGCACCATCATCTTTTCAAAAAACGCTTGCTCGGAGCACTGTAAAGCAGCTGATGCTTCAATCAGCGCCTGGTCGTAATTTCCTGTAGAAAGCAAAGATTGAGCCACATGCAAGTGGGAAACAGCATCAATGGCCGCTTGCAGCACATTCTCAGGAATTGCAATGTCCGGAAGTCCTTGGTATATGCGACAAAGTGAATCCAATGTTGCACGAGCTTGTAGTATAGAGCGTATCGTCGACATTCTCGAGAGGGAGTCAAGGCGGAATAGCAAAGGCGTCTCTTCGCCTGGCGCGCCGAGAATAGTCAGAAGCTGGGTAGCAAACACTTCAAGAACAGGCACAAGCTCAGCTTCAGTGATAACATCTGAATGCGTTTGCGGGATGTTTTGAATGTATACACCGCCCCATTGTGGTACCAGAAACGAATTTGTGGGTGAACCTGGAACGACGAGCGGAGTCATGAACAAACTGGGAACATATACAGCAAATCTCAGGGTAGGTTTAGAACTGGCAGCACTCAAGGCCCATTCACCGGAGCTTACAAAAGTAGAGAGCGATCCGTCGTCGAGATAATGAACGCCTTTTGAATCAGCAGGCACGTTGGAGGAAAGTCCAGCGTAGTATAGTACCTGTGAATCATATGATATGTTAACCACACGAGAGAGCTGGTCAAATAACGGTAGCATGTAGTTATTTATAGCTGACTCTATTTCCCATGAAAGAGGTCTACCGTCACCGACAAGTAGCGTAAAAGCGACATGGTAGTCGGGACGATGAAGCACTTCCTTGGCATGGCTCTGGTACCCAGTAGCGGCAGCGGCGAGCTCATTCTTAAACAGACTAATGAGGTTTCCGGCAATAGTTTCTACTGCATTTTCCTCTGAGCAATGGAGCACCATGATCCTCGAAAAGATATCGGGCTGTTCGATATGCGGTGTTGCATTGGTGTCTGTAACGACCGAAAGTGTGTAAAAGTCCGGGAGAGCATCTGGCGGGCTGGGCGACCTAACAGCTACTACGCGTAGATTCCAGTGCGAGACGCCGGCTGTCTTAGAATCTATGATGCTCTGAACCCGGGCAAGCTGTGAATTAGCAAGTCCTGCGACTTGAACGGTGACTTCTACGGCAGGAATAGGAGCTGACGCTTCAGTCACGAGAACAGACAATGGCAATTGAGCCCTGTAAATCCAAGTAGTCCAGGCCCATAATGGCGTTCCAATAAGTAGCACCGGCAAAATAAATGCCAGAACCACTATCAGACGCACGTTTGCGCTCTCGACATACATGAATATCGCGTTAGTGTTGAAGTTACAAACGGGGGTAAGGTACGGGAACCCTCACCTCACCTCAACTCACCCAAATCCTCGTATCCTATCGCAGTACTGTTTGTTATAACCATTCGCCGCCTACTTAATAATACAACCGCCGCACCGACACGCATTATCAGATCGATGTCGAATGCTATGCGGATTAACAGCCTTTTGGCAAGTTCTGTCGATGCTCCAGGCAGATCTGCCTCTCGCGAACGACCAAGCATTCAGTCACTGGTCAATGACAGCGACGTTGAGCCTGCCGACGAACCACCTCATCACGGTCATATAATCCCGCCAAAGCCGCCACCAGTAGGCACGCATGTCAGCTATAAGCCGTACAGATATTTGAATAAACCTGTATGGGCTCAAGACTGGCCTGGAAGTATGGCTCAAGCTGCGGCTCTTGCTGGCAAGCCTACCCCCATGATAGACGTGACATCCTCTTCTACAGGCGCTGCCTCTATCAATATACCCAATCCTGTGTTACAGGCAGTACAAAGCTGGGTCATGCGCATACTTCGAGAACATTCAAATATAATACCTGAGATCGAAATCGAACTAAAAGTTGGCACAATCCTTGAAGTCGATACGCGCCAACGACCAAACTTACCGGTTTCTTCTGATGCAGTCCTTGATAATTCCAGCCGTGCGTTCACTTTTGCTCCTGGTATACCCGCTTCCACGCATAGCGCTATTCTTTCCAAGTTAGAAGGTCTGACTGATGATCCTAAAGGAGGAGACCTCCGCGAAGTTACTACACATGTTATTGATCGAATGCACAATTCTAAAAACCCTCGGCTCAAATCCGTTAGGCTAACGCATGATGCAAAATCTGATCAGGTGATTGAAGCGGTCTCTAAAAAGCGTTTAGATTCTCTATTCATCTTTAGGCCGCTCAATGCACTTGATTTCCGCATATCCGCGTCCTGGGAAATCCCCGCACAAGCTGAAGACGCATCAGGACCACCGCGCAAAATAAGAGACAAATATCGCAAGTCATTCATTAACGACGGAATAATCAGATACGACTGGACAAAAGTTACAGACGAAACTCAGGAGTCAATTCTAGAATTCGAAATTGAAATCGATCCAAGCCTCCTGCAGACTGACCCTACTCGCGCAACAGCTACACTGATCCAACGCGCGCAGGAGCTGCCAATCTAAGTTAGTATGCATTTTTTTTCTTAATGTAAATTTACACATTTGCACTTGCACTTTTCTTCCTCGTCTCTAGCAATTTGCATGCCTCAGGACCAGCGGGCACTTGCTCTGGGCAGCCACGCAACCCTGATAACCCTATCTAGTATAACCTGAACCCCCATTGGCGCCTTTTTTGCCTTACTAGCCTATTCTTCCATAACGTACATCCTACCGCTCACCTTTCACCATTCAGCGGACGCAATAGTTGGTGTTTATTCTTTATTATAATGCCAGTTAATGTCCATAGACCGCTTCAGGTCATTAGACTTGGTTCGATTCATGGCATAACGGCACAAGCGCCCGGATTGGTACTTCTTAGAACGACGCCTCTCCGATACTATTCCTCGACGGAATCGAAAGAACAAGCAAATTCCAAATCCGAAGCTCCTCCCCCACCCTCATTAGATGTCGCTAAATTGGCTCGCAACCAGGCGAGCTCCAAACCGGTAACCAGCCCAGAAAAACCACAGACTGCTGCCCCTGCTCCTCCGGCTCCACAAGTTCACGGAGTTCAAGTCGAGGAAACACCGAGCTCCGCGCCGACCGCTGTCAGCCGAATGCCTCTATCAGCGGTTCAGAAAAAAGAGGACGCCGATGCTCCGAAGCCTACCATGTGGCAGAAAGTAAAGCATGCACTCAGCCATTACTGGGACGGAACAAAGCTTCTCGGAACGGAGATTAAGATCTCCGTCCGTTTGGCCGTAAAGATGGCCAGTGGATATGAACTTTCAAGAAGAGAACAAAGACAGCTCACTCGCACTACCCAAGACATGGTCCGACTTGTTCCTTTTTCTGTCTTTTTGATAGTTCCATTTGCTGAACTTTTATTGCCTGTGGCGCTAAAACTCTTTCCCAATCTATTACCTAGCACCTATGAGGCTCAATCGGAAAGGGATAAGAAGGTAGGCAATTTGAGGAAAGTGCGCGTGGATGTCTCTTCTTTTCTTCGCAAGACGATTGAGGAAACTGGTCTTGTCTCTGTTCCTACCATGACCGAAGTTCAGCAAGAGAAATTCCGTGAGTTCTTCCAAAAGATTCGCTCAGAGGGATCAGATCCTACCCCTGAAGAGCTCATCACAGTCTGCCGGATATTCAAGGATGATCTCATTCTTGACAATTTGTCTAGACCGCAATTAGTTGCAATGGCACGGTATATGAATCTCTCTGCTTTTGGAACTGATTTGATTCTGCGATACAATATTCGTTATAAACTGCGTCAGACCAAACAAGACGACCGCCAGATATTATATGAAGGTGTTGATAGTTTATCTGTTGCTGAATTGCAACAAGTGTGCATGTCTCGAGGTATACAAACATTTGGAGTGTCTCCGGGCAAGCTGCGAGATGATCTGTCCACCTGGCTGCGATTACGTTTGGTTGAACGCGTTCCTGCGACACTGCTGGTACTATCATCTGCTTACTTATACTCCAATGCGGTTATTCCTACCGATGGTGATTCTGCGAAGTCATACTATGATGCTCTAACAGCTGTTCTATCGTCTATTCCTGACGAGGTATTCCACGAAACCGACCTAGAGGTTAGCAGCGCCACTGGTAGTGCTACAAATAAGCAGCGATTAGAGGTCTTGAAAGAGCAGGAAGAGCTCATCAAGGAAGAGAACCAACAGGAGAAGGAGTCTGGACATGTCATTAATGTGAAAGATGACGCTAGTGCAGACGATGAAGAGGTGGCCGCTGTGGCCACTTCTGCTAAAGGCGAAGAGGAAGGCCCTAAGAAAGCAGAAGAGCCAGTGAAAGACAGAAAGGGGGACGAAACTAAAGTTTAGAGCAAGGAGATGCTTTTTTTATTAGGAGAAAAAAAAGTCACGAAACACCAATACAATGCCACGACCTTTCTTTATATATAAATGTATGTTTAATCACTAATATTCGTTTCTAAAAGGGAGTCTACAGATAGCTCTATTTGCCAGTAGATCCAAATCCACCAGCACCGCGGACAGATTCAGGCAACGAGTCTGCTTCTAGCACTTCTGCGTCTGGCACGATCTTTTCGAGAATAAACTGTGCTATTCTGTCCCCCGCAGCGATTGGGTAGTCGGTGTCTGAGTGGTTGAAAAGTAGCACTTTGATTTCACCTCGGTAATCTGCGTCTACAACTCCAGCGGCTGTATCGATAGAGTGCTTAGCGGCCAGACCAGATCGCGGAGCAACACGTCCATATGTGCCGTAAGGAATCGCAACGGCTATGCCTGTTGGAACGCCAACGATACCGCGAGCAGGGACCACAGCTGCCTCAGCAGCGTACAGGTCATATCCGGCCGCTAACTCGCTTCCTTTAGTAGGCAACTTGGCCGCGTCAACAAGTCTTTTGACAAGAAACTGAGAAGACATAATTGTTATGTAACGCGTAGTTTGAGGCTAGAACGCGTAAGTAGTAGAGAGCGAAAGCCAATTAGAAAAGATTCCTGCCTTGTGATTGGGTAATGGACGTTTCCTGGCAGCACCACTACCAAACCGCTGCCATCTTTCACAGACATGCAAATGGATCAAACTAAGCGAATTCTCTCGATTCAATCACATGTAGTCCATGGATACGTGGGCAACAGGGCTGCTACTTTTCCACTGCAATTACGAGGGTGGGATGTTGATGCTCTAAACACCGTACAATTCTCAAACCACACCGGTTACGGACGGTTCGCAGGCGAAAAGGCATCGCCAGACCTGATCCGTAATATCCTTGAAGCCCTCAAAGCAAGTCATCTAAACTCCTATCAGGCTATATTGACTGGTTATGTGCCAGGAAGCGAAGCTCTTGATGTCATTCTAGAACTTGTCCAATCACTCAAGCGGCTCAAGCCAGATATATGTTTAGTAGTCGACCCAGTCATGGGCGATAACGGGAATCTGTACGTTGCCGAATCAACAATTCCTGTCTACAAGCAACTCATTAGCCACGCTTCTTTGATCACACCGAATCAGTTGGAGGCTGAGGTGCTTCTGGATCGCGCCATTAGCATAACAGACATTGGATCGGCTTTGGATGTCCTGCATGGTATACGTGAAGCTTACGGCACGCCTAATATCGTGATAACTTCTATCGACACTCGGCCTAATGTCCCCGAAAATGACATTTACTTTTTTTTAGCTGCATTGTCAAGTAATGGTAAATCGTTTATTATACCTTTAAGCTTCTATGATACTTACTTTTCTGGTACTGGCGACTTGCTAGCCGCTTTGCTTGCTGACAGATTCTACAGCATGTGTCATAATCCAAAGACGGCTTCCGGTTCTCTGAAAGAGGTGTGCGAATTGGCCATCAGCACACTAAAAGCAATCCTGGATCGAACACTGGATATGATGCCCCCCCTGCCAAAAGATCCGATCTCTGATCCTATCGATGCTAAAGTTGCCCGAATGTCTAGAGCTGAATTGCGCCTCGTACAGTCGTCTGACATCATTCTTTCGCAGCACAAAACTCACTCGGCAATTGATATCTGAGCAGTAGTTTAATTGCCTTCACCTTCTGGACCGTCCTGACTCTCGCTCATACCTATCTGATGCTTCTGACATTCTTCAAGTAAAAGCCCTGCGAACAATGCCCCATCGCATGCGTCCTCAGTCCATTCTGCCTGTGTCAGTTGCTGTACAGGAAAATATGTCTTTTTTTGTGAAGATATGGCTATTTTACCACGGTTTTCTGTACTATTAGCATTTGCGAGATTATTGACCTGATTAGGCCTCTGTACTCGTTTGGTTGCCTGCAGAAATCCACCAGAATTATCGCCACGCATTCTTCCACATTGGTCCGCCGGCAAGTTTCTGATTAGTTGTTGCTGACTCCTATGAGGCACTATTGACACAGGACCTTGCGGCTGTCGATGTTGTGACCGAAGTCGTTGCTGCTGCGGCGGCTGCTGCTGCTGCTGGTGATGATGATGAAGTTGACGTTGACGTTGACGCTGAAGTTGAAGTTGTTGCTGTAGCTGTTGCTGTTGCTGTTGCTGCTGTCTTATCAACATTTCTCTCTGAGCATGAATGTCTTCTTGAGCGCGAATTTCATCAAATGTTTGTCTCATCGTCACTTCTTGGGCATTCCTTCTTTCATATGACATTTTCAATTCCATTTCTAATGCTCTTTTTTCTTCAAAGACACAGGACTGTTCATAAAGACGTTGCTCTTCCAATGCGAGTCTTTCTTCATAAGCGCGTACCTTGCCTAAACTGCGCATTTCTTCATTTGTCGTAAACATCTGATCGTACGCATTCCTCCTCTCTAATTCTGCGATCCGGTTGTGTGTAGGTCTAGCAATTCTTATTAGCGGCTCTATTCCATTGGATTGCATGATAACTGCGGGAGTTGAATTTGATCTTTTTCTGAACGTTCTTTTAGGAATTGAGCTCTTTTTTGAAACTCTCATATCTTTTCCTAATGATGCTATTGATGAGTTTTTCTTTCGGTTGGTTTTTTGTACAACTGTGCGAGGACTAACGGATGGAGAGGCTGGCTTTGAGTTGGAAGTCCAAACGTTTTCATTGAATACTGGTGCCTGTTCAGGAATTTGAACAACCGATTGCGAAAGCCCGGGGTTTGCTAACATGGAAGAGTAATCTATAATTCCTGTGCCAAAATTATCATTCAACTCATTGTTGAATGACTCAAAATAGCTTTTCCATTCGTCCTGGACCATTTCCAACTTTGAGTTGTTACTGTGAACAGCAGTTTTAAGCAAATCATATTTAAGTTGTTCATCTTCATTTTGTCTTGTACTTAAAGTGAATCCGATAATGCTATTCAGAGACTGGGTTGATAAATTTGTTGCTTCCAACTGCTCGATGAGCTGTGTGCGGGCGCCTTCTGGAAAACTGTAGGATGATCCTTGAGAGGTTGTCCCATTCGACGTGTATGACGTACTCGGTGATACAATGTGAGGTTCATTGGATAAGTATTGTTTGTTTTCGTGGTTATAAAAATGATCTGTTAATATGGAGAGAACTTCTTCTTCTTGTTCTTGGGGTTGAATTATTTTGCATTTAGCCATGGTGAGATTATCTGAGATTTATTATAGCAGTGGTTCCGAGAGTGTACTAGGCTGTTTGCGTTATTCTGAGGTGTCAATGTCCTTTATATGTGCTTGCTCTTCGATGCCTATACCTTAGCGTGCAAAGTAGAGCAATTAGGTATGCTCTGATTGTGTATATGAAGCAAGGATAAGTTAGGATATTTGAGAATAAGAGCGAGAATGCACTTATATAGTGGACTATAAAATAACAGAAATAAGTGCAAGGGTGCCTATCTTATTATATCTGAACCCTTTATCGTGAACCCTTTACTGTATCTGTGAATCATTGGTGGTGCTTATGGTACAATGGTATGATAAGGATCAATTAAGTTATGTCAAACCTTAACTTTGATTTGTAAAGCCGGCGCACACTAATGTGTACTAAATATGACAGAATAAGTATGTCACTCCATTAATTTTCTCGCATTGCGTCTTGCAAAAAGAATATATTTGATACAACTGCACGATATTCTCATATTCTTTAGTAAGTGGGGGAGAATACTGGATGAAATTCCCTTGTTCAGTAGGGGTCCCCTTCTGCAGCCAAATGTCTCGCTCCCATCTCGCCTCCCCCCTTTTTCTATGCCCCCTCCCCTAGATTTATATGTAACCTTCCCACCTTCACCAAAACTAACAACCTTACCCCTTTACCTATTTCTTCTATCTCTAATCATTATTCTTTTTCTGCGTTAAACCCCTTATTATACACTGTTTAGTGCAAAAATCTCAAGAAAACAATGCTAAAGGTAAGCAAACTGAGAGGTAGTGGGTTTGTGACATATAAAGAATCTTGTTTCTCAAGCAGTTCAAACCTCACTCCCCTGGATTTATAAATCACGCCAGTCACTAACTAGATTTAAGGGATTCCGTAAAAGAAGCGGCGACTATAAGTTTTCCGTGAAGGCAACCGTGCCAGAAAAACAACCTGAATCGATCCAAGCCCCGGCAAAAGCTATCAAAGCATTGTACAGCTATCAAGGTCAGACATCTGACGAGTTAAGTTTCCATAAAGGTGATTTCTTCTACGTGACGAATGATTCCGCAGATGGACGGTGGTACGATGCTTACAATCCTTCAACAAATGTACATGGGAGGGTCCCGATGGAACTTTTCGAAACGTTAGATCGCACACACACGAGTTCCGCCGGTATTAGTTCCAATCTTACCGCGAATCGCACTTCTAATAGCACCAGTTCCGTCAAAAAGGACTCTGGTTTTTCTGAATCAAGCTCCAATAACAATACTAGACCTGTCTCTGCTTCAAAATTCGGCTCTCTATTTGGCATAGTGCTTTACGATTTCGTCGCTGAACAACAAGACGAGCTCGATGCTCAAGAAGGCGATCACGTTATCATAGTGGCGCAAACGAATAATGAGTGGTTTGTCGCAAAACCAATAGGCCGTCTAGGAGGTCCAGGTCTCCTGCCCGTTTCTTATGTCTCTATACGTGATTTAGATACTGGTCAAGAAGTTGAAAATTTAGAAGAAGCTATAAAGAAAGTGCAGCTTCCTAAAGTGGAAGAATGGAAAAAACACAATCATGAATATCAATCTAAAAGCATAACCCTAGGTCATCTCGAAATGCCTGGCTCAAATGGGCACGATTCGGTGTATCGTGGTTCGGGATTGCCAGTCGATAGAACTTCACAATTACAGCATTATCATCAACAGCAACAGCAACAGATTATGCAGCAACACCCGCAACTTTCTGATCAGCAGACTCGTTCAATGATGAGTCAAGCGACCAATGATGCACAATCACGCGCATCTAATTCTATAAGCCATGGCGGTAGTAACCTGAATGACGTTGTCACTGCTGCGTCAGTTGTGTCGTATATTTTTGATGAGCGATCTAGGAGATTCTTGTTCATTATCAGATGTCAAGGTTCTCGCGGTGATGTGAAAGAACTATACCGCTCATACGAAGATTTTTTTGATGTTCAAGTTCGCTTGATTCATGATTTCCCTAAAGAAGCAGGTCGCTCTATGTCTAAACGCATTCTGCCGTACATACCAGGGCCTGTTACTAATGTCACAGATAAGATCACTGCTGCGAGGAAAGAAGTTTTGGATCAGTATGTGCAGGAGCTACTTGCTTTACCGCACTATATTTCCAGGCAAGAGGTTGTTTTGAATCTGTTCATGCCAAGGGATGGAGATATTGATGTCACGAATACAGGAGGCAGCAACTCTGTTAGAAACTCTGCTGTTGGTGCATCACGGATGTCTCGGACGTCAAAACTATCATATGAAGAAGGCTCGCTTTTTGGCAGAACTTCACCTAAGACTGCATCGATTGCAGCCCCATATTCAAAACCTGTTGCTCCGCTAGCTCCTTTAAAAGGATCAGATGGTCACGCTACGACTCAAGAAGGGGCAGGAAGTGGCTCGGATGTCATTAAAGTGAAGGTATTTTACGGCCAGGAGGCAGTGGCACTCCGGATATCTAGATCTATTAAGCTTCATGAGTTGTTACGCAAATTGTCCGAAAAGCTCTCTGTTGGAAACCTTTCACTAGCATACAAAGATACCGAAGGAGTATTGAGGCCCATACCTGATGATCCTTCGCTGGAAGATCTGCTGTACACGTCACAAAAAGTTACATTGTTTGCTGTCTGATCTACGGACTGAGTTTACTACTGTGTTGATTCTAATAGTTTAGTTCAGCAAAAGTTTTGTTTTGTTATGAGATTTACGATTGAATAGCTTCTGCATTTGTGTGATTTTATATTACATTCTAGAATATTCCGCTGTATTAGTAATGGAGAAATTGGGTTCTACTATATATAAAGAAGACGCCACGCTAACGCAAGTTAAGGTTCACCACTTTCTGAGATTAATGAATAACACGGTGGAAGGGCGAGAAATGTTGGATATCGGCGAACATTGCTCGCTGAGGACGTGCCACAAACTCGACTTTTTGCCTTTTGAGTGTGCTGGATGTGGCAATAAGTATTGTTTAGAGCATAGGAGCCCTGAGGCGCATGGTTGCAGTATGAATGTGAAAAAAAGTACCATCTCGGGGCATCAAGTAGGAAGCCAGCAACCTAGAACGGGATCTCCACGACTTCAAATGTGTACAGAAGATGGATGCACATCACAAATAGATGCTACAAAATCTCCGGGGACCTATTGCACGAGGTGCAGGAAAGTGCATTGCTTGAAGCATAGACATTCACATACATGCGTCACAACAACACAAAGAAAAGTGGTCAAAGTGGAGGTAGAAGAAGAAAAAAAGTCTAAAATGAGTGCGGCACTGAGTAAATTTAAATCATGGAATACATTTAAGGCGAATTCTAACCCCAGTGCCGCTAAGAGAGCAGAAATTCTTGAAATGAAGAAGACAGCTAAAGGAGACTCGAAAGTTAATGTCACCAATCGTGTATACGTGCAAATAGAAGGAGTAGATCCTCCTAAAAAACAGAATATGTACTTCGATAGGAACATAGTTGTCGGTGCGATGCTAGATAAAGCAGCCCAATCGCTGCAGATCATGAATTACAACAATATGAAAGATGATGACGAGAAAAAGCTAAGAGTTTATCATGTCGATCAGGGCAAAGTATTGAACTTCTCGGATAAACTCAACGATGTACCGGTTCGAGATGGCGATCATATTGCATTGGTTAGAGGTGTTAAGATGCCTAAACTTATGTGACAGCCACTGGTAACGACGTGTACCAGTCCAGATATGAATATACCGATTCTATGGAGGAGTCATACAAATAATTACCTTCTATGGTTAAGGTACATTCTGCGGGTAGGCTGGACCGAATGAGGTCATCATTTACAATGAAATGGTCGGACACAGAATGGATCGAAAGAGATTGCAACCGAGGCATAGGACGTTGTAACTGTAAATATAGCCATTTCGAGGAACAGAATTGGATTTTGACTGATCGGATACTAGGGCAATTGAATAATATGTTAAATTCTGTTAGCGGGGCATCATATAATTCTAGTTCCTCGAGATTTTTGAAGTCGAAAGAATGGTTTCGCAAGGAACTCGGCCAGAATCCGGTGATCTTTAAGCACCTGAGATTTGACTCGATGAGTGGCATATAGTCGTCTTTCATGCGATATGCCGGCATTGATATGGATTTGATAGATTTGATCTGATTGTCTGTTAACTGTAAGTTTGCGTCATTGTGAATGTGTAATGACTTTATTCTACTCATAGGCAGTTTATACACCGATGAATAAACATGAATATCAGTCCAGTTTCTCAAACAAATATCATGGATTTTTTGTGATAAACTTATGCAATTTAGTATGTCATCTTGGTTTAAGTGTTTAAATATGACATTAAGTATTTCTGGCGGCAAATCAACGATGCTTTTTGCCATTGTTGCTGTTTGTTTATGTTGCCAATATTAGTCGAGTTCACGTTCTTCGGGGTGTTACTCGAGCCGCGCGACCCCGAAGATCTCCCAACTTAGGAAGAAATGCTGGATATACAAGGGAACGAGCCTTAGATCAAACTCAAGGGCAGTCAGACAATAACGGTGCAATTGATGAAATATAAGCCGCAGATGGTGTCGGAAGCTACATCACTAGGTAACTTTCGATCTGGTAGCACAGGTCGAAACCAGGAACGGGTAGTCTAGATAGGAGAGATACGGTACTACCCTCTATGAACATGAACAGCATGGAAGTCGTATCATAAATTGGTGAGATATTTCGGAATAAACCAATTAATCAGTTTATCTATATATTAAGAGCTAATATCTATTGTCGTCGTTGGCAAAGTAATTAAATGTAGCTCCGCAGGTTTAAAAAGGGTTACCGACTTTACTATGAATAGAGTTCTTCGCAATGATCTTTGCCAACCCTGCCTTTCGACAATAATGGATGATATACCTGTGCTATGCGAGCCATGTTTGGGTGAGAGCTCGTATATAAGGATGTATAAAGATATAAATGGAGGTGAATGTAAATTCTGTACAAGGCGCTTCAACCAATATAGCTGGAATATAGATGGTCATAAACGGCGGACAGTGATATGCAAAGCATGTGCACGACAAAAAAACTGCTGTCAATCTTGTATGCTTGACCTCACATTTGGCTTGCCTATCTCGATAAGAGACTCTGCACTGAAACTCGCTGATCCTGCTTCCGGTTCAAACTCTGGACCAGTAGTGAATAGACAGTGGAAAGCTTTAGCTACCGAACGAGCTATTGCTGAAGGATCCCAACCGTTGTCTGATGAAAAATACTCGAACCCCCAATTACAAGTGGCTACCTTACTGAAATCAACGAGTGTAAATCGATTGAAAAAAAGTGGTTCAAAACATAATGACCAGATTGAAGCTGATACCGCATTATTGCAACCCTCTACAGATCAACCCGATCCGCTAGACCCTCCTAAGAAAAAATCTAAAACTACTTTATACCTAAACTCAGACTCTTCTGTTGATCAGAATGACATAATGCATTATTTAACACAGTTCGGGCCGCTGCAGAGTATTAAGGTCA
The DNA here is from genome assembly GCA_001661475.1 of Tortispora caseinolytica NRRL Y-17796. Classification (NCBI taxonomy): domain Eukaryota; kingdom Fungi; phylum Ascomycota; class Trigonopsidomycetes; order Trigonopsidales; family Trigonopsidaceae; genus Tortispora; species Tortispora caseinolytica. Next base: position 2,492,211 of record KV453842.1, read on the forward strand.
GCCAAGCTACATCTATTGAAGCACATTTCATAGATCGAACAAGCGCAGAAAATGCAGCTTTAAGAGCCAAGCGAGCGAACGGACATTTTAGAATCCGAGGCAATACAATAAAAGTGGCGTGGGATCCATGAACTCCATATTAATATTACTTTTGTTTTGGGTGTCTCTGGTATGCTGTTATATGGTTCGTTTTGTTCTATGACAGTTTGGTTGGTGTGTCTCTCTTAGTCTTGCCTTGAAATATGGTCTCATTATCTCCGAGTTCAATTTCTTCGTGTAGTCTTAAGACATACTTCGGCTTGTCCTCTGAACCTTCCTTTGCTTTACCTTGAACGAGATTCTGCCGTAAAAGGGTGGCAACAGCATTGGCATGAAGGATCTTTTCATCTAACTGCTCTTTGTCTTCGATCAAGTTTCGATTCGCTTCGAATTCGCTCCTGAGTCTCATACGTGCGCCAGTCATTAGCTCCACATCTTCTTTAAATGCAATGTTTATCGCCCTCCAGACATTTCTATATGCCGCTACTGCTTTAGTCATGGCCGCTGAAAGTAAAAAGTAACAAAAAATTGAACGGATCGAATGGGTAAACTGCCGCTAGAACAAGGTGCGAAATACATAGTGGTAAAGCTGCGAAAATTAAAGTTTATATCTTATTGACTGCTAGTATGCAAAGAAAGGTAGGCAACACTTTAGCTATTTAAAACTGCATAAAATGTTCATACTCGGTGTATCTTGGCCTTTCCGTGCTATTATTATTTCATTCTATGTTTAGTCCTCCAGGTAGAGAGCGGACTTGGCAGCTTTGACGATAATATCGGGTGTGGGGAAAGAAAATTCCTCGAGCTGAATAGCGTAGGGTGTAGGTACTTCAGCTCCAGTAACACGGCCAACGGGGGCATCAAGATAGTCAAAAGCTTCGGATTCCATAATCTGTGCACAGATTTCAGAGCCAAAGCCAAAAGCCGGAAAGCCGGAATCGACTGAGATGATGCGGTTGGTCTTCTTAACAGATTTGACAATAGCCGGGATATCCATTGGCTTGATGGTGCGAAGATTGATGACTTCCGCGCTGACATTGTACTGCTTTTGGAGGATCTCAGCAGCTTTCAAAGAGAACTCTGTGTTTCTAGAATGAGTAACGATAGTCAAATCAGTTCCAGGGCGTTCAATTTTGGCTTTTCCTAAAGGGAGGACGAAATCGGGGGATTGGGCCTCCACAGAAAGAGGGAATGATTCTCCGTAAAGGATTTCGTTTTCAAGGAAAATGGTTGGGTTGGGGTCACGGATCGCAGCCTTGAGTAACCCCTTGGCGTCTTCAGCGGAGTAGGGAGAGACAACTTTAAGACCAGGGATTGCACCGTACCAGGCGGTATAATCCTGAGAATGCTGAGCAGCGACACCTGCAGCTGCGCCGTTTGGACCACGGAAAACAATTGGGCAAGGTTGAGTACCACCAGACATGTAAAGCGTCTTCGCGCCAGAATTGATGATCTGGTCGATGGCCTGCATGGCGAAGTTAAAAGTCATGAACTCGCAAATAGGCACCAGACCTGCCAGTGCAGCACCAACACACAGGCCGGTAAAACCAGCTTCGGTGATAGGAGTGTCAATGACTCTTTTTTCACCAAAACGATCAAGCAAACCGCGAGATACTTTGTAAGCACCGTTGTATTGCGCGACTTCTTCGCCCATAAGGAAGACTTTTTCGTCGCGATCCATTTCTTCGGCCATCGCGGCATTCAAGGCATCTCTTACTGTAATCTCGATAGTTCCGCCCTCAGAAGAAGCAGCTCGGCGACCATAACTAGAGCCAATTGCATTTTTGTTGATATTGTTAACATTGTTCATCAGCATATGGTTTCTGGTTTGCAGAGACAGTTTTCTTGCAGCCAACCGGCTAACAACATTGGATTTGCGCAACATATCAGGCCTATTTTCCTTGGTTCTTTGCCTGCTAAAAAAAAGAAATATCAACTCTCTCAAAACAATAAGAGAATAAAAGTTCCAGCTATTGTTTAGATCACCGGGCTTGATTCAATTTCAATTGGTGATTGTCTATTGCGTCAATTAGTATGGCAAATTTCTCGAAAGATTGATTGAGAGATTTTGCCTTGGGGGTTATCGCTTCCGGGCATCCAGCCCAGCCCAGCCGAACCCACCCACCCACCACCAACGGGACGCAATCTGTCCCATCCTGCTGTGCTGCATTTCGCCCTCGACCCTAAAACTCCCCCCACCTATTCCCCACCTTCCTGCCATTCATCGATTAACGGCCCCACACCCCACCCTTTTGAAGTACTCGATGCTTGCGTTTGACTCAATACTACGCGCCAGAAATAGTCAATAACAATACAATTGTTCTAGTACCCTGCATTCAACTTAACCTAACTGCAATTGGTCTAGGGCAACTTTCCCAGTGCTGCTCTTTACGGATTCTATGGAACAAGTTCCGGGTCAGTATTTATTCCCGTGATATATTCACTGGCTGCGAGTCGAATGTAATAGTGGCATGAGACCATCCATGTCACAGAACTTGAGAGCTGAAGAGCGCAAAAATCGAATCGAAACATAAAATTCTTGGGGAATACTGAAAGAAGGCACCTATGAATCATCAGGTACTGATTTAACCATGATCCCACCGTCGCCGATCTCAAAAATATTTACGCATTCCTCGCTCTCCTGCAAAAGCGTACCCATTTTTGCGATAATCAGAGTTACCGTACCGAATTGCCTGCGTCAACATTTCAGGTGAGTTTCGCTAGATTCCATTGAATACTGCAGTTTCGTCCTGGAATGCGCAATCAGTTAGATATATCACCACAAATACAGAAATAGGAAACAGGTAGGTGGAATGTCTGCTCCACACTATTCTCCTGATGCGAATGTAGAAGATGGTGAAGGCGTTGAAGAATCTGAGCTGCTCGTTCTCGCTTTATGATCAATATCGCTATACGCAACTCCCTTCATTCCATTACCAATACTCAGTAATGATATTGGCAGTACTATGTTCGAGAGAGATCTTCGAGAGAAGGAACTGGTTTCTGAGCTTTCAGTACCAGCTTAATTTAATCTTAATGGATGCCATTCGCCAGAGGATGCCAATCAGGGTCTTTTATTTGTTGTTCCCAGAAGTTCCTGTGAAGCTCAGGCCCGTAGTTCCTATGTTTCCCATATCGGAGCATGTCATTGCTAGTTATCCTGCAAACATTTACCCAAAGATATCTGAGTTAGTTGGTGAGATGGTAACTGTGGATAGTTTGGTCACCGTACGCATAAAAGAACATAATCTCAACGATTGACAGGTTGAATGTTTCGCCGGTTTGGATATGACAATGGGGCGTTCTGAGATTCCTGTATCGAAGCCTCCCTTTCGGGGCAGAGACCTGTAATAACCAACATGATAATGTTCTTGGTCATCAGTTACAGCGTGGATTGAACATGCGGACGTATGTAGAAGAAACCTCATACGGGGACTCAATAAGACAGTCATAAGAATTAACTGCATAAGATCCCGCTGGCGAAGTCTCTTTAGCGGACTCTGCGCTAGAAGGTCGAGGAGCCACAATAGTTGATATCATTATTTGTACTTCAATAGATACATCCACCCCAGCAGAAACTTACACATGAATTTCTTCATAGTATGGCCGTACATAAGTATGGCCATTAGTAATTAGTGACGGTTTAGGTACGGCCGTTACAACAGACGGCATACATCTCGCTCAGTACCAACTGAACGCCCATAGAGAGTAGATGTTTCTATTGGTTGTAACAGAGGTATGTTTCCACTTCTGTAACAGTAGCCTTTAATAATAGAAAGATGCATAAGCAAACCGTTAGCTGTCTTGTGTAAATAGCGGAACCCAGTACAGCTTTTTTGGGTAAGCCTATATGTTCTATTCTTAGACCCGGATCAACAGTCTTACTGTATTATTACAGTATAAAGTTTCGTGATTCAAAATGGAGGTATTACCGAGCGGTCTAATATAAGAACAGTCAGTGATGTCATCTGCTAACAAGTATAAGTTATCCGTCACGTGTTGCTAATTTCAGTGGATATCATCAGGAGTGCCAAAAATAACTAACCTTTCTTATTGTGTGAATCAATAGATTATCTAATAAATCCATTTGGCACGGAACCATCAAATATGATATCAATAAACATGCAGCGTAACTAGACCATTCAATTTATAGATTGCGCACACAAGCATTCTGCTTTTAATTGAAATTAAAACATTGAATAGTGAATCACATTTCAGAATGCAATTACAAATGTCGTACGGGCAATCTGTGTTTTCTCGACTGGTAGAAGGATCAGAATAAATCAGCGAGTCGCACCGCAACAGGTACACAGGCTTGATGAAACAGAGTATGCAGTCAGTCCATAATTACTATTTGTAATAGATTATTCAAGATAGACCATTGGTTTGTTCACTCTACGCTAAAGCAGCAACGCTACTGAAGGCAGCCAATATGAATCGGTAATCAAGTCTCGCTATGAGTTTCCTAAGTATAAAGTTTACGTTACAGCTCACGCATAGTTACCTAATATGAACAGTATGCGCCGCACACACCCACCAAAGTGACCTTTCCCATCCCATTAACAACACAATAATCGCCCTTCACGTCTAATAACAGTCCAACTCTTCGATCTTTGTCTCTTCTATAAATTCCAATCTGTGAGAGCTATTCGTATTCTCGTGTTCTTTATTCTCTATTTTTTTTGTATCTGGTTCAGCGGGACTCCAGACTACGGACCTTGGTTATTGTCTTCTGCATTTCAGCTAAATGAGCACCTTACTCTCCTTAAACTCTCTCCTTTTTGTAGCGTTGGTGCTACTCACCGTTCCTCTGTCTTTCGATCTTGGTGGTAGGCAATGTGGCTTAGCTTTTACTTTGGCTCTCGACCTCATGTCTATGTTCTTCGCAACTACACGTCTTCTCACCGCGAAAACCGCTATTACTAAACCCGTGTCTGCGCTTTTATCCTTGGCCCAGGTACTTTTGATTCCGAGCATATTCATTATATTGCTTAACATATACGCTAATAACAATGCACCCCCATTACCTGGCTTCTCTATAGCTATTTCTATCTGGGATTGGTTTTTGGAGAACGCTACTGCTTGGTTCACCATACTCGAGGGCTTTTGTACCCTTCTGGTCATTCAATCTACTAGTCGCGCAATCGCAAATCGCGCACGCTCTACTAGTTCTAAGGACACTTGGATGATCATCTCTCTTATTTTATCTGCGATACTAATCTCTGTGTCTGCTTTCTTCTTGTATCGAACTGCTTGCTTCCCCTCGGTATCGCAATCACCCCCTTCTGCCTCTGCGTTAGGTGTAATCATCACCCTCACCGTGATATTGGCTGTGTATGGCATGGTTTCTGCTCGCGGAAATACTATAGAAAGTGCAATGCTCATATCTTACGTTGTCTATTGCGTTTACGAAACTTTCACCGACTTCTCCACTGCTCATTCACCTATATCAGGCGACAGCCAAGCTGCTCCCTCTTCCGCTTCCTTATCATCGCCTCCCCCTCTACCCCCTCTTCCTCCTATAATACTGCACTCTTACAAAAGTTTTGCAGCAGCCATAGCATCTGCAATTCCGGGATCTTTTAGAACCTTAATACAGTTTGTATCTCACGCAGCTCAACAAACTGTTCCTCCTTCTGTGGCTGTATCGCTTGTTTACAGGGTATTTGTCTTGTATTACGCGCTCATGCGAATAATTCCAAATATCGCCACACCTCCAAAGACCCCTTCGCGCAAGTACTATGACTCGATTGTTCGTGCCTATGCCTTACCCATCGTTGTTCCAGTATACACTCACTTGGTCATGCATCATCTTTGCCTGTTACATCCGACAACTACTATAACCCCTCCTTGGCTCACTTCTTGGTTAGCTTCTTCACAATCTGCTTTATTAATTTCAGCTTCAGAGACTCTTATACAATACCGAGTAACTTTATCTACGTGGCATCTTTGGAATTTTGCCAATATGATATTCGTTCTTGTATTATATACTTCAGAAATTGCTTCCGGGTCTGGAACTTCGGAGTACAATGACCACTGGAAAGTCGACTGAAGAATTCGATATGCTCTACCTAGTACGAGAAACTAATGATTATCATTATTATCGAGTTATCTGTTACTAATTTTTGTTCTGGTCTCAGAAATTACACTCTTCACTTGGAAAACTCAGAGCTTGACTCTATGGTTTAGGTTTCATCATTGACTATGTTGTTATTGAGCCCTGCACTTTTGACGGTGCAAATGGACGTATAGCATACTCCACAGGTCTCTAAAAATATAGAAATGATAAAAGATGAACTCCATACCGCAAGACTAAGCTCCATCGGGTTACCTTTCTTACAAGCAGAAAAGCAATTGCCATGACTGTAATCATGCACAAGCCAAATAGCTTTGCAATAATGCCGAAGTTGGACCGAGCCCCCGCAGCGCGGACACTTTGGTATGGTCTAAGACCTAGCGGCCAGGTCCAAAAAGCGTCGTGCTTTATGTTTCCAATTCTATCCAAGAAGCCTGTGACAGCTTCTTTTCAAGACCATAGTAACATGATGACCGGAGACTTTCCCCGGAGCTAATATTGACTAGTTTCGCGACGAAATTAGCCCGTTTGTATGCTCCGATGGCAATTGTTTTTGGTATGGAGTCGAAGAAAAGAAATTGAGTGAAAATGTTGCAACCTTAACAGATTGTGTTATCACGTGACTATCGGTGAAGTTAGAATACTGTTGGAAACCGGGGTAGATATACACTTCCCCGCTTAAAGGTCTTCACAGCCGACATCACGAACATTTGAATGTCCGGAAATTAATTAATCTTCTTGATTATATGCAGTATATCCGAACATCGTGCGCTGAACGATCATTTATAAAGGCTAAACAGTTTCACACTTCTAGACACTTAAACATGCCTCAATTCCTTGTCCAAATTCCAGATAAGCCAGGCTTTTACGAGCAGCGCATGAAGCGTCGTGCACAACACCTTGAGAACTTCAAAACAAACCTCCTTGGTAAAATTTCAATCGCAGGTGGAGGATGTTTCAGCAGTGACCCTGCGGAAGCCATGGCGGAGGGCAAGCCTCTGCCCTTCATTGGCTCAGCTCTTATTTTAGATGTAGAAAGCATTGATGAAGCTAAGAAGATCATTGAAAGCGACATATATGCCGAACCAGATGGACCATGGGACACTAAGAACGCCACGTACACTTATTTCATGGCTGCAAAGCGCGACTGAAAACCGCACATTTGTTAAACCGTCCACTGTTTAGTTGATGGAGTAACCCTAATCTTGAAGCTAATTCTCAGAATATGACCTTCTTCCCTCGTAAATCTCGAATTTTAGTGGTAGATTGTTGCATAGTAAACGTAACGCGGTTAGTCTGAATGAGGAGATTCTATGGTTCTAGAGCTCGCATTTTTCAGCGGCCATTTATTCGTTTGCATGGTACAGAGCCTTCATGGAATCTATCTGTGAAACGCTCTGTACAAGTCTTCGGAGCTGTGGCTTTAACAGCGACAGGACTGGTCTACTATGATGATGTGAAGTATCACGCTACCGCATTACTAAGAGTAGGAAGAGTTATTCCAGTTGTCAGTTTATGTTTTGCTGATTATGGGTGGACTCTGCGTAAGGACGACGCAGAGGCCCTGAAAGCTTGCCATCTCAGGTGTGCTAACAGAGCACTAAAATTGATCGAGACGAATGCCGGTATATTCATCAAATTAGGCCAACACGTGTCAGCTATGACTTATGTGCTTCCTCCTGAGTGGACGACCACATTCATTCCACTGCAAGATCAATGTCCTGTGTCCTCCATCGATGACATAGCTGAAATGATCAAAGAGGACACAGGACATGCGATCGACGATCTATTCTCAGAATTCTCTTCGGAACCTTTGGGCACTGCATCGCTGGCACAGGTTCACAAAGCTGTAACTAAGTCTACAGGAGAGAGTGTTGCAGTTAAGCTGCAACATCCTTCACTAAAGCGATTTATTCCTATCGATGTTACTACGACTAGGGCGATATTCACAGCTATGAACTATTTCTTTCCTCAGTATCCTATGATATGGCTTGCAGATGAACTCGAGAGCAGCATATTTGTTGAACTGGATTTTACGGCCGAAGCAGATAATGCTATTAGGACGAGTGAGCATTTTGCGACAAGAAATTACCAAAAACTAACTGCCATCAGGATTCCTAAAATACACTGGTGTGTTCCCAGAATCCTCGTGATGGAGTATGTTGAGGGAGCACGATTAGACGATGCAGAGTATCTCTATAAGCATGCTATTTCTCGACGGCAGGTTGCTGAATGTTTAGCTAACATATTTAATGACATGATTTTCACGCCGGGAGTAAATTTGCATTGCGATCCACACGGAGGAAACCTAGCGATTCGCGCCTTGGAGAAGCCTAAGAATGGGCATAACTTTGAAATTATATTGTATGATCATGGACTTTATCGGCAAGTTTCATTGGGTACACGATACAACTATGCTGGCTTATGGCTATCATTAATATCTGGAGACCTTGAAGGCATGAAAGACTATGCTAAAGAGTTTGCTCACATCAAAGACTCGGATCTCGCCCTGTTTGTTTCCGTTATAACTGGTCGAACGAGCAAATCTGTGGAATCTAAGGAATTTCTAATGTCCTTCAGAACAAAAGAAGAAAGGGAAAAAATGGTTTCATCAATTGCAGGTGGATCTATATTTGGCAAGATCATACGATTACTTTCACATGTTCCACCCATTGTTCTGCTGATTTTCAAGACCAACGATCTTGTAAGGAATCTCGATGAGTCTTTATTGTTTGCAGACTACGACGGACCAAAGGACGACATGAGCTTGATTCAAAGAGCTAAATGTGATCTTGTTGCAAAAGATAAACCGCGGTCGTACAAGCAGTTTCTCATTATGGCCAAATACGCTGCTTGGACAAGATTAGCATTCGACCGCGCACGATTTCGAAAGAGCTGGTTTTCTATCTTCTTGGTTCCATACAGCTATTTGAAATTTTTCGCTACTGTTGCAGTAATTGACTTTTACGATTGCATTTTCTGGCTACGATCCTAATTTGGTACCTGCTTTCAGATAATTATTCCTGTTACTTTTTTCGACAAAGAGTAACGCATACAAAAATGGAAAGGGGCCCCTCGCCCCTTCATGCGAAACTTTATTATACCCACGCACAAACACGATACTCATCCGCCTCCAAACTTTTTTCTCCTCTACATGGAACATGCAAGTAAAAAGTCTGCTATTTTAAGCCTTTGGAATCAGCCTTACACTAATGAGAATGTCGAAACCGCTTTACGTGCTTCAATAGACTATTTAAAGCATACAGATCCTGACTTGCATTGGTGGAAGGAGACTGACGGTACTGCTACTATAGCTACCTACGCGATCATCACATACTTAAATGCAGACCAGGACAGAGACTGGTTTGTTAATACTGTTAATAATCATTTAAGAAACTGTTACAAATGTATTAAGCCTTTTCATTTGACTCGTCTAAAGCTAGCTGAGTTAATCCCTGCTAAGCAGTACTCTGAATTGATCTCCGTTCTATGTTCAGAAGATATTGAACGCGTAACGCCAGCGCTCTTGGAAGCTTCCCAAAAACTGGAACAAATACCTGATCTGAACATTTCCAAACTTCCGCAAACATTGGGTTCTATCTATGATGCTCTCTGCTCTCCGGTGATATTTAACAATCAACAGTTTGACAGTATTTTCAGAAGGGTCTTCTTCGGCTTGCAAAAGAATGGCAAATTCTTGCGCTTGTCTTCGGAATTGGTACCCGGTATTTTAACATTTTTATTCTCGACTGATCCGCAGTATAATGAATGGGCCTGTAAAACTATTTCTACGCGGAACTCCCTTATACATCCCGCTGACATTGATGATCTCCTGATTGACCAACTTGACCTGTTCTTGAAATGTCAAAAGACTATTCCTGATCCCACTCAAGAATCTATGGTTTGGAAATCAGTCTCCGTTTTATTTAAAAAACTATCTCCTGCTGCTATTTGTCGGCTCTTTCCTACCACATCGAGTTTCCACGGGTATTTAATCAAAACAATAAGCAGTCATTCCACAAAGTATATCGCAGGAAACCTGTTTTCGTCAATCTCTGACTGCTTTTCCTGCATTATTTCGTCTTATCCTGCTGGATGCTGTTCCTACTTTCAGAATATGTCACCAAATGAGTTTGCCCTATTCTATTCTAACATCCTCAATGCGAATACGGAAGACGGCAGATACTGCATACTAACAGAAGGTGCTTCTGAATCATTTATTAATTTTGTGCAAGTTTTTTTCACATCTTTGCCCCCAAACCTCCTTCCCTCTGTTCTGAGAATATTTGTCTCTTCATTGCTTGGTATTTATTATGAGCCGAAACTCTCTCCGCACCTTCACGATGACCTTATTCAAGTACTGTTCCGACTTTTCATAACCTCTTTGGACGTCTATTTTGCATCTAACTCAAGCACACCTCAGGCTTCCCCTCTCAGCAATGGAATCCCATTGCGTGCTCTGGTTTTGGAATCACAGAATCTGATAATTGAACGTGCTTTCAATGACACGTATAATGCAATTGATGATTCTGATGGAAAACTCTCTGCTGATAAATCTCGCGCTTATGCTATTTCACTGGCTAATCATGTCTTACAACTGGACGCTGATATAGTATGCCGAACAGGCCTCTCATGGTCAGGAGTACCCTCCTCTCAACATTTTACTTTTACTCCATCACGGTTCTGGAAACATTCTACACCAAGTTTAAAGCTTTATAGCTTAAGCTCTGTAATAGAACTTATGGAATCTATTAAAAGTATTACGGTGTGTGAAGCACTTCCTGTCGCACCTAATAACCCAGACAAAACAAGCCGTATGAGCTATAATAGCACATTGAAGAATTTAATTACTTTTGCAGCATCTTACATGGACGCTATCAGCTCTTTTGATGTGAAAATTCTGCAGTCTTTGGTTAGAAATCCTCAAGGTCTGACTCTAATATTTCAGTTTGCTTTTTGCCGAGAGAAGTCTATTAGCCAAGGAAGTGTAGACATTCTCAGGCAAGCATATGATGTTTCTGGTCGTTTGGAGGCTCTAACTTCTATCTTTGAAGGAAAGATGTTCAGCTATGCATTGGAATCTCTCTGTGACAGTCTTAAATTTGTTTGCGATAAATTATCGTACGAACCGTTTCCACATGCTTGTTCAGTTTCGTTAGATGTATATACTGTGTTGTTTGATTCTCGATCCAGTATTGTATCAAGAACATTGGATGACGATGAAAAAAGCGCAATGCTGAGATACTGGAAGACTACGTGGTTGTTTCTGGGAACTGCATTCAGAATGACCCTATCCTGGGCACAAAAGTACCCAAAAGAACACCTTGTAGATTTCACTCGTGACGTTCTGGATATTGCTAATTCGTTGACCAAGTCTTTTTCAACGTTAGAACAATCTTTGTCTGACAAAAATGCTCCGAGCTCTTTTCCTGCTTCAAGCGAACTTTCTAGTCCTGTCGTATTGTCATCTAATGGAGAGATGCTCTTGTCTACTTTGCTGCCTTATATGAGTGTCATAATTCAATGGCTAAAGCTCAATGACGACGCACTGCTGGATTCTTCTGTGAGGTTAGTTACGCGCCTTTTGAAGCTGTTTGGGTCATCTAATGTGAAATTACCACATTCTGTGTTGGAAACACTTGATAAACTTGCTCATAAAGCCAGAAAGAATAGGAATAATCTTTCAGATGCTCAATGCAATGACATTATTTTGATGCTCAATAATATTGGGTATCAAAGTGAATTTTCAGCCGAGCCTGAGGTCCCCACAGCGCAAGTGAACCAGACCCCTTCTAACACGATGTTGAATTGGCTAAAATCTGGTTCTCAAAAAAATGGGATTTTTAAGCATAAATCTCTTGATGAGCGCACCATATCTGGTTCAAACGTCCCTAGCGGTCAGCAGAGATTCACTGATACTATTGCGAAATTGAAACGTACCAGAGCAGTAAGCGAATCAACTGGTCCTATCGGCATACCTGAAGGCAAAGTCATTCCTCCACCTATTGGTTCGACGTCTAAGACTTTGTTAGCTTCGATGAGACATGAATTGAACGAGAAACGCCAGCAGCAGATGGCTCAGTCCTCTGAAACGTTATCTAAAAAGCCTAAGCCGGTTATTCATCCGGCCAGGCCTCCCGGATTCAATTCCAAAGAAAAGTTGACTCCGCCCAATCGTTCCAAGTTTGAAAAAGAGGATGGCTTAAGCTCTTCGTCTTCAGAAGACGAGGAGGACGGTATCTTAGGCCTCAAGAATGAGAATAAGAATGCAGTCTCTTCTAATCGCTTAAATGCTACCAATAGCAGAGCTAAGATAACCGAAATCGATATACCCGGCTATTCTGGATTTCGCGCGGGAACCTCGAAGGAACAATCTGAGAGGAATATGCGTGCTAGGCTGAATGTGGATCTTAGGCCACTATTGCGCGATATTTTGGTATGGAATTATCACGATGAATCTGAATATCCTAATGGCATATCAGCAAATAATTTGAAACCTCTACCTACGGAATATTCCTCTGTTCTCTCATATCAAGAGTATATGGGTCCTTTGTTAATTCTTGAAGCTTGGCAAGGATTGCAGCGTTCTAAACAGGAGCTGGCTGAAAGACCTTTCCGTGCATCAATCACTAATAGGGCTACAGTAGATGACTTCATCGATGTCACTCTTACTGTCGACCTTGATACCTATAGTAATTTGTTTTTGAACGATGGTGATTTGGTTTTGCTGAGTTATTATACTCCATCCGATGCACCTCCTGGTTCAAAAGCACTGATGCCTAAGAAAGACGCACCAAGCTGTCTAGCCAAGGTAGTTGAATTAAAGAGATTTCCGGATCGGTTAACCACAACGGTACGTACATATTGCCCTTCAACAATGATGAAACACCTATTGCCCACAACTGAATTGCACTTATTGAGGATAATGCCATTGGTATCTATTGAGCGAGAATATGGATCACTATACGCACTTCCCTTTTATGAGCTTTGCAATAGTGTGCTTCAAGGCCGATCGTCAGTTAAAATTCGACCAGATGAAAGACAAATAAATGCACTGTGTAAAGTTCACCGCTGCAATGAACCACAAGCTGCAGCTGTATTTGCTGCCCTCAATTCTTCCGGCTTTACACTTATTCAAGGACCTCCTGGTACAGGAAAAACGAAAACTATACTCAGCATTGTTGGCTCACTCTTGACAGCTCAGTCTAAAGGGAAGAGCATTGCAATCGCAGGTGCTCGTAAGGTCTCTAGCGCTGATGAAAAGACAGCTCAAAAGTCGAAGAAGCGCATACTAATATGTGCACCTAGTAATGCTGCTGTGGACGAGCTTGTTGTCCGGCTGAAAAATGGTCTAACTTCCACCGCAGGACAGAGTATTAGTCCGCGTATTGTGAGATTGGGCCGAGACGAGGTAGTGAATTCTGCGGTAATTGATGTCACTTTGCAGTCCCTGGTGGAAAGTAAGTTACAAGGTGACAATGAGGCGGCTTCGATTGGTAGTGGAGCTGATAATGATCTTCGAAAACAGCTTGATATTCTTGGGTCTGAGCGCAACAGGGTGCGTGACATGCTTGATAGTGATTTACGGCTGAGTGCTGATGACAGAGCGAAGCTTGAAGAACAATTGGATGATTTGAATAGAACGAGAAGGAAACTTGGTCGTGAACTTGATGAGCAAAGAGAGAAGAAGAAAACTACTAACAGGCAAAATGAGATTCAACGAAAGATGTTACAAAAAGAAATTTTGGAAGAATCTGATATTATTTGTGCTACTTTATCTGGTAGTGCGCATGATATATTAAAAAGCATATCACCTGTGTTTGAAACGGTTATAATAGATGAAGCTTGTCAATGTATAGAGCTTTCCACTTTAATTCCGTTGAGATTCGGATGCACTCGGTGCATATTGGTTGGTGATCCGAACCAATTGCCTCCTACAGTTTTGTCAAAAGCAGCAGCAAGGTTCAACTATGAAAGAAGCTTGTTTAGTCGAATAATGAACCAAAACCCAAGTGCTGTGAATATGCTTTCAATTCAGTACCGCATGCACCCGGCGATTTCAGTTTTTCCTAGCAGAATGTTTTATGAGGGGAATCTCTCGGATGGTCCTGACATGGTCAATTCCACTACTGTTCCCTGGCACAACACTACGATATTTGGGCCTTATATATTTTTTGATGTGAAAGGCCAAGAGATAGTTTCAAAGCGAACTATGTCAGTTTACAATCCTACGGAGACAGCGTTTATAACTGATCTGTATGATAAACTTACGCGTCGCTACAGTAACATCAATTTTACGGGAAAGATTGGAATTGTTACCCCATACAAGCAGCAACTGATTGAATTGAAAAATGCATTTACTAGGTTATACGGTAAAATGGTTTTGCAAGCCATCGATTTTAATACGATTGATGGATTTCAGGGACAAGAGAAAGCAATTGTGATTTTGTCTTGCGTCAGATCAAGAGGACAAAAGCCGTCAGATTCTCAGAGTATCGGATTTTTGAGCGATTTGCGTCGCATGAATGTCAGCCTGACCCGTGCACGATCGTCCCTCTGGATAGTAGGAGACGCTGAACATTTGGGTAACAGCGGAGTTGAGGTTTGGCTAGGTTTAGTGGAAGATGCTAAACGTCGAGGACTAGTGTATGAAGGTACTAAAAGGGCGTTGGATGTTAATAGCGCAATCGAGAACGTCACGAAAACGATTGATGCTTCTGATGCACGTACGGCATCTGAAAATGGCAATGCAAAGCATGCATTAGAACAAACTGAGCCAAAAAAGCCTCTATTGCCTGAAGATTCCACACCAATGCGGTCCAGTGCTGCTAAAATAAAAAGCGAGATCAAGCCACAGAAGATAGAGAAATCTGATAGCTCCGTGCAAGTTCTAGACAAGACGCAAGATACGAATCTGAAACATTCTGCAGGTCAGTCTAATCCTAATAGGCCTGTTAAGAAGCCTAAAATTGGCCGCGATCCTGTTCCCGTTGAAGGACTGGTCCAGTTAGGAACTGATGCAGGCGCAAAGATACCTGGTGCTGCGAAATCATCAGTGAAGACGCTTCCTGCTGCTAAATCGTCAATTTGGAGCAAAACTCCATCTGTTCAACCTAGAAAGAAGATTCCTGACGTGTTTATCCGAAGGAAGGCAGTTAAAAAGAAATGACCAATTTACGAATTTGATAATGATGTATTTAGTCTGTTAATGTAACGCAAATATGATTCCCGGAACTGGATTCAATATCATATAGAGCTGATATGGGAAATTGGGATAAATCGAAGGATATGTTTCTCTCTCCACATAAACCCACTTCACTATTGTACCATATGCACCAATATCAAACATGAATGAAAAAGAGAAATCGCTGTTTACATCGATGACTTTTGATACAGCGCTGTCATTGCATATTGATGAGCCGGTCACGGCAATGTCAATATCGCCTTCTGGTCGTGATGTAGTCCTAGGGTCGCGACTCGGCCTGTATATTGTTGATTTGGATGATCCTTTCTCGCTACCTAGATGGCTACCGCACCAGACGTCATGGGAGGTAGCTGATGTGCAATGGTCTCCGCATGCATCGAAATACACGTGGGTTATATCCACGAGCAATCAGAAGGCCATGGTGTGGAACTTATCTCTGCCCGAGGGAAGACAAATTGAACACATCCTACATTCTCATACTCGCGCTATAACCGATATTAATTTCCATCCCAGCGATCCAGAAGTGCTAGCTACATGCGGTGTTGACTCTTGGGTAAACTACTGGGATATGAGAGCTCCAATGCGTCCTGCGGGTTCATTCTGCGACTGGAGAGCTGGTGCTACTCAGGTCAAATGGAACAGAGCCAACCCCAACGTCCTCGCTTCATCACATGATAACTATGTGCACATATGGGACAACAGACATGGAGCTAAACCTCTCAAGACAATTACTGCTCATTCTACAAAGATTTATGGCCTTGATTTTGATCGCTTGAGCGAAGGAAATCTAATAACATGTTCACTGGACCGGACTTTCAAAGTATGGGATTACACTACCACAGAGGCTAGCACTGAGCCTTTACAGCCTACAATGTCTGTTACTGCAGATTATCCTATATGGCGGGCTCGTCACACGCCATTTGGTCGAGGATGCCTTGTACTCCCTCAGCGAGGCGGCAGTAACACTCTCACTTTAACGGACTTATGCAAAGAGCCTAAGCAGGGAAACATAGAAAATTTTGCGGTTAAAAAGTTTTCAGGACATACAGATCACGTCCTGGAGTTTCTATGGAGGGCTCGGGGTAGATCTGAAGATATAGATGACCGGGAGTATCAACTAATTACATGGTCCAAGGACCATAACTTGAGGCTTTGGCCAATGAAGCCCGAAGATCTTGCCGCTGTCCATCATATACCAAACAGACCATACAAGCGTAAGAACACTCGACGAGGAACTCCATATGTCTCGTTTAGAGACCCACAGAACCAAGACCTCGTGGAAAAGAAAATATATGGCAGAACAATGACGAGATATTCGCTCGGAAGAAACCGCATTCACGGCCAGACATCGCATCTAAATTGGCTGGCTGGAGTTCGGCTAGGAAAAGCTGCCCTTAGTGAAGGAAACCCCATGATAGACACATTCCAAGAACCGACACTGTTTAGCAGCCAAGAAATAGTGCCGGAAAACTTAGGAGAAGAAATCTCGCTTGTCGGCCACAAATTCCCTAATGTTCGGTTTGAGAAAATACATGTATCAACTGGCTACATAGTGGTTTCCTTATATGGACCTTGGGGACGAAAGGACCCGGAAGTTGAGAATGATATAAATGACAAAAACGTCAAAAGCCCATTACAATCTACAGCGGCCGATGCGAAATCCCCCGCAGATGGCCCGATAAGCTCGCCAATTGCATCATCAGAACCCACGGGCGACAAGATTGTTTTTTTACGACTCGAAATTCAGTTCCCTCCTGGCTATCCTGCTTCAGGTAAAATCCCAGAATTTAGTATCGAAAGATCATCCGAGATATCCCCACAAATGATTCGTGAAACGGAGAAAAACATTCAACATGTCGCTCAAATGTATATGGCCACGGAGCATTATTGTCTTGAAGGAACCCTACGCTATCTTCTGGGAGACCTACGGATTGCAGATATTGAACGAATCCTCAACCGACCAAAGATTATCTCAGAAGAAGAAATAGATCATCTAGAATTGACAGAAACCAAGGACAGCTATGAATCTCAAAGAGGGCACTCAAAAATGATGAATCCGTACGCAGTGAGGGATCGATCCACTTCAGACACATCATCATCCAAATCTTCCTCATTCTCATCTGATTCGGAGTTAGATGAGGGTGATCGAGATGCAACGCTTGAAGAAGGACAACCCCCTACAGTCGCACAACCTCTCTTAAATTACAATGTCCCTGTGCCCAAAGCGTGTGGTGCATTGTGGTCAAATGACGGTGGCCTCGTTTGTTTCCTTCCCTCTAAAAGCCAAGGAAAGACGCTAGGCCTCGCAAATTTTAAGAAAGGTAAGTTCAAGCGCAAGTTTCAGGGATTGAACGCACTGGGAAGACGTAACTGGAGCAAAGACAAAACTGGAACCACGGATAATTCTCAGAGTGATATAGGTAATGATAATCCTGCAAAGCCTTCAACCTACCAGCCGATTTCTTCCCAAACGGACAATGCGGAAGATCAAGGAATGTCGGATGCAGCAAGTGATGACAGCGAATATCTAGAAGACGAAGATCCTGGAAGGTATCAATCAAAGCTGTCTTGGAAAATCCCTACCCATTTAAAGACTTCAGCTGGACTAGTCAGCCGCGGACCGGAAGGAGTGGGACAGGGTATGAATAGCAACATTGATCTATACAATGATATGAGATTTCAGAACTACAAACTGAAGCAGTCGACTGTTTCGAGCAGATCAGAAACGCTGAATACACACGATGACAGTACTGCACAACACTTACGAGATCGGAGACTTATAGGAGGGTCAAAGAAAAATTACGTTTGCATTGTGGACTTCAGTGACCTCACTAAGCTAGATAAACGACTAGCCGCAGAATACCACATTCTGGACTCCGACGCCAATGCCGTTATAGCACACAATGAAGCTGTAGCTCGGAAATACGGCTATTCATCTCTCGGTGATATCTGGCATCTGACAGGATTAATAGTCAGCCATAAAATTCCTCTTATATTGGAAAAAACTTACTGGGAGAGCAATAAGAATGTCTTACTAGTAGCTGACCAAGCCAAGCAAGCATCTGGCGAGACCCCTGATATCAAAGGAAGGATGTTATGGGGTGAACATCCGTTTGGCACCATACTTGTTGATGAAATTTTAGGATACTTTGACAGACAGCGTGACATTCAAATGCTGGGCATGCTAGCATGCATTTTCTGCGAGCCGGCACCAAGTGCTCTGAACGATCATTTACCAGAATCATATATCGGACTATCTTCTATCCAGAAAAAGGATACGCCAATCCCGATTGCTATGAAAATGCCAGCTTACACGCTACCATACTTCAAAAATCTTGCAGAAGCACGCAACTATACGTCTGACCCTGCACCTGCTCCCGAGTGGTACTCAGAACATTCACGTCGAGAGCATTCTGTCGCTAGCTGGGAAAATGCACTCTATGATAGTGATAATAGCGGGCAAAAGCAGTTTGAAAAGAAACAAAATTCCTGGACGAGTTTTGAAAGTGAGCGGAACGGCAGTTCTACTTCTCCAAATGAACGAGGTATAAGCAGTCACAGATCTACATTTCTTAACCGGTTACCGCTTTATTCTACATCACCTAGGCAAGAACTGACGCATACTGGAACTTCGTCAACAACTGGAGGTGAAACGACGCACACTAGAAGCGGATTAGTCGGACAAATCCTTAGCCACACCGAAGAAGCGAATGCCAGGAATTCGGGAACCCAAGTAACCATACAGACGGCTCGAAATGGTGAGTGCCATGGCAGCAGTTTAGCGTCTGTGCCGTTGCTAAATCCGATATATGCTCGACATCATTCATATTACAGGAGCCAGTACGCTGAGATTTTATATTTATGGGGACTCCAAGTGCATAGGGCGGAGGTTCTACATTTTAACAGTTTGGTCTCTTTGATTAGTCCGGGGTATACCAATTTTACTAAAAACACGGAGCCGCAGGCCACTGACGAGCACCAAGGCACAGTTACTCAAATGCTTTGTTCCAAGTGCGGAGGGGTGGTAAACTGGATCAGTACCGACCGAGGATCAAAGTGTACTAAATGCAGTGCATACTACCCGGGACCAAGGTGCGATTACTGTGGTTTGATTGTGCGAGGTATGTTTTCAGCATGCTTAGTGTGCCAGCATGTGCAGCACGCGCATTGTGCAAGCAGCTGGTGGAAAGCAGGAAATAGGTCTTGTCCAAGCGGGTGCGGATGTGATTGCATGGACGGTCGCTAGTAAACAGGAGCTATTTAAGATTTGACGCGCAAAATAGAAGGGATGTTTTTTGGCATGACGAATGTAGCGTAGGCGTTCACGAGAAGTTTGCCGTGTTCACTGTACACTTCAGCAGTTACGACCGCTTTCCGGCTAGACATAGATTCCGTATTTGTACGGATAACGACGCATTGATCGACCAAGGTAGGTGCTTTGTAGTTGACAGTGAGATTCGCCGTAACGCCAGGCGAGACTCCGAAGGAAAGCATAGAAGTACGGCCAAGAGCTTCGTCTAGTAGCGTGGCTAGGAGTCCACCATGTACTAAGGTGGGTATACCGGAAGATTGGTGTCCGAGATGAGTGACCACGCAGACCTGCTTGTCAATGCGATTGACAAATACAAGGCTGGGAACTGATATTATTCCAGGGCGAATAAGAGTGTTATAGACATAGCTCTTTCTGAGCGATTCGCCGGGGATGCCATCCCAGCCTTGGACTTCTTGAAAATCAGGGTTGCTGCGGAGTTCTTTGACAGCCTTTAGGGAGTTCAAATGCGTGAGAATCTGAGCCTGGTGGGCCTGAGCTTCAGGTGTGCCCGGGGCAGGTGGAGTGCCATATTTGTAAAGAATGTAGTCGCTCGGCTTGACAAGATAAGACATACAAACGCCGAACAGGAAGAAGGTGCCTGCGATGCCAATTATGGTGAACCGTTGCTTGGGTTTGGGTTCATCATCGACAATTCGACGCACTATACGCTGCGCTTGATGCTGAAACCTACGAGGAGGCGCTTTCAGTGGTTTTATGTGACTGAATCTCGATCGCAATGCTGATCTGAGCATATCCGGCTTGATTTGTTGGAAACAAGGGAAGATGCCCTTACCCGAGAGGTGTAAAGTACCCCGGGTTCGGTTGCGCCAGTCCCAATATCCGAGGTAGCGCCGCAATTGACTGGTTGATATGCCTACTCGCGAAGTCCAGGAGGAGCTAGATGCTCGAAGCAAGGGCAAATACACTAGTAACAAGTACACTATTGCGAATCTGCTGGCGAATGATGTCTCTGTAAAAAGAAGGGAGTTCCTTAGGGAAGAAGATCAGACGCTGTACGACGCTCTGTGCGAGGCCTGTCGACGGGGCGACATTGAAAGCGTCGAAACTCTAGTCACTGGCTACAACATAGACGTCAATATCATAGACAATTTCGATTATTCACCTCTCATATTAGCAAGCTTGTGCGGTCACATAGATGTCGTTCGCTATCTTCTAGAGAACGGTGCAGTGTGCGACAGAGATACCTTCCAAGGCGAACGCTGTCTCTACGGGGCGTTAACGGACGAGATCAGAGATCTGCTAATCAGTTTTGACATATCTAAAGCCGTCGACAGCGTACAGCCTTTTGCCGCGCATATTTATGGACTTCTTAACCGAAGCAGCCCTGTAACCGCCGATTTCATAATCAGCAATACCTACCAGGACCAGACTCTGACGTATCCTGTGCACAAATTTGTTCTCATTGCTAGAAGCGCGATGATGACGAGCATACTACAGTCCAAAATTAGCCAGGACACAGCAAAGGATTTGACCATGTATCGCATTGAAGGCAGTAAGTTCAGTCCCGAAGCAGTGAATGCCGTGTTGCGCGCTATATACATTACTTCTACATCCAGTTTGCCAGACAATGTCGAGCTAAAGAGTCAAATCCTCTTACTGTCCGCCGTACTGGGTGTACAAGATCTAGTCAGTGCTACGTATAATCTCATACAAGAATCTAATTTTGACGAGTGCACAGATAAGGCCACAATCGTGCGCCGTACGTACGAAAGACATAAGGAGTGCAACAGACTTGGTCAGAAGGACTTTGAAACGTTCCTCAAAACAGCTGTATTGCCATCCAAAGTGGTTGGGAAATCTGATGACGATAAACTGGAAAGTGTTGCGGGATACAACGCTCTCAGGATTGGTGCTGACATAATAATACGTAGCGTGGACGATGACTCTGGCCTCGTCACGCTATATCCGGTTCACAGAGCCATGCTTTTGCGCTCACCATACTATGAAGC
The DNA here is from genome assembly GCA_001661475.1 of Tortispora caseinolytica NRRL Y-17796. NCBI lineage: Eukaryota > Fungi > Ascomycota > Trigonopsidomycetes > Trigonopsidales > Trigonopsidaceae > Tortispora > Tortispora caseinolytica. The sequence goes on from KV453842.1 coordinate 2,513,813, forward strand.
TATGTTCAGCTCGTCATTTGCAGAAGCATCTTTATTTGCAGAGGAACCACTTACTGGAGAAGCAGTATCTAAAGCGCCAGTTACACTTCCCATCACAAGTCTGGACGTCACGCCACAGATCCTAGAGATTGTGCTACAGTTTGTATACACAGACCAAGCCGACATAGACGCTGCAGATGCCCTAGAGGTTCTCAGGGTTGCAGATGCTCTTTGCTTGGATAGGCTTAAAACTTTGGCTTCATTGGCAATATGCAATTCCGATGGCCTCTCGGGAAAGAATTTGAAAGATCACGCTTTCGATGTCTTTGATATTCTATATGCAGGATGGGATTATGGTATGGACAGACTAGAGGAGTTGTCCGCGAAACATATTGCACAATTCTTAGACGAGTACAAGGATGATGCTAGGCTCTCTGAAGCTATACTGCGAAGTGCGCAGCGAATCAATGAAAGACAGGAAACGGATACGATCGAGCTTATTGACAATATAAGATATTTCCTTTCTCGGAAATATAATTTAGATATATTGGAAGATGAGACGCTTGGCCCGTTAGGCGACGATATGATGCCAAAAGATTATATAAAGGATCTGGATACTTTAGATAAATTACTTGAGGCATTAGGTTTAGAAGCCTAAGCATACTGAAAATGGCAATAGATGGAAAATTTGGACGGATAAGAATACCTCTTTATAAGCGAAGTATAAAATGAATGCAATTTTGTGTATTATGAATTCAAATAGTCATCAATGGACAAAGACACTGTCTTCGCTACGCGCCTGATGAACTCTTCAGTGAAGTTGATTCTGATACGAGTTTTTGGATTGAGCAGGTCGATCTTTCCTTCCTCAGATGCAGAGGAAGAGATAGATTTTGAGCGATTGTAATAAACATTGACCTTTTTCAACAACTTCAATGAACAGAGAGTATGGATTTCTGTGCCTAATGATGCTGGAGCCATACCTTTGCCATCCACCACAGTAGGTCGCAGTTGCATGCATGTAACTTCAGGAGCGTCCGGCGGTTCATGCGAACCATTGAGCACCTGCTTTGCACGAGATCTAAAGTTAATTTGGCCGTTCGCCCCGAAAGAATAAGATGCATTCGAAAATAATGAAATGTATCCATTGGAGCATTCATAGTTAAAATCGTGCATCAAGTCTCGAGTTTCGAGGTGCTGTAATTCTGAGGACAAGATGTATGACGGGCAGAGAGTCCAAAAGATGGCAATGATTCTCTCTATCTCGAGCCCAGGGGGTGAATAGAGACGGGCAGATTGATCAACAATGTTTCTGCTTGTAACACTTTCTTTCTTGCCATTGGCAGACTTTTCGCTCCAAGAGCGTTTACCGGTACCTGGGGTGTAGCGACCAAACTGTATAGGATCCTGCGAAGCATAGGTGTAGGATGCCAGATAGGCCGCGCAAAGGATGTATTTGGAAACATCTGGAAGTGCTGATATAATGGAATTGTCTTTCGCAAATGCGAATTCGTTATTTAGAAGAGAAAGAGGGGACCCGGCGGAGAGTTGAGTTGGTGAAGAGTGGATAGTTCGCGGAACAGCGAGAATAGTAGTGGCGAGTTCAGAAGGCTGAAATAGATGGGCACTGGCCTTGAGCAGTTTTGCAAAGTCCCTGGAGGCAACAGCACCGGACTCTATAGGTTTGACAAATTCAGGGAACAAATTAAGAGCTATATTTCTTAGCAAACCGAGGTCTCTGCTGGCCCAGTCGCCGAAGGAGGAAACGATAGTGCTGATATAGTTGTTCCAGAAAGTCGAATCAAACGAGGATATGCGTTGACGTTTGGTAACAGAAGTGGCGGCGCTTTCTGAAGTGAGAAGATCGAGCTGATGGTCTTCGCTTAAGATTGCGATGCATTGGTCCAAGGTATATTGTGGGAATCTAATAACGGGGAAGTGAAGATGAAAGCAACGTAAAGGAAGTGTTACAGTTATTGTAGCGACGAAGCGAATATTTGTGTCAGGGAAGATTTCAAAGAATTTGAGCAATTGTTGAAATATAGAGTCGTTAAACTGCAAAATATGATCCAAGTTGTCCAGTACTATGAGTAGTGTGTTGTTGGCATTCGGAGGATTGTAGTTCAGGCTTATGTCGCGCAATAAGTGAAAGAAACTTAACGTAGCTATAGGACTAGAGAGTTCTTCAACTTTTTGACCTTCAGGTGTTGCGACTATAGTTATATGACGTCTTTTTAATATGAGTCTTTGTAGTTTCTCTAAAAAATATCGATTTGAAAGGCATTTACTGCACTGGATAGTATGGTACTCAATCTGGAGATCATCTAGAACTTTATGTAGAACAGAAGTCTTTCCTGATCCTCGAGGACCCCATAGCGTTAAAAAATTAATGCATTTCGAAGGCTGATTAGATAATAATCCCGTAATTGTGTTGTATTGCGTACTTCTATGTCGCATAGCCGAACTTGTCTCTAAGTTCAAGGAAGGTATCACATTGTGACGATCTTTCAACTATTACAAATAACAAAATACACCCTCCCCACCAAGCTTATACTCTGCATGCAGCCAAACCAGCCGCAACCGACTCTCAGAAACGCTGTGCATCGATCTTTAAGATCTTTAGAAAATAGCCTAAATGAATGGTTTGATTCTAATTATCTCACAACTACCGACCGTGATATTCTCACCGCATACGAACAGTTCTATAAAGCAATAGTTCACTGCAGAAGCCAAATGGTCTTTGCGGTTACACCAGAGGAAGCTAATATGATCTCAATGCAAGAAATGTGGCAAGAGAGGTTTGATAGAATACCTGTACGTTACGCTACATTATTAGCTCTTATAGGGCAATTCCATGACGTTGTAAAGGACGTCTGTGCTGCAGCCGAACGTGAACATATATATGTTCCCTACCTCGATTGTTTGAACATTGAATTGTTTGGTATCAGCACAAATTTGGAGCAGCAAAATGGTCAAAGTAGTAATCCTCCCCCTCTGCCTTTAATATATGATAAGAAGGTGAAAGAAAGAGTCTTTGTGCATAAATCATACGGCAATGAAAAAAACGTTGATGACAATGAAAGACTGGAATTCCTGGGCGATTCTTATCTTAATCATATAGTCACAAATCTACTCTATGATTCAATGCAAAACGCAAGGGAAGGTGAATTGACAATACTTCGCTCTAGACTGGTCTCTAACGAAACTGGGAAAAAACTGTCCGATCTTTATGAACTCCACAAAAAAGTCAAAGTAGGTAATTCATTGCACGCAGATGTCAAAAGCAAGATCTTTGCTGATCTGTTTGAAGCATACATTGGAGGTATCGTACAGGACTGCAAATACAGTAAAAGGGATCCGTATCCAATCTTGTACGCCTGGCTGGGTCCTTTGTTCCAGCCCCTTATCGATACAACTTCATCAATAGATGCTGAAAACTTTATGGACAAACAGGCGAAATCTACGCTTCAGCGGATAACCAACCCTCATGTGGTTCGATATTACGACTTTCAAGAGTTGTCTTCCTATCTCCGGTCTGAAGTGAAAAGAAAGTTCAAGCAAGACGCTCAAACAATCCAACTATTTAACAATCCTCACTCTAATCAGAATACCATATTTCACTCTGTCGCTATATTGGACGACAAAATTCCGATTGGACAAGGTTATGGGCGCAGTAAGAAAGATTCATCGACGCGTGCTGCAATGCATGCTTTGGCAAGATTGGAGAATGGAGAATCGCTTTATTAATGCATATATACGATAGTACTAATTCAATCATGTAAATCTGATAGTTTGTGCATGTGACTACCTCTGTTGTAAACAAACCCCAGTGATGGACGGTTAAAGGACATATCCGTGCAGATATAAGATCCTGAGCCAGATAAAAAGAAATATGAATCACAAGTGCAGCGTCATAAAAACAGAGAAGCAGGGCAGAATAATAGCGATCTAACAAGGAAGAATAATCTACCAAGTAATCAGTTCACGCCCTTCCCACTCCTCTAATATAATTTCAATTCAAATTTAGGCAAATGCCTTTTCTGGCTCAGAATCTGCGTCAGAAGATACTCTATCACGAGTAAACTGCGTAGAACAGCGAGCCATAGTAGTAGATGATCGCGTAACAGAGTTGGTGAAGTAGAAGTTTCCAACAACTTGCTTGAGTGGCTCATTAGAAGCTTTGGCCCCTTTGAATTTGTCAGTCAATGACTTTAAGCCAAGCTTAGCCACATCAGCAGACGTAGTTTGAATAGTGTCAGCACGGACAGCGTGCGGCGCAATCTGAGCTACACGCTCGCGCAATCCATATATGTCATCATACTCCAATGGAACACCCAAAAACTCACTGACAGCACGAATAATCTTCCAGTCCTCTCTAGCAGCACCGGGAGGTCCAACTGCAGCTCGCGTGACCTGTGCACGACCTTCAGTATTCACATATGTAACGGCCTTCTCGGTATATGCAGCAGCCGGAAGTATAACATCAGCATACTGGGCTCCAATATCACCATGGTGACCTTGATAGATAACAAAAGCATCCTTTGGAATGTCAGCGGCTGAAATCTCATCGGCTCCAAGAAGGTATAAGATCTTAGGTTTAACGGCAGCAAGTTCTGGTGTAGCAGGTACAAAACCTACATCATAAGCACCCGTCCTAGAAGCAGTTCTTTGCAAAACGTTGAAGCCATTCCATTTGGGATTCAGAAGAGATGGTGTTTTAGAAACAAACTTGCTAATAGCATCCAAATAAGCGCCAGCGTCAGAGCGATCAGTTACCCCTGAACCAACAATAATCATAGGTTTCTTAGAGGAAGCCAATCGCTTTCCAAATTCACCAGACAGTGCTGCTTGTAAATCCTTTAAGCTGTCACCAAGGTCCGTGTAGCCCCAGGTGGAGTCAAAAGATGCACCGACAAATCCTATTTGCATATCCTCGGTTCGCAACCATTGCTTCCTAATACGCGCGTTAAGAACAGCAGCCTCATGGCGTGGGTTGCTGCCAACAACAAGTATAGTGTCAGCGTCTTCGACTCCGGTAATCGTAGAGTTAAATATATAGTTTGAGCGAAAATCAATGCCCACGGAAGGAGGCAAGCTGCCGTTAGGGGCGTCAAGAGCAAGATTCTCTGAGCCCAGACGATTAACTAGATCTTTAAGAGCAACCAAAGCTTCCACTTCCACTAGATCTCCAGCAACTGCTTTAACTTCGTTTTCTTTCGGATTCAAGGTCTTGAATTTGTCAGCGATGACACTAAGGGCTTCTTCCCATGTAGCTGAAACAAACTGAGAACCTTCCTTCACCAGAGGCGTAGTGAGACGCTGGGTCTTCAAACCGTCGTAGCAAAATCTTGTTTTGTCAGATATCCATTCCTCGTTGATGGCGTCATTGGCTCTGGGGAGAATGCGTACAACTTGGTTTCCTTTCGCATCAACTCTTATGCTAGATCCAATGCCATCCATGACATCAACCGATTCCACTTTCTTGAGTTCCCAAGGACGAGCAGTGAAGGCGTATGGCTTGGAAGTGAGAGCACCGACAGGACAAAGATCTATGACATTACCCGACAGTTCGGAGTCGAGGTTTCGCTCGAGATAAGTGCCTATTTGCATATCGTTACCACGACCAGAAGTTCCGAATTCAGGAGCACCGGCAACATCATTAGAGAAACGAACGCATCTAGTGCAGTGAATACAACGGTTCATCGAGGTCTTAATGAGAGGGCCTATATTTTTGTCTTCGACGGCTCGCTTACCGACGATTTCTGAGAAGCGACCCCTATCCGAACCGTAGCGAAGAGATTGATCTTGAAGATCGCACTCGCCACCCTGATCACAAACGGGACAATCAAGAGGATGATTGGCGAGAAGCATTTCGGTTACACCTTCGCGGGCTTTACGGACTCTCTCCGTATCAGTTCTGACAACCATACCTGGAGCAACCGGGAAAGCGCAGGAGGGAATGACCTTAGGGGCGCGTTCGAGGTCTACCAAACACATACGACAGTTACCAGCAATTGCCAGTTTCTCGTGGTAGCAATAGCGAGGGATTGTGACACCAGCTTTTTCGCAGGCCTGAATCAAAGCCGATCCAGCTTCAATGGATACTTTCTTGCCGTCTATGGTAAGCTCAACTTCGGCATTGCGCTGGACGGTTCTTGAGAACTGTCTAGAACTGGGTATTAGCGACTTATTAGTCGATTTTACCCGTCTGAATAACATTGTTTGACCGACGGAAAATAACAAGCGATGCAATCGATTGCTTCTAGTGCAATGCTTAGGTTTGGATAGAAATGTATAGGGATTAGGATATTGGTTGATTAATTTGGGGTCTTCCCATTGGCCAACAACCGAGAAACCTACTGTAGGGCTCAAACCTTATAACTGGTTTTTCGCTCTCCCACTATATGTGGGACAGTTGACCAAGACCCTTCTTTTTCTTCTTAGTACTCTGGGCAGATTATTGTAGAGACCGTCTATTCGGAGGAAGATGATTGCACTTGGAGAGAATCTCTTTTCTAGTTTTGCATATTCACCGATACTCAATTAGTCGTGTCTCTCTACCTCTAGCCCTAGAGAAAAAGGAGCTTCAGCTGGAGCTGGATGATGCATTCATTCTTGATTGCACTTGAGTCCACTTCCTTACCGGGAGTTGTACATATAGACTTATTATAACTATCAATTAGATATTTGTATGTTGCATTTGTAGACGCCAGGGCAGTATCATAACTCGAATTTAGCTTTCCTCTGACGTTTCGACATACTGAGCCATACGTACAGCGAAGGGTCCTGCTGAAATATGTATGCACCCTTAGAAATCTCACTGATCTACAAAAACCCTGGGTCTTTAAGGTCCCTTAGTCAAAACACATATAAGCAGACCTCGATACCTCTATTTTCTTCAGAAAATACAACTATGACTGAACAAGCCAGACCTATGTCTTATGACGAACAGTACCTGCTAAATCCTCTACGCCGAACCTTCTTAAGCACTTCTAAGCGCGCAATGTCTCAGCGGTTGAGCATAGAATGGAACACTTTAAAAAACAAGATCTCCAATCAATACAGCAGCCATGCTTCCAACAGCCTCACTTCTATGCCCTCCGAAGAATCTGTGCAACCTATATGCACGCCTGCTAGCGATTCTAAACCCGGCATTATAGAACTGCCCACTAACAGCGAGATACTAGACGACTCGGTCACGTTCGATGAACTTCATTTGTTGTTCTCTCCAGATACTCTAGATTACAACAGCATTAAGTGTCGTCAAAAACAGCCTGAAGACGATAAGAACATTAGACGTGACACTCTTGTGCCGGTACACACAAATGCTTCAGTCGCTTCATCCGGCATAGAGAAGCAGAAGGTCATCATCCCACCCCATCATTCAGTTCGAAGCTTCTTGTCTGCACTTTCCCATAAGATTCAACCTGAGATGTACACGTTTGAACTGCTCGCTAGATCTCAACCAAGCAGGAGACTTCAATGTCATTGCACAGATCACTCCTGTCTCTATTGTGTCCAAGATTCAGGAGCAGTGCGTTGTGCGGAACGCAAATCAGAAGTCCAAAGTCCAGACACTTTAGATATATTTCAATTTTGCGAGACAGTGCTTCCAAATATGCCCAAGAATAGTTCCGTTGCTCAGCTAAATGAATCTACCTATGGATCCACTGTCAGAATGTTTTGGAAGTTAGTCTCACACAATGATGCAGAAGTGAGTAGCAAGAGACACAAGGTGTTCGAAGACATACAGGTTCCAATGTTCAGCAGCGAGAAAATGCGAACAATTCATGCAGTGTTACCCACGAAAACTTTCATGAGCAATACAGGAAAAGGGGACGACCCAGTCTACTCTCCGGAAATTATTCCTGCTTCACTTCTTAAAGAACACGCTTCCGACTTCACATTAAACAAATTGTGCTCAGAAATGTCTTTCGATAGAGAAGGCGACAATCATGTTTCCTACCTCATCAGCATGCTGAGGTACTATCTGGCAGCAGTGGTGACAAATGCCACTAAACAAGAGGTAGCAATCAACTACTCACACTCGCTGGATTATGGAAATTGTCATTATTGCAAGAAAAAAAGCGACTGGAAGCGTCTGCGCAGTAAATACAAAGAACACAACTTCGTCTTCGTGCCTGTACATGCGTTAGGCAAAGAAAGCTACGATATGGCTCACTTTCTGGTCACTTGCACGCACAGCGGCACTAGCAAGTATCCGTGCTACCTGAAGGACAGCCCAAAGACAAAGACAGTTTACGACACTTTGAACCTCGATTTTTCAGCGGCAAACTTCATAGTAGTCAACGACGACGAAATCATTCTTCAGAATTACAATCAAGCTCCTGAATGGCCAGGAGATCATATCCGAATTAGGAAGTATATCGAAAGGTATGCACAAATCGTTGGAGTAGAAGACCAGATATCTCTTGCATTAGAAGCGTGCGAAACTTTGGTATACCTGAAAGGATATGAGGACGTTATATCAATTCCTGCGCCGAGGCACTATGCTGATATCCCAGTTATAGATCAGTGCTTTAACGGAAAGTACACTGAACAAAAGAACATTGGTGCAGTAGATTTCAATCTCCTTAGCATCAGCAGCATGGCAAACCCTTTGACATATCTCACGTTTTCAAGAATCAAGTTCTCGCTTATCACTACAGCATTAGCAGCTATAGCAGAAGCATTGGTGACTGGTACACAAAAGACCAAAACAAAAGATGAGTCAGTGAAAGCCTGTTCATTATTTTGCGCAGAGTTGAGAGCTATAGGAGAAAATAGACAGCAAGCACTTTTGGAGAAGGTAGTAGGCATTGACCTTACATTCCTGCAGATGTGCGGCACAGAGTTTTGGATATCATTAAAGCTGGCACAAGGGTTTATTAAGGAGCCACAAGAATGCACAATAATGGCAGCAAAACTACTAAAGAATCCTTTGCATGGTACTCTGGCATGGGCATTATCCTATCATGGAGTAAAAATTCCAAAATACAGAGGATCGTTGGAGAAATCAGAAAGTATAGCAACTGGACAAGACAAGTGGCTCCTAGAACATCTGGGGTACAGTCAGCCTATGCTATACAAAAGCGCACATGATTGTACTGACATATGGGAAGTTCCGTTAAATTCGCAGTCATTGGACGAGAAAAAGATCATTGTTGACTATGATCTGGTCAAACATATTGACTTAGACCATGTAGGAAAGAGGTATCGCCTAGTCACATGGAAGGCGGAATTGAAACAAGAGAGCTAGAAACGTATACTATTTTTGAAATCGATACTGTGACGCAAAATGTACAGACCACGCAAAAGTTCGTACAATAGCCATGCAGTGGTACCCTGGAGAACTAGGAAAATCCCTCTTCTCCAGTTTATCTGAAAATTGCGTTCATGACAGAAGCCGTTAACAAAAGAGTACATTCCGTTTCTTTCTGAGTACAGGTACGAGAAGTCAAAGCCAGTAATAGGAGCCCATTTATCCCACTGTGGATTTTGCTGCGGGTAAACTCGCCTAGCAGGGCCTTCAGGCCAGTATGCAATGGTAGAGTTGAATGTGTGTTGTCGGAATGCAGATATTATGCTTTCTTTTGATATAGGCGAGGGGACATTAGCTAGCGTCCAACCGCTTGGAACTTGTGTAGGATGGTGCATATCGCTAGCAGATATGAGAGGCAGATTGTGCGCTTTAGAGAAGCGCAATACCTTTAGATCCAGAACGTCTTCATGGACTGTTTCGAATGCGTCAACTCCCCACTCGTAGAGTGCTTCAAGAGGCGGATGCGTTCTAATTCGAGGTTGCTGATATCCGTACTCAGTAGTTAAAGACCAGGCACGATGATTGACAACTACAAAACCGCCCAGCTCATGGGTCCTGCGGATGACGTCTTGTAATTCTTCGTCCGAAGGCCAGGAGCTCGAAGGAGCGATAGTTTCGTTGATTCCGATAAGATTCATGTGAATGCGACAACAGGTAAACTCCATACCAGGAATAACAAGGATTGGGAGGCTCTTATTTATAGAAATTTCTTCTGCGAGCAGCCCTCCAGATATATCATTGTGGTCAGTGATAGCGATCGCTTGAAATCCATAGGCCATAGCCCAGTTAAGAGCCTGTTCCGGAGACAGAGAGCCGTCAGAGACAGTTGTGTGAACGTGTGAATCAAACAGTAAATTGTACTGAAAATGTTCATCCCATACCTCTGCCGAGTCAATATTCGTAGAGAAATCAAACCTCATATTCTCAAATAATTCTTTAGATTGTTTCGAGGTATACTTGCACACCAGCGAAAAGACAACTAAGATCGCTACTCCAATGACCCATTGGATGTAGCGGTATAACATGCCATAAATGTATTTACTTTGAATCACGCCAACAATTCTGCTTGATAAAGGCTCCTCCTCGTGATCTTCCAATAGAGCTTCCTGCAGCTCTAAATTGCTCTCATCCATGGTGGTTTTAGAAGGGTTTACTGATGCAGATTATACGGCAGTTCGATGCGTAAACTCTACGACAGTACAGACTTCTTACATTGTCATCTAAACAAATCAGCTTAGGCCAAGAAATAACCGGAATATCAATTACGACGTTATATAGGCTATAAAAAAATATTTTTCCGTAATTAACCTAGCGGAAACACTGTAACGCTAGAACAATGAACATAATACTTGAAACCTTGGAAGCAGTACTGTTTTACTTAGTGCGGATCAGCCTTTCAGTTCAGAGACAGGCTTGCTAGTCTTGGAAGAGGTAGACAAGGCTACGGTGAAGCCGATAGGTGTATACAGTCTAGATTTGCAGACTGTCTATATTATAGCGAAGTGAGCCTATTCTCAATTAGAAGAATCTGTATTAGAAACTAGATGAAGAGAAAATCGCTTGCACTCGTGATCCACGGATAAAGCAGGGAGGCCGAAATAAACACGTCTGATTTAGGGCCAGACTGCCAATACTAACACAGAGACAAAAATACTGCTATGATTTACGACGATCTAATCTGCCGATCAATGACGCGTTCCACAAAGTCAATGCAGATACACCGTTAGATGCAATGGATCTTAAAGATATGGACCTTGAATCTTTTTCTTTATGCCAGAATGCAAAATATAGAGTACAAGGGCAGGATTATTGCTATGATCTAGGACAATCTGCCAATTAATGACCTTTTCATTGAAGTAGATGTAGATACAATGCTAGATGCAACTGGTTTCAAAAGCTCCGATCTTATTCGTTTTCCCTCATATTGAGGCAAAATAAAGACCATTAGGTAGCTGGAGCATATAATAAATAATTTCTGTATTTAAGTAGAAGCCCCTGATATTGTATCATTGCTAAACGACCTGTATAATAAGTTACTCAGTTTCCACATCCGACTTTGGACGCTAATAGCGCCACTCATAGAGCACAGAAAGATTTCAAAAGAATAATACCAAACACTACATATGTTCCCGTCGAGAATATATATTTTATCATTTAATTGTGTAGTTCGATGAAGAAATATATCACATAATATGCCTGCATCCCAAATAAAGTTTCGCTTAAATGCAATTGACCAATGAAAAGTGCGCGCTTACCTAATACAAATATCGTTGAGACACAGCCAATAAAGTGCGTTACAGTTCAGTTTAAGGTTTCGCTTAAATCTGACCAATCACAGGCTGTAAAAAGCAGGTTAGGGTAGCACGTATTTTTGGCCAGGGTCCAGGGGTTTTAGAATTTTGGCCAATAATACTCCTTTATTTTAGGATTAAGGGTTCATCACGTGCAAATTTTAGCCAATAGGAGGCATTATCGGTAAGCCTACGTCTGGTCCCGTACACCGTGTGCGAGTATGCCTTTCAGTTCAGAGGTCGACTAGCTAACCTCGGAAGAAGCAAGTAGGGCTGCAATGGAGCGGTAAAGTGTATACATTCTCGGCTTGTAGACTATCAGTAAGTTAGCGAAGAGGATTTATTCTCAGATGCAAGGAATACGTACCTAGAAACTAGTTTGAAGAAGAAGGCCGCATCCAATAAAGGTAAGTATGGCGGGTTGACATAACAACCTGCACTGTCATCGTTCAGCACAACCCTGAGCGTGTAACGATCAGACAGCCGTATAGCGCGTCTTCTTTCGAACATCGACTGAACAATAATGGATCAGCCAAATGATGCACTTCCCCCTCAATACGCGCATTTGCCCGGACTAGTACGGCTGAAGACTACAAGTGATAGCAAGTTTCTGATTTCAGTCGGCAACAATGAAATCATTAGAAAGTTTCGACTCGATCGCGACCTGGAACCCTCTAGTTTTGAGGCCGCTTCTGCAAACGGCACACATACAGATAAACCCGTGTGGTCGATTGCTGTGACCGCTACACGCGTGGCTACTGGCTCGGATGATGGTTCTGTTGTGATGTACTCGCTGCCAACAGAGCAAATGCTCTCTATAGTGTACCGATGTACTATGGCTGTTAGAGACCTAGCATTCAGCCCGAACGAGCGATGGCTTGCAGTTGTCAGCGACGATCTCTCGGCAGCTCTGGTCTCTGTAAACGATCCTGCACATGCGATGAGACTAAAAGGCCACAAGTCGCCCGTCAGGTCCGTCACTTTCAGCCCCGACAGCTCTCAGGTACTCACTGTCGAACTGGACGGATCCATTCGTGTTTTCAACATATCTCCGGAAGATGCCTCTCCAGCGTATACTATACCGTCTGCTGCTTTTGTATCCAGACTGAACGCGTCGCACGAGAATATAGATTTCAGCCCTAAAGTCTCTTGGCACCCAGATGGCTCGTGCTTTATTGTTCCGCGTGACGATGGAGATCTTATAGCTTATTGTGCTGACGCGAATCGCGTAAACCACTTTCAGAAGCAAATCTTCCAGTTCTCTGATACACACTCTAAAGGCCCTAGAGATGTGGTCTGGTCTCCAAATGGCGCCTATTTAGCATCATGCGACGATGTATCTGTTGTTATATGGGATGTCCGTCGTCAGTCTGTTGTCAATGTGCACCGTTATGATGGTCCACAATCACTTGCTTGGCATCCAGAGAAAAATTGCGTATTTGTTGCACTTACAGATGGTTGCATTCATACATTCACTGGAGCAGTTCCGGAAAAACTGTATAAGGAACAGCCCTCTCACTCCGAATTAGTAGTGCCTGCTCCTCGCACACCTCATCAGCACGAAATGCAAGAGGGCGACGATACAGAGGATGATTCGGAGAGAAACTCGAACCCCGCGTTAGATACACTGGCTAATGAAGACAATGAGCTGTTCGGCGATGATATACGCGATCGCCGCAGACCTTTCAGCGAAGACAATGAGGACGAAGAAGATGAAGGAGGAGAAAACAATGATTGGATCGAAAATGACGACGGAAACTACTTCACACCTAAAAGGCGTAGAGAGCACAGACCCGCATCTCATGGAATGGCCCCTCAATGGAACCCTCAGGCGTTGTTTCGCCCAATGCGCCATAAGTTTGTGCGGCCCGGCAGCACTCCCTGGATTGATAACCGTTGCTATTTAACGCTAAATTTCACGGGCTACATATGGCTACAGAAACAAGATACGCACAATGTTGTCACGATTACATTCTTTGATACTGGTAATCACCGTGAATACCACTTCACAGATTATGAAGGGTTTGACTTGGCCGGTCTTACTAACGAAGCAGCGTTTTTCGGAAAATCTTGTTGGGATGAGAATATAGGCCAAGAATCGAGTGTGCTATTCAGACGCCATGGCTCGTCTCGCGACTCTTGGAGAGACTCTTTTCCCTCACACGATGCAGTATCTAACATAGCTCTTTCTGCGTCTCATGCTGTTGTTTGCACGAAGCTGGGCACTGTAAAGATATACACTTTGCACGGTGTGCCAATCAGGATATTCCGCCAGGCACAATATCCCATTATCTCTTGCTCGGCATTCGATGATTATTTGTTCATAGTCAGAAGCACTGAGATCGCACACCCAGTCATGGGATCCAATGGAGGAGGATTAGTATACTCCCTTGAAAACATTGTTAAGAATGAGACACTGCAGAAGGATGATTCTGTGGAAATAAGTCCTAACTCAAAGCTACTTTCCGTCTTCTTTTCTGATATCGGAGCGCCATGCGTGTACGACTCTGATGGTATTCTCCTCACATTGACCAACTGGAGAAAGCCAATGCAAGCGAAATGGGTTCCAATACTTGATACGAGACGTATTTCAGGTAGGGAAGGTCGCATCGAACAGTATTGGCCATTAGGAGTCGCGGATGGCAAGTTCCATTGCATCATTTTGCGAGGAGCCAAATTGCAAGATCGAATTGTGTATCCTGCTATCCCTCTAGCTGTTACATCAGAGTTTGACCTTCGAATTCCCTTAAGGTACGAGGAACCAGAGAACGAAGACGTTGAAAGCGAAGCTGACTCTGACAAAGAGAATGAAGACTTGGAAGACGAGCTTGCTGATTTGGAGGACAATGGTAACGATTCCGGAAAGAAAAAAACCAATGGTAAGCAGAGTAAGCTCAGCACGCAGGAAAGGGAAAGAATGCGCTACGAGGAAGAGTTTATATGTCAAAGGGTGATGCTAGACACTCTCAAAGACTCTATCGCGCTTGCTGGGTCAGATAGCGCCAAAGCGATCGCAAAGCAACAGTTAGAGGTGGAGAAGAGAATATTACGTCTAGTGTCCCTTGGGTGTCAAGAGGCTAACTACGGAAGAGTTATATCTTTAGTTCAGTTACTTGAGCAGGATGTAACAATGGAAGCTGCGACGAAAATTGCACTCCGCCATCAATTGACGGCACTCGCTAATCGGATCAACGAGATACGTGAATCTAGAATGGCTACGATAGACTAGACCAGTTAGGTACGAAATATGAATAACGATAAAGAGAATGAAAGGTCGAGTTTGTATAGTTAGGTCATAGAAAGCGGGAATTACTCTGAAGCCTTGGCTTTGGCAAGTGCGATCGAAGCTGGATCCTCGCGGTAAGGCTTGTAGATGTACTTTTCGCGCAGATGGATAGGGGTAGTGCCCTCGGCAGTGCCAGGAATCTTCTTTTCTAAGCCTAGATTTTTGTAAACACAGGAGTTTAGTATAGCTTCTGCAGGCCTGCAGTTGCGGAACTCGAGTTCATTGCGATCAAGACAGTCCCAGTGCGTAAAAAACTCCTTAGCGCAATGTTTCTTGATATCGGACAGCACAGAGATAGCACATCTAGTTACACGTCTACCTTCTGAGAGGCAGTCTAATTCACCGCGTCCATTTGCTTCCTTCTTACACAGTAAATAGTCGTCTCCGTATGGTTTGCATCTTGCTCCAATGAAGAACGATGCACTCATCAGAGGTGCCGATGAAGCACCGATCTCGGGCACTTCGGGAATATGTGGCGGCATAGGAGCCGGTTCAACGACCAGTCCATAGTTGACTACAGGCTCTCTCACGTTGACCATTGTTTGTTACAAGAAAAACTGCGACAGATTTCGTATCGCGGTGAATGTGCAGTTTGAATGAAAAGACAGCCAATGACAGCCGTCTTGTTTTTGGGTTTGTGTAATCTACATACCTCGTAAGCGTAATAAACATACTAACGGAGGCTATCTTTTTGTTTGCCCAACTCCTCCAAGAATTTTATTTGTATACAATAGCCGACAAAACTGACTGTAATATATCGCACATTGCTTGAAAGAAAGCAAAATGTCGTTCTTTCAACAGAATCAGCAAAATGTTCCTATGCAGCAGCAACAGCAGCCGCAACCACCACCACAACAGCAGCAACAGCAACAGCAACCACAACAGCAAATTCCACAGACACAGCCAATGGTTTCACAACAACCATCATTTGCGTGGTCACTACCTTCAGACTCTAAAAAATTGTACAACCAGTCACTATACCAAGGATTGGCGACACCATCGACTGTTAGAAGTGGTCGTTTTGGTGGCGAACTTGGAGCCACTCGGCGATCTGATGGCCCTGCTCCCAGTGCATCGTCGATTCCTTCACAGCTGGCTCGTTTGAAGAACTCATGGGACCCATCGTCTCCCGAATGTGTATTCCAGTACTTCTTTTATAACCGTGTACCTACAGAACATGTGGCTTTATACGGCAAACCCGATCGAGCATCTGACGCGGGATGGGAGGCAGCTTTGGCAAAGAGACCCGACAACCAGTCAGTTCCTGTTCTCGCTGTTGGTTTCGATGACGTAGCTAAACGTGCCGCCTTGCAAGAGAAGCAAGTAATGACCTATCGTGCTAGAATGCATGAAATAAATGACAGATTGAGCCAATTATCTTCGAGGCATGATTTACATTCAACAGCACAAGCTCACGACGTGTCGGTGCGCTTACAGGCGCTTGCACACAGAACACTAAGACTTGCGATTAAGGTACAAGTAGCTAAATCTCATGGGTTCAGCCTGAGGCCGGATGAAGAAAGATTGAGAGTGAAGTTGCAGGAACTCCTTAAGCAAGTCGAAGATCCAGCCGTTTTTGGACGAAGAAATGAAGCTTGGGCCCGGATGTCTGTTTTACGGGAGCGTACGAGAACATTAGATTCTTCTCAAACTACTTCTGGAGCCCTTGGATTGTCAGATAATGACGAACAACTAGACAATGGTGTGAAAATCTTGCGTGATGAACAAGCTGCTCTAGCTTATCTCATTGATGTGGTTCGACAAGATTCCGACCGTGTCAATGAAGTGCTATCCAGAGTCCGTGAAAGAATCTCTGCTTCTCAAAGCGCTCAAATATAAGTGCACCAGTGACTGAGGCAACCACAGAAACATATCGGGGACTGCGAATCATATAATTTTACTCTAATGACACTTAATGTATCCATTAATATAGTTATCATCATATACACAACGCATATCTATTATAAGGAAAGCAGATAATCCGCTTACCTTCCCGAGTCCGTTATAGTAGCTTTGGCGCGTGCGAAAATCATTAGTAGTTGGCTGCCAATTAACGCAAATTCCTATTTATAAAGAGCAGCAGCCAAAGTCTTCTCAACATCCGATCCAGCTATAATGACACCCTTTTCGCTGCATTTTGCTTTAGTTTGCAGTTCCCTACATAGACCATCAATATCGAACTCATCAAACCTCGGGTGTGTGGTAATCATTCCCCACAGTTCGCCGCAATCCAGTCCAGGCTCATCTGCTGGAACGACAGTTTCAGTATCGAAATCTGCGTAATCTTCTGCATCAAAGCTAAAAAGAGGATCACGATAATATTCAAACCCTGCATATGCGGAAGGAGGCAAATTTGTAGAGGTCTTCGGGACAGGTTGATCGCAATTGCCACAGGCTTCATTCAATTTAGAGCAGAAGTCGCCTTTCTCATTACTTGTCTCTGTCCCTGGATCCTCTTTAGCTGTACCTTTTATAGGAGGAGCAGGTAAGGAAAGCTCAGGCATAGTTGGCTCTAGACTAGAAGAAGATGTGATAGATGCAGGGCTAAATAGAGCAGAGAAGTCCGAAACACTCCCTGGGCTTAGATTATCACTAAAATTGGCGTTCTGGGATTTAGTGGTTGATTCAGGGCTTCCTTGTGACTCATGATCAGGCCGAGTGGTTAGAGGCTTCTTCTCGTAAAAAGGAAATTCAAAAGTGAACTGTGCATCATTAGCAGAGTCAGCAATAGAAGACGGGGTAGATGTAGCAGAGCTAAGAGTAGTTTTCCCTTGCATAAGGGCTATTGTTCGCTTGCGGTAAGCGGCTACTTCTTCTTGCAGACGTGCTATTTGAGCTTTGAGAAACGAGTTTTCTGCATTCACCTCTTTTGAAGACTCTTCGAGTTGCTCAACGCGAGCATTTAATTCCTTAAGTCGTTGCTCTTTGCGTTCACGAAACGCACGCTGCGCCGCTCTATTCTGAGATTTGCGCTTACTTTCCGGATCAATAGCAGTATTAGAGACGCTATCAACAGACAGGGCTCCTTTGGATGTATCACTCTGCTGTTTCGAGTGAACTTTCCTTTTAGAACGAGCCGAGCCATTATATTCAGCTATGTTTGATCCTATTATACCAGAGTCCTTTCGTTTGTGAGTGACGTCCGAATGATCGGAATCCTGAGACGAAGGGGAAGTAGAGGAATAAGAGAGTTCAGGAAGATCGATAGGAGGCTCGACAGCTAAAACAGTATCAGAAGAAGGCATATGTTCATTCGTCGGTACTTGTTGTAGAAGATCGCTCTCCATGAAGTCGAAAGCGCTTGGCAGCTGCTCGAAGAAAGCCTCGTCAGAGAGATTAAAGGCGGCGTTGGAAGTCATTTAGCGGTGTGTATTCGGGTATCAGTGGCAGGTGGATGCAGAGCTAGCAGAATGTTGGACAAACAAAATTCAAGTAGATAGTGGGTTATTAAAGAACAATACAGTAAGATATAGACAATAAAAGTCTTCAAATGGTAGTATTAGCCACGTAACTGAGTTAGGTGAAAACCAGGCAGGGTTATTAGTAAGCAGGTTAATTTAAGTTGGAGCTGGGGCTAAGAGTGCGCTGATGAATTGCTTACATTCAAACTAGCCAATCAGAGATGTTGAACGGGAATAGGTGGTTGTGGAGCTATAGTCCCGAACCGACGTTAGTTTGCAGGTCGTTCACCCTTCACGCCATTACTATAAAGCTCGAGTGACCCGCTGGATGTCCATATGGCGTTGCAGTTTATACTAATACAGAATCGGCAAGGTAAAACGCGATTGGCGCGGTTCTTTTCAGCATACACGAAACAAGAGGAGAGTGGTATTAAGAGTGAAATTCATAGAATTGTGAGCACACGGGACGGACGTCATCAATCGAATTTTGCTGATTTCAGGGGCAAAAAGATCGTTTACAGAAGATACGCTGGTCTTTACTTTTGCGTGTGCGTTGATAACTATGATAATGAACTGGTATATCTAGAAGCAATTCATAATTTCGTGGAGATATTAGATGACTATTTTGACAATGTCTGCGAGCTGGATCTCGTTTTCAATTTTTACAAAGTGTACGCTGTGCTAGATGAGTTGTTCATTGCCGGAGAGATAGAGGAAACATCAAAAGCAAACACGCTTGCTAGAGTACAAAGACTAGACATGCTAGAGTAAGGTCACGGGCAAAGAGCATTCTATTTATTCATCTTCATTGCCCTTTATATCTTCTGCTTTGCAGTCGCGTAAATGTGCATCGTCATGGTAACCATGGCGGCGATTTGGGAAGAAAGGTGGGGCAACAGGGAGTAATAAGCCGCCAGTAAGGTATGTGCTTTTCCTTTGTTTCACCATCACGTACATTCCCATTGATTCGATAAGCAGAGAGTAGAATACTTCTCATTTTATCTGGTTTTGTGGCTTTATTGTTTAAGAAACCCAATTTACTTGAACACCATCTTCTGCTTTTATTATCTAGCTTACCAATTCTCTTGATTTGACCATGCGATCCAAGTTCAAATCTGACCATCCTTTCAGTAAGTTGTTTATCAGGTGGCGGCGCATGGCGTGAGCGACGTGCTCTTTTATTAATTGCTACCTCATTTTTGGTACGCACCTCAGTCATATGAAGTATGTTTTATAGTGACCATATGAAAAACGTTGGATATGTTCAAATGAATATCATTCATGTCCTGCGCGCCACAGTTTTGAACAAACCTGATACTAACCATACTAATAGATAAGCGTAAGGCGGAAGCCGACCGAATCCTGACCAAATACATCGACCGTATTCCTGTCATCTGCGAACGCGCTGAGAAATCAGACATCGCGGCTATAGACAAGAAGAAATATTTGGTGCCAGGTGACCTCACAGTTGGTCAATTCGTTTACGTCGTTAGACGACGAATCAAGCTTCCTTCCGATAAGGCTATATTCATTTTTGTCAACGACATGCTACCACCTACTGCTGCACTCATGAATTCAATTTACGATGAACATAAAGATAAAGATGGATTCCTTTACATGACTTACTCTGGCGAGAACACTTTTGGCGAGATTCGCCTTGAAGATTTCTTTGTCCAAGAGTAGCGCGCTTTTATGCTTTACCAGTGCCCCCACCAGTTAGGCAGGATTCCTAGCATTAATTATCTTTTTCATTATTTGAGTTCGTATGTGCTTCTTATATCGGCAGGGAAACTATAATATAATAAATAATCTAATAAAAAGTATCTAACAATCTTTCAAGTGCGTAGTTATTCGTAAGTTCGTGACATTGATCGACAAGCCTATGCTTTCTTCTTTTTAGGAGCACCTTTACCTCGCTTTCGTAGCATTTCCACTCTTTCAAGTCTGTACTTCTCCTTCGGATGCGTCAAGTCAAGTGCCGGAAATGAGGCTTGCAGCTGTTTTTGTGTGAAAGCAGGTTTTGGTGGATAGTAACTTCGAACGGCCGGCCCGAGCAGTCGTTTTCTTAAAATTTTAGTACCTCGTCTAGCGTTGTTGTCTACTACAGCAAACTCAAATATTTTGCTGGCCTTTTCTTTCAGTTCTTTTATACGATCTTTTGAGACTGATTTTAACATTATTATTGTCAAGTGGGTTCCTGTACAGCAGCGGAATGAGTGTAGCGTAGATTACGGCGTTACCTATGGCGAGGTGATAGTTGCTCACACCCACCACCCCTAAGAGACGCCGGTGTAGTTACCCCCGGGCAGTTCTCCGATGGTCGGCTAATGATCTATATAAATACTTTAGTAGGCTTTTGACCCCTCTTTTTGTAAGAAAATAAATACCTGGAGTCATTGCGGAAAAAGCCATTGAATGGCGCTATATAGGGAAAAAATGATATAAGAGGCTAAATATCTTAGAGCTTAGCTCCGACCAAGGCAGCATACTTCTCAGTGGAGAAAGACTTGGGACGCTCAATAGGGAGTCCAACAGCACGATCGATGATCAGCTGAGGAAGAACACCAAGGGCACGCGAGACACCGAACAATACAGTGTAAAAGGACTGTTCAGTCAAACCATAGTATTGAAGCAAGACACCGGAGTGAGAGTCCACATTAGGCCAGGGATTCTTAGTCTTTCCGTGCTCAGTGAGCACTTTAGGAGCAATTTCGTAAATCTGGGCAACGAGCTTGAACAAGTCGTAATTGGGAAGATGCTTGAGAGCAAATTCTCTCTGGGCAGTGTATCGAGGATCGGTCTTTCTTAAAACGGCATGTCCGTATCCAGGGACAACTCTGCCGGAGTTCAATGTATCCCACAAGTACTTTTCGAGTTGTTCGTTAGTGGGTGCAACTCCAATGTCGTCTCTGAGCTTGAAGATCCACTCCAATACTTCCTGGTTAGCACGGCCATGAAGGGGTCCAGCAAGACCGTTAAGACCAGCTGCAAACGAAAGGTACGGAGAAGACAACGCTGAACCGACCAAGTGAGTGGTGTGGGCAGAAACATTACCACCTTCATGATCAGAGTGGATGGTCATGTAAAGTCTCATAAGCTCAACAAACTCATGGTTGTCGGCATATCCGAGTTTGTTAGCAAGGTTATAAGACCAATCTTTGTTGCTGTCGGTAGGAGCAACTTTGCCATCCTTAAAGATGTTGCGGTAAATACGGGAAGCAATGTTAGGAAGACGGGCGATCAAGTCCAAACTGTCCTCAAACGTATAGTTCCAGTACTCCTTCTTGTTGACACCGCGCTCATAAGCCTTGGCAAACGAAGATTCACTCTCGAGGGCATTTATGGCAATAGCGAACTGGGCCATGGGATGAAGGTGGCTGGGGGATCTATCAATCAAGTCCTTGACATGAGCAGGAAGCTCAGAACGGGCAGCGAGTTCCTTTGACAATTCAGCAACCTGGGTGGCAGTCGGGACCTCGCCGGTCAAAAGTAACCAGAACAATGCCTCAGGAAGAGGCTCAGAAGCGTTCTCTTCGGGAGCAGAAGGAAGCGATTTTTGAATTTCGGGAATGGTCTGTCCACGGAATCTGATACCTTCTTCGGGGTCAAGGACTGAACCTTCCCATACAAGGCCTTTAATACCGCGCATACCACCGTAAGCCTGAGCCAAGGTAACTTCGCCAAGAGAGCGGTCGCCGTACTCAGCGCGAAGTTTCTTGACTTTTTCCGCCATGCCGGGGTACAATTCGGTGAATCTTTCTTTCAAAGTCTAAGGTTGAAGTTAGCATTGTGTTACTGATAATTGAAAAAAGAAAAACTAATCTTCTCATAGCTCCAATATGGCTATGTATGGGTTTGAATAGAAGCCGAAACGACCGGGCCAAAGTTTCAAAGGTAGACATTGTGTCCGATGCCTTTACGTGAGCCCCTGACGCAAGTAACGCAATTATACCAGCGAAGTAGTTTCAAAAGCGATAATTGCGATCATTTCAAAGAAAAGAAGCGACAGAGTGAAAAGAGAGGAAGGTAAACAGCTCGAGGAAGTTAAGTGTCCAAGAGGGTCTCGGAAGTAAGGGAAAAAGAAACACATCTGCCGGAAGACTCAGGCAACGCGAAGTAGCGAAGTGACCGAACAAAAAACCAATATACGGGAAAGAGGAGACAATAGGGATTGCGCAGGTAGCCGGAGCGCCCGAAATGCAGGACGCCCGGATGTTGATTGAGAGTTGAGAAGCGCAGCGGTCTAAAAGACGATGGGCCGACTCCGGAGAGATTAGAAAAAAGTACTTACGGGTTCCTTTGAAGAATAATTCTTCACGAGACGAGGAGCTCTAGAGCGAGCAGCCTTGCCGAACATACGAGTACAAGTAATTGATTGCATCTTTGCGTTTGCTCACTGAAATTGACAGAGTGGGTTAAAGGAGAAAAGCAAGGAAAAGGAAAACGTCTGGGGAAACTTGAAGGATTAACTTAAGTATTAGGCTTTTGTCCCGGGACCTGGGGTTTCTTCTTGCTCGGTTCATCGGTTCCTTCCTAGGTCTATACTTTATTAGGACAACCCGGGATAAAACCAAACTCTACACTGCCGCGGACCTCCGAAATGAAACGTTTAGCCAATCACAGTAAATAAAGCAGCCCAACTTCGTCCTGTAATTAGGTTGGTTAGGAAACTCTATTCTGTTGCAACCATTGAGATCAGTGTTCCTGCTCTTGTGACATAACGCAGCCTGTTTACGGAGGTATTCGGTTCGTTCTGAAAGTAAAGCCGACTGATCGCTTGTATTATTGAGACTTGATTGAGATTTGATTGTCACCAGAGTCTGCTGTTATTCTGGACGCGATTGCGGAGCTAGTTCCTTAAAATGAACTTGCTCTGAAAGTTTGCGATCGATCGCTGTACAGCTACACACCAGTTGAAACTATGCCTTTGAATTGAAAAAACGCATAAGTCCAGTTTTAATGTTCTGAATAAGGAATTTAAACAACTCATCAGAACCTGCAAGTATTACCATTTAATGATGACGCTTAACGAGGATACATTTGCGTAAACTCCTGATAAATATCTGCCTAATTGGTGCGTTGCCAATTTGCTTTTGGCACACTCCGCATAGCAACTCCCCCACAAGGCAACCCCCCTTAAATATTTGTGCATACCCGCCCTTTCCCAACGTAGCTTTTACCTCTACACATATTCGTATATCTTACTTATATTTTTGCCTCTTCAATAACAATAGCTTCAATCAAGTAGACTTATACTATAACCTGGTTATTCTCTTGAATCTGTGCTTGTAATAAGTATAATTCATCGAACTGAAGGAAAATTTTTACAGATAATCTCGCGAGTTTCAAAGAATTTTGAGGAATTCTAGAATTTGTAAGATTATCGTGTTTTCTTCCATTTTTCTCTAACCGAGTTAAAAGTCTTCATATAATTACTTGATTTTGACTAGCTATTGTATTCACTGTTCAGCATACCTATTACCTATATTCTTATAAGCCTTTTTTCTTAATTTCAATTATCGAAAGAGGCGTTGTATTATTCAGACATAGAGCTAATACGTGTTCTCTATTACGAATATATAATAACGCTAAATAAGAGTAAGCAGAGTTTTTAGTATAGAACTTAACTGATATTGAAGTTCTTCTGATTTCAAAAGAAAATCTAGGCTGCTGCTTCCTTATTTTAACTGTAGAAGAAGGACGCACCGATTATTCCAGGGACAGAAAATCGCGAAAGAAAAGCAAACATATTTCTTTGTTCTTTATAAACACAGAAGTACGTTGTGCTCTTCGTTAATAGTTTTTCAACTCTGAATAAATTTCAGTATACAGCTTTTAAAGAATACGATCAGAAATTTTATTTTCTAGTACACCGCGAATATTCTTCTCATAACAAATACTAGAAGGAGCCTCAAAACAAGTCAACAAACAGAATAAGTAAAGCAAACGATCATCATGGCATCTCCAGCAAGTGAATTCGAAGCTTTACTCAACCAACTGCTAGAAGCTAAACCCCCCGGAGTTTCTGGATCTAAAATAAAGCGCCTGACTGAATTAGCTGTCTCCAACCCTTCCTCGGGTACTCGTCTAGTAGACATTCTTGACTCACATATTAGAAAAACACCTGGTTCGCATAAGCTGGGTGTGCTATATGTGATTGACGCCGTCGCTAGAGGCTACAAGGAGGAATCCAAAAAATCTGATTCTGAAAATGAGGCAAAACAATCTCAAGAAGCCCTCAACAGTCTCTCTTCTAAAATAGTTTCTATAATGGAAGACATAATTTCTAAAGCCCCTACTGATCAGTCTGAGAAGTTCAAGAAGGTAATTGATATCTGGGAACGAGCTTCTACTTTTTCACCTGATGTTTTATCCAATTTAAGAAACATAGTCTTTAAATCTGCTGGCTCTACCACTCCACCAGGCAATCCTCCAGTTAGTTCTTCGTCAGGATCTGACCAGCCTAACACTGCTGCCATTCTGCAAGCGCTGGCCAACATCTCCAAACAGCCGCAGGCCGCCAAATCTCCTGTTTTAGCGAACGAGACTGGTGCTACCAGTGACCAAAGGACCTCAGAGACTGCCAAATCTGAACCTTTACCTAACCTACCTGGATTTCCCTCTGCGCAGCAGGCCACTGGAGCTGCAAATGCAGCCAATCCAATGGCTTTTATGCAGATGATGATGGCCCAAGGAATGAATCCTGCTCAGATGATGCAGATGATGCAGCAGTTTACCAACAGTCAAGGTCCTGCAGGCGCCGGTGCCGTTGCTACTGGAGGACAATTTCCGTGGCAGCAGAATAGTCAGGATAATCGCGGCCGTGACAATGGGTCTAGCAACACAGGAAGGAACCGTTCAAGGTCTCCAACAGGACATTCTGCAGCGGGAAATGGCAATAGAAGGTCACGTTCTCCCGTAGGGGGTTCTCAACCCCCTGGAGACCCTTCTACGACCTGCAGTACCATTGATGAAAACGGTGAAGTTATTACCAGACCAAGAAATGTGTCTATTGATCGCAGTATCCGACCTGGATGCATAAAGGTATATTCACGCACCCTGTTTGTTGGTGGAATCACATATAATGTTACTGAAGACACACTGCGTCGAATTTTTGCGCCTTATGCTCAGCTGCAAAGTATCATAATGAATACGGATAAACGTCATGCATTTGTTAAGGCTTATTCTAGAGCAGAGGCTGAAGTTGCTAAGAATAATTTGGAGACATTTACCGATGGATCCATGACTCTTAGAACGAAATGGGGAGTAGGATTCGGGCCGCGCGATTGTTCAGATTATCAGACAGGGGTGTCTATTATTCCTATTGAACGTCTAACTGATGCTGATCTGAGATGGATTGTGCAAGCCGAGTTTGGTGGATCAGGCGGCAGGAACATTGAAGAAGGACTTACTATAGAAGAGCCGGACATTGAGATTGGATCGGGAGTTAGTTCGAAAGCAATGTCGAGACGCATGCCGACGAACTCTAGCCGAATGGGACCTCGTTCCACGTTTGAATCAGATAATACCAAAAGATTCAATCCAGCTGCCGCTGCAGCCGTAGCATACCAGAACATCCCCGCGGGAGGACAATCAGGCGGCATGCCCGGTATGCCAGGTATGCCAGGTATGCCAGGTATGCCAGGTATGTCAGGAATGCCCGGTATGCCCGGTATGCCCGGAATGCCCGGTATGCCAGGAATGCCAGGAATGCCAGGAATGCCTATGTTTCCTTCAGCGAATGCTGGTGGGCAAGGATTCCCATTTCCATTTCCTGACATGAGTAAAACGACTGGAAACCATGATAATGGCAAATAAAACTTCTCTACGTATTAGCTAATACAACTATAAGACCCTAGTGGACAAGTGTAGTTTTCTGGGTATAGTATAACAGTTATATAAGATCAATGTAACAAGGTACTGTAGTGGACGTAATATAAATATTGTAGCTATCGCAGCAGAAATGAAACATCTTGAATGGTATAGGTATCATATGATTTCATGAGAAAAGAGCCCAGTGCTCCTCGGAGCGCAAATCTGTATCTGACTAGTGAAGCAAGCCTTATAATGTTTAATTGAGTACTGAATGCCGGTAGAGCCGATAATATCAAAGCGATCTATAGCGTTTAGGTCGAATGGTACTTAGCCGTTTTAAGGTGCAAGCGTGACTATGCCGGGAAGCCGAGCAAAGGGAAGGGCGCCGAAAGAAACCCTCGATCCTATCATAGTCGAGAAGGGCAGTCTTTTGCTTAGCGAAGACATAATCAAGGGCAGCAATAGGTCTAATTAATAATAGGGAAAGTTAGTTGAAGTTTGAGAGATGAGCGAAGACTGCACAGCTGTGAGCGGACGATTGCGCGAAGAGAATGCCTACGAGGCCATCTAACAGCTATTGCACACCGATTTCAAATCCAATTAGCCCGAGCCGTCGCACAAAAGGAGCGATGAGATTAAGGAAAAATGCCAGTGAACCTGCATTATAGTAAAGGCATGTAGATAAAGATTAGAGAATGTGCGATATTTATTTAGTGTTTCCCGCGTTAACGGTGTCGATGAGGGGTGTGGTAACCAGCGGTTGTTTATTATTTAAGCGATCGCGCCGAGCTTATTGAAGAGTGGAGGATTGGAATTGGACAGGATTCCTCTATGAGAAAGAGCAAAACAATATAGCTTTGACCGACAATAAACAATGCGCGGCAATTATCGACTGTCAGAACACATTCCGTATTCATAGGAGGAACAAGTAAGAGTGGTTTGTGGGAAAGACCCTTTGGCGATCGCAGAGTTACCCAAGTTCCGAGAATGAATTAGTTTCCATTTGCGGCGCGAATTAGGCCACGTAGCGTGGACGCATGAATATTAGGGAACCAGGAAATTGCGAAATGAATTTAGTCGTTTTAGGAAGAGGTTCGGTAGCACCGGAAGCCCGATAATAATAGCATAAAACGAAACATGATTGGTTGTGGTGGCCTAATAAGCTATGTTATTGGACGGCATTGTTAGGAAGTTGGCATAGTAACTGAAAGTTTAATGCGTGATTTTATAACAACATGTACAACACTATTGGTTGAAACATCTCGATATTGTTTATCATTTACTAGAATAGTACAAGTTATGGATGATTTCGGCCATGTTTTAGAGTTTGTGTCTATTTTACGGTGTACGGCAAGATATTATTTTGACCAGCTTAGGTAGCTAGCTTACTACCCAAGTTTATATAAAGTATAGGCTTATCGCTCGCACCTCGATATTCCGTTTCGCATTTCTGCTTTTTCTTAGTCGAAGTTGCAAAAGGTATGTATTCTCTTATCGTGTGTGTAAATATGTATGAACGGAATCGCGCTTTGTTTTCCTTTATTTTGCTTGTTCATTAGTAGATTACTCCGAGACTTTTTTCCATCGGCTAGCTTATGTTGTTTGTTTTCGTTTGTTATGAGTCTTCCGAAGACTCCGTACTCTTCTTACTCGGCGAAACACCCCTCCTTTACTCGCTTTTTATCTGAATAAAAGCAATTCGATCTTTATTCGATTATCTCGGCTAAAGAATGCTCATTATTTTGTTTCCCGTACTTTTTTCTTCTATGTGGTTCAATGTTTTTCTTCCTCAGGCTTTCGAAGGTTCAACTCTAATCTCGGCATTAAAAAATTTGCTGTTTTTCGCTCCGTTGTGAATTTATTCTTGCGTGAAAAATAGCGTTCTCAAACACCCGTATTTGATTTAATGAGCTACTTGGCTTATTTCTTCTTTGTATGCGTTTTTTTCTTTGTTATTTTCCCTTGCAGCATGTTCCCGAGGTTAATGCATTGCTCATTGGTAGGCGATCTTTGCCTTCGGAAAACTTTATTCGGGGACGTTGAATTTCCATTTTTGACGTGCAATGGGATCCTTCCATTGGCTTATTTCAAAAGATAGCAAATAACGACGGACTTTATATTTTTTGCGTTCTTAGCATAACAGTGGTTTATACTGGCATAGAATTATAGTCGGTTCGTTTATTTATTCATTTCGCTTTATCATAGAAGGAAATCCAGACGACTATTCTTCCCGGAATACTCGAGACTGCATTTGCTAAGCATATTGAAACTTCGCGATAACGTACACCAAGTGCCGAGATTTGTTTTCCTTTATATTCCGCTTTTTTCCAAATTTTTGAGGGAGTAAAAATTGAGGTTGCGTTAAACCTTAATTATTTGAAAACTAATTGAAAACTAATTGAACGATAGCTTAATGTCGCTCTTTATCCGATAACTTTGACAACAAGATAACAAACGCTCGCCGAATATTGAAGAAAGCAGGTGTTAATCTACCATTGGCAAGTAAGTTTTGAAAACATTCCAGCTAAGATCTGCAACAACTTTTTCGTTCTTGCTACAATTCTGCTTTTTCTGGTGCTCAGCATTACTAGTTATCCGGTTGATCACGACGTCTCTCCTGACCTTTCAATGCTTGCAATACAGCTAAGCACCTCTTTTTTGTCCACTAGCGAACAGATCGGGTTTTATCGCGGCAATAGCCAGCATTCTGTGGTTTTGCTAAATGATACTGAGATACTAGGGCCTTGCACTGCTGTATGATTAACACTATGTGGCACTAAGGGTTTGAGGATATTGGGTATCCTTCCTATTGGGACGAACCCCTAGGGTTTACTAGTCGCTATGATCCCTCTATATCATTTGCCCGTTCTTACCGCAGTTTCTTTTCCTTAATAGATGGGCCCTTTGCTAATTTTTCCAAGCCATCTCTTGTGTGCTTCGGAGTGATAGCAGAAATAGGCGGCATTTGGCTGATCGGTCTGAATTGTGTTTACTAAGGCAGCATCAGGAGCTTATGTATTGCAAGCAATCGATTAACTCTGAGAGTTAATTTGAACTGGTTCTAATACCTCCATCAGCTTGTCGTAATAATTACGTTCACAGTGTTTAATCTATCAGTCTTATAACGACTCTTGCGGCCCTTTGTACCCTTATTACCGATCGGCCCTCTTTTTTTCGCTTACTTGTCTCAGCTTGTTCATATTTACATACATTCGCCTGTTTTTGTTTTGTTCTTTTCAATACTAACGCTTTCTTAAGACATAATGGCTGATTCAACTTTGCCTACCACTGAAAAAATCCCGAAGGAGGAAGAAGACGATGAGGACATTGATGCCCTGATCGAGGAACTTCAATCAGAAGAACAACATGATCTTGAGGAGGAAGCCGTCGAGGCTGGTGCCTCTGCTCCTCCCGTGAACGAGGAGTTTCTCCAAACTGATCCGCGCGTTGGTTTAACTGATGCTGAAGTCACTCAGCGCCGCAAGAAATTTGGTTGGAACAGAATGAGTGAAGAGAAAGAAAATCTTTTTCTCAAGTTCTGTATGTTTTTTGTTGGTCCCATCCAGTTCGTTATGGAGGGTGCTGCCATTCTTGCTGCTGGTCTTGAAGATTGGGTCGATTTTGGTGTCATTATTGCCTTGTTGTTGCTTAACGCTGCCGTCGGCTTCATTCAAGAATTCCAGGCTGGTTCTATTGTTGAAGAGTTGAAGAAGACTCTTGCTCTTAAGGCTGTTTTGGTCCGTAATGGTCAGATCCGTGAATATGAAGCTCCTGAAGTTGTTCCCGGTGATATTCTTCAGATAGAAGAAGGTACCATCATCCCTGCTGATGGCCGTTTGGTTGGTGAGGACATTTTCTTGCAAGTTGATCAATCTGCTCTTACCGGTGAATCCTTGGCTGTTGATAAGCATAAGGGTGATGGTGTATATGCCTCTTCTACCGTTAAGCGGGGTGAAGGCTTCATGGTTGTTACTGCTACTGGTGATTCTACTTTCGTTGGTCGTGCCGCTGCTCTTGTATCCAAGGCTTCTGGTGGTCATGGTCACTTCACCGAAGTTCTCAACGGTATTGGTACTATTTTACTTGTCCTTGTCATTGTCACTCTTCTTGTTGTATGGGTCGCCTGCTTCTACCGCGGTCGCCCTATTGTCGAATGTTTACGTTACACTCTTGGTATTACGATTATTGGTGTCCCTGTCGGTCTTCCCGCTGTCGTCACTACCACTATGGCTGTTGGTGCTGCTTATCTCGCTAAGAAGCAAGCTATTGTCCAGAAATTGTCTGCTATTGAATCTCTCGCTGGTGTTGAAATTCTCTGCTCTGATAAAACCGGTACTTTGACTAAGAACAAACTTTCTCTCCATGAGCCCTACACTGTTGAAGGTGTTGAACCCGATGACCTCATGCTTACCGCTTGCTTGGCTGCTTCCCGCAAGAAGAAAGGTCTTGATGCTATTGACAAGGCTTTCCTCAAGTCTTTGAAGAGCTACCCTCGTGCCAAAGCTTCTCTCTCCAAGTACAAAGTTATCGAGTTCCATCCTTTCGATCCTGTTTCCAAGAAAGTTACTGCTATTGTTGAATCCCCTGAAGGTGAGCGTATCATTTGCGTCAAGGGTGCTCCTCTTTTCGTCTTGAAGACTGTCGAGGAAGATCATCCTATCCCTGAGGATGTTCTAAACGATTACAAGAACAAGGTCGCTGAATTTGCTTCTCGTGGTTTCCGTTCTCTTGGTGTTGCGCGCAAGCGTGGTGAAGGTCACTGGGAAATTCTTGGTATTATGCCCTGCATGGATCCCCCTCGTCATGATACTGCTCGCACTGTCCATGAAGCTAAGGATCTCGGTCTATCTATTAAGATGCTTACTGGTGATGCCGTCGGTATTGCTCGTGAAACTGCTCGTCAACTTGGATTGGGAACTAACATCTACAACGCTGAACGTCTTGGCCTTGGTGGCGGAGGTGACATGCCCGGTTCTGAAGTGTACGATTTCGTCGAAGGTGCTGATGGTTTCGCTGAAGTTTTCCCCCAACACAAGTACAACGTAGTTGAAATTCTTCAACAACGTGGTTATCTTGTTGCTATGACTGGTGATGGTGTCAATGATGCCCCCTCTCTTAAGCGTGCTGATACTGGTATTGCCGTCGAAGGCGCTTCTGATGCTGCTCGTTCTGCTGCCGATATTGTGTTCTTGGCCCCTGGTCTTTCCGCTATCATTGATGCTTTGAAGACCTCTCGTCAAATTTTCCACCGTATGTACTCATACGTTGTTTACCGTATCGCCTTGTCGTTGCATTTGGAAATTTTCCTTGGTCTTTGGATTGCTATCTTGAACACTTCCTTGAACATTGAGTTGATTGTCTTCATTGCTATCTTCGCTGACGTTGCTACTTTGGCTATTGCTTACGATAATGCTCCCTACTCTCCTCGACCCGTGAAGTGGAACTTGCCTCGTTTATGGGGTATGTCTATCATTCTTGGAATCTTTTTGGCTGTCGGCAGCTGGATCACTCTTACCACTATGTTCACTCACACCCGTGGTATTATCCAGAACTTTGGTGAGCGGGATCCCGTTCTATTCTTGGAGATTTCCCTTACTGAGAACTGGTTGATTTTCGTTACTCGTGCTAATGGTCCTTTCTGGTCATCTATTCCTTCGTGGCAACTGTCTGGAGCCATTTTGATTGTTGACATTTTAGCTACCTGCTTCTGTATCTGGGGATGGTTTATTGGAGGAGAGACTTCCATTGTTACTGTTGTACGTGTTTGGATTTTCTCTTTCGGTGTCTTCTGCGTATGCGGTGGTCTTTACTATCTTATGTCCGATTCTGCTGCATTCGATCGCTTCATGCACGGAAAGGGATTCAAGGAGAAACCTAAGCAGCGCAACGTTGAAGATTTCATCTTCGCTATGCAGCGTGTCTCTACTCAACACGAGAAGAGCGCATAAATTTATTGATTACCCGCACAAATACCTGCTGTCGTTTACGGGATCAATAAGTTTGTACTTCTAGGCTAAAGTCTAATTTTTTTTTCTCTGGTTGATACCCAAAGTCTTTCCTCTGCTTCGGTTTGGGGCCATATATACTAGGCTTCTTATCGTTCAGAAGCGATATATAGATTATTATTTGCAAACCTCGTGATACGTATTTTTCCATTGTTGACTGTACTATAAAATTTGTGATGGCTGTTTGCTCGCTGATGCTTGACACCGTTTTCCTGCATATCCGACTCCTCTTGGTTTGCGAATAAGGCACCTGCGTCCTTATCTACCGATAGCTGCTGTGATAAAGTTTGTTGCGGGATGGGCGGCTAAAATGTGATTACGAGAGAGCAAACAGAAGGATGATGTATGATAACCTATTGCATAGAAGCTATACAGGCAGCGATTTCCGATGACTAGTATATAGATCAGTTTTACAGGGCTTGAACTTACTACGTCTTGGCACTATGGGGGTACCCCACATTTCTGTTGGGCTTGTCGGGTACCTCGACCCGATTAAGCTTTGTAGCATGCGATGAGTAAAGACGATTGCTGTAGACAGAACGAAGTATAAATACACTGCAGTAACGTCTTTAGTGAGGCAATTCATTCCAGATACTTTAAAAAAAGATTCAGTAGCAATGACTATTGAAGAGACCGGTAAAAGACCTTGCAGAATCGCTGGCGCGTCTGGATCTGTTACCGACACCAGAAAGGCAATGGCCGATATCGCTAAGAATGACAAAGTCGATTTTATTATCGGAGACTGGATGTCAGAGTATAACATGACTTCTGATGCTTATAAGAAAGTCAACGATCCTAATGCAGACTGCTTCGAGGCGACGTTCCTTGAAGCGTTTGAGCCTGCTATTGCAGACCTTGACAAGAACGGAATCAAGATTGCAGTTGATGCTGGCGCCTCTGATACTAAGAAACTAGCAGAAAAAGTAATGGAGTTACTGAAGAAATACGGCTCTTCAATGAAAGTAGCTTGGGTTGAAGGAGACGAAGTCTGGGATGTGGTCGATTCTGCTATGAGAGCAGGCCACGAGTTCACGAATCTGTCTACGGGGGAGAAATTGAGCAAATGGGATTTCAAGCCCTTCTATGCCCAATGTTACCTTGGTGGATTTGGAATTGCCGAGGCGCTGCGCAATGGCGCTGACATTGTCATTTGTGGTCGTGTCGCTGATGCTTCTCCGGTGATTGGATGCAGTATTTATTGGCATAACTGGTCCCGTGATGATCTCCATCAGCTTGCTCATTCTTTTGTGGCAGGGCACCTGATTGAATGCTCTACGTATGTAACTGGAGGCAATTATGCTGGCTTCAAGGAACTTATGAAGCACGGTTTGTTCGAGAACATTGGATTTCCTATTGCTGAGATAAGCTCGTCCGGTGAGTTTGTTATTACGAAACAGGAGAACACAAACGGTATGGTATCTGTTGATACTTGTACTGCTCAATTAGTTTACGAGATCCAAGGCCCTTTGTATTACAATTCTGATGTCTGTGTGGATTTGCGCAATCTCAAGTTTGAGCAATTAGGCCCTAATCGCGTCAAAGTTTCAGGCGCAGTTGCTCTTCCTCCTCCGCCTACCACAAAGGTAGGACTATCTGCACTTGGAGGATACCAGGCAGAGCTGCATTACTTTTTCGTGGGACTGGATATTGAAGAGAAGGCAGCTCTTGTGGAGTCCCAAGTGCGACAAATTCTTGATGTTGAGAAATTCCATTGTCTTAAGTTCCAAACATGGGGTTCAGTTGAACCAAATCCTCACAATCAAAATGCGGCGACCGTTGATTTCCGTATATTTGCGCAAGCAAAAAGAAAAGAGGATATCTCTGAGAGCAAGTTTTTCAGACCGATCAGTGACACAATAATGAGTACCTACCCGGGTGCGACATTTCATACTGATTTTCGAACCGCAATTCCTAAGCCATACATGGAATACTTTGTTACTATAATGTCACAGTCTGATGTTAAGCATCGCGTTCAGCTTCCCTTTGCTGGAAAATCAATTGACATACCTCCACCTGAGAAGACTGAACCTTTTGTGGAGTTTCAACCTTCCTCAGAGACTGCCAATCCCGCCGATCTCGCTTCGTTTGGCCCCACTGAAACCGTGCCTATTGGGTTTAGAGTATTAGGAAGGTCTGGAGATAAAGGATCTGATGCAAATGTCGGTCTCTGGGTGCGAACGGATGACGAGTATGAATGGCTCAGATCTCTTCTCACCGTCGAAAAGATCAAAGATCTGCTTGGACCAGATGAGTATAAAGGTAAACGGATTGATCGATTTGAAATTCCTAATCTACGCGCTGTTCACTTTCTTTTAAAAGATCATCTGGACAGAGGAATCAGCTCTACGTCTAGTTACGATTTCTTGGCTAAAAACGTTGCAGAGTATATTAGGTCCAAACACGTTGACATGCCTGTACGATTTTTACAGAGAGGTCGCGTGTGATAAGGCAAGCAGTTAAACTAAGAGCATTGCAAAAATATAAAATGAGATTTTTCCGTATATTAACCATTGACGAACATGCAGTAAAAGCGCAACAGATACAAAAGTTTCTGATCAAATATAATATAATACCTGAGATTACTTATGAGATATAAATATAGTAAACTATTATTCAGTGCTACATATAAAAGTTTCCCTTCGCTTATAAGACTTCACAGTCACTAGATCTTAGCCTTCTCAGCACTTAGCAATGGCCCTTCAACATAGAGTTGATCAATTTCAGGCTTAAAGAGGTTAGCAGCCTCACGTCTCTTCAACTTCAAAGAAGGTGTAAGCGTATCATTCTCAGCATTGAACGGATCAACAGTCAAAATGGCGTTCCTGATGCGCTCATAAGGCTGGAGTTTGAGCTGGGTAGAGATAGAGTCAAGAGTACGGAGCAAGGAAATGCGTACATCGCGAATTTTGCAGATTTCCTTAAGCTTGTTAAGATCATTAGGATCAATTGGGCTGCTGATCTTGTTCTTCTTGATCAAGATGTCCGAAATATGACGCGAAAAAGCAACAGGTTCAATACCAATAACGGCAACAAGGAAATGCTTGTCAGAGTCACCGTGAATGTAAATCTGCTGGAGCAAAGGACACTTAGACAGCAACGAGGATTCAATAAACTCCGGCGCAACATATTCACCCTGCGCGAGTTTGTAGAAATTTTTAACTCGATCTATGATGTGAATACGACCAAGATTATCGATACTAGCAATGTCACCCGAAGCAAAAAATCCGTCTTCATCGAATGCTTCAGCAGTTTTCTTAGGCTCCTTGTAGTAACCAGAGATGACATTGTAACCTCTCATCATCAATTCTCCGCGCGCAAATGGCTTATCAGAGGAATAGTAATTAAGCTCAGGAACATCTCTCAAGCGCACCTCAAGGTTTGGACACGGGCCTCCGAGAATACCGGGATCACGGTCATAAGGCTCCGCAACACATGCAACTGCAGCAGTCTCTGTCATGCCGAATCCTTCTCGTACAGTGATTCCAAGCGCCAACCGAAGATAATCTAGGGTATCAGGAGAGATTGGAGCAGATCCGCTAATGATAACCTTGCATCTATCAAAGCCCAATTTAGCTTTGACTTTGTTGGTCCAGAGCCTATCCCAGAAAGGATGAGTAATACTTCCATCTTCACGATATCTGGCGAGCTTGGCTTCGTAGGCTTTTCGCGTCACTTTACCGGCAAAGCCTGGGCTATCCGTAGTAGAGGCGCGAACAGCAGCTTCAAATCGACGAAGAAGCCTAGGAACGCTAGGGAAAGTAGTGGGTCGCAAGGCAACAATGTCGTCCAATAGCTCGGCAATATTTCCGTGGAAAAAGCCAATTGCACCACCATAGCTGAGAGCATTAAGTGAGCTCAAGCGCTCATAAATATGAGCGAGAGGTAAGTAACTGAGGTGGTAAATTGGCTCGTTGCTGACATTATCCATGATAAATGTACCAGCAACTGCAGCAAGAATGTTCTCGTGAGTTAACATGGCACCTTTTGGAACACCAGTAGTGCCAGAAGTGAAATTGATAGTCATCAATTGTTCCGGCTTAGGGGGTACCATTGGAACCAGTTTCTTGGCACCAAGATCCATGACCTGCTTAAAAGTGTAGAGCTCAAATCCACTAGAGTTGACCCAGTCCTTGAGTAAAGCGGGTTTGGAAAGAGTCTTCGGGTCATATACACCTTTAGACTTAACGAGGTCATCCTCAGAGTAAATGTCTTCCATGACTACGATTGCCTTAAGATGCGGGATTTTGCTTTTTCCTAGGCGAAGAATCGAAGGAATATTGTGCATTGAAGCAACCAAGATAGGCGATTCCGTTAGATTCAAGATATACTCAGATGTGTCAGCACCAAGAGCATCATAGAGGGATACTAGAACCATAGAATAAGCCCAACAAGTGATATCAGTGAGTAGCCATTCAGCTCTAGTTTCAGCAAAAACGCCGATATTCGCCTGCATAGTAGGAAGGCCGTGGGAATTCAGAATGTGAGTAAATCCAGAGCCCAACTGCTGACGTTGAACATCAAGATCGTCGTAAGACTCGTAGACATACGGGCCCCACTTGCCAGATTTAGCATCGAATGATCTGCGTCCGAAACAGGGCTTATGACGATTCAAATTGATAGCATTGTTCACCACATCATGCGGTGTAGTAACTTCAGGGTGCCAGGTCTTCAAAAGACGGTCGGGAAATCGAGCACTTCTATATATAGGTGTATAACCGGGCTTCTGCGATTGCGGTACCGCTACGCCTTGAGGAGAACCTTTAGGAATGGGGTTGATAACGCGATGAAGCGGGTTTACGTCGGGGCTGGACATGCTTGATAACGGCCAAAAACGAAAACAAGAACAGGAATAGTAAAGAAGAAAGATACAAAATATAGTAGAGTTTTTATTATGTGGCAGTGGTATAGGCCATAGGTGGGATTGTGCGGGGTAGCAAGTTCTGATTGGTTAAAGTCCCCGAGGGCCCCCAAAGCATGTGATCCGAAAATCTTGCGAAGATACCAGGAGGTAAAAGCCGGAAGCCTAAGCGCGAAGCTTGCCGGGTAAAACGCGAGGGGGAACTCCAAGAATCGATTAAATGGATTAATAAAGAAAAGTGGGGGGAAATAAGTGGTGAATATAGAAAATTGAGTCTATTCCATCGACTCGATAATGCGGTCTAATTAAGATCGCGTCCTTCAATCGAAACACCAGATTTCTTAGTTTTCGATCTACTTGCACTTGTCATCATCTGCTTTAAACGACGATATTGAGAATCTGAGTTCGCACTTGAACCAGGCTCCATATCCATGGAGTGAACAGATGACTTAGGTGCAACCGTGAAGGTGGACGCAGTTGCGAGAGGAATAGCTGCGCGATTCTTGCGTCTAATCGCTTCACCGGAATCATCTGCTACGTCCTCTTCCAAGCCGGCGAACCTGTCGGGGTTATAACTAGCAGTGGCAATGATCTTGTCTTTGTAATTGTCCGATCTTCCAATGATAGGCCTGCTCCATTTTCCGACCAATCTATCAGCGGTGTGCTTGATCGCTAGTGGTGGTCGTTTGCTTCTTTGATAGAAAATCATAATCTTTCCGATGCCGCTTTCTCTCAAATGAATGGTCTTGATAGGGAGACTTTCTAAGATGGCGAATAACTCCTTCTGTATAGCATATGCAGGTAATGATGCATCAGGTAAAGGCTCGAGCCACATGCGGACGGCCTCGAGCAAATTATTATCCAATACTGAATCAGCCAAGTTCTGGCGACGCAGAAGGTCACGAACTTTAGGTAGTAGCTTTAATTTATTAGTGGCAGCTTGACCGTCCCTTACAGCTTCAGCATCAGCAATTGCAGCCTGACGCATCTCATCTCTGAGCTCTGAAAGTTTTTCGTCTTGAAGTTGTTCGAGGTCCACATCGTCGAGTTTTCTTTTCTTCTTCTTGCCATTGGGTTTCAGAGCCGCGTCAATACGCTCTTCGAGTAGCCGCCTCCTTTCCCATTCAGGCCTTATTTCAGGTTCAGGCTCCTCTGAATCTGCTTTTCTGACCCTTTTTTTTGGTTGCCTGGAACGTTTTGGTTGTGATGCGGTCGTCGTCGCTGCAGAATCGTTAGATCGCTTGTGCCTCTTTAGAGAGAAGACTTCTTCACCTAGTCCAATCTCATCATAATCCACATCCTTAAATTGCTCCTCATCTAGTTCAGAAAGTTCTCCTTCTGAGTCGCTTTCTGCAAAATCGTCATTTTGCGGCGCTTGCTGCTCTTGCTCTTCCACGCGCTCTTTTTCTTCGTCAGACATTATTGCGTGGTGGTCGCTGGCGAAGTAAGATGTGCAATGACCATTCTCCGTTGCTAGGCAGACAGCTGCACCTAAATTTTCCTGGCCTACATATAATACCCTGAACCACAGACAATCTTTACTTCATCAATTACTCTTGTATCGCACTCATAAATAATGTTCGGAGCACCTCAAGCACCTTCAGAAGAAGAAATCAAAG
The DNA here is from genome assembly GCA_001661475.1 of Tortispora caseinolytica NRRL Y-17796. Lineage (NCBI taxonomy): Eukaryota > Fungi > Ascomycota > Trigonopsidomycetes > Trigonopsidales > Trigonopsidaceae > Tortispora > Tortispora caseinolytica. The sequence goes on from KV453842.1 coordinate 2,552,389, forward strand.
CCATGAATCAGACATCAAACAAAACTCTGATGACTGCTGTCTACGTTGCTGTAGTTCTATGGGCAGGTAAGTTCAATAGTTCGTCGCGCCGTACAACACTCCATGCTAACCACGCTGTAGCTCCCTTAGCCATCGGACTTGCCAAAGCTCAGTTCTGACAAACGCATTCATGCCTTTAAAACCAACTGTATATATATCAGATGCAATTAAGCAAGAATAGCACTGATTTATCCACATCGGAACCCTTTCCTTATAGGACTAGTAGACTGCCGTAGTAAAGTCTTATAGATTAAATCCCATTGCGCTATCTCAATCTTCGACCATCACCATCTCGGCGTCTTAGCAATTTCTCGCAGAAGACTGACAGCCTGACAGCCCCTAGGGATGTCCTCTTTATCGAAGTTGATCAATGCCGCAAAATGCGTACGGTTGCACTTGAAAACCAGATTATCCACGTTCGAAGATCGCTTACTACTCAAATCGGAATTGCAAAAGTACGGCCCTTTAATAGACTATACACATAGAATAAAACCAGAGGGCTTTGGAAATGGCGGAAACGAGTTAATCATTGCAACTTACCAAAGATTTGCCAATAAAGGACCTCTTTATGATAAGGTCGTTTTTAATAATTCCGAGCCGTTCACTATAGCTGATAAGTTTACTTTGGTATACAAACCCAGCAGCGTTTCGAATAAGTTGGAGTCAAAGTACCAGTCTCAAGCTGATAAATTTACACTTATAACCGTATCAGCATCCTCATCAAAAGCAGATAGTGGCTCAACAAGTATACAATATCTTAAAAAGAAATATGCTTGATTGGTTTACACTGACAGAGCGAAGGTCACTGCGCCATTCTCTATCACAAATTCGTTAGATTCAGTGTTCCATGAGATCTTCGCACCACAACCTTTAAGTTTTTGTGATCTCTCAGGGGCACTCCCTTTTTCCTCTCCATATTCATCACTACTGGTCCAGCTTCCTTGCAAGTTTTGCAGAAGTGCCTTGATACCATAGTTGACCTTCCATGTATATACAATACTGTCTTCATCGTCTATTTCACTAATAGCAGCCAAATGCTTTCCGTCTTGAGAAAATAGCAGGCTATGAAGTGCTCGTGAAATACCAGAAACTTCACAGTATGTAATTTGACTGGCACTGGTCATATCATACACAACTATGTGCCCTATTCCTCTCACAACTGCAAGCCTTTGACTTTCTTTGTGGAATGCAATTGTGTCCATATGGATGACTGCCTCTTTAACAAAAATAGCAACATAAGGTGCGAGTATAGCCCTTCTTTCGCCGGATCCAGGTCCTATACTTGTGACGATTCCTTTCACAAGCCGGTCCATATTGGGCTTCACTACCTCAGGGAAATGATTTATTAGTGAAACGACCAATTCTAGTGCACCAATCTGCACATTCACATCAACTGAAGATGAGACATGACCAGCGACATCCCCAGCAATTGCCATAGAACATACTGCCAGCACCATTTGAGAATGCCGCGTCATAATCGTTTTGATAATAGATCTTAAAGATTCACGTAGATGCAACATCTTCGCCTGAATCAAGCTCCTTTGTGTAGTATTCTCAAAAGTTAATGAGTAAGTTACAAGGAGCCTTTTTAATAATGACATTAAATCAAAACGCTCTAGCCACAAATGAACATCTTCATGGTTCAGTAGATCAACAACGGACATACAGTCCACTAGGTTAACTTTACTGAGGCTGCGAAATATAACTTCAGTGATCGCTTTCAATATAGGCTTATCCGAATTTGGTTCAAATACGCCTCGTTTCATACTCTCAGCTAAAAGCAGTGACGCTAGTATGAATGATGATATACTTCCGGGCTGGTTAGTTATGCTGGATATCGGAATTCTCAGCAGATGGGTTCTAATCTCCTTTGTATTCATGCTGGACAAGAATGTACGCGCAAGGACACGAGTACTGCCGCGCATATAATAATTGTCAGCAGTCCAGTACTTTACTAGCCTTACTAGGTCAGGCTTGATGCATCCAGGATTATGCTCTATGGCGTCTGACAGGCTAGAACAAAATTTATCAAAAACGTCGTCTCCAACTTGGGAGTGCGCCAGAGTGGCAGCTGCCAACAAAAGGTCTGAACTGTGCTCAGAGCTTACTTTCCAGCATTCTTGAGGAGAGAGCAATTCCGAAAACGTAGTAACATAGTATTCAACAGCGGATCCTGAAAGTGTGGAGTTCACTGAGGCAAGGCGCCTGTCGGAATTTGATTCAGTATCATCGCGTATAATCATATTACTCATTTCTGAAGGAACCAAGCATTGCAGAACAGCCTCTTTGAGTTTTATATCATCGGACATAACTAAAGAAGGAATGCTAACAAATGCATAAACATATCCATCAATCGACATGACCGTAAATGGTGTCTCGCTCGAGAGAGTAGGCGTTTTGTTAGTCGTAAGACTGTATAAGACAGTCTTGGAATAGTTATCCGGGAGTTCAGAATGTTGCATCATGGTTTCTAAATCCCATGCAATGGAGATTCCAGACAAAATATACTCTATTAGAAGAATGCTAGTGTCATTCACAACACTTATTTTCTTTATAGGGCTGAAAGATCCCGGGATAGTGTAGAGTTTCTTTAAAGGTTTCTCGATAGTGTCATATTCCAAAATACACACAGAACTATCTGCACTAATAACAGATATCAACCCAGCTATCCTGCGAGATCCTTTGGGGGGTATATGACTAATGTCATTAACAGCCGATGATGAAATCACCGTGAAGAATGGTAGACTTTTGATTTCGTCCATTAAGTACAACAAGCCTGAAGAGGTTCCTATAGCTAGTGCTTCACATGGAAAAAATAACCGCTTCAGCATAGATACAGTGCCCTTAATTGAGGCAGCTGGTGACTGCGTAGAAGATTCATAGCCACTGAGCAGCTGTTTAGCCGTTAGAACGTATATATTTGATTCGACTCCAAGAGCAAAGAGATTCGGCCCCACTGTACAGCATAATGTATGTGCATGTGATTGTGAGAAAGTCAAAACAGAGTGTACTTCAGAGAGAGGTAAACCAGTAATAGTAGGATCTACCGTCTGATAGAATAACTCATAGTTGCTGAAGGGTTCCGAATAAAGAAATACAAGCTCGTTCGACGAGATTGTGACTGAATGATAAGTCCGTGAAATAGTGAAGTGTTGTATGACGGAGTCAGCGTAGTCATTAATTGTAATAAAAATACCAGTATACAGCCTGTCGATGATAACAGCGGAATGATTGCCTACAACAAGATGATTGTCTGCCTTCAAGGAAGCACCCGATTCCAAGACGAAACAATCAGATTCCCATTTGTACAATTCCCAGCCTCTTTCATATAGAGCAACCCAATGTAATTGCCCGAGTGAAGATATGCGAATAAGTTTACCGTAACTGTTTGAGGCAAGAGTAAATTTGGGGTGAGAGGCCGTTACGGTGTTAGGATGCGATGTTGATATATGTAATTCAGTACACGTCCGCTCATAAGGGTCAAATGCCAGTAATGCGTCATTAAAGCTGATAGTTATTAATGGCCAACATAAATTATCGGTATTATAGGCGGCTAGCAGTTTTAGAGACAGGGGATCAAGGAAGATGACACCCGGGAAGGATCCGGAGACTGCGAGGAAAGAAGCAGCAGGTACTATGTATGATATAGCACTGGGCTGTGAGAATGTCTTATAAAATCTTCCATTGAGGTCATATCTATATAAAGAACTGGCAGCTATCACATAGAGAGATTTTTCTACGCATAGCAGGAAAGATACGGGACTCTTGACGTCGAACCAGAAGACAGGAGTGATTGAAGAGCTAGTAGGAAATTTCGAATACGATACGACAATTCCGTCCGTGAAGGCTACAAATATGCTTGATTCATTTGAGGTTGAATATGAGATACAACGAAACGGTGAATGTAGCGGTAGTCTAGAATTTTGACAGTTTAGTGGCAGTACCAGCGCCATTCGTAGGTATACAGATTAGAGGTGTGTGTGAATGAAGACGGGAGGGGCGGGCCCTTGGGCAGAAAAGAGCGAGGGTTCGTTGAGATTAGCGATTGGGGCCAGCTAAGCTTGACCAAGACTTTCAACTAAAGGACCACAAGGTGATACTTTGGTGACGGATGACATTATTTCGTGTAGTGAGTCAGCGTGCGACTTCAACAGTTGAGATTCAGCAGGTGTCAGATCTCTTTGCTTAGGTGAAAAGGAAAAGGAAGAGAAAGAGAGCCTCGATTTGCTTAGCTTAGATCGAACAGAGTCTATGTCTTGTGGAGGAGCCTTTTCGGCATGATTGTAAGAGACGACATCCACCATTCCTTCGCCAATCTGATTTACAATTTTAGATAGTATCTGTTGCTGAATCAAAGCTTCTTGAGGATCGGGCTGTCGTGAATAGGATTGCCTTGGTTGAGAATCTGATAGCAACGCTGTAGTCTCGTTCTGTAAGCCGTTACCATCAGGGGACGAACTTTGAGAACAGCAGTTCCCCATTTATGCAGTAGTAATTGAGTAAGCGAGGAAGAGAGTGAAGGAGAGATAAAAGCGTAGTTGCGCTCGTCGTAGGGTCAAGCAAAAGATAAGGAAACGGGCAATGGGAGGGAGGGGTGCAGGATGGGTAAGTAAATAAAGGGTCCTTTCCCCTTCAACTTTCTCGCTTTGACATAAGGTTGAGCAAGACCTTCTCCTAAATAACTACACATTGTTGCCACTAGTATTATGGACCAATGGGGATTTGGTGTATTGTCAAAAAAAATTAATGAAGGCCCTGACGTGCAGAAGTTTCTCAAGTCGCCAGCTTACAAGGAATTGGATCGCTTGCTTGTGCTGTTCGCCAGCGTCGTACACGGGCATCAGTGTCCTAAGGCTGCGAGCAATGCTAATGCGGCGAAACTGGTAAATATGATCTCATTAATGAGCGACACCTTAGATCAAACACCTTTAGAGCCTGGTCAGCATAGATTCGGTAATCCCGGGTTCAAAACGTTCTGGAATGCAATTGTCGAAAAAAGAACTCAACTCGTCGAGTCTTGCCTCTCAAAACCAGAGTCAGAAGAGAATATAAACGAGCTATCAGTTTATCTCGTGTTTAGTCTTGGGTCGCAAGTAAGACTCGATTACGGCACGGGGCACGAACTTAGTTTCCTCGCCTTCGTTGGTGGACTCTACCGCTTGAATCACTTCGAACTCAATGGCCCCGATATACTGCTCCTGTTCAAATCTTACTTAGATATGACACAGAAGAGCATCATCAGATTTACTTTGGAGCCAGCCGGATCACACGGCGTTTGGGGCCTCGATGACCATTTCCACATCCCATACATCCTTGGTGCTGCTCAGTTTGCCGATATCCATGATTCTGCATCCGATTCTAAGTACCCTGGTGATGTACCTAAACCTTCCTCCGTTACTAACTCTCATATAGTTAACGATAACAAAGAGAAGAATTTGTTTTTTGATGCTATTTCATTTATCTATACTGTCAAGTCAGGTCCTTTTTTTGCACATTCTCCAATGCTTTACGACATTTCGGGACTGCCCAGCTGGTACAAGATCGCCAATGGCCTTATAAAGATGTATCGCGCGGAAGTATTGGGGAAATTCCCTGTAGTACAGCACTTCGGATTTGGAACCCTTTATCAATGGCAGTAAATCTCTTGGTCTGGTGCGAAGGCAAGACAACATCAAGAGTCAGCGATTCCGCCGATCGACATAAAGGGATTTCTGACAGAACTCTAATTCCCGCACAATAACACAGGACCCTGCCTCTATGCACTCAAGGCTTTCCATTTAATGATACCTAATATTTTCCGCATATTTACATAGACTTGCTCTTTATCTCTTTCATATTTTAATGTATGCATCTAAGTTTTCGTTACTATATTTCTACTAAAATAATAAGTAAGACCAAGAACATATAAACAGAGAGAGCTATATGTCACAAACCACATCAAGGAGGAGGGTACCCGGGTACCTTGCACCTACGGCTGCATCTAAAGCCAAAAAGCTAGGAATGTCTCCAGAGACACCATTGACTCAACCAGCTAGGGGCAGTTCAACGAAATACTCGTCAAATTCACCAAGAAAGCATTTGGTCGCGTCCCCCGTAAAAGAAACCAATGCACGCGCTGTATCCAAAGCTGCATTGGAGAATTATCGCAAGGCAGTGGAGCGCAGGCCTGCAAGTAATGAATCTTCAGCCGGTAGTTTGAGTTCTCTAAATATCGCGCCAAGGCAATTTATAGATGCGACAGATAAGGCGGATTTGGCCCATCTCAGTATGACAATGAGACCATTGAATACAAGGCTCAAAGCCGAAACAATAACCGTCGCAAAAGAAATCCAGGCGACAGATACATATTCTGCCGAAAATGCCAACAGTGGCCGTATTACCCAGCATGGCAAAAGTTTTACTGATGATAATGGCTATGACGCGAACAATGAGTTTCATAGCCAGTCTTCATATCTTTCAAAAGATGACGATATGGAAGAGTATGAAAGCGTTCTTGACGATCCTGACAGTTCAGTAGAGGAACTATACCGCATTATGGGTAAAATGCGCAGTATGCGCAAACAGACAGCCCAAAATGAATTAAATATAGATAGGAATGATTGCAAATTATTTGATAATACTGAGCCTGAAAGTACGCACAAGTTTCAGTCATCAATTATACGACCAATCGCACCTTTGAGCCTTACAAATGAAGCGCCAAGTTCAGAGCCGATCAAATTGCAAAATAGTGGACCCCGTGAAAGGCTAATAATAACCCCAGCAGAATCAGTAACTACTCTGGAGACTATTATAGAACCATCGATCTCATTATGTGAAGAGCCGGTAAGCGATCCGCCAACCATCATAACTCCATCCTCTTCAAAAGGGGAAAAACCAGCAAACGAATTGTCAACTATTATTAAGTCAACGTTCTTGATGTCTGAAGAAGTAATAAATGGCCTGACAGATATCGAAGAAGCAGCATGTTCCAATGGTGAAGAAACACCAAGTGCTACGTCAAGCTTCTTGAGAACTTCTCATTCAGCTTCAGAGGAGTCGCTGGCTAGTCAGTTCACTGAAGATGTACAAAACAAATTGCTTGCTGAAATCGACTCACTGAAAGCTCAATTGAAGCAATCTGAAGAGACCCAATCGGAAATGAGTAAGTATAGGAAAAACTTTGAAGATCTATGGGAGAAGTATGCGGATGAAACGAGAAAGAAGGATGAGCTGGTAGCAGATATAGAGCGACTGAAGAGTGACCTTGAAACATCGACGGCTAAATATGCAGAGATGGAGGGAGTCATAAGCAAACTTACAGAAAAGAACAAAATGCTGAAAACTGAGATCAATCATCTCAAGGAGAACCCTCCTCCTGCACCAATAGACCCCATTAAGAGCCAAAGGGAGGAGAGACAAAATGAACAGATCAAAGCGATGTATATGGCATTAAAGACAAAATTGCAAATAGAGCAAGCAAACGCACAAGCGGCGTTGAGCTTGTTTATGACGACCCGCAGAGATAACGCGGTGCTTCGATTCCAGCTAGAGAACTTGAAAGCCGAGAAATCGCAACAAAGTAAAATTTGCAATTCGCTGAGTTCATTGGTGACAGTCCCTATGCAATTGGACAGCGACGATGAATTGACGTCTAACAGTGGTATAAACGAGATCGCGCCGCCACGACTATCAAGAAAACAGCTTGTACAGAGAAGCTGCAGAGCGATAATGGACTAACACGTGGTCAGGACACGGAGCAGAGCGCTCACACAGAAAGTAAAAGGAGCGGAATGATATAGACAACATATTGTATGCGGCTATTTATCAATAGTAGGAGGAGTGTAGCGGATCAACTATCCATACCTCAACACCCAGTATGTTAAAGGAAGAACCTTGTCTGCTTAGCGGTTCGTTACCGAAAGTTAGGCATTGATCCGAAACGCCCTTCGACAAATCGCTATTGAGCCATAAACCTGATTTGCCATCACCACCTCCAATTGATAAGTAGTCAGCTTCTCCATAGGCAATATAATTGTTCAGGCCAGAGTACGGAAATACTTTGAATACGTCATTAACATCGTCCAGCCATAGAAAGCATTCTGAGTTGCCGTAGTATCTGCCATTAGGGGGAATCTGGGGCGGTTCATTAAGATAGCATCCAAATCTATTACCGGAAGTATCTTTCACAGCTAGTATATAACCAGAACGAACATTCTGGGCACGCATTTTGGATGTTGGTGCTGATTTCGCGTACAGCGTAGAAAGCGAGACACCATCTCTTGAGAGGCTGTATAGAAGCGACCAGCTTGAATGCATCTGTAGTCTGCTAGGGACCAATTGCCTTATTTCCTCTGCCAGTTCTGAAGTCAGTACTTTAGGTGTCTCATCGGTTATTCCATGAAGCGTTAATGGCGGTAGTGTTGGTTTCATTGCGGAAGGTAAGTTGGATGTGGTTGTAAAGCTTAGGGTTTTTAGATAGATATCTTGCTAATAGTGTCAATGATAACAATCAGCATAAGAATAAATAGATTGAAGGAAAAAGAGCTTATTAGATAAAATGAGAATGTGCTTAAATGTAGATCATCGAATGGATCACGCATAAGCGCTGCACTGCAGAGTATGCCTGTCATATAGAACATAACTAAACATGAAAATTTTAAAATGCAGTGAAGCCGAACTAATCAGGTAGAAAGAGACCTCAGAATGCCGAATGCAAATGAAAATGCAAATAAATAATTAAATAAAACCCGAGTATTATCCCATCCTAATAATCTCCTGTGGAATAATTAGACTGAGTCAGCGCGGCTGGTGAGCATTCCAACATTCTTGGTCCGGTCTAGTCGCTCGCGAACTAAATAATAAAGAGAGATAAGTGGATCATATGCACGTGTAGGATCCAGGTAATCAGAACTAGTTTGTTCAATAGTCAAGGGTGATAGATTGCAAACAATTTTTGGGGTGCGAGGAGGCGTAAGTTGATGAGTGGAGCTCTCCTCAGACGAAACGTATTCTGCCGTTGGATCTGTGATTTGACTTCTGATATCCTGTTCACCTGCGGAATTCATCATAACACGCGCCTTTTTCAAAATTCCTGCAAACATCGACTTTCTTCTGCCTAGCTCAGGTTCGTCAATTTCTGGCAATTCTTGCGCGTTGTTGTTATCAGATTTCGTAGGTGTGATATCCGATACAACTGCTATACTTTGCCGGCGGTGATGTGAAGCAGAAGAAGCATTTGGACTGAATGGTTGCTTTCTAATGAATGGGAAGGTGAATTTCTTTTCAGCAGAACCCGAAGATGAAGACGAAGACGAGAATATTGACCCTAGAGATAGTCTGCTGCCTCTTCTCCCTGACGAAGAACCTGTAGGGACTGTGCTAGGGCCATTCCTTTCGTTTTTCTCTTTTATCCTTCGCCAGATATTGCATGATTCTTGGTATTCAGGAGAGCTGAGAATTCTGGTGAGATCAGACTTTATAGTTTTGGCGTCGCCAAATTCAAATTCGGCCATAGACTGAATAACATTGTCGTCCAGAGGGAGCGACAAAGGCGTCCTATTAGGCATGTAGACATCAATTGGCTCAGTATAACCTTTATTCATCCATGGATGCTCAAAAATCTGTGCCATAGTAGCGCGGTTGTGCGGGTTGACGACGAGTATCCGGCAAAGGAGGTCCTTGCAGGATGGCGAAAGCCACACAGGATACTCAATCTCGCAATTGCGAATTTTTCCTCGAAGAGCAGACATACTCTGATCATCGAATGGTACACGGCCACATACTAAGACATAAAGGACGACACCGAAAGACCAAATGTCAACTTCTGGGCCAACATATCTTCGAGCGTTCAATAGTTCTGGTGCGGCGAAATAAAGTGAGCCGCAAAAAGTGTTCAGAAGAGACTGAGGGGAGTATAAATTGGAGAGTCCAAAATCGATTATCTTTATATCGCCGGTGGCCGATATGAGGATATTTTCGATTTTGAGGTCCCTGTGGACGACAGAATTGCGGTGGCAGTATTCCACGGCAGAGACAATTTGACGGGCAAACCTTCGAGCCTGTTTCTCCTTTAAGCGGCCATGAGTAATTATGTAATCGAGCATCTGACCGCCGTTGACATACTCGAAGACGAGGTAATAGTGATTAGTCATAAGGAAGAGCTGGCGCAGATTGCATATGTGCGGGTGATGGAGCAGGGACGATATAGCGGCCTCGCGCATTGTGCGGAGGTCCTTATTTGGGTCTTGGCTGTTCGATTTCTTCGATATTCGAGGAACGATTTTTACAGCAGAATACTCGCCTGTTTCGCTGTTGATCGCGAGTTTCACTTTACCCATTGAGCCAGCTCCTACGTTTTGGGTGAACGTCCAGTCGCCAATTGAATGGCGCCTGCCTGTCTTCTTTCTGTCCAGATCTCGAGAGGCTTCTGAATTATTAATAGTATCTGACATCATAATGATTACTTTTTATTTGCAGCAACTAGAATAGTATCGATTATAGCCTGTTTGGCGAGCAGCAGTAGGATAGATTAGAGAGATTATGGAGGGGGGGGGATTGGGGAATCCGGGAGGATCTGCCTCCTCCTGGGGTAATTGGTCCCAGGCTTACCACACGGGTCACCAGACCAAGGGAGTGTTTTCTAGACTTATTTTAATGCGTCCACTTGTAGTCAATGCGGAACCCTATATTGTGCATTTAATCTCTAGTATATTATCAAACATACTTATAGTCCAAATTCTCTGTTCAGGACGTCTCCAAAGAGTTTGATGCCCCGTTCGAGCGCCTCAGATGGCACAGAAGCAAAGTTTCCGCGATAATATGCGGCAGTGTTGTCTTCTGCGTATTCTGTGTCAGGTGTGGCAGACAAAAACCAGCGTCCTGGAACAATTACAAGTCCTGATTCAAGTAACTTACCAAATAGCAGCGTTTCGACGCCTTTACCGCCGAGTTCTTTGAATTCAGGGTGCTTAGTAGCGTCTACACGAATCCAAAAGAACATGCCGGCTTCGGGAGCAATATAGGACGAGACCTTCTTGCTGATGTACTTGTCTATAGCCTGCATAGCGCAGTCTCGGCGGGCAGTGTACTCGTAGCGGAGACGAATGAGCCAGTCTATATAGCCGGACTGGCCCCATCTGTTGAGAAGGCCGAATACTAATGTTTGAGAGAATCCAGCGGGTGTTTGGACAGAGACCTCGTGTTGACGAATCAAACGCTCCGCGAAGAGCGGGTTGCAAGTAATCCAGCCAAGTCTTGTTCCGGGAGCTAGCACCTTGGAGAAAGTGTCCATACGGAGCACGCGACCGTCGACGTCCATGCTAAGGAACGAGGGCACAAGCTTCTGCAAAAACTTCTGCTGGCGATCAGGGTCGTTCTTCACCTCTGCAGGAACTTCGGGGGATTGAGGGTGGTCAGGGTCATAGTGCTCCATCTGCAAGAAATAGTAAGGTTCATCTTCAAGAATCACAATGTCGTACTTTTGGCAGATGGCATATATCTTCTGACGCCTTTCCAAAGAGACAGTAGATCCAGTGGGGTTTTGTCCGGTAGGAATTATATACATTACTCTAGGAATAGGCATGCCTTTCTTGCCCGGAACAGATGAATCCCAGTTGGCCAGGAGCTCTTCAAGCTTGTCAGGAAGCATGCCCTGAAGATCCATGGGCGCAGCCATGATATGTAGGCCCTGGCTGCGGATAGTTTCTGCTGCAGAGGAGAAGGTGAATTCTTCGGCAAGAACAGTGTCGCCGGGGTTGGTAAGCATTCGTAGACAAGAATCAAGCGAGTGTGTGCTGCCAACAGTAATGACACAGTCCCAGCCATCATAAGGAGGATTGTGTATGGTTTTCGTATGTTGCTTGACGAAATCCACAAGAATCGGTACGCCTGCCGAGTGTCCGTATTGCAGCGATTCGCTCAAAAGGATATCTTCGACACCATCTGAACCCTGCTCATACTTGCTAACGGAAAAATTGATAGTTTCAGTACCGTCAGAGGACTGAGCAGTCACGCTCACATTTTCAAAAGGGAAGTAGGTGGGCAGCGGAAGTCCACCTCCTAGACTTACTTTTGAAGGATCTCTGAAATACTTGAACAGTTCTTTCAAGTTGCTGGGGTTACGAAGCTTTACTTCGTTAGATAAATGAGACGAAAGATCTTTTGGAGGAGCCATTATTCAATAAGGTTTATAACTATTTCCTTGGTAGACAAAGAAAAGTGCAAGTTCGATCGAAAAAAAAAGAGGGAGGAAGATGGAAATGAGGACTATGAGTAATGTAATAACCGTTCAGGTTATCTTAAATCAAAGTGGAGACCCTCGGAGTATGCTAAAATTAGTTTCAGCCAATCATAAGGGTCCATGGGGTTGTGAGTAATAGTTTGCGGCCTTACTTTCAGGGGTATTATGGCGCCCATCCCTGATTTCTTTTGTTCCTACCTCGAAACATTGAAAACACCGCATCTTACTCTTGATTGAACTAAGACTAGTGAATAGGTCTAGTGCCGCTCAACGTTTAGATTTATGTTCCAAACGTAATCTTCCCGCTCATCAGATCGTTCACGATGGCACGAAATCTGGCGATTTACGGCAACCTTAAGCAACCGCACTTACCGAGTCTGGACGCAAATGTAACCAGTCTTATGGATCAAGAAGATTTCGAAAACATGAGACACGCTGAATCATTGTCGAGTATTGGCACACCTTTGATTTTGAAGGGTTTGTCAATGCTACCGCTGTGCGGTTACACAACTACCGAGGTTATCGATGTCCGAACTTCTATATCGTTCACAGATGTATCCAAAAGACATACTCTCAATTCAGACTCGGACGACAGTGAGGTTACACAACCACGAGCGCGAAAGAGGCCTAGATCTAAGTTCACATCAGGGCTGATTGGAGGCAGATCATCTGCCGCTGCCGGCCCCAATGCAGCATTCGTATACAACGAATTGCTGTGTATTAAACCTCCGCTATTGGACACTCCAGATTCTTTCCAGGTGCCATTGAGACAGGAAATGAACAGTGGTAATGCAAAAGTCAAGTTTGTGAGCCAGTCACACGATCGTAGGCCTGCAGGACCAAAATCTGCGTCGGTGACCACATTGAGCTCACGACAGTTCTTGAAGTTTGAACCAAACCGTCTAGTGCTCAAACGATTGGGGATTTATAATAACAGTAATAAAACTGACGCTTCATCATGACCGGAAATTCATCCATTTGAATCTAAGGAATAATGCATTAACTTCCTCTGTAACTGATGTACTGTATTGGTAATAGAGTTACGCTGTCAGTTGCTTCACATCATTAATCTTAGCTGCCCTTTTCCTAGCACCAACCATCCTCCGACCTCCGCGTTCTTTAGGTTCACGAACTCACTCACAAGGCCTCCCGCTACATCTTAAAGTTCAACGGCAACCATCGTATTAGGGGCAACACATATCGTATTTACATACTATAACTGCACGCGGACTCCTCGTACTCTAATTATCCGTACACATAACGTTCGGGCAAAGGCAGTTGTTCTGCGGTGATGGACGAATATCACCAAAACCTAGCGGAACTCCGCAATATGTGGGAATTTTCTGCACTTTTCGAATGGCTTTTTCTTTTTAGATCTACTATCAGAATAAAGGAGGACATAGAAGTGGAAGACTTAGAAGATGCGCTACTTGGCCAACACCACAAAGCTGAAATCATCACAAAAGTACATCTAGGATTGGTGCGAAATTTAGCTGTCGCTGTCACTCCAGAATCCCTAGATCTTATCACTTTTAGAACAATATCTTCTAAATGTCCTCAATTGGCTCATATATTGCATGTTGAATCCGAACATTCCGATTCAGAAGATCAACAGCCTTCAAAACCAGCATACAAAAGTCTTGTTGACTTAGACCCTTTCGACAGAACCAAAATACTGCATGCTCTTGCTAATCTTCAGATGGCTAACCCGGACAAATTCCGCAAGCTGTTAGAAGAAGCAGGATCGGACTCAGACGAAATCGAATGGCGAATGGATCCTGTCGGCTGGGATAAAAATGGCGCCTCCTATATTCTGCTTGATGATAATCGCTTATACAGATTTTCTGTACTTTATCCAGAACGTCCTTTCAAGACGAGGAGAGAAAAAACCCCGCCTCAAAGAGCCACAAGGTCAGCCAAAAATCAGAAAACTACTCGCTCCTCTAGAAGGTCGACTCGTATCATACACGATGAAAGCTCAGATTCAGACAGTGACCCTTATGAAGACTCTTCTCTGCTTGATCTCTCTGTAGTTTTTGATCCTACGTGGGAAGTGATTTGCATTACTTATGATGACTGGAGCGAATTTCTTTCTAAACTGTCTAAATCAAAACACCCAGATGAAAGGGCTATGCACAAATTTCTCAGTTCTCGAGTAATGCCAATAATAGAAGAAGCTGAACAGAAACGCCTGAAAGCAGAGCAGGCGCGAGAAAAAGCTCGTTTGCAGGAGCTATTGATACAAAACCGAAAACGTTCTTCACGTGTTGAACAACTTAAACAACGTGAAGAAGAAGCAAAACAAAAGGCAGAAGAAGAAGCGCAAAGAAGGGCTGAAATGATTCGACAACGTCGCCAAAAGGAGATGGAGCGAAGGAAAAATGAAGAATTGCGTATAAAACTTGCTGAAAGGGAAGTAAGGCTTGAACAAAGACAAATTCGTTTATTAAAAAGTCAGGCGCAAGCATTAAAGGAAAGGTTAAGTAACAGAGAAAGTGCATCTCTTGAACCAGATGCGCCCGGCCCTGCGAGGCCGCAGAGAGCTAGACGAGCAGCTCGTGATAAGGCAGAATCTAAAATATACTCAATCGCTAGCTCAAAGAGCTGGATTTTTGATTGTTCTTGCGGTGTTTATGGTAGGAACTACGACGATGGAGAACTGAGTGTTTGCTGCGGTAGATGTGAAGTATGGGAACATGTCCGTTGCGTTCCTGAACAAGAAAGAGAGAAAATATTGCATGCCAGCAACGATGAATCACAATATGAATACATATGCGAGTCCTGCAAGAAATACAACTCAATGACATTGGAAGAACAGGCTAAAATTCTTGAAGATTTAGAGCTTGAAGAACAACGCAAGATCGAAGCCGAGAAAGCTGAACAAGAAAGAATTGCAGAGGAAGCTAGGCAAGCGGAAGAAGCCGCTAGATTGGCTAAAGAAAAGCGTCAAGCTAAAGAACGAGCTAAATACGTACGCAGGCGGGAAAGAATGCGTTTAAAAAGATTAGAGGAGCAGAGGTCAAAAGAGATGGAAGCTGCTAAGGCTCAAGGTGTTGCGTATCCTTCAGGCGGTGATCTCACCTCCGGAGTTTCTATTATACATTCGCATGCTGAAGCCATTCATCCATTGATGAATATCGCTAATCATGATGCACTAAACCCTCAGAATGTTCAACCCTCTACGGCATACTCTGATTCTAGAAATTCAAATGCTCACCTCGTTGGTGTGACAGAAGTGGCATCTTCAGGGACTGTTAATGCACGGCATATTGACGACTCCAGAAGCGCTGTTGGCACTAGTGCAACATATCGGGAAACTCCTGCAACCGCCATCGCTTCCCGAGAACCACATACTTCACATTTAGATGTGACTGCAACTGTGGGAGACTCAACTCTTACAGGAAAAATGGATGTTGAGACCACGATATCCCCTATAGTCCAGACTAGTGCAACAATGACGAACATAGTGCCGCAAGTGCCAATTGAAGTCAACAGTCACGCAAATCCGTTACCCTCAGCTGTCGTCCAATCGGCCACTTTTATGCATACACATGATGGAGCACCTTCTGGAGCAGGTAATTTCATTGTGCCAATTAACCCTGCGGTTGGTGAGGGATCGACAATAAACGGGAACTCGCACCGTGTTCTGCCTGCTGGTGATAACACAGCGTTGAACGCCTCACTTGGAATCAGCAATACCGGAATGCTGAAGACGAATGATGTGAATAATATGAGTCATACAGGGGCGCCTATCGAATCGTCTAAAGAGACAAATGCTCAAATCAAACCTGGATCAGGATAAGTGGTGTGCGTGAGTATGCCAGGTTTGCTGTTAGAGTTTCGTCGATCATAATTTCGGGCTACATACAACTTTTTCGAGTTATGCGCAGTTCCTGCTTAGTAGCAACTTGCTCAATGCCAGGGAGATAGCGTATTACGAGAAGATTTCATTCACATGTTTTTTGCTTCGGAACTTTACATTTAGTATTAGTGAATATCCTACGCGAAAACAATAAAAGAAAAGATGAAAGTCCCTATCTACTAGTTCTTAAATTAGATACGATTTGAGAAAGTTAATTTTCTATCTATAAAGATAACGCAAGTGACCAATCAAGTTTCGCATGTAGCTGAACACACCAATCATGAACCGTATCTTGCTGTATCGGGGAAGTTTAACTTTATTGAAAAAAAGGTGAAATTGGTTTAGTTTCTTAGAAAACTGGTCCATTTCGAATAAAAGGAAAGCAATTTTCTTATTAGCTATTCGGAGTCCTTTTAGCGAAGTTGTTTTGTGTACAGGACGTCTTGAAGGGTGCGTGTGCTCGAGATTATATACCTGCTGAGTGTTTGTAAATACGCTATCAATAAGATTTCGTCATATCTATTTGAAAAGTCGCAAATCAAATCTACTTCAAGGTCATGCGATCTCAACGAGGACAATCTATCTCTCACGATTCAGTAAATGAGGCTAGACGTTCTGTAAGGAGAGTCTCTTTGGCTTATCCGATAAATGTGCGCAATCCTGTCACTGGACCGGAAGCTTTAGTTGGATCTGTTGGATCGTACAATGCACCTCCGCCGACGGCCACTTCTCTAGATGTTCGTCAATTCACAGCAGAATTGTCTAGATTAGACATGGGCGATGATGATGCTTCTTTTACAACGGATATAAATAATTCTCCATTGCGATCTGAACCAGGGCCTTGCTTTAGCTATGGTTCAAGGGACCTGCGAGTCTCGCCTGTGATATCTGGCCCGCCGGCAGATTCGTTCGGCATCGCTGACTCTCCGGTAGATAACAGACAAGGCGCTGTGAATGACTCAATACATAATAATAATACCCATATTAAAATTGATACGGTCCCTGAGTCAACGTCTAGGCAATCTGGCAGCGAAGTGACGCCTCTATTGAAGAGATCGTCTGGTGCAACAAAGAAACCAGGCAAGTTCAGCGAGTTCATGGACCTTGACTCATTCAGAAATGAATCGGATGAATTCACGCCAAAAAGCGTAGCTATGCAGTCTGTTGTGTTGACGTCTTCGGTGCTGCTCGGACTGCTTCTGAACATTCTCGACGGTTTGTCATACGGTATGATCCTGTTTCCCCTAGGTACTGATCTGTTTGCCAACCTAGGCCCAACAGGTCTGAGTATGTTTTACGTTAGTTGCATTGTATCTCAGCTAGTGTACTCGCTGGGGGCCAGCGCTTTTAAGGCGGGAATTGGATCCGAGATGATTGAAGTTGTACCTTTCTTTCATGCGATGGCTTTTAGCATAGTCAACAGACTCGGCGAAGAGCACGAAAAGGAAATCATTGCTACAACTATTACTGCGTACGCTATAAGTGCTATTATTACCGGTATGGTTTTTTTTTCTTTGGGATTTGCCCGATTAGGCTCGCTTATCGGTTTCTTTCCTCGACATATTCTGGTTGGATGTATAGGAGGTGTAGGATACTTCCTTGTTGCAACTGGTGTGGAAGTATCCGCAAGGCTTGAAGGTGGCCTTACGTATGACTGGATTACTCTGAAGAATCTTTTTAGTTCCCCTGAAGCGACCCTTCAATGGACAATTCCTTTAGCCTTAACGTTTGTTTTAATTGCGCTTGAAAAGAAGCTTCATCACCCTTTGATTGTCCCTTCCTTTTTCATAATGGTTTTTGCGATTTTCCACTTAGTAATTGCAGTTGTTCCTGCATGGAGCCTAGAAGGTGCAAGAGCTAATGGGTGGGTATTTGCCGTACCAGGATCGGTTCAAGAACCATGGTATGCGTTTTATTACCTATATGATTTTAAGGCAGTAAACTGGAATGCTATTCTAGATACTATTCCAGCTATGTTAGCCTTAACCTTTTTTGGAATTCTTCATGTGCCTATCAATGTTCCAGCTTTAGCTATATCTATTGGCGAAGACAATATTGATGTTGATCGTGAGTTAATCGCTCATGGCATTTCCAATGTTCTTTCTGGGTTCTGCGGAAGTATCCAGAACTATCTTGTGTATACGAACAGTGTGCTCTTTATTCGAAGCGGAGCTAACAGCCGATTTGCGGGCGTCCTTTTGGCAATATTCACTGCTGGTGTTATGAGCCTTGGAAGTAAGGTCATAGAACTGATTCCAGTTATGGTTGTTGGATCTTTGATTTTCTTGCTCGGTATTGAGTTGTTACAGGAAGCATTGTGTGACACTTATGGCAGAGTAAGTAGATTTGAGTACTTCACTATCGTCACCATTGTGCTGGTAATGGGTGGATTTGACTTCGTTTACGGTATCATTGTTGGTATCATATTAGCATGTATATCATTTGTCGTTCAAGCGTCCTCGAAATCAGCTGTGGTCGCGCAATATACTGGAGACGAACTTCAATCTACTGTTAGAAGAAACCCGGCTCAACGAAAGTATCTACAGACCGTGGGAAGCCAAATATATATAATGAAGCTTTCTGGATTTTTGTTTTTTGGTACTATTGTGAGCTTCGAAAAAGAAGTGCGACAACTGATTGAAGGCCGAACTTTTTGGGAATCTGCAATTAGATATTTGGTGGTAGATCTTCGAACTGTCAATGGCATTGACTTCTCAGCCGCAGAAGCTTTCACGAGGGTTCAGAGATTATTACAAACCAAAGATGTCACTCTTGTTATATGTGGATTAAATCCACAAAGCGAGATATCGCGCAGCCTTACCGCTGTAGGGCTGTGGTCCGATGCCAGCCAAACCAGTGAAACTGTCACTGAACACGATAACGGTACAGTTTTAGCTGAAAACCTCAACTCAGGTCTGGAGTTTTGTGAGAATGAATTACTAAAGGTGTTCTATGAACATCAGCATTATATTGGCCAGGAGCTCCGAAAACTTGATACTAGCAAGCAACCTAACTCCAATACTGATTCTCTCAAAGTCGAAAGAACGCCAGCAGCAGTGAAAGATTTGCATTATGATTTAGCAAGCTATGCTGGGTTTATTAATGACAAAGCCAAGAATATAATTAGCCCATCTGGAAATGTTGGACAACAAATCTGGCAGCATTTCGAGGACTATTCTTCTTCACCGCGAATCTCTCAATTGCAGAAAGCAGCGAAGACTGTAGTCAATGAAGATGTCAGTGAAAGCGTCAGAACAGTTGGAAAACTGAAAGAGGTCCAACAGCCGGAACCGCTACTATTACGAACTTACGCGGAAGTGACGAATGCAGGCGAGGAACTTTGGGCTAAAATAGCCAAGTATTTTGAAAAAGAAATAACACAGACCGGACAACTGCTGTATAAAGCTGGAGAGCCTGCAGAAGCACTCTACATCCTTGAGTCTGGTATGTTAAGAGTTGAATACATGTATGGAGGACTAGGGAAAGTTAACGAATGTATTCTACCTGGAACTACATGTGGCGAAATTCCATTTTTTGGGCGACGTCCGAGAAGTGCTACCGTTACTGTTGAGCGGGGAGGAGTTTTGTGGAAATTGACTACAGCTGGACTTCGAAGACTTGAAACTGATCCTGAAGGAAAAGAGCTGTGTAATGAGTTATTAAAATGTTCTCTTGGGCTCGCCGGAGACAGGTTTCAGTTGATGATGGGATACGCTGTGGCTGCCTCTATTTAATGAAACAATACTGAATATATTAAAAATGACTATATATTTTGATTAATGTTGTAATACTAATGTTTTGTGCTGCGTTTGTGAAATTAAATTATGACCTCTCTAACCATTGCATCTCTCCTTTCTCCCCGTTGCATAATTGTCTTCATCATGGTGAAGCTCAAAGCTACTGAAGCCATTATCAAACTGACAGGAAACCACGACAATTATATAGAGCATAAGGAATTATTTGAGATATGTAAGAAAAACAATGTCAATTTCGACGAGATCGTGCGAGGATCAGATATTTACTTACCACCAAAACCGACCCCCTTAGTTAATGAGGAACACAGAGAAAGGATGAGAATGCTGAAAATCCAGCTGGAAGAAAAAGAGTACCAGCAGATGATAAATTCGAAGGAGCAAGAGCCTTTGTATGAGAATATTAAAGAGACTAAGCATGAAATATCGATAATAATCAATATCTTAGTTTCGACAGCTTCAGTGGTCGTTGGAGTGTGGACATGGGCTAAACATTGGCGTACAGGCGAGCGATTACTACTAGCGATGTTATCGGGAATCATTATCATTATTGCTGAAGTTGCTGTATACATGGGTTATATCAGGAAAATTAAGGAAGCGCGTGAAATCGAGAGACGTAAACGCGAAAAAGTGAAAGTCGTCAAATCATATAAGTTCAAGCCAAAAACGAGTTGAATGGCCAATTACAGATATCATGACTCATTAAACGACCGTAATAACTCTTCTTCTTCTGCTATTTGTCTGTCCAGCTCATCTAATCGACGATCTTGCTGCGATAACTTCTGCTGTACGATTGCTAGCCGATTCTGCAATTCTGAATCTGGGCACTTCTGCAGCAATGTGCGAACACGGATGCATATTCTATCAACACCCATGTAAGGATCAATATTAACTTGTCTTTTTGATTTAGGGCTGTCGACATGTTCTAGCTCTTCTGGCGTCGCATCTTTCAAAAGGACTGTCACATCTGATTGTCTTATCACCGCATTGCTAAATGGTCCAGGCTTTTCAAAGTGCGCTGTAGCTATAGAAACAGATGATTCGGTTAAATCTGAAAGTAAATCAGAAATAGCCATTGTCGCTTAAGACTATCAAAATATCCTAACCTTTGATACGCGTTATTGTTCTGATATAGCGTATTTCGGTACAGTTTTAATTTTGGTGTCTGTAATACCCTAAGCCCATATACAACACGCTACCTCACAATAGTTTCTACCTCTGAACGGCGCACCCCCATCCTCTTTTGCCTTTCAACTATCAACTAACTGTTCACTAATCAACCATGGCAACTGTTGCTCAACCGAGCGAAATTACTCAATCAGTAGTCCAGGGTAAGTATTTTCGGGATATGTACTGTCATTTTTTACATGAGCTAACACAGCCGTAGATATAAAGAAGAGCTTCACGCTACTTCACCAGACCGCTACCTCTTATGACCAGAGGTTCACTCTGAGGGTGTTGCGCTCATTCCCTGCTCTACGAAGACAGATAACGGCGGATGTTTTGAATCATATATTGTCATTACTTTACCCCGCCGACCATATATTGCTCAAATGCATTCAAGTGGATGATAACATGAGCGGCGACAAGGCTTCTGCCCACACCGCTCGACTATCGTCGGAGGTCGACTTATTCATGCACTTAATGGTATTAGTCTACTTGATGGACCAAAAAGATTATCAGAATGCTAATCTTGTGAGTGAAGCCGCGATTGCACGACTTAAACAGTCGAATAAGCGAACCGTTGACTTTATTGCCGCCAAACTCTGGTTCTATATATCTAGGCTCGCCGAGCTACAAGGGCCCGAGATGCTACCAGCTCTTTGCTCTGAACAACTGACAGCTCTCCGAACTGCTACATTGCGTCATGATACAGAATCGCAAGCCTCTCTAATCACCTTGCTCTTACGATTGTATCTTCAAAATCATGACATAGCTATGGCTGATAATCTAGTATCTAAGACATCCTTTCCTCCACAAGCTGGAAACGCACTTGCTTGCAGATACTTGTACTACCTCAGCAAAATTCGTGCTATTCAATTGGATTATTCTTCAGCATTTGAGCATGTCACTGGTGCTATTCGCAAATGCCCGCAAAGCTCTCACGCTTTGGGATTTCTGCAGGCAGCTCATAAACTCAGTATTGTTATCGAGTTACTGCTCGGAGATATTCCAGATGTTTCTGTTTTTCGGCGCGTTGAGTTTGAGCGTGTCCTCAAGCCCTATTTTGAAGTGGCGCAATGTGTACGTGTCGGTGACCTTGAAATGTTCTCGAAAACAGTTCAGGCCCATAAGCCAACTTTGATTCGAGACGGAACCTACACACTGATTTTGCGCTTGAGGCAAAATGTCATCAAAACTGGAATAAGGACTATGAGTTTGACTTACTCTAAAATATCCCTCAGAGATATATGCATTGGATTAAAGCTAGATAATGAAGCTAGCGCAGAGTATATGGTAGCAAGAGCCATTAGAGATGGGGTCATAGAGGCTAGCTTGAATCATGATGAAGGATATATGCAAAGCAAGGAAACTTTGGATGTATATATTACAGACGCGGCTCAATTGGCGTTTCATGATAGAATACAATTTTGCGGCGCTCTTCATGACGAGTATGTTAAAGCTATGAGATACCCTATGAACGAACACAAATCGGAGCTGAAATCAGCTCAGGAGGCGTTAGAACGTGAACGCGAATTGGCGAATGAGATTCAGGATGGCGACATTGACGATGAAGACGATGAGGATGATGCCGATTTTGATCTCTAATGATTGTAAAGCTTTTCTAGCCTTGCACCTGAACAAGGCTCTAGAATAATCGATATTTTATACTTTCTTAGAACGTTTTATCCCTTGTCATTACTAGCGCAAATGGAGTTACCCAAATTCGGTAAAATACAATCGTTGTTATGGAAACGAGCATGAACTTGAAAGGTTTTCCCAGCTGTTCTTTCACTAATTTAGTACTGAGCACAGTAAGTCATCCTTTAACATCTACTCCATCTTAACACACCCACATATTATCATTTTTGCAGCCTAACTGGTAAGTACAGCGAAGACTCTAGAAAACCCTTTTTTGACTTTAATACTGATTCAATACTAACGATTTCTTAGAAATGTCCGTAAAACGAATCAATAAAGAACTTGCCGACTTTGGAATGTAAGTATCATCGTGCGCCTGAGAATTCCGGCAAATCTTGCCCTGCCCCTTTTTGGGGGGATTTTGTCATACAAAATTTGCTAGATGACTCATAATTTTCTGATAAGAATTTCTCATTATGGTGCGTTTGTTTTCTTTGGTACTAGATTACTAACATACTAGTGATCCGCCTACTTCTTGCAGTGCCGGTCCTATTGGAGACGACATATTCCACTGGCAGGCCACTATTATGGGACCCGCCGATAGCCCCTATGCTTCCGGTGTATTCTTCCTTAACATAAATTTCCCTACCGACTATCCCTTCAAGCCTCCTAAAGTGACATTTACCACAAAGATATATCATCCGAATATTAATGCAAACGGAAGTATCTGTTTAGATATTCTCAGAGAACAGTGGTCTCCTGCGTTAACTATCTCTAAAGTGCTTTTGTCTATTTGCTCATTACTTACTGATCCTAATCCCGATGATCCTCTTGTGCCTGAAATCGCTCATATATATAAGACTGATATCAACCGCTATAACGAGAATGCTCGGGAATGGACGCGAAAGTATGCTGCCTAGTCCTTGACAAATTAATGGCGGACTCTTAGGAACGATCTGCAAAGGTACGCATATTTTATGCTATCCTGGGCGTTAATGTTTCCTAATTATCTGTCTTTATGGCTTACATATTAAGTTTCATCGTGAATGTAGAAGTTTTGTTTCTCTGGATTGACGTAGGTACATAATGGGAAATGCCATGCATGATGGACAAATGGATGTAATGTAGTTAGTTTGCTCATTCTGATAAAGCTCCACAATTCCAAGCATCTTATGCAGTTCTGGACTATCTTTCGATCTCGTTATCATCGTCGTTCTTGAGAGCAGTGGCCCATCCAGATCCTTCAAAGAGAGCGAGTGTTTCGTAGAATTCGGCAGGGGGTTCTGATGGCGAGTCGGCTACCGGGCTCCTAAGCAAGAAACTGTTGGAGTCGGACACAGATTCTAAATCGAGACCACCAGAAGGTAAATTTAGAGTAGTAGGGCCTCGTTGCTGAAGTAAAGACGTTCTTCCGAACTCCAAAATGCGGTCAGTAACAGAAGGGAGATTATTGCCACGGCTATTGGTAGATGAAAGCAAAATCGAGCCATTCGAACCATCTGATATTCCAGACCTGTTAGAGTTAACTGCTTTAAGTCTATCGTGTAAACTGTAGTTCGCTTCCTTATCACTTGGTAGTCGCGGAGACTCAACATCGTTAACAACAACGGTGACCTCAGGTCGTCCAGCAGTCGGACTTAGCCTTTCATACTCTTCACGATCTTCACAAACAAGAGCCAAGTACTTTCTTCTGTAATAGTGTGCTTTGATATACGCGGCCACTTTTTCGCGGCAGTATTGCAGATGTCTTTGGCTAACCAATATTTGACGCTCTAAAAATTCATTTAGGCGAACGCCGCGAGTACAATCGTCCACAATATAAAACGGTAACTGTAGCAGAAGGGCGTTAAACTGAATTGTTTTTCTTTCAGACGAATTCAATGTGGCTTCTGCATAAAACTCATTCAAGAGCAACCGTCGAAACTTGACCTTCTCTAACGGAAATGAAGATAGTAGGATATTCAGGCTGTCCGCAATATGTGCATTATTGCCTGATTTCAAGCTTGTTTGGAAACCTGCATCTTTGACAATATGTTTCAACTTCAAAGAGTGTTCATAGACATGAAGATCTATGAAATGATGCAAATGCTTCATTAGTGGAATCAAGTTGTGAAGATCAGTGTATCCTGTACTGTAGGGATCGAATACGGCCCATGCAGATTTGAAATGTCTCAATCTATCACGACTGAACTGACCCATGGCACTTGTTTGCTGATAAACAAATGTAAACGAATCATTTACAAACGAAATAAGCATGTTCGTGAAGATGTACATGGACAAAATATTCCAGGAGATAAAGAGCGCCAAAGCCCAAGAGCGACTCCCACAGTCATTTTGCAAAAACGTCCGGCCATTAATGCAATAAGGAGCGGCAATAAAATAATCAACCATGTCCTGATTCCAATTTTCACCGGAACTCATTTTGAACAGCATCAATAGTGCATTCGGAATAGTGCGAAAGTTTTTATTGTGATTGCCGTTTTCTCCTAAACGAGTAATACCAAACACTTGGTTGAAGGCAATTGCATAGGTAATATAGAGCACGAACCAGCTTATTAAGAGGGAATTCATAACCGAGAAGTTGGACAGAGCAGTCTTAAAAAGCTGATCAAGACGAGATATCCTAGGAATAAAAAGCAATAAAAGACCAACAAGAAATACTTCCTGCATCTTATATAGCGCGTAATTCCATTCTCCGGCCAATATCATGATGGATGTAATAAAGGAACCCAATACAATAAATGTTGCAACAACATCCCATTTGCTCTGGTAATAATTCTTAAGACCCAAACCAATCATCCTAATTATACAGTTGAGAAGAAGGACAGATATAAGAATGAGCGTTAAAATATATCTTATCAAAGATAATACCTCCGGAGCAGGGTAGAAGATCAAGCACATGACCACGACTTGTATCAATAATAGTGACGAAATAAATGCTTCCCACCAGGTTTTTTTGTTATTGGATATATCGTAGCAGAACGCCACAAATCGGTTTTTGGGTCTAAATGGTCGACGTCTGAATGGATGCACACTTTCCAGGAGCTTCTTTAACTCCAACCAGGATCTCTGTTCCGCAGTTAGGTAAGCTGTTCCGGATGATTTGGAGTAATTGCTAATCACCACAGAGATGAGCAATGTAACAATGAAAACTTGAGAGCAAAAGACAAATATAATCATAAACATACCATAGTATGGACGGTTATTCTCGACCAAGTTGTGGTCATAGTCAGTCACAGCCATGGTTGCTCTAAGTGCATCAGACCACCCTTGACCCGAAGCAAAAGTAAACAAAAAACTCAAGGAGCTTGAAAAACTGTCAAAATTAAAAAAGAAGTTGATTACTGCGCGTGGAACTCTGATATCCCAATTGTATGGGCTGTAGAAATACTCACCAACGCAATCATTAAGTAAGTCAACACTTGAATCATTACAATGATAGAGTCTTCCACATAACAAAAACAAACCCCAAATTGAGAATGGAATGAGTAATGAAGAGGCTACCAGCATTGCCGGAATCATCTTAACCACGCCCTTCAAGATCATTTCGTGAAACGTGCGTTTGGCATCCACAAACATATCAAGTAGTCTAAGCGCCCTCAATGCCTTGAGCGCACGGAAAACACGTGAGACTTGTGGATTAGCATAGAAATCTATTCCAAGGCAAACCCACAAGGACAAAACTACTATAAGATCGACGATTCCCCAAGTAGATCGAAGCAGTCCACTGGGTGTGAACACAGCTCCATCAGCTATAAGCCGAATTAGCATTTCGATTGTAAAGAAAACACTGCATGCTAAGTCAGAGATTACTATACCTGTGAAAATTGTGTTAGGGTGGTTAGCCTTAAGAGACCTTTCTGTCAACGGTGTAACTATACATTGTGCAACAACCATTGTGACAACCACCAGCCAAACAATCAAAGTAAATACTCTGAATACCAACCTGGAGGGGTATATTCCATCATAACGTACGCCGGTAGAGGGTAGCACTAAACTCTGGCAAAATCGCCTTAAAGGGTTGTTCGGCTTAAACAGAAATAGAGCTCTGTTAAAGTTTGGGTGCTCCTTCAAGTATGACTCTCTCTCTGATTTAATAGTTCGCTGAATGTCTAGCGCCTGATGGGCAAAGGAAGATTGATCAATGTTCTTAAGACGCTCCAAGATACGGCTTTCCTCGCTGTAATTAAAGGGGTTATCAGTAAACCGTTTCCAGAATGAGGGAAACACTGTTTTCCGAAACTTTCGACAAAAATTAGTTACCCACTTCCAATCGTCGCTTGTGTCGGGATCAGGAATGTGGTTAACATGTGCGCAAAAATCGCTGATTATGCGCTGCTCCAGAAGCAAATGATAAGAGTCAAAAGCAGCGGAGGTTTCTTTTTTCTTTTCTTCTTTTCTACTCCAGAACGCAAATGCTGTAGTATATTTCTGGTAAACCTCATCTGATGAACTGGAAAAAGTGCTTATAACGTAATCTTGTAACTGCAATCTTCGTTTCTGTTCCTCCGTATAGTTGAATGCAGCATTGATAAGGGCCACATATAGGTTCAAAATAATAGAATTCGAGAAAAGGATCCAGCCCATCAAAAAGATAACAGACATAAATGCGACGCCATATGAGGATTGTGCTTCAATAATATTTTCCAGAATTTCATTCCAGCTTTCTGTTGTAAATACGATGTACATGGTCAGAATAGTGTTACCAAAATCCTGAAAACCACCGTACTTGTTATCAGGATCATCTTCATCTGAAACAAGACCATGATACATCTGAGTTGCAAGTATAGTGAATAGTACCAAGACGAGACCGATAAACAGAGAAATGTTAATCAGACCTCTCCATCCAGTTGCTATACGACTCCAAGTAGAGCGAATGAAGGGAGTAAGCAGAATGACCCTGTAAAACCGAAAGATCTGAAAGAAACTGAAAAACCCATAAAGCATGAAATCATCGCCGATAATTGGTGTGATAGATACGGTAGTAATGATTGCCAGAAAAAGATCAAGAATGTTTTTGAACTCATAAAAAAACATATGAAAATTCGGATAATAAAATAAAAAGCGCAGTAGAATTTCAAAGGCCAAAATTGAAGTGGTGATAGTGTCAGAGTAGACGATGAAGTTCGAGCGAGTTACATTCATAGAAAAGGCCAGAGTACATTTAGCCACTATACTGAATAGGATGATGCCCGCCCATAGTATCTCCGTCTTTCTATAACACTTGAGAGCCTTTGATTCCTTTTTCTTGCGTAAAAATGCCAGTTTCTTGTGTTCTTTCACTGTTTCATCGCTTTCACCAGTCATAACATTTCTTCTGGTCTCTTCATTTAGAGCAGCAAAGGAAGTGTTAATGACGGCGACAAACAGGTTCATTAACCACAAGGAAAGAATAAGAACAGAACACACATAAAAAAGACTAGCAATAGCGTAGTCACTGTCCATCATTTGATACATATAAGATGAAAAACCTTCCCTGAAAAGCACGATAAATACTTGCACAAACGAGGTGAAGATGTTTTCAAATGTGATAGCAAACATGTTGGTGTGAGCCTCAGAGCTAATACACTGAGAATAATAAGGGCATGTATATCCCTTAGAAACACCTGAAGAAGTACCGTCTATATATATGTACGGTTCTGGTGGTGAGGTAAGGCTAGATCTTTGCGAGCCACATAGCTGAGTAGTGTTGTAAGGTTCTTCATTGCCGTCTGGATCAAACCAAACGCAAACGCGAGAGTATGAGTTGGAGAATGCATCTATGCCCAAAATAGAAAATATTATGCTGACGAATATGACAAAAATAGCGGCGTTGAGTAAAAATGGACCCGATCGTTTCAGTGCACGAATTATAGCGGCAGTTTGAGGAGTTAAGTTAAGTAACCGAAGAGATTTAAGAGCCATGAATAGTCTTAAAAAAGCTGTTCTCTGAGCAAAGTCCATTGTTGAAGGGGTATCAACGGCAAGGTAGAGGACTACCCAGATCCAGAAGGAAACTATGGACAAGAAGTCTATTCTGTTCCAACTATGTCTTAAGTAAGCTCTTCGAACTATGGTGTCTATGACAGGATCACTGGCCCATACAGTATCTTGAAACTCGCTGTATGTACAAGTTTGAGACAGAGTGCTGGAGCTAGTATCTTTTCTTGCGGATACCGGGTTTCCTTCTTCATCTTTCTCATTCACAGACTCGGAGGATTCGGATGAAAGCGAAGGGTCACTGAAATTTTCATGCGAAAACGATATGTCTAATGAAGTAGAAAGGAAATACTCTATTGCGTATCGGATAGCATACCAGATATCAACAGGCGAGCCAGTCCGTTTTGAGTTTAGAGATTTCTTAGCGGAGTTGCGGTCCAGCGGCGGGTTAGAAATGAATCCTTGAACAAATATTTTGAGCGCCATCTCAAGTGTGAAAAATATAAAGCAAACAAAAACTACCCAGTCATACCAAATGAGACCAAAGTTATCAATGATTTCTTGAAGATTCTCGTTTGAGTTTGTGGATGCACCGTAAAGCAGGCAGACAACGAACAGAAGTAAAAATGCCATGGAAAGATAAAGATATGAAGAAGATGCTAGCATGCGACAACAAAATGCTCGTAGTCTGTTGTTAGGAGATATAAAGCCGAGAGAGCGACCGGGGACTATAAGGGGAGGTGTAGGTTGGTGTGATAAACAAGATAAAGACGCAGAGAGTGAAGGCTGTGGATTTTCTGTTTCGCACACAGCAAGTTTCTTCTCTACTGGATCAATGTCTGTAGGCGGCGAAGGTATGCATGTTTCTACAGGTGCAGTAGACGACGCAGCGACAGACACTAGAACTGCTGGAGGAACTGTGTGGGGTAGAAAAGGACGCGGCACTTCATAGACAGAAGGCTGATTTGACACAAGTATGCGAACAGATGATTCTGTGAAGATTGCCCGACATAGTTTGCGCAAACGAGTCGATGTGATATTGAGGCTTTGAAGAGGGGGTACTGAAATGCTAGGGGGTTGAGAACTGACGCGCGGCTGATACACGGAAAGATTAGACGAGATCTGAGATAATCGATCAGGTGGAGAGATATTGGATTCATTTGACAAGTGCAGTGAAAGTGAGCGATTCGGCGATAATGACCGTATAGACTGATTCGCAGGCGAATGATTAGTCAAAGGGCTTAATCGAGTCGATTCATTTGCTGCAGGTGTATTCATTGTTCGATACTGTTTGACCGTGAATCAGTTACCTGCACAGAACAGTCACGCAGCCTTCACTTTTATTAAATTCTATTCCTTCTCTTAGCAGTATGCTGAACGCAGAATCAGAAAATCAATGAAGGAATAACTAAGGCCAGCTAAGTGTGTGATTGCAAGGTTGCGCAAAGAGTGCAGGAACTAAATATTGTCAAAGATGGATTTCAGCTTCGAAATTATTTAACTTTAAAAATTAGTATAATTTTGACCGTCGTTCAGTGCTGCAACTAAAAAACACAGCAAAATAAATACGCCAATTACGTTACAACTTAATGAATACTATATTACTTATAATGTGTCCCTCACTACTATCAAACTACGTTCAATCTAATTCTGACGTTGTTAGCGAAAAAGGGATAAATCGATCTAGCAATGCTCAATTCACAGACTCTCGCTTATAGCAAAACGCACAAATAATGTCTGTTCTGACAATCTACCGTCGAATCGTTTACATTGCGCCTATATCGAAAAGAGAAAAGCAAACTGGCTTGCAGAATGTTTCTACTTCAATTTTTACCCTAACCTAGATTATACCTTGAGGCTTAATCGGCCAATCGGTCGAACAATTAAGCCGCTCACTATTACACAAGCCCTATTTAATAGCATCCATTATTAGGAGATTAGTCTTGCAATATCATAAAGGTTTCATTAGCTGCTTTTTTAGAGGGTCTAAGCCATACTGACACACTCTGGCTATCTTATGGAGCGGTGCAGATCGGAGAACGAGTGAATCGCCATAGAGACCAAGGGTGTCCCATAATGTTTATTGCATAGCTAGCCTGGAGTGCTGGCATATGGTCTCCAGATGCGTTCTGGTCATTGAGATGCTGGAAAAAAGAACCTACACAAGCAAAGCGATTTCGAACTGAAGTGTTGTTCAATCTAGAAGTGCATCTTCTCAACTCCGTCGCAGTAACTCAACTACTGATTAACGTTCAGTTAAGTTCACCCATAGTCAAAACAACGTTTCTTAAGCCAATCGGAATTGCCCTCCGCGTCTCCTTTGCTGAAAGAGACAGATCCCTCTTCATTTAGATACCTGTTAACCAATCTCTTCCCACATCTGTTAGATATATACTTGGTACAAACTTCCTCGAAAATTAAAAAATTATGTACCAGGCAAAATGGCTTACTGCGCTGCTAGTTTTAGGTATGCTTCTCACAGGAAGCTCCAACTCTTTGCTTACAAAGTTCCAGGATATGATCTGTGTAGGCAATTGTGATAATCCTGATCCTGCTAAGCATGAACATTTTGCACAGCCTGCACTGCAATCGCTTCAGATGTTCTTAGCCGAAGCATTTTGCTGGTTCTATGTCGCACTAGGTCTCATGTACGTTCGAGCTAAGTATGGCGTCCTTCCCCAAGATCGAGAATCAACTCCACTAAGTGAAGAACTGCCCGCTCCCTCCACAAAAACCAGAATTTCGCATAGAAAGATGCTTATTTATCTGGCGATTACCGCTTTATGCGACGCTACAGGTACAACACTTATGCAGACTGGATTATTATTCATCCCAGTAAGTGTGTACCAAATGCTGCGTGGCGCCCTCGTCCTGTTTGTGGGGATATTCTCTGTCGTATTCTTGAAGAGGAAGTTGCAGGCTTACCACTGGTATGCTTTAGTGGTAGTCCTTTTTGGCGTATTCCTGGTCGGGTTTAGCAATGCCTTGAGTGCTACACCAGGCGCCCACTCCGATGTTGTTTCAACCGCCACTAAGCACTCTTCTTTTGCAAAGGCAATAATCGGTGTACTTCTAGTGGCAGTAGGACAGCTTTTTACCGCATCACAGTTTGTACTCGAGGAATATGTTTTGGAACTTCATCCAGTTGACCCTATTCAAGTGGTAGGATACGAAGGCGTTTTTGGGTTCATCGGCATGACCATTCTTGTAGCCATACTGTATCCTTTACCTATAACTAAACCAGGCGGATACTTTGATGTGGTGCACGGATGGAATCAATTAATCAGCCACTCATCCCTGATGCTAAGCTCTCTGCTGATAATGCTTTCGATAAGCCTGTTTAATGTGTTTGGACTTTCGGTCACTCGTATAGTCAGTGCTGCTACTAGATCACAAATCGATACTTGCCGAACAGTCGTAATTTGGGTTGTATCTTTGCTTTTAGGGTGGGAATCCTTCAAGCTCTTGCAATTGATAGGATTTATTCTACTGGTTTATGGAACTCTTTTATTCAATGATCTTGTGCAACGACGCATCCTTTGGTGGAAAGTGGATTCTAGCGATAATGCTAGGCCTGAACCCCTTCTACCTCAAGAACCTATGGAGCATATCTAATCAGGCGCGCTAAGGAAATATTCGATAACATCTAAATACATCTCCAACTAATAATTATCGCTATCGTCTATCACGTGTATCGCTAAAACACGTGCATTCTTTAAGCTTTACTATTTCCTCCCCGAAATTGACTAGAAACTTTATCTCGTCAAATTGATCTCCCTCTACTACAAAAGGACTCATGATACAGCATCTATTTAGTATCCTAAATAAATATCTACTACTCCTATATACACGTGTACTAGCAAACAACGCGTCTTTCTAAAAACTAGCGCTTTCAGCTCTTTGTTAGTATACTACCCTGTGGTCAATCTGTATCTCATCTTCGCAACCTAATATGACCAGACTTGACTCTACCAGCTCGCTCATATCAAATAGTACCCGCCCTGAAGACATCTTGAATTTGCCTCATCGCAAAGTGAATTCAATTTGCTGTATCGGCGCTGGATACGTGGGCGGACCTACATGTGCAGTGATTGCTGCTGCAAATCCGCATATCAATGTCCAAATTGTTGATGTGAATCAGTCAAGAATTGACGCGTGGAATAGTGATGTGCTCCCTATTTACGAGCCAGGTTTGGCAGAAACTGTCGCAAAATCAAGAAATCGCAACTTGTTCTTCTCTACCAACGTAAGTCAAGCAATTGAAGAAGCCGACCTTATTTTCGTTTCCGTCAATACCCCTACCAAGAAATCGGGCATGGGCAGAGGTTTTGCCGCTGATCTTGGTTACGTGGAGGCTGCAACTCGGCAAATTGCCAAAATAGCGAAATCAGATAAAATAGTCGTTGAAAAGAGCACAGTGCCCTGCCGTACAGCTCAGAGCATTCGTCTGATTTTAGAAGCAAACAGCAGATCTGGCGTCCATTTCGACATTTTGTCAAATCCTGAATTTTTAGCCGAAGGGACAGCTATTCAAGACTTAATGCATCCTGATCGTGTATTAATTGGATCTCAAGATACAGTGGCCGGATTCTCGGCCTGCGCAAGCTTAGCTGAAGTATACTCCGCGTGGGTGCCCCGAGATAAAATAATCACCATGAACGTGTGGAGTTCCGAGCTTTCAAAGCTGGCAGCTAATGCAATGCTTGCTCAGCGGATATCTTCTATTAATGCATTGTCCGCAATCTGCGAAGCAACTGGCGCAGATGTGGATGAGGTCGCACATGCTGTTGGTCTGGATTCTCGTATCGGGCCCAAATTTCTTAAATCATCAGTCGGGTTTGGCGGTTCTTGCTTTCGAAAAGATATACTAAATCTAGTATACTTATCTGAAAGTCTCAACCTGCCCGAAGTAGCGGCATATTGGCGCCAAGTTGTTGAAATGAATGAGTATCAGAAATTTCGGTTTGCACGTAAAGTGCTTCACTCTCTTTTCGATACTATGTCAAATAAACGTATTGCTGTTTTCGGATTTGCATTCAAAAAAGATACGGGTGACACCCGAGAGTCAGCAGCAATAACACTGGTACAGAGTTTCGCCGAAGAAATGGCTAGTGTCGCGATATATGATCCGAAAGTTGAAGAAAGGCAAGTTTGGCTAGAGTTAACTTCCAATGACACTGACATTGAGGCCAAAGTGAAAGAAAGAGTAACCATTTGCAACTCTGCTCTTGAAGCTGCTGGAGGTGCTGATGCAATTGTAATTGCTACCGAATGGGACGAATTTAAAGATACAAATCTGAACTATGCCGATGTGTACAGGGTGATGAATAAGCCGGCATTCATATTTGACGGCAGATCGATCTTAAATGCGGGAGTTATCACTGACATCGGCTTCAAATTGCACACGATCGGCAAAGGCACAGAAGGAAGATTTGAATAAATACATCCTCGCATAATACGGTTGCACATCTCCTAATTTGCTGCACGAACCTGAATATATTGCTCTAGAACACTTTAATTTTACATTCATAGGTTGTCATAGTAACTACTAATAATTGCAGCCCTTGCCTAAAACCACCGCGGTACGCTCAGCAACAATCCCTTCTCCCTGACACCCTTCTTTAAAACTCTCACGAATCGGTGAAAAGCAGTGTCTTGCGTCAGTAACCCACGATGCAGATGCTCACAAAGGTATGTAATTAATTTTTAGAAGATATTTCAAGGCTATAAACCTATTTCGTAACGGGATGGTTGCGCGAGGTATGATTTGACACGCGATTGACCGAGAAACTTGCTCCTGTGCCCTCTTGTAACACGTTGTTCATACGCAACCTGCAACATACTATTACGTGTCAAGCGGCTAACCCTCGTCCATTTCGGCAATCGAGATAGATTCTGTTATGTTTATTTCCCCCCTTTTTGGATTGATCACTAACTTCTTTTCTAGTTTGAATCGAAGTCTTCGAGGGCTAAAGGTCTTGCCTTTCACCCTAAAAGACCATTACTCCTTGTTTCCATGCACACTTCGAAAATCCAGTTATGGGATTATCGAATGGGAACTTTGCTCGATAGGTTTGAGGAGCATGATGGTCCTGTTAGAGGTGTTAGCTTTCATCCGACTCAAGATATCTTTGTATCCGGCTCTGACGACTACAAAATTAAAGTGTGGTCCTTGACTTCTCGCAAATGTCTATTCACGCTTACGGGCCATCTGGATTACGTAAGGACTGTGTTTTTTCATCCTAATTTGCCTTGGATTATTTCTGCGTCTGACGATCAAACTATCCGTATCTGGAACTGGCAAAACCGCTCCCAAATTGCTTGCTTGACTGGCCATAACCATTATGTTATGTGCGCACAGTTTCATCCTACAGAAGATCTTGTTGTTTCTGCATCTCTGGACCAAACTGTACGCGTATGGGATATTTCTGGACTTTGCAGAAAGCACTCTGCGCCTACCTCTTCTATGTCATTTGAGGACCAAATGGCGCGTGCTGCTGCCTCAGCTGCGAGCAGCGGAAGCGGCCTGGGCGCTGGCGGCCCGAACGCTGACATTTTTGGCGCTAACGAGGCAATTGTGAAATATGTTCTTGAGGGCCATGAACGTGGTGTCAATTGGGCTGCTTTTCATCCCACTATGCCACTAATTGTATCTGGTGGCGATGACCGCCTGGTTAAATTATGGCGCATGAGCGACACAAGGGCTTGGGAAGTAGATACATGTAGGGGTCATTTCTCCAACGTTTCCTGCTGTATCTTTCATCCGCATTATGAATTAATTGTTTCCGTGGGCGAAGATAAAACAATTCGCACTTGGGACTTGAATCGTCGCACTGCCATTCATACTTTTCGTCGTGATTCCGATAGATTTTGGGTTGTGACTGCTCACCCTACTCTCAATCTGCTGGCCACTGGTCATGATACTGGTGCAATGGTATTCAAGTTTCAACGAGAACGCCCGGCCTACACTCTTCACCAGAGCTGGCTCTTTTGGCTCAACAATGAAAAACAGCTTATTTCATTTGACTTTGAATCAAACAGAGCTTCAAATGCTCTTCTTTCACTTAAAAGAATTGGCGCATCTTGGATTCCACCTCGAACCCTTTCTTATAACCCTTCCGAAAAGTCAATTCTTGTGCATTCTCCTATTGATGGGGGTACGTATTTCCTGACCAAAGTATCTGGCGCGGATGGTGGATTTGGTGGCTCAACCATAGGTCCTGACCCAACGGACATTTCTTCTGGACCTGGAAGTGCTGCTATATTTGTCTCTCGTAATCGTTTCGTGGTCTTGTCTCGTGATAAAACTACACTCGAGGTAAAGGACTTGGCAAATACCACTACTAAGTCGTTGAATTTGGCGTATGATGTGCTCGATTTGGCTTCTGCTGGTTCGGGAAATATTCTATTGTTGTGCAAGGATAAAGTTGTTTTATTTGACACTGCCCAGAACCGTGATGTGGCTACAAAGAGCTGCAACAAAGTCAAGTATGCATCCTGGTCTCCGGACTCTCAATATTTAGCGCTCTTGTCTAAACACTCAATTACTGTTGTCGACCGAAATCTCGAGCTTGTTGCCGAAATTCATGAGGTCATCCGCATTAAGAGCGTTGCTTGGGATGATTCCGGAATCTTGATCTATACTACCTTGAACCATTTACGTTTTGGATTGATGAATGGTGATAAAGGTATACTGAAAAGTTTAGACGACGTTCTTTACGTTGTGCGTTCTAAAGGAAAAAACATTTTTTGCTTGAGTCGAGATGGCAAGGTGGTCAAAGTCGAAATTGATCCTACTGAGTATCGATTTAAGAATGCACTATTGAATAAAAACTATACGGAAATGAAGCGAATCATGGAGAACTCAAATTTGGTTGGCCAGAGCATTATATCGTATATCGAACAAAAGGGATTTAATGATATAGCTCTTCAATTTGTTGAGGAGCCGCAAGTTCGGTTTGATTTGTCTATTAAATGCGGTGACCTTGGAATTGCTTTTGATATGGCGAAGGAAATTGACAAGGCGCCTTTTTGGAAACGATTGGTATCTGCAGCTGAAGATTATGGCAATCACGAAATTAAGGAGTTTGCGCTTCAAAAACTGCATGCCTATGAAAAACTATCGCTTCTGTACCTCATTACTGGAAATGAGGTTAATTCGGTCAAAATGAGTAAAATTGCCGAACATCGTCATAATCCTTCAGCCCGCCTTCAAACTCTGTTGTTCTCGAACAACATCGAAGGTCGTATAGAATTGCTTGAAGAGGCAGGTCTATTTTCATTGGCATATGCCACGGCAAAGACTAATGGTATGGCTGAGAAAGCTAATGCAATTGCCTCTGCTGCTGGTCTGAATGAATCGGATATTATCTTGCCAGTGGTAAGAAAGGAGTGCACTGCCCCTACAATCAAGAGAGCCACTTATAAAGCGAACTATCCATTGCAGGCATCTAAAGCGTTCTCTTTGGATAAAACTATTATCCCGCAGTTTGACAATTTGAATTTGCTTGACGATTCAACTGATACCATGGCTTCTACCAAGTCTAATGGAAAGAACGTTGGATCAATGCTAGGTTCTGCTTTAGCCGATGATGCTGTGACTGGGGGCGAGGATGAGTGGGGACTGGAAGAAGATGATTTGGACTTTGAAGAAGATTTTGCAGATGAAGATAGTGTGGTGCCAATGCAAACCGGAGTTGCTGAAACTGACCTGTGGGTCCGGAACTCTCCAATTGCTGCGGATCACATTGCTGCTGGATCTTTCGAATCGGCGATGCAGTTGTTGAACCGTCAAGTTGGTATTTCTAATTTTGAGCCGCTTAGAGAAAGATTTGCTGAAATTTATGATGGTGCGAGATATGAAGTGAAAGCCAACCCAGGTTTACCATCACTGGTGTTTTATAATCGTCGAAATAAGCAAGAACAGGATCCTTTGAAGTCACTGCCACATATTGCTAGAAATATCGAAGAGATCACCAACAATGAACTTCAAGAAGCTTATAAGTTAGTGCGAGCAAATAAGTTGGAAGATGCCGTTGAGATGTTCAAAGAAATTTTATATGCTATAGTTCTCAATACTGTGAGTACCAAAGATGAAGTGGAGGAAGCACAACGTTTGATTGAGATTTGCCGTGAATATATCCTAGGGCTGTCCATTGAGCTTGAACGTCGTGGTCTTCAGGAAACGGATCTCAAGCGCAATTTAGAGTTAGCAGCTTATTTCACCAAGGTACAGCTTCAGCCGTCACACAAACATATTGCGCTTCAGGTTGCGATGATGCAGTTTGCAAAAGCTAAGAATTTTGCTTCAGCTGCAGTGTTTGCGAGGAAATTCTTGGAACTTGTGCCTACTGGACCAAGAGCAGAACAAGCGCGCAAGATTGAAGCTCGTGGCGCTAGTAACCCTCTCGACAGCATAGAAGTTGACTATGATCCTTATTCAGAGTTTGATATTTGTGGAGCCACGTTTACTCCTATATATCAAGGATCTCCTTCAGTTTCTGATCCGCTAACCGGCACCAAATATTTGCCGCAGTTCAAGGGTGAACTTTGTCGTGTTTCTGGAATTTCGACTATCGGTGCGCCTGCATCAGGCCTAAGGCTAATTATATAAAAAGAATTGAGCAACCAAGTTTCAAATAATCTTTTGCAAACTCGAAAATGAAGTATGTTAATTTCTGATTGTACCGTACTATATATATCACGTGACACAAAATGACAGCAGTGGTTGCCTTCTGCGGTGGGGAGGTGAAAAAAGGTGCCTTTCTTTCTATACTTAGTCCGCTGTGAGCTACTCTATTCGTTGTCACAAATCTTAGTATAACGGTCGAGATTTATATATTGCTGCTCCTCAAAAGTGATAAAGTTTATATGTATCACATATTTTAGAGAAAATTTACACAGTATTACATTACTTTTCATATTCAAGCTGAATGCAGTTTACAGCTGGATTGTTGTTGTGCGCAACATGCTCCTTCGTGCTAGTGCATGCTGGTGAGATCTCAGTATCACTTAATGCTTCATGGAACTCACCGCCTTATGCTATGCAAGTTATAGAATCGATCGCTGCTCATAACAATACCAAATATTTCCAGTTGATTGACTATTTGCTTGATAATGATTTGAATCTGTTTGGAACTGACCAGCAGGTGTACGATAGATTATTTACGGCAGCACACGATCTTGCTTTATTTAGTGAACTCGAGGAGTCTATTGTGAAAATGCAATTGGCTTTACAAACTTCTGCTGCATTGATTCAAACTCATTTTGAGTTATTCGATATAGTTAAGTCCTCGTCAAACATGAATGATAAAGTCATATTTCATAACGGCGATTGGCTCTCCAAAGATGATCTTTATGCCTTACAGACTGCTACTAATTACGAAGATCCTGAACTTCACCCGTTTGACCGTATTTATCCTAATGGCTCAGAGGATGTGCCTGTAATGATTTTGTATTTCGACATATCTGATCCTGAATTCTTCGAGTACCATAATATACTACGTGGATTTGCCGAAGAACAACGTTATAGGTACGTCATTCGATACGCTCCTCCAAAAACACATTCAGGCAACAAGTTGGTACTCCCAGGAATAAGCGGCAGCCTCTACTTGAAGCGCACTGATTACATAGTCGTGGACGATCGTGATGTTCCTGAAGCTTCTTCTAGTGACGAAGACTCATTAATTGCATCTGTTGATTCTCTTCAAGTTAGCGAGTCGCAATTGAGGGTCTTTGGCAATAAGCTTTCTGCTTATCTTTGTAAACGGACTGATCCTCTAAAGGAAGCTTTAAGGGTTGTTGGAAACTTGCCGTTGTTTACCAAAAAGCTGGTGAATGCTAAAATCAACACTAAGCCTTTTCGCAAAGCGATGGACGAAAACTTTGCAAAAGGGTTGGGTCCGGGAACTAATGCGCTGTATCTCAATGGTCGACCGGTTTATTATATTGATGATGGCCCTTACACTTTGTCTAACGTTTTACGGGAAGAGGCTGTGCTCATTAAAAAGCTTGCGTCTTTGGGTCTAACTCCTTTGCAAGCTGGTCAGCTTATCACTGATACCAGTATCATGACTGCAAAAGAGAAAACACTGTCTATTAGATTTGATTGGAGAGATTCTGCCGATATACCTGCAATCGTTTATATCAATGATATCGAACACGATCAACAATATTCAATGTGGTCTCATAGTGTGAGCGAATTTTTAAACCCCCGCCTTGGCGTCCATTTACCTCCTATTGCACGCAATGCATTCACCATGTTGGTTCCCTTTAACCCTACAGATCAGTACAGTCTTTCGTTCATAATTCAGCAATTAGCTCCTTTGGTCAATCGCCGAATGCCTGTCAGAATAGCAATCATCCCTTTGGCGCAAGATGAGGAAATGAAAAAAGCTGCCAGTACGTTTTATTACTTCTTTGATCGCTATGGATTTTTGCCTTCATTGAACTACTTAGCAGTACTCTTGAACAACGAAGGTGTTGCTGATAAAACCGGATTCAATAAGATATCCGACATGTTTCCAGTAAAAGAGAATAAGGAAGCTCTTTCTTATTCCAAGGCTCTTGATGAATACGAGAAGCACTCTGATAGCGCTAATGACTGGGCCAGGAGATTAGGTGTTTCGAAAAATTCTATGTTGGCGTTTGGTAACGGATTTCCCATTGATATGTCTGATGAGTCTTGGATGATGACCATGATGAAAACACTTTCCGAAGACGTGAGCGTAATCTCGAATATGGTAAAGGAAGGCCTAATCACTGATGAGTCCTCCATTGAGAATGTAATTGCAGATATGGGTCTTCACGAGATTAACCCTTATATTCGCACAACAGGCATTGGAGCACATGACTTTACAGATCTTTCTGATGTCATGCCCTACTTGAATAATATCCCTTCATTCACCTCAGAATCTCAAAAAGACCTTGCTAATGGGACTTTTATATTATCCGCTGATTTCACCACCTCTGAAGGAAAATCTTTAGCTGTTGAAGCTTTGAAGTTCTTGAATCAAAAAGGTGAAGAGAGTGGAAAAACTACTTTGAAATTGGTTCACACTGGCTCGAAATCAAATAAGTTTGTCAAAGCACTGGCGCAGATTGGTCTCGGAAAGTATGAAACATCCGTCAGCGATATGCTAAATGCTATTGATACTGACCAGTTTACGAATGTGGCCATTTCAGACAAACAATCTCTCGCATTATTCTCTAAAATTCCTACTGAAATTATGAGCCGACTTGGTAAATCGGATACCTCTTATAGCGTGTGCCTTGATGGCCGCTTGATTAGCTTTCCTAAATCGTCGCCTTTTACGTTGGACGACTTCCAGACGTTGTTCAACATTGAATATGATGCTCGCATGGCGAGGGTGCTGAGCAAGCTGGAGGAGTTTGACCCGGTACTTGCTGGAAATTCTGCTACTGCTTCTTCGATCATATCTTTGATATCGAAATCTTACTATGTTCCATCCTCTTTAGGAATCAGGGGTGATGCCGTTAGAGCATGGTTTCCTGGACAGTTGAAGACTCAAGATGTTGGATTTGAGATTGGAGCAGTAACACCCGAGAGTGGACTTTCAGTTACTGCTATTGTGAACCCGACCACCCAAAGAGGCCAGAGAATAATATCATATCTGGATTCATTGTCGAAAATGAAAGACGTTTTTATAAAAGTGATATTTAGTCCGGCCGAAATTCAGGAACCCCCGAAGCGTTTTTACCGCTCTGTTCTTCCCACAGAGCCTAATTTTGGCGCGAACGGTGCATTATATTCTGAGAAATTGGTGTTTACAGAAATTCCAGAAAAAGTTTTACTAAATTTAGGCCTTGAAGTGGAATCTTCTTGGCTCGTTATGCCTAAGGACTCAAAGACTGATCTGGAAAATATCATTCTTACTCCAGAATCTCCTAATGTCACCGCTGTTTATGAATTGACAAATATTTTGGTTGAAGGTCATGCTAACGACTTGTCTCTAAATAAGCCACCACAAGGTGCGCAACTAGACTTGAAAAACTTGGCCAACGAGTCTGTTGGAGATACGCTAGTCATGGCTAATTTAGGATACTTTCAGTTTAGAAGCAGACCCGGCATTTACGATATTAGATTGAAAACCAAGGAGCTTAACGACTTTTTTAATATTGATCGAATTGTGCAGAAATCTGTCAATCAAAAGAGCGCTGTCGGACATGTGTATATAACCTCATTGTCTGGAGTCAAAATCTCTATTGATTTAACAAGAAAAGATGGCAAGGAGCGAAAGTCAATTCCGAATTATCGATGGTCTACCGATATGTCTAGCAATGATAGTATTGCAAAACCAAAAGCTGAAATCAACATTTTCAGTGTTGCCAGCGGACATCTGTATGAGAGGTTTTTATCGATTATGACTGCTAGTGTGATGCGACACACTAAACACACGGTGAAGTTTTGGTTTATTGAGAACTTTCTATCTCCATCATTCAAGCATTTCTTACCGGCATTAGCTGAGAA
The DNA here is from genome assembly GCA_001661475.1 of Tortispora caseinolytica NRRL Y-17796. Taxonomy (NCBI): domain Eukaryota; kingdom Fungi; phylum Ascomycota; class Trigonopsidomycetes; order Trigonopsidales; family Trigonopsidaceae; genus Tortispora; species Tortispora caseinolytica. Next base: position 2,594,469 of record KV453842.1, read on the forward strand.
GTACGGGTTCACGTACGAACTGATCACATACAAATGGCCAAACTGGTTAAGGCAACAAGAGGAAAAGCAAAGGGAAATCTGGGGCTACAAGATATTGTTTTTGGATGTGATGTTTCCATTGAATCTAGACAAAGTAATATTTGTTGACGCTGACCAAGTTGTGCGAACCGATATGAAAGAGCTTGTCGATATTGATTTACATGGTGCGCCATATGGATATACTCCTATGTGTGATTCCCGTGAAGAGATGGAAGGATTTCGATTTTGGAAGCAAGGATACTGGCAGCGAACCCTCCGCGGAAAGCCGTATCATATTAGTGCATTGTATGTTGTTGATTTGAACAAGTTCCGAGAGATGGGAGCAGGTGATATATTACGCGAAGAATACCAGCTACTTTCAGCAGACAAGGGATCTTTGAGCAATCTAGACCAAGATTTACCGAATAATATGCAGAAAGTTGTTCCTATATATTCTTTGCCACAAGAATGGCTATGGTGCGAGACATGGTGTTCGGATGAAAGCTTAGAGCGAGCAAAGACTATTGACTTATGCAACAATCCGTTGACTAAGGAGCCGAAATTGGCACGTGCACGGCGCCAACTGCATGAATGGAGTGAGTATGATGATGATATTGCCGCTCTGAGAGAATCTGTTAGCATTCAACTAGAAGGTTCAGAGAAACCGCCTGAAGAAAAGCTTGAGGAAATACTGAAGCAGCAGACGAGTGAGGAAAAATCAGCAAGCCAAAACGGTCACGACGAGCTATAAAGGGTCAGAAGGCTTTACAGTATATACAATCTGTAAGAACAATTATATCGTTATCTCACACGATGAGCAGTGACGTCTATATAATCAGGATGATCAGGATCAGATCGATCCGAGCTAGAAGGATTTGAGTAGTCGAAAGAGAATTTCTCGAGGCTGTGAGAAACTGGACTCGGATAGAGCATGAGCAGGTCTATACGGGCACGGAGTGAGTCGTTGTAGCCTTGATCATTCAATATAGTAAGTTGTAGTTGTGCTATAGGTTTGTGATGACGGGATAGAGTGTAGTTTAGCACTGTCAAGGCTCCATTGGAGTCATGAGAACGGTATTCCTGAGAGATTGATTCAAGGTCGCTGATTGTTAGGCCGACACTCGATTTAGGGAAACCAAAGGTAGTAGCAATGTCAAGTTCATTGCGCTTAAACGCCTGGGATACGCGTTTGAGGGCGAAATCGCGATATTGAGTATCGTTAGCTAGTGCACCCATTTGCGACATGTTGATACTATTGCGGGTCATTTGGTCCCACATCCTCTTAAACTGATATGCACCTGATCGACGGTATCGAAAATAAGCCAATGCTCCCATAATGACTATAAAGGGCATAATTAGAAAAAGAAATGGCGTAATAAAGAAAAAGAAGAACAGAGCGCCGCCGACAGTAATTACCGCTCCCCGTGCTTCAGGTGAGAGATTACGCCGCCAGGTTCTCCGGAGTTTGTACTGTTGAACCTGAGTCCAAGACCTAGCCCTATCTTTCCAATTAGACTGATACCGTTTGGCTAGGAAGTCATGAGGTCTAATGGCCTTAGTAATAGTGGGGCGCCTTAAAGTATGAAATAGCGAATACGAAGGTCTGCACGTCAGGGGCAGACGAAGACGTAGCAAAGGGGACTTAAAATTGAACAAAGATATCATTATAAGAGTCTGATATTTTAGTATTTACAATATTTCAATTTTTGACGGCGTCCGGTTCTCCTCGAGAACTATCCTAAGATGATTACCGGGAGTATTTCGGAGTACGGCTTTGCGAAGGTTATCCCAATATAAAAAGTAGGCCGGCATATATCCATTAACGAATTCGAATACTTGCCCAGGACTCAATCCGGTACCTTTCTTTGAAATCAGATCATATTCTTGTTGTAATCGCCAATTGAAGACAAATGCAAGCTCTTTGGGGTCTAATTGTATCAATGCATTCAGATCGTTAATGTCCATGAATGATTCTTGGTATTTTTTGAGGTTCTGATTCATAAACTCAAGCTCCTTGAGAGAATGTAAAGAGTATTCTGCTCGCATTTGCAGTTCTTGTACATTCAACGATTCAAATCCCAAAAACCACCCTTCAAGTATGACGACATCTAATGGCGTAACCGCTGTGCTCCATTCCTGCTCCGGGTATCTATCGCCTTCGCCATTAAATCGGCTTTTGTCATATCGCGGAATCAATATTGTCCCCTGCTGCTGTGTGCGCAGATCTCGAAGCGTGCGTTTGGCCAATTCAACATCGTGGGTACCAGGGACACCTCGTCGCTGTACAAAATAATTATCAGACTCTCTTTTCTGCAAATCGAGCATATCGCCATGAGTCAAATATAAGTCATCCAACGATAAGTACCCTACATTGTACCCATCCTCCTTAAGCATTGACCCCAATTTATCCACTAAATACGATTTTCCCGACCCTTGAACTCCTGTCACTCCAAGAAGATATGGACCAATTTCCTTTTGGCCAGCCCATTCTGCAATACGAGGCTTAATAAACCCTAGAGCGATGCTTAATGTATTCATATCGTAGTGCCAGTCGCTTGCTCGGTGCCGATTTTTCCCTCACCAAGTTTCACAGCCTTCCAGATATAGTAATTGCGGCGGTCATACACTTACTAATCCGCCGCGCGCAGAACAATTTCCGTTGTATCGTTTTTGACATAGCTCAAAGCTCTTCTAGCAATACCGCCCAACTCAGAGTATTGCTGAACCGCATGCTGTCTCCTAATACTCTTTCGCAATTGGAGTTTCGCACTTATACGAGATGGTATTCTGATTTGGCACGCCGTCGTGGCGGCGGACACCTCTTGGTCGGCGATGTTGAATCATTCATAGAGAACTTCGGTCTTTCACCTGCTGACAGAAAAAAAGTATTGCATCTAACTGAAGGAACATTTGCAACAATTGATTCGGGTAACTTCTTTGCTGCTATGCGGTTAATGAGCCACGTTCTGGAAGGCTCGCAACCGCATCGCTCTCTGATCTATGTCCCGGCTCCTATCCCGCAGCCGAAATCTATCCTAGCAAAGAAGAAAAGAGAACTCGGGCCAGTCCCTAAAAGAGTCAGTCTTTCGCCGGACATTTATGACATAGAGTCCGACACGCATGTGCGTCTTGACTATGATGATGAGACTTCAGAACCTTCTCCGGATAAGCGCGCAGAACTCGAAGCATTCATGCGAATGATGGCAGGTTCCCTGAATAATAACAGCAACAACAGCAGCACTACTAATACCGATTCGGAAACTAGTGAACTGAACTTGAAATATGATCAAGCGGCTGGAAGTCCGAAAGATACAATAGCTACACATTTCGAGGCCCAGTACCCGGATCTGGATGATATATCCGACAGGTCTAATGACTCTAATCTTGATACCGGCAATTCCATTTCACTGACTAGTCCGTCCATGTCTGAAAACATTTTTAAACCTGTCGATTTCAACCCTGCATCGAATGTCAAACAGAAACGTACACCTACGCCACCTCCGCCGAGACATCGAAGACAACCATCAGATTCCAGTTCGAGCGGCAGTGCCGCTAGGCGGCCTCCACCACCTCCGCCTAGTAGGAAGCATGCAAACCATATTGACAACAATGCAATAACATCCGCGTCGATACCGCCAGAAATGTATGAAACGGAGGAGCCAACTGATTCTGAAATCGACAGTACGGCAGCTCTGCTCGCGGATTTACAAAAATTACAGGAACAAGTAGAACAATTCAAGGTCCAGGCTCCACAGACTATGTGAAACTGGACGATAGCGTTTACTTCTTTTGTTTTTTTGCGGCATTATTTTTTCCAGAAACACCTCTACGTTTTTCAGTGCCTTCAGAAACTGGTTTCTTTTTGAAGAATCCGTCTAGACGCCCTTGATATCCTTGTGATACTCCCTTGGCGAGCTTTTCGGCAGCCGATCTTACGCGATCTTCGCTAAAACCTCTTTTGGCCACTAAGAACTCAATTAAGCCATCAACATCAGGTTTTTTCCATGAAATTTCACATTCAGAACCTTTCATAACATCATGATTGCGAAACAACTCTCTGGCATCTTGGTAAGGCCAATCTTCTGGAACTTTGGACTTCGACGACGAAGACTTCAAATGCTCAATGACGCCTTCGAGATTTTTATGCTCGCGCAATAACTTCAACGCAGTCACTGGACCAATACCGGGGATCGTATCCAGATAATCACACCCCAATAGGATGCATAAATCAACAAACGTATCCATATCCATATCTAGCCCGCGTAGTGCTTTGTCGAGAAACAGTTCAGTAACAGGGACCTTTTTCTGTTCTGAAAATGTGAGGTGTCGCAAGAGCACAGGTGCACCAAAACATAATGTATCCATGTCTTCGGAAGCAGCTGCGTATACTTTTCCCGACCTGGCCAATTCGGCGCATTGAGCTTCAGCCTCGCAAGGAGCTTCAATATACGGGATGCCCATCAACCTGAGTAATTCTTTAGCTTCTTCGTTCTGTTCTCGAGTCACTTTCACTGTACGCCTAGCAAATTTGTCGTAATCTTCAACCTTACCTTCTTTTGTAGCATCCTCTGCCGCTTTCTCAGCTTCTTGTCTCTTAGCCAATCGCTTTCCGAGTTCCTGGCTCTTCAATACTGGCGGTTTGCCGTCGAACACATACAACGGTTTCAATCCATTACTGACCATGCGAACAGTACGAGAAAATAAACCAACCAAATGACTCGTTGTCTCGCCAGCCTCATTGGTTAGCTGACTCCCATCTTGCTGACGAACATTGATCAGGAATTGGTATAAAGACATAGACGCGTCGATCGCGACTTTGCGTCCCGCGAATTGTTTCATCTCCCCAGTCTTAATCGCATTCGGCGCATGCTCAGATATTAAGCGATTCAATCCTAGGCAATGTCAGTATCAAATATTGAGACTTTTATCAGTCTATTACTTACCTTTAATGCCCATTTTCGGTCGCACCTTAAAGGCTTAGATATGTCTAAAACTACGTGCGGCTCAAAGAACGCGTTCATTGTAGGTTCGCTCGACCTCCCAAGTCTACCAGCACGGCGTTTACGAAAATAATCATACAAACATACACACAAGAAAAGGCGAAACTTCTCATGGAAAAAGCAAATGCAAAATCGTGTATAAAATGAGCAGGAGAGGTGTTCTGCTCTCCCGCTTTTCTGTATATATATGTGGGTTCGGAGAAGTGTTTATATACTTGTCTTAATATGCAAACAAGGACTAGACATGCTGTTTAGTCTGCGGCATGTCTTCATCGTTTTCGAGATTTTTTGGGAACATGATCATCGGTCCCATTATTCGACGAAGAATCAGGTATCAAAAATGACATACCTCCGATAATGCTCGGAGAAGTAGTACCATCATTCAATGCATGTGATGGAGGGGTCATTTGATCTAATGTCACATTTAACCGAAGATCATTCATGAGCGGATTCGAATCCGACTCTAAGCCATCATTATGTAGGGAATTAGGATTGAAACAGTCGAAGGTATCTTGTAGCCGCATCTGGTAATTGTTAGCGGAATTATTTCCCTCCGTGCCCTTTCGCTCTTCATTAGGGTTCATCTGAGGAAACGCTTCATTTCCAGAAACCTCAGTTATTTTAGACCGTGAATCGTATTGATTCTCCATCTGCATGGCATTCCTAAAATTAGAAATGCTCTTCATCGCTTTTAAGTGAATTAGATGCTTGTCTAGTATTCCTTTCAACCCGTCTTTAGTAAAAGGTTTAGCCAAAACATCGTTCATCCCGTTGGAAAAGTAATTCATAACGTCTCCAGTCTGAACATTGCTAGTCATAGAAATAATAGGTGTCAATTGATCAAACTGGCGAATCAAATTTGTAGCTGAAACGCCATCTAAATTTGGCATCATGATATCCATAAGCACAATATCATACTTGCATTGATTCATCTTATCAACCGCCGTTAATCCATCGGCTGCGAAATCAATGTCACAACCAAATCGTTTCAGAAACCTGAACGATAAATTACGCGCAATAACATCATCTTCTACTAGCAGGACTTTCGGGGGCACTGCCCATTTAGGCAGGACACTTGAGTTCACCAAGCTTTGGTCTGCGGCGGACTTCTTAGAATCCATGGTAACTTCAGTGTGCTGAGACGGCATGCCATGTCCTTCTTTTGCCTGAGCTGAATCGCTTTTCTTCCGCCCTCTTTGAGATTTTTCCTTTCCTTTGCGACCCTTTGGCGAACCTGAATCAAAATCGTTTAAAGACTTCATAAGAGATTCGGCTCTGTTGTCTCGTGCCACATTCAAATGAAATTTCATGACGTTATGCAAAGAGTCCACCAGTCTCTGGGCAGCAATGTGAGATATGGGTAAATGTGCAGAACCAGAATCTGCATTAGGAGATGTATGCTGACTGGGTGTCTCGGTAACATGTAATCGATTAGAGGTGAAAATAGAAACCAGATTAGTGAGAAGATCGTCTCTAGCGTCATTTGACTCTTGCATTAGCTGAACTTGGCTTAAAAGTTCAGCATGATTTTTGTACAATGTATCCAAACTCGAAGTCAGTGAATGATTTTGAGTTTTTAGATCGTTTATTTGCTTTTGGAGGTGATCCGTGGTATCGAACGACGGTGCAGGAGCACCACTTGTTTGAATAGTGGCACCGGCTTGCGCAGCTGTAGTCTTTTTGGAAGTTGGAGGTTTCCTTTTTATATTTTCAAGAAGCTCATCCTTGTTCATTTGAAAATCAGGATGCTTGAATTCCCATGAACCAGTACCGTACTTCATTTTACCATCTTCGTCCATAGTTCGAACCTTATGGAAATCGTACTTGTTTAGTTGTCGAACGAAACTGGAAAAATTGCAATGCTTAAAATGCTTCGGCAATATGTAGTTTGTGAAAGAGTTGGTGTCAAGGACTATAAACGAATCCCCTTTTTCATTCCATTTGACTATATCAGCATAAGACATATCTTGGAGCATAGAATACAATTTGCGAACAAAATCGGATGACCCAGGAGCTTCACTTTTCACAGGTTTGGAATACTGCGGAGAATGATCCCGAGTAGCTTGAGCCACAGGATCAAGGGGTCTAGGACCGGGAGTTTCAGTGAAAGAGTAACTTCCAGAAGGGTGTCTCGAAGATGCATTTGACGGAGACATACCAGAATGATTATATGGATTAGAAGTAGAATAGTCATTCAAAGGAGACAAAGGAATAAAGTTATTGGGTGCGTTAGAAGATTCAGGCCGACCTAAAGAACCGGGAGTCCCTGAATTATCGTTTTGCAGTCGCGACTGATCGGCAACGCTTCTGGGGCTCGGCAGATTAATTGTCCTTTTGTCTTCTAGCATATTCGAGCTTTGTGTAGATTGCGAACGGTCTGTATTGGGTGCTCCTGTGTGTTGTAGATTCGTCGGTATGAACTGTCCCGCGTGATTTGGCTGATTGCCGTTCGCGAAAGTTCGATAGTTTTGATTAACAAACTTCTTCATGATAAAAAAAAGGATTCGGCTAAAATGTGTACCCCCTACTTTTCGCCCCTCGAACTGATAAATACACTTCCAAATAGAATGTTAGAAAAATCAATGTACACTTAGAAGAGGCTAAGATAATGCGGCTACCCGAGGAAAGAAAGCTGTCGCGGGAAGATATTCTGGTGTTTTAAGTATCAAAGTAAACGAATACAATAAAACAGAGCAAAATAAAACTTTTCTATTAACATGTATGTAAGGACTTAGTGTGTCGGGTGAGAGAGTGATTTTAGAATCAGAAGATACAGCAATGAGGCAGTGCGACTTTACTTCGATCAGTGCTGATTCTCATAAACTATGGCGTAGGTAACACCTTAAAAACCTGAATCACACTAAAGATTTATCCAAGTTTGTAAGAAAATTAATCGTAGGTGCAATGTCGTAGCAAACCAGTTATGGAAATCGAAGTGTGTCAGGTCAAAAGTAAAGATACTATGATGCCAAAAGGATTTGGTGCAGATGGGAATCATAGGAGAAGCCCAAATCCTAGGGTCTTACTTTTGAACTCAAATAAAGTTTGCATCAAAGCTTATATGATCTACAAGCTGGCCGTGAACGGCGCGCTTAATAGTCGGTCAAGGTAGTATTTCAATCTTTTTATTACATTTGCATCTAAATAAGTTATAGGAAAAATGAGCACGTATTGTTCTGCTGTAATGATACCTCAATATTGTGGCTGAGGATAATCTTTTGATTAACCTTAATTACTGCTTCTTTCTCGGGTTTCCTAATTAATTATTCGATAAATCTGATGAGCAATTTTTCGCACTGCGTACCAGTTGACAGTTTTTAATTGTACAGAATCAGTTTAAAGGCACCTTGCGGTACCTTACCTTACTAATTCTGAAAGTGCTCGCAGTCTAGCGTGAATTATTGTAAAGATAATAAACTCAAAAGAAGTAAGCTTCTATTACTAAATCAGGGCTTTGTCATCTATCGCTTAGTATGAACAACGATTGTTCAACAACTGGTATGCATTTCTGAATACATCTACTCAACCTATATCAGCTCGGAGGTCTGTAGAGAGTTCCTCTACTGCATGTGGCAGTGTTAGCTTTTCTATAACGAATTGCTTATGAACCCTGGTGAAATAACGTTTCCACTCAGCTTCGCCATTCTGGAATTCGGATACAGCGTTGACCTTCATCATTTGTGAGCAAAATGCACATAATAAATTTTCCTACCTAAACTTATACCTCAGTATATTTTGCAGCATTTCCTGTTTTGAGCATCTTTCTCGATGAACCGTAGCTTCAATTGAATTGCCTTAAATGTTAACTCTAATCTAGGGTTAGTGGGATAAGTTGCTAGGTGAGAGAAGTACCCTATTAGTGATTCTGTAGAAATGCAGTCACAGCATCGTCCCAAGTAAAAAACTCACATACACCTTTCGTAGGTATACCTCTGGTTAGATTATTATATTCTCATAATAAGAAATGTCTCACCGTAAATTTGAAGCTCCCCGCCACGGTTCTCTTGGATTCTTACCTCGCAAGCGTGCGAAAAAGCATCAAGGAAAAATCAAATCCTTCCCTAAGGACGACAAGACTAAGCCTGTCGGACTCACCGCTTTTGTGGGATACAAAGCTGGTATGAGCACCATTGTCCGTGATTTGGATAGACCTGGTTCTAAAATGCACAAGCGCGAAATTGTTGAGGCTGTCACTGTCATTGATACTCCTCCTGTTGTCGTTGTTGGCGTTGTTGGATATGTTGAGACACCTCGCGGTCTCCGCTCTCTCACCACCGTTTGGGCTGAGCACTTGTCCGAAGAAGTCAAGCGTCGTTTCTACAAGAACTGGTCTGCTTCTAAGAAAGCTGCTTTTACCAAATACGCCAGCAACTTTGCTTCTGGCCAAAATGTTGACAAAGAGATTGCTCGCATCAACAAGTACTGCCAAGTTGTCCGCGTCCTTGTCCACACTCAGATCCGCAAGACTCCTCTTGGACAGAAGAAGGCCCACCTTATGGAAATTCAACTAAACGGTGGATCTGTTGAGGACAAGACTGCCTGGGCTAAATCTCACTTTGAACAAGAGGTTCCTGTCGACACCGTTTTTGAACAAGACGAGATGATTGATGCTATTGCTATCACTAAGGGTCGCGGTTACGAGGGTGTTACTCACAGATGGGGAACCAAGAAGCTTCCTCGCAAGACTCACCGTGGTTTGAGAAAGGTTGCCTGTATCGGAGCCTGGCATCCTAACCACGTTATGTTCTCTGTTGCTCGCTCGGGTCAGGACGGTTTCCATCACCGTACTTCCATCAACCACAAGATCTACCGTATTGGCAAGGGTGACGACGAAGCTAATGCTGCTACTGATTACGACAAGACCAAGAAGACCATCACTCCTTTGGGTGGCTTCGTTCGTTACGGTGAAGTCAAGAACGACTACGTTATGCTCAAGGGATGTATCCCTGGTACCAGAAAGCGTGTCATTACTTTGCGCAAGTCTTTACTTACTCACACTTCTCGCCGTGCTTTGGAGAAGGTTGAGCTCAAGTGGATCGACACTGCCTCTAAATTCGGTAAGGGTCGCTTCCAGACTCCTGCTGAGAAACGTGCCTTTATTGGTACTTTGAAGAAGGACCTCTAAACGGCTACTGCAACGCGACTTGCTATGCCAGATAAAAACTCACAAACTTGTAGGACTTTGTAATCCTTCTAGATTTATGAATACTTTTCGATGTTAAGCACAATAAACTATTTAGAAATTTAGAAGCACGTCTGTCTATATTGAGCAATGCTGTCGGAGACCAATTTCGGTCCATGCTGGTCCGCTAAACCTTAAACCTGTCTTGTTCTTTGCGCACCACAGCCAAATATCATACTTCTTTTGACGGACGCTCCGCTATATAAAAGTTCGCACGACTAGTACATGCGTGCTCTGGGAAATGGCAGATAGCCAGATGAAACGAGAGAGTGATCTTTCAATATCGTCGGACTATTTACGGCAATTATTGTCAAAATTCGAGTTCACCGACGTTAATCTGCGCTCCACCACAGATGGTGCCAGTAACGCAAAAGGAGATGAAGAAGAGACACAGAGGACCTTTGTGACACTAGATCCTCTAACATCAAAGTTAGAGGCAGAAATTGCAATGTCTTCGGCCTCGCCTAAACACATTATGGAGCCCGAGGAGGCTGCCAAGTGCCGCAGTATAATAGACACGTTGAATGGACGGATCGCTGCATGCCACAAACATATTTTAATGGAGGCTCGGATTAGAGACGCTACGCTTTCTATGCGAAAATTGGACATTATAGACTCGACTAAGTCAGACACAGGCGGCCATGATGATGACTCGACTGCTGGTAATCATGTTGGCACATCAACATCAGAACATGCACGAAGTCCTAGCATACTACTGGCGGATGATCCAGACGTTAGAATTCAAGGACTGCTTATTGACCTTGTATCTATGTCCAGTGAACTATATATGAGGCAAATGAAGCTTCATCGGCATACGATATCGATAATGGCGCACCAAGAAAATCAAGAACTATACAGTGATATGGGACACTTGAGCTTGGACAATATACAACACTCACTCGAAGAAGAACTATCGCGCGATGGCGAAGACGTGATGAACATTCAATCACAGGGTGAAGATGACGAAGTCAATGTTGATATGCTAAATTTCGAATTCACACCACAAGACCAGCATGCTATGCAAAAGAAAATAGACGAGCTAAAAACAATTATTGAAGAACAGAAGATCGAACTAATGGCTGCTAAAGTTCCTGATGAGAGGAAATCGTTTAATGCCGCTAATTTGAGGTATTTGATTCAGGAGTTTCAAAGGGTTAGTCGAGAATTACGCGAAGATCATTTCGAGATAATAAAGGCAGAAAGGGCGGAAAAGAGAAGGCTCGAAAAAATTATAATGAGACTGCGTAAAAACTCGAGGCCAGAATGACTTAACACAAACGAAATGATATATAAATGATAACTGACAAGTCACGTAACTATCGCGATCTGTACTGATTGACCAGCAGGCGAGTAGCTGTCCTTTATAGGTGTTTTCAACGAAGCCTAGTTCTAGGATTTGATGCTACCCAGCTACAACGTAATTGTAAACATTTGATCTGGAAAGCTGAGTAACTTAATATACACGCGGGCAAAACCGTTACAACAATCTCGTACATTCCAACGTTAAATTGGCGCACTTAGCACCTGAGAAGTATGTAACTTAGATAATATCCATAACAAAACCAAAGTCCAGACTTTCGGCCTTGTGTATTAATTAAACTACCTTAATAAGATGTTATTATTGTCCTTGACTACAATCACACTCGGCAAGAGCTATTTTATGAGGATGAAAATAGTACGTATATCTGCGGCAAAATCGCGCGCTACGCAATATTCGGAACAAGAGAATTTTACGTGACTTTCCCAAAACGGTAAGGAAAAGGGTTCTTAAGAATATGCTCATAATGACCCCTGTTTACCAGAATGAATTTGACCTGCAGCGCCCATGAACAATCGATTTAACTCATTGGGTGGCGTGAACAATCCAGGCGAATGCAAGGGATCTACTTTATTCACATAGCCAGATATCACTGCATTATCGTTCAGATCTTTTCGAATAATAAAGGTGGATTGGTCAATTAGCGAAGCGGAAACAAAACTTTAATTGTAAAAACATTCTTTTACTACCCACTAATTTCGAAACTTGACGTGGAAACAAGATCTAGGCGGCAGCCCTGCGTTCTATATTTATTGCAAGTCCAGCACTGTGCACGGTAAAATTGCTATCTTAATGCCACTCCGATCAAGACGGCATGCGACCACTAAACCGAACCATTACGTCAGTACTTTGCCAGCCCTTTTTCTCTTTAGACTCCTTAGAAGTACCATGTGGCATACATCTGTTGTCGACCAGTAAGGAATAAGGAAGCGTGCAACACCCTTAAACAGTTACCATATAAGAAAGATTACAAGTTAACTTAGCTTTCAGGGATGAAAGTTTAATATTCTCGCCAAACCACTTGCTTTTCCTCCTCTCTGCTCTAGACCCCACATTAGATATAGGTAGTAACACTGACGCTTATTCAGCTATACGATCACTATCAGACAGTTCTCAAGCGAAATATACTAGATTTGAATCTGTGCTTACGATCGAACTGATAGATACTCCGTAAGCGCTTATGTCGTTTCAAGCGGCGCACGATTGAGCCTAAAACTCTTGAAGGCGGCCTACTGTAAAGAGCAGTCATCATAGTACTAGCGCAAGCATTCTTCTCCTTTCTTTGCTGTTCCTGCGAATTCTAATTGAGAAACAGTCTATCGCTTTCTTAGAGCTTGACTGGTCGCGAAAGCCTTGATAATCCCTTTCGCTGCTTTTCTATCTTTTTGCGCCAATAAGCGCCTTCGAAACATACTGTTTACAAACCGGATATTTGCGATATTTTGGCTTAAAAGCTAATTCGAATAATCTGTTTCCGATCTAGGAATATATGATTTCATTTTAAGCACTGGACCAATAATGACTCTACCTTTTATATAAAAAGATTTCCGAACGGCGATAAACCCACCAATAACAGTGAAGGTTACCTGTACTTCAGCAGGGGTTAAGCTTTTGCAGCCACTTTTTGAACCTACGCTTTCATAAGGTTTTGAATAATACCAGGTCAGCCTAGTATTTGGCCGAATGGCAAGGCAGGTCAGCCTATTAGACGGCAGCCTTACCTCTAAGGCTGAAATATAAATAGCGCCGCTTTTCGCCTTCTCTCCTGTTTTCCTTTACTTATCTGTCGCTCTAACATTCGCTTATAAATCTATAATTAAGAATGAAATTCACTTCTGTTGCTGCCCTCGCTGCCACTGCTGCCGCTGTTTCTAACTCATCCGTCCCGGTATCCTCTTCTGGTTCCGGAGGCGTTCTCCCTATCCAAACCTCTTCCACTCATACCTCCTCCGCTGACGCTTCTGCTCTCCCTACCGTCGCTAGCATCGACGTTAACGTCTATGCTTCCATTGACATCAGCGTCGCTGTTAACATCTCCGTTGACGTTTTCGGTGTTTACGAAGTTGTTGAGTGCCCTTGCGAGTTCACCACTGTTCCTTGCGTCCTCACCACTGTCACTGACTGCGGATGCCCTGAATCCACCTCCAAGACTGTCACTATCACCACTGAGACTCACTACCCTGTCACCTGCACCACTTGCAAGACTGCCCCTGTCACCCACACCTCCGCTCCCACCGTCAAGCCTACCTACACTGCCTATGCTGGCGCCAGCGGTCTTTCCCTCCCTGGATGGGCTGTCTCTGTCATGGCTGCCTTGGCCCTTCCCCTTGCTTTCTAAATGTTTTAATGTCTTTGTTTACTAATGACATGACATGAAAATATGCTAATTTACATTTTGATTCAAATTTTTTTTAGTTTAGCAAAGAGGGTGCAGGAACTTGATGTTTCCTACAGTGCTGGAATGGATAGTTATTTACTCCTTAGCATACCTTAATTTTTTTTCTTTAACATAACTTCATAGGCATCCTCCTATCTAACTAGTGAGGGCCTTTGAATTATCTTTTGTCCTTCGTTCAATTCGTCGGTATCTTGTTGTTACATAGATGCCTTTACTTTCGCTATCATTACATTTGTTTTTTTGTTACTGCAGAAAAGCAATATATATTTTCTCGTAAAAACTATTATATTCTTCTAAGCAGTACATCACTCAACGTAGTCATGAAGGTTCATCTTCAGATACCACTCTTATGTTTTTGTTTTAATGTTGTACTTTTCTTTTACTTGTTCTGTAATCGGTGTCACCTAATCGTAGGTAAGGCAAAGTGAGGTGTACTCTTGGATCAAGCAACTATCTAGATCTTCTTTTGATTTGGCAATAACTTACGCGTTAACATTCAACGCACTTAAACTTTTGCAAAACTCTGACCGAATAAACTCTGTAATCGACGTCTTTTAATACATGAAAAACCGGAATTTCTGCTGCAGTTTCCTATTACAAAGATCAGTACCAACACGCGCGAAGTGAAACCATAGATATAGGGCACTTTGAATGACTCAATTGGTAATTTTTGTCTGCGAATATTGGTACTTGTTGATCACAGGCAGCAACATACAGTTTCATGTTACGCATTGGCGTGATGTAAATGAGGGGCTTATACTTCTGCCTCCTCACCCGTTTTTGACATCCCGCCCGATCCGATAGATTATGACAGTCTTTTCATTTCATAAAGGTCATTGCTAACTCTATTTGAGTCCATTTACTCCTTATTAAAGCAGAAAGTGCGCCAAACAAAACAGCAAAATAAGTCCATTACTCTAAAAAGAAACTTCTCTAAAATAAGGGAATTTCAAGCCAACCTAGGGTTCTACAATGATTAGTTTAATCTAGAGTAGTTTCGGTAAGCCATTGTCATATAATGTGATTGGATCGATGAAATTAGGGTGGAGGGTCTAGGCCGGGCGGGAATAGAAATGAGAAACTAACGAGACCACTGACGGCAGTCATTGTTATCTCGTCGGCTTTTCACTCTTTTAGCTTCAGCTCTGCGAGAAGAAAGAGGCACTTAGCGGTACGATTCCTAGTGTGTAAGAACTACCTTGCGGTACCCTATATTGCAATCCGCAGTCTGACAACTCACTACCATACCGCAGTATATAGAAGCAACATGTTACGTTCTCGAACACTATGCCGCGCTTCACTACTGAATAGGCGATATTTGCTTACAAATGCTACAGCTTCGAATGGTGAAATGACACTGAAAGCTAAGATCCTTGCTGAGGCGCTGAAGTTCGTTCCTGAACAGGGCTTTACCGAAGCTGCCTTGGCCAGTGCATGCAGGGAACTTGGATACACTGATACTGCATTGTCAATATTCAGTGACGGGGCATTAGACCTTTTATTAAAACATCTGGACTTTTCAAGAGCTAGTTTAGCAGAATATACCTTAGAAACCTCCAGCTCGAACTGGGTTGATAATCTGAGTGAACTTGGTGTTTATAGACTGAGGCAAAACCTGCCTGTGAGAAACCACCTTGGCCAGGGCCTTGCGCTTGGGTTGAATCCTACGAATATTCCTTTGTTTATTAGTCAATTAGCTCTTTTAGCGGATGAACTGGCGTATAAGGCGGGATATTCGACTTCTGACGTGGATTGGTATACTACAAGAGCTGCGATAGGTGCGCTGTATGGAGCATCCGAGGTGTACATGTGTAAAGACCATTCGAACCAGTGCAAAGACACAATATCTCTTTTTATGGCAGGTGTTCACCAACTCAAGAATGCTAATCACAACATATCTAAAACTACAGAATGGGGTTCATTCACTCTGAGATCAACTTATAATCTTCTAGCGTCATTGCTTGCGAAGGGCTAACACAATGAGTTACGCACTAACGTGCCTTGAATTTATTAGAGCGGTGAACTCGAATATATATAAAAATATTACTATTGAGCTCATCTTTTTCTTGATTTCTTTCTTGGCCCACCTTCGAAGCCGGGTCTTCTTTTCTTCTTTTTATTCTTGGATAATTTTTGCTCGCGCCTTTCCGCCAAATTCCTTTCCCGTTTTTTCTGTTTATTTTCCATTGATTTCTTGACATTTTTTTCACGTTCGTCCCATTCCTTTTTGGATTTGTTTTTACGCTTTTCAATCCTTTTGGCGGCTTTCTTGAGCAAGTTTTCTTGATCGCGTACTTTGATCCCCTCAGTTTGGAGAAGTGCTTTATGCCATTTATCCTTTTCCATAAGCTCTTTTCGCTGTTCCTCATCCTTGGTTGCGAGTTTTTTCTTTTTGGCCTCTAAGTGTCGTAATTGACCTATGATGTCAGGCGGACCTTTCTTCTTTTTGCCGTCCCTTAGCTGGTCTAACGTCCTGCCCGTCTTGGTCCCATCCTCAAAAGTAACTGTATTGTACATAATAGACGATGCTTCATCAATGCTTGTATCTCCATCTACAGGTTCGTGAATATCGTTATCTGTAGTTTGGCCTATTTCTAGGTCTTTTAGCTGGTCCTTCTCTAATTTGCGTTTTCGTTTCTTCTGCTTTTCTTGTTCTCTCATTTCTATCAACGCTTGCCGATTCAATGGAGCTCCTTTAACTGCGGTCCCAGGCGCTTTTCGCTTCTCTCGCAATTCCTGTATTTTCTTGCGTAACTTGGCACGCAATTCCGCAGAGGTAGGAGGCACACCTGAATCGTCAGTTTTAATAGCGAGTTCGTTCGGCTGAATCCTCGAAACTGATTCAATCGATTTAGTGCTCACCGCGGCTGGAACTGACGTAGGATTTTGAGTATCATTTTCTAGCTTATAATCCTCCAGAGTTGATTCAACATGCAGTTGTACATCCAGGCCAGAGTCTTCTTCAACTTCCGTGATTCCTTCTGTTTCTGCTCGAAGATCAACTTCAAACTTAGCTTTCCTTTTCTTCTTCGACTGCTCTTTGGTCTGCTTCTCCTGTAACCATTGGTTCTTCATCTCTTCACCTGTAATAAACTTTGAAGGTATCTTTGAAAGCAACTCCGTTATTCCAGCATTGTGCTCTTTTAATCTTTCGCGGAGATCGTCCATTGGAATTGATTTTCTCGCAAATTGGCCCGTGAAAGTGTGGTTTTTCTTCGCCCGGCGAAGAAATTCTTTCACTTAATTCCTCCCAAACCTTTCGCTCCCACCGAAACTTTATTCTTTCGATATCGACTTGCCCTTTGCAATGGAAATTTCCGAAACAGAATTATCTTCCATAATAACTGAACGACTGCAGGCCACTCACGTACAAGTCACAGATATGTCAGGTATGTTTTTTATACAGTTTGTCGCTTTTCTCTAAGATTGCTAACACCTTTAAAGGCGGATGTGGACAGGCTTTTCAAGTTATCATAGTATCTCCCCTGTTTCACAAAAAGCCTTTACTTATGCGTCATAGAATGGTAAACAAAGCGCTCAGTGAAGAGATTGCATCTATACATGCATTCACGCAAAAGGATTATACCCCGGAAGAGTGGGCAAAAGCCTCTACCTCCTCATGATTAATGCCCGTATTGTACATAACTATAGTTCTTTACCCCAGGTTACGCACGGTACCCAAATGATCGTAGTTTTATTAGATAGGTATTTTGCTAAATACCTTATGCAGTGACATCTCATTTCTAAAGAAGATCCACTAAATCGTGGCTTGCAGGCTCCCGCACCTTAGGCTCTTGTGTACCAAGGCCAAACAAGTCGCTCCCAAAAGGATTCGATTGCGTACCGCTGGTAGTAGTGCCACTACCGACAGGTGAAGATGAAGATGTCAAGGTATCTAATGCTTTACCATTCACTGGTGGAAGCGTCGTGGAGAGAGACCCCAAGCTTAGAAGATCGTCAAACGCTGAACCTTTAGGTCCGGTGGGCTCGTCTGCTGGCATAGGGTCTGAAAAGTCGATGTCTAGCAGATTCCCAATGTTACCGTTATCGCTAGACTCAACGGCAAGTTCTTTTTGCTCTTGTTGAGCTTGGAGGAATACTTTATCAACATCAACTTCTTTAGATTCCAAGAATGAGTATACAGGCTTCTGGTAAACCGCTGACAAGCAAGCCAGATCACGGAGAAATTCGTTTCTCAATCGAACGGGTAAATCAGGTGTAATAGTATCGATATGTAGATGATCCGAGGCAATTATTAGCTTTGCTATTTCAATACCGGCTGAGATAATCCTCGAATACATAAAAGCCCTGTCGCGCAAATCAGGATTATGATTACCTTTCTCTATCTTTTTGAATAGGCCATCTAGATTCAGCTGATTACCATTATCTGCATCTTTAAGCTTTGCCTTAACTGCTGCAGTCAATATCTGCATTTGAACCACTGGTGATTCTTGGTCAAACGATTCGATCATGGAAGCAATTATAGATAAACATTCAGGGTTAGTATCACAGAACTCCCCAGAAATGAAGGCAATGGACAATCGCGGCTCAGGAGCCTCCAAGCGCGGGAAAAACTTCATTAAGTATCCCACTGTAGTCTCAGTTGAGGGGTATCGACGAACAATATCTTTCATAACAGAAACTACTTCCTCGACGGCATAGTCTTGGCCAACTGAAGCAATGTCAAGTAATGCTTCTATGCATTTGGTAGTAGCAGTATCTATTTTGATAGCCATTTGAGCTATAGCTTGAATGGCACGTCGAACAAAGTCGATGTCAACTTCTACAGCGTATTCTTTCAACTCCTGAAGCAAAGCCTCATAATTATCGAAATCAACAATCTGCACCAGAAGGTTTAACTTTTCCACTTTAAGGTATGGAGGATCATTGTACTTGCAAAAGAAAACCGGAAGGTGTTTTGACAGTAAAGTAGGATACTTTTGAAGTATCAGATTTATGGACCTGAACGCAACATATTGAACTTCAGGGGGAGTTGAAGCAAATGAGACTAATGATGGTGCCATTTTCGAGACAAGACTAGCTTGGAGTTCCTGGTTGACAGAATCAATGTGAGCGAGAATGGCGCGAATAGCGGACAATACCACACTAGTGTTAGCATGCTGAAACTGAGGTGTAACTCTTTCACATATATGTTCGGCTTCAGCGACAGAAGATGCTTTATAATGCGCAAGTGAGCTGAGTAGAGAGATTCGGCCCCATTCAGAGCATTCATTCAACGCAGTGAGAAGGGTCGATATTGTTTCAGAATTAATCACAAGAGCCTCAGATGAGGGGTTGGTTTCTTGTATTTCGGCGAGAGCAGAAACTGCATTGGCTATAACCATAGCATTAGGATCAGTAATTAGTTCTTGTAGGGAAGATAAGAAGCCATCCTCGATGCAAGTTTGAGGGTCAAGGTCGTGTAACTTCGAGACTCCTATAGCTGCAGTTTTACGAACATATGGACTTTCATCCTTGAGACCTCTTCGGAGCGGTTCCATGAGATAAGGAATGATTTTATCAACCCGAATACAACCCATGGTGCGAATAGCTAAAGCGCGAACCAGAGGATTTTGATTTTCAGAATCTTGAACAAACGTATTGACAGCGAGAATACACAAATCAGGGTGAGATTTTGCGTAATTGATCAAATAAAGGTACACGAGTTTTTTCTGTTCGATATCATGAGTAGCAATATTCTTTAAAACATCAGGGAAAAGGCCTGATACGTCTTTGCCTAAAGTCATTTGAGCAATTACTCGTTGGATAGCATCCTTTCTTTCGAATGCGTATTGCGACACTAAACCTGCCTGAAGTTCGTAAGCTTCTCCCTTTTTAGGCAGCTGCAGTGCGTTTCTTATTCTACGTTCAAGAGACATTTGGAGCTGTTTTTTGGCAGTAATACTGGCGGGTTGTGTCGGTGTAGAGCTTAGTTGAAGACTATTGGGTCAAGGGTGACGTCGGGTGGTAGCCAGCTGGCTTGTACCATTTCTGGCCATTCCGATCGTCACTCCTTTTTATGAATTTTCCGAATCTAAGAAGAATTTTTGCTTCTTTCAGAACAGACGAAGAAGAAAGGAAGTATTCTAGATTTGCATTTTTTAATCTTTTGGGATTCTTAGGTTCTTGTATCCTATTCAGCCTTGTCGCTCAAGGGATCAAATGGTCTCGTTAATTAAACGTGCTGTAACATCTTTTCAAAAATTATACCCTAAAGCTCTTGCGGACTCATCATGGGATAATACGGGGCTTTTAGTTGATTCTCCTCCGAAAATTGTTAACAAGCTGAATGTATTGCTCGCCATTGACCTAACTACCGGCGTTGTCGACGAAGCTTTATCGCAGGATGTGAACCTCATTATTGCTTATCATCCAATAATTTTCCGTCCATTGAAATCGTTGACGACCTCTAATTCACAGCAGAATTCAATCATTCGATTAATTCAAGCAGGAGTCTCTGTTTACTGCCCGCATACTGCAATTGATGCTGCCAATGGCGGGGTAAATGATTGGCTCGCTAAAGGCATTTCAAACTCGTCTGACGACAAAATAACGCCTATCATTTCGTGTGAGCCCCAATTGCCTTACCATACAGACCCAGGAATGGGCAGAATCGTTATTTTCAAATCACCTAGATCATTTGAGTCGGTGATTTCTTCCGTAAAGTCTCTATTGCAAATGGAAACCATCCAAATAGTTCGTGACGGCCCTCTCTCTAAACCCATCAGTACTGTCGCGTTATGCGCAGGGAGTGGCGGCTCTGTACTGAAAGATGCGGGAAACGTCGACCTATATTTCACCGGCGAATTTAGCCATCATGAATCATTGGCCGCTGTAGAATCTGGAACATGGGCTATCATTTGTGGCCATTCGAATACTGAAAGAGGATTCTTGAAAGCGCATCTTAGAGACCAGTTACTTGCTCAGTTTAAAGCCGATATCGACGACATACCCGTGTCAGTTAACGTGTCTAAAGTGGACAGAGACCCCTTGGAATTCTATTAAGAAGGCTGTTTCAAATATATAGATACACCTTTGCGCTTGCTGATCCTCCAACGACCCAGTTCATGGTCGGATGGAATGCACATGCAGCCGGAACAGCCGTCATTAGTTCAGCATCACGTAGTCTTCCAACCAATGATCCACTTGATGAATATATGTCCATGGATCTAGACATGTTTGCAATAACAAATTTATTCCGACCATCAGCAGGTGAATCCTGCCATCTAGCCCGCAGTATAGACACCCATCGTCCACTTTGACAGTTGTGTTTGATCGTACGCACAGGTGTTAATTCTGAGTTCACTGGTATTGACTTAAAATCGAATATACCAATATTGTCTGCGTAGCCGTTACAGATAACTTGATTTGACCGGTTCCAATATGCGCAGCTGACACTCAACCTTGAATCATAGACGCCAACAGGAGTAAAGGAATCTGGGTCATTAGATGGCTTTAGATGTCTCAGATCCCATAATTTCATTGTTCGATCAAGAGAAGCAGTAACTGCGTAGTTTTTTGTCACTGGGTCAACTGAGAGACCTCCTATTTTTTTCTCGTGCAGCTGGAAAAGATCAGGTCGTTTGTTGGTTTCACGTGTATCGAGACGGACGACTGATCCCGCCAAAGTAGCAAAATACTTGATGTGGTCATCAACATGGCACATTTCAGAAATAGCTTCTTCGCCTTCTTCAAGGCCATTTTCAGGCTTCCCCGTATAATACAGTTCGACACTCTTTCCGGTATCGAAATGGACGCACCGTATACTGCCGTCGTATGAGCAGGTATATATCGTTTGAGGTGAGGCAGAGTAGAACGAAAACGAAGACAATGCACGTGGATGCACTCGAAAGGTGTATATTTCAGGGTCTGTTTCAGTTCCACCGTCTGCATTCCACAATCCAAGGTATCCTGCGGTATCGCAGGCTACGACAAGCTTTTTGTCTGTTGTCGGATGGAACCCCATTTGATATATCCTTTCCTGAGTGATTTTCAAATCTAAGGGGTTGTATTTCTCATGCAACCGCAGCTTTGAAAGTGAATCTCGTAAAGACTTAGTAGACTCATCAACTGATTCCTCTAAGAGTTCTAATTGTTGTTCCGGATAGCTGCCTTTTGAGAGATCCTGGGCTGTTATAAGGCCAGTATCCCATTGAAGACCATGTGTACCTATTATTTCAGAAAGATCACGATCGTCTGCTATTCTCTGTATTTTTGTAGGAGGTGAATCTTCTCCTTTCACAAGGTCTCCGTCGAGTTCTGGAGCATTGTCTGGAATCTTTATTCCTCTCAAACGCGCCGAAGCTCGTGTGGGCATAGAAGGGGAGCGTTCTTTGGGCTTAGAGGCCTTGCGTTTAGCAGAGGACTTCGCTTTCGGTTTGAGGACAGACGGTTGATCCCATGATGAAGCCGAATCTTCAAGTTCTAACTGTCGAAGCAGTTCTCTGTTTCTTTCGATCTTCTTGCGTCTCCTTTCTTCGAGTGTCTCCTCGGCGGTCATATTATGCTAAGAGTTAAGGTTTGATAGAAACTAGCGGGCTCTCTCCTTTCTACTTGTCTTTCAATTTGTATGGACGTGGATGTGCTTGGCCAGATCCTAGAACTATTGGGTTATCTCAAGCAAATTTACCAGATTGAACAAAAATCTTCCGTGGCTCACATATCGATTGATGATGTCACCTTAGATCTCATCTCCAGGACGATGAAGCTACTATGTGCATTCGGGTATCGCACTAGAAAAGGTAAAGAATCGTTAGCCAAACGGTTTCCTCTGCTCTCAGATTCAGAACTTGATAACATTCTTCCACTCTCGGACACTGTTTTAGGATTTTTGGCATTTACAATTATCAGCATATACAATTACCTTATTTATGTGCGACACAGGAAGACATGGAGTCGGTCACAGAACCTCTCGATTGGATGCAGATTATCAATGTCTTTACTGATGCTACTCGGTGTATTTCTAACTTTAGGATATCCAGTGCCATTATTATATATCGATGTTTTAAATCTGTACTGGTTCATAGGTATAATTATTTATGGGTTTCGATCGATTCCTCAGTTGGGAATGGTACTGAGTAGTGGTGCGAACGGCCTTGACACCCTCGCCACAATACTAAGATGCATAGGCAGCGCATTGCAAGGGTTAAATTGTTTTTACACTCTTGAGTCAAAGTATACGAGCGAGTATACGTTTGCATGCTACTTCATGAACTGCCTTTGGACATTCGGTGCCTATTATTATACTGATGCGACTGTGCGTGCTACAGAATCGCGGTAGGTTTAAAGTTTACATGTCCCAGTTGACCTATCCCCAATAGCAGACCCGATTTGTTTTGATTTACCTTCTTGCATCTTACTTAGTATCGCAAGCCGTTTCTCTCTCTCAATTCACCATGGCTGTCATCTCAGAACACCCTCCTTATAAAGGTAATTAGCATTATTTTTGGCATTCAACGATTTGGCTGCCGAAACCTTGTTCTATGTCGAATGCGTTGGTTTTATATTACTGTTAACGCGTTTGTAAACAAACCTAAATACTAACAATTCTTTCTAGTTATGATTGTGGAGGCTATCAATAATGGAAACAAGCGCTTAGGAAGTTCTTTATATGCTATTAAGAAGTATATTGAAGATACTTATAAGTTGTCTGGCACATCAAGCGCAACTATGCTGAAATCTGCTTTGAAGAAAGGTGTCACTTCTGGCGAGTTTCTCCAGCCTAAAGGCCCCTCTGGTATGATCAAAGTATCGAAAATTTTTGCTGCTAAGGAATCTAAGCCTAAGTCTAAAGCTTCGACATCGAAAATCGCTAAGCCCAAATCTAAGGCCAAGAAGACTGCTGCTCCTAAGAAGATAGCTATCAAGAAAGCCGCTCCAAACAAGAAAGTCGCTACCAGCAAGAAAGCCGTTACCCCCAAGAAGACCGCTCTAACCAAGAAGACTGCCCCTGTCAAGAAAGCTGCAACTAAGAAAGCTGCAACTAAGAACGCTGCTGTCTCAAAGAAAGTTGCTGCTAAGAAATCAGCACCAAGGAAGGCCGCAGACAAGAAAGCCAGTAAGGTTACAAAGCCGAAGAAGTAATAGGCTGTAGAACTATTGCTAGGTCGAACAAGAGATGACATGCACTGATCGAAATAGATATATTTGACAGGGAATGAAACTTGTTCATCATTCACTACATCTAGCTCGCCTAGTTCGTTTCATTTCCTAGTTTGATTTCACCTGTGGTTATTACTCCTTGTGTTTTTCCTTTTTGAGATATAAGTCCATTTCTAATCTGATTTACTCATAATTTGAGGCTATACTTGCGTTAACTGTTGTGTCAGCGCTCATTTAGCTACTGTTTATCAATTTCAACGATCTATACCCAATGGATTTTCTGGAGCAATTGATCAACCTGGAGTTCACTATTTTGAGTTTCTACATTCTCAATAGTTGATAAGTGTTTGCAGATTCTGATTTTTTTGCCGTGACTCGTTAAAACTGCTGTTTGTTTCTAAGTTCTTCTGTATTTTATGTTTTTAGTTTCCTTATTTTTAATTTGAATTTTGTTATATAAGGTCTACATTCGATCGAATTCGAGATCATACTACTAAGCGCATTAGCGAGCCTCCCCTGGTTCCAATCACCTTATATTCGCCGATTCAATTTTTACCTTTATCATTTATCCCTTTTCCGCTAAATCACACTTTGCGACGTTTGAAACAGCTACTCATCTGTTTGTCAGTCTACTTTCTTGAGCTTTTCTCATTGTATTATTATTCTTTTTTTTCACTACATATTGTGACTTGACTCGCTAGAATTTTATGTCTCGTTCTGAGGATTTATTGAATTTTGAGTGATTTCTAGCACACTTATAGTTTCAGACTCCCACTTTTTCACCTTGCACTTAATTACCTGCATATCCGGCCTCCCTCCTCGCAAGCACATATAACTCCCTTGACAGAGCAGTTGTTGATTCAGGGTTCTATTTGACGCATTTTAAGAGAGAAAGGAAAAGAGAATCTAGTAACAAACGTTGGCGAAACAGGCCAAATCGGGGAGAATATGGTCATAAATGCTGTCCATATCACCAATGATCAGAATATCAATATCCCACATCTAACGGAGAAGTCCTCGAGAGATTTTTCTAACACAGAATCTACAGATCATTCTTCAACATCTTCTGTAACAGTTCCTTCTACCTCTGATCACTTAGAGAACCAAAAAGACGCCTTGAACATGCCGCCTCCATCGCAACCACAGCCCCAGTCAGCAGTACTCGTTGATCATATTCCCTCGTCTCCTTCTCGCCCCAAAGCACAACGATCACAATCAGCTTCAGTACTTTGCGACTCGCATACCTGCGAAAACCTCCAAAATGGTTTAGTCTCCTCAAATGACCTCCCGATTGTTCCTTCTCGTTCCCCGACAAGGCCGCCTATCAAAGTTCGAAACTTCCATTCTCAAACAGCTCGTGATATGTCTCCTACTGCTGCTCGAAGAACTGCTGCAGCATTCCGCAAAGATAGAGCACGAAGATACCGCGAAGCTGCTGAGAATGATCAAGTGCTTGTTGGGACTAAAGTGGCAGAAGGTCATGCTAATTACGCGATGGCCTACAACATGTTAACAGGCATACGAGTAGCCGTCAGCAGATGCAACGCAAAAATGCCTAAGCCGATTCAATCATCTGATTTCAAGACGTCTGTTAAACTCGCATTTGACGTTTCAGGAAATGAACCTACACCATCTACCAAATATGATTTCAAATTCAAGGACTACGCTCCGGAAGTTTTCCGATCCCTTCGCATTTTATTTCATGTCGACCCGGCTGATTACCTTGTCTCTCTCACTGCACAGTATATAGTCTCTGAACTTGGTTCACCGGGAAAAAGTGGCAGTTTTTTATATTTTTCGCGTGACTACCGATTTATCATCAAAACTATCCACAAAGCGGAACATAAACTACTACGCAATATTCTAAAGGATTACTATTATCATGTTGAGGCTAACCCGAACACGCTAATATCTCAGTTCTATGGTCTACATCGTGTAAAACTTCCCTACGGTCGCAGAGTTTATTTCATTGTGATGAACAACCTCTTTCCTCCTAATCGAGACATTCATGTTACATATGATTTGAAGGGTTCTACTGCTGGTAGGTTCCTGAACACAGCGAAAACTAAAACACAAAAAGGAGAACCTATAAAAGGTTCGCAGGTAAGAAAAGATCTAAACTGGATACATGACCATCGACGGATAAATTTAGGCCCTTCGAAAAGGCAACTTTTTCTGTCTCAACTTGAGTGTGATATTAGTCTCTTAAAAAGGCTTGGCATTATGGATTATTCTCTACTAATTGGTATTCATGACCTTACCAGAGGAAATAGTGAGAATATTCGCAACTCTACGTTGAAAGTTTTTCAGCCTGAGCTATCTGAATCTGAGTTGGCTGCTCACCGGCTCTCTCAAATGACTGAACACAACGTTTCTGCTCGCAACAGTGTTGACGAAAATGTACCTGGAAATTTATCTGTGGCTACAGGTGCTGCAGATGCAATTAGATGTAATGCGTCTGTTGTCTCACAAAATTCAACGGGTGTTATAGGGCGATTATCCTCTGAAGTTCACGGAATCCACGAAGCAATGTACGATTCGAGCCTGATCACAACAGATACTAAAGAACGCAAGCTTCAATCTGCATATCTTCGTCACAAATTGAAACATACTAGCCCTAAGGCACTTGTTGAATCTTCAGCAATATTACCACTCACAGTTCCTGCCGACAAAAAAAAGTTCTTGTTCTACGCAGACGATGGCGGATTTATCGCTACAGATGAAAATGACATGCCTTTGAATGAATTATACTTTCTTGGTGTTATTGATTGCTTAACAAAGTATGGATTTCGAAAAAGAATGGAAACACTTATACGAGGTATGGGAAAGAATCGCCATGAAATATCGGCCGTTCCTGCTGTTGAATATGGTAACAGGTTTATGGCATTTATACGTCGCATTAGTGGAACTTTACCTGCAGACAAATCAACATAGACAATTTCACCTGCTTTATGACATCAAGTTTTTTTTTCTTTTTTGTTTCAGTTCTTTCAGCAATATAATTACAGAACTGTCATTTGTAGCAAAATTAATAATCATTGCTTTGTTGCAAATAGTCTTTCCTCGCCTGCCTGCGTTACAAACTCTAATTTAAATCTTCTACATTTCTCTCTTCTTACTAAACATTGATTGCTTCATCATGTCATCTAAAAAGAAAGGAAGAAAAGACCAATCTTTGCAGGCAGTAGTACTAACGGATTCCTATCAGCGTAGGTTCTTGCCGCTGTCTTCAGAAAAACCGAGGTGTCTTTTGCCCTTAGCGAATATTCCGGTAATAGAGTACACCTTAGAATTTCTCGCTTCCTGTCAAGTCCGCGAAGTCTTCCTTGTATGCAGCGCACATGCCGATCTCATAAGATCATATATCAAAGATTCTAGCTGGAGCAAACCTTCATCTCCATTTTTTGTTAATATCATAAAAAGCTCTGAATCCCGTTCAGTTGGCGATGCAATGCGCGATATCGATTCGAAAGCTATTATTGACTCCGATTTTCTTCTTATTACTGGAGACGTAGTGGCGAATATACCATTCGACGGTATATTAGACGCACATAGAGCTCGTCGAGCTGCAGATCCCAACGCGATTATGACTAGTATTACCAGAAAGGTATCAGCTACGCATCATACTCGAGCTATTGCCGAAACTGGTACTTTTGTCGTATCCAAACCTTCAAATCGAGTACTCATGTATCAGCCTAATAAAGTTTTTGAAGCTTCTTCTCAGAAGGTCTGCATTGACAAAGACATACTGGATGAATGCAAGGACGGTCAATTGGGCATTCACAATGATCTGATCGATTGCCAAATAGACATATGTTCCCCTGACGTTCCAGTTTTGTTCACCGATAACTTCGACTACGAGGACCTTCGCAAAGACTTCGTTCGAGGCGTTCTGACATCTGACCTTCTTGGGAAAACTATATATATACACACTGTTGATGATCACTATGCTGCCAGGGTATGTAATTTCAGCACATACAAAGAGCTGGCCCGCAATATTCTAGGTAGATGGACTTATCCGATGGTGCCTGACTCTAACTCTTTTCGCAATGTACCTACATCTTTTAAATATCGTCGTGGAAATAAATACATCGAGAGTGATGTCTCAATTGGTAGATATTGTGACATAGGATACGAAACACTTATAGGCGCAGGCACCACACTTGGTCCAAACAGCAGTGTTTCAAGTTCTTGTGTGGGACGTCGATGCAGTATTGGTGAAAATACCAGGATCACCAATTCATTTCTTTTTTCTGACGTTACTGTGGGAAGACATAGCAATATAGAAGGTGCTATTGTTGCTGATGGTGCTGCTATTGGCGATAACTGCCTTATCCCTTCGGGCTGTATTGTTTCGTTCGGTGTAAAACTTCCTGACAATACAAAACTTAATCCTGGAACGAAGCTTACAGCTGTGTCTACTTTCAGGTCTACCTACAGAAGCGCTAGTCATGGTCTAAGTAGCGAAGAAGACTCTTCAGACACCTATGAATCTGACTCGGACGAGTATATTGAAGATGAAGTCACTATCGAACCATACGGTGCTCAATTACCTGGAACATACATACTCCAAGAAGCAGCAGAAGATTCTGATCAAGACAAACCTTCTAAGCAGTTAGAACATGCGTTACAAAGTTTGAGTTTATCGAACGACTTATTCGATGATTCGGATGCTGAAAGTGATCACCCTATTGTTCACAGTCGTACGCACAGTACTGGCTCATATCAGAAAGTGCAAACGAGGTTGAGAACGCGAAGAAGTAGTATAAATTCTCAAGTGTCTGGATTGTCTGGCAGCGACATTGATGACGGATCGGAATCTAAATTTGAACGTGAAGCTCGTGCAAGTATTGACCGCGCTGTGTCTAATAATCACGGTGTTGATGTTGCGAAATTAGAGCTTACTACTTTACGATTGGCCATGAATGCGCCTTACACGAAAGTTCGCCGAGCCACTGCTGATGTACTAGTGAAGCACGTTGAGTTACTGATTAGCAAAGAAAGTATACCATTGACAGCTGCTGTTCAAAAAATATTTGGTGAGTATGGGCCTATGTTCTCTAAACAAGTATTCAATGATGCAGATCGACTTGATTTGTTGTATTCTTTGGCTGAAGCCTGCTTAATGAGAGGAAATGAAAACGGATCAGCTATTTTGATGCATGCTTCTATGCTGCTCTATGACGAAGATATACTTCCTGAGCATGTCATTCTAGCATGGTGGCGAGACGTATCCAAGTTTGATGACTATAAGTCTCTCCTTGCAGGTATGAAAACGTTTATTGACTGGTTACAGACTGCTGAAGAAGAAAATGATGACGATACTGATGAGGAAGAAGACGATGAATAGTGGCTAGCGACGAAAACAAAATATTGTCATTTACTCGTAATTATTCATTTACAAACAAGAGACAATTTCTCCCGTTGATGCTATTACTTCAAATATTCTGCGAAATATCAAGCTGAAAATGAGGGCTGTTCGGAGATATCTGGAAGCCCACAGGATGTCGGCATGCAGAACACGGGGCTGACTGATTGCAAACCTGGATATCCAAGTAATGATAGTCCTGTCAAACCAAAGACGGTATGAAATACATCTGGCAAATTGCCCGTGCGATCGGCAATTCCTCCATTCTCGGTATCTTGGGCTTGTAGGATGAAATGAATGAGCTTTTCTTTGTTGATCCAATGCAGTTTCCCTAGCATAGCCAAAGTAGACAAAATCCACCAGCTGTAACACACGTCAGGCAGTTTTTCTGGACGTCCATTGAGTCCACCTTCAGGCAATTGGCGTTTAGCTAACCAAGAGGCAGTCAGATCAAAGTCGCTGATGTTTAGCCTGCCCATAATTTTGAGGGCACCAATGCATACGAAAGCTTGTGCACCGTGGCTTTCGCCATCTGGCGTAGAACTAAATCCTCCGTCGAAATTCTTGCACGACATTATGTACTTAGTGGCAAGATCAATAGAAAACCCATTGTCTATATCGCCAGATCTAAAGCTTTCGTCCCTGGAAAACAATCGGCCCAAAAGTCTCAAGGTCGAAACAGCATTATAAACGAAACGAGTATCTTCCTCGCCATATTTATCACCCTGCACTGCGCCAGTCTTTGGATCTTGCAGAGAGCAAATGTAGTCGGCAATGGCATCAGTATCGACTCTGTCAAGAGCATCATAGATGTAAAGTATCTGTATAGCTGAAAGAGTACTGAGTATATGAGGATCATGGCGCGGCGCAGCACCAAACCCGCCAGAATTTGAGTCGTAGCTCTTCAAAACGAAGTCGACAGTTTCTTCTTTCGAAACTGCGCTTTCGCTACCAAGCATGCATAATGCTACAAGACCCCAGTACATGCCATTTATCCTGAGATGTTCTGTGAGCCAGTATTCAAGGTCATCTTTATGTTTATCCAAGCCCACGACGTAATGCACGTGTTTCTCGGCTACTAGTTCCATGTCCTAATCGGTGCGTCTTTCGTCTGTAATCTATCCCTGATAAAAAAGTATTAACCTTGTGTATATATAACTAGTGAATGGCTCTATGACCAGATTATCATCTCTATTGGGCTCTAATATCGCACAGGTCGATCCCCAAACTCATACGGAGGCGGTGTTGGAAGACGGTTGTCAAGGGCACAAGTTCCAAAAAATTATGAATCTAGTACTAGTGTTATTTACCCCTGTTAGAATATACCTGTTTAGGGTAATATAGCTTAGGGTTTTGAGCACAATGAACAGAAACTACGTGTAGGTACGTGAAGTGTTAGTTAGAAGGAAACCATGACAAGTAGTGTCTGGGCTAAAACCCTCTGATCGTACGATATTTGATAGCGTAAGATGAGTTGTTGATGAGTCTTCTCTTAGTTCAGATGTCTAAATCTGCTGAGAAGTGCTTGTCGTGTCTGACCTGATCAGGGACAGTTTGACGTCTATTTATAATGTTAGTAGTTTGACGAAGCCCGCCATCTAAGTGGCTGCTTACATCACAAGATGGCTGGTTATACCACTGGGGGCTGATTATGCCTTTGTTAGTTTGATATCAAGAAACGACTTAGGTTCCTTGCTGTATGATATGGAAGAGCCCGGGAGTATGCTGTTATTGATCAGCAGGTTCAACTTTATTTAGGAGGCTGGATGAAAAGGACTAGTACTAGATTTACGGTTTGGGAACTTGTGCCCTTGACAACCGTCTTCCAACAACCCCGCCTTCTGGAACACTGTTAACCCGCTGAACTTTAACAGCATACTTCTGGGCCTTTCCGTATCACATACAAAGGACCGTATAACGTTTCTTTGAAGAACTTATAGAGGCGTAAACCTACAAACCTACTAACATTACTAATAGCCGTCACAATTGTCCCTGATCAGGTCAGACACCGAAGAGATGCGACGACACACAAACAGCTTCTCTGGAGATTTAGACATCTGCACTACTAGCGCTTCTTACGCTATCAAGAATTACGTACGATCAAGGGGGTTTTAGCCCAGACTACATTACAGGTCAAGATTTCTCACCTTCAAATTTATCACGTACATACACGTAGTTTCTTTCGTTGAGCTCAAAACCCTAAGCTGCAATACCCTAATCTAGGTATTTCAACACATTGTTTCTCTCCCTTCTCACGGCACACTCCTAGCGCCTTCGGCATAATTTGAATATGAAGACTCCAATCTATGGATCCCATAAAGCGACCTCAAGACAGTTAGTGAATTTTTATGCAAGTCATAGAAAAACGATACTTCGTGTCGGCTATTTCCTGGCCATTGCAAACTTGTTTCGAGGATCGCGATCCTCACATAAACCTTCACCTCCGCTAGCCGAAGACGCTCTGCAGATTAATCCACGGAAATCCAAATCTGACGTAAATGTCAAATTCTTGAAAAGGTTCAGGCGCCTTCTGAAAATTGTAATTCCTGGTGTCAAGACAATTGAAGCTGCTCTGCTTGCTGGCTACACCTGCACACTGGTCGCTAGAACTTTCATATCCCTTTATGTTGCCAAATTAGACGGAATGCTGGTCGGCTCCGTAGTCAAAGGGCGAGGAAATGAGCTCATTAAAGGTCTAGTGTGGTGGATGATTGTTGCTTTCCCTGCGACCTACACTAATTCTTTGCTGACCTATTTCCAAACTCGTCTCGCGATACAGTACCGTTATCGCCTCACATCATACATGCAGGTCAACTACCTTTCGGACTCAAACGGTTCTATGTATTATGCTATACAGAACTTGGATGACCGTATAAGAAACGCCGATCAAATTATGACTGTTGATGTCCAGCGCTTTTCTACCTCACTTGCTGATATCTATTCCGATATCAGCAAGCCTATACTTGACATGTTTGTCTACAATATTCAACTGGCACAGAATATTGGTGGCGAGGGAATTCTAGTTGCAGGAACGCTGATGCAAGCTTCTGCGAAGCTTTTGAGGGCCCTTACTCCTAGATTTGGGCTCTACGCTATGGAGGAAGCCAAACTGGAAGGTACTTATAGGTTTTCTCATTCTAGAATGGTGGAATATGGTGAGGAAATTGCATTGCTACGTGGTGAAGAAGTAGAGCGTGCCTATCTTGATAGAAACTATTTTTCCCTAATCAAGTACATTAACAAAATATTGTGGCGCAGACTATATCATGGGTTTAACGAGGATTATCTCATTAAATACGTGTGGGGAGTGCTGGGCTTACTCCTCTGCTCTATTCCCGCTTTTTCATCTTTGGCTGGCGCTGGATCTGCCACACTCGCGGATAGGTCGCAAAATTTTATCACTAACAGACGCTTATTGATGTCGGCTTCTGATGCCTTTGGTCGGTTAATGTCAAGCTACAAGCAAGTAGCTGAATTAACCGGTCATACTGCCAGGGTTACTGAACTGATTAACACGATGGACGATCTAAAAAAGGGAAAATATCATAAAGTCCTTATTGCTAAATCAAAATCGGGAATTCCTGCCTCTAAAATCTTGTCTCAAACAGGAACCTTGACCGAAGGAGGCTCAGATATTGTTTTCGAGAAGGTACCTATTGTTAGCCCTTCGGGGGATGTCCTTATTCCTGCTTTGTCGTTTTCTGTTAAATATGGACAGAACCTTTTGATTGTGGGTCCTAATGGATGTGGCAAGTCTTCGCTTTTTAGAATACTTGGCGGTTTATGGCCCATACATGGTGGCGTTGTATCTAAGCCATCATCTGAATCCCTTTTTTATATACCTCAACGCCCATATCTTCCGCAAGGATCGCTATTGCAGCAAATCATATACCCAGACTCACTTGAAGATATGGAGCGTAAGGGCATCACTTATAAAGATTTGCAGGATATTTTAAACGTTGTTGAAATAGGCTATTTGGTGACTATGAACTCAGAAGGAACAATCAGGTCAGGTTGGGAATCTCAGGAAGATTGGCGTGACGTTCTTTCTAATGGTGTGCAGCAGAGAATAGCAATGGCCCGGCTTTATTACCACAAGCCCAAGTTTGCTATACTGGATGAGTGCACATCTGCTGTATCTTTGGAGATGGAGAACATAATGTACACTCACGCGATCGAACTGAATATCTCTTTAATCACTGTCTCTCACAGACCTTCTCTCTGGAAGTTCCATGACCATATTTTACAATTTGACGGGCAAGGACATTACATTTTTTCCGAGCTGAATGCAGATGAGCGGCTGAAGCTGGAAGATGAAAGACAATCCTTAGAGCTACGGCTGAGAGCCCTGCCCGAAAAAGAGGAAAGACTACGACAACTGCAAGAAGCGTTGGAGTCTATTGGCTCTTCTACAGTTGCTGAAGTTAATGAAGCGAATGACAATAAGAAGTTCTGAATGAGTGAATAGTCGAGTGACTGAATGAATGGATGAACGAATGAATAACTCAACAGTGCAATGCTAAGTTTTGATACAAGCTTAGTGCGCACTATTTGATAGTTTGAGATTGTGGTATAGGTCTGCGCAGCTTAGTTCTGAATTGAGTTAAGTTGTAAAAGGCTAGTGTCAATCGTTTTGATGCCTGTATTTCCGATAGTGTGGTCGAATGTTATATCTGACCCGATTTCGAATGCATTATTAGAGGCAAATTGGAAGTCTTGAGAATCCATTAGCATTTCAAACGAAGGGAAGATACTTGAATTAGAATCTGCAGATATAGAGTGATCTGATACGCTTGTCGCATTATATCCACTCTCGGAAAGCAAAGGCACAAGAAGAGATGCGCTTGTATCGTACATTTGTGGAAGGTCCATGTCATGCATTTCCCGAGACAGGACTTCTTGCTGCTGATGTCTCTGCTGTTGCTGCTTTTGCTTAAAACCTGATGTGCTATTAATTGATGATATAAACGGCATTGTCGTGGAGTTTGATTGAGCACCTATATCAGTAGGCATATTTCCGTTGGCTAGTAACTCAAGATCAGAAAATGTTATTTCGGTGGGGTAGCTTGGAATTGGAATGTTACTCACGAAAGGCGGCGCAGATGCGGGAACTTGTTGATTTAACAAGTAGCTGCTGATGTTCTCATTAGCGTAATCTTGGATATTGTGGAACTCATTGTCGTTTGTAAGATTTCTACCTTGCAATATAGCTTTGGTTGCATTCTCGAAGCTCAGATCCAATGACAACGGTGAGTAATTACCTGAACTTGGACAATCTGGACTTGCCAGAAGCTCGATTTGAGGGATATTAGAAGTTGTTATTGTTTGTGGCATAACTCTGTCCCAGGCCTGATCGTTGATAGAAATGAGCCCATTATTTGCCTTTTGGGTAGCGTTACTAAGATTAGAGGAGCAGATATAAAGTGATGGTGGTCTGCTGACGGTTTGCTGCACAATTTGATTATCTTCAGTCTGTTTCAGTTTTGCGATATAATTATTATACTTCTGCTGGAAACCTATGTTGCGCTTTGCAGATGTAGGATTCCACGAGAGCTTTAAGCTATAGTCGCATACCCTACCTTTTGTTCGGCAGGAAGAGCAAGATGGTTTTGCTTCATCACATTTAATTTTACTTCGCTTGCAACTATGACAGCCAAACCTGCTCCTAGGTCTTCTGGCACGCATTTGCTCTCCTTTACGTTCTGCTTCTGCGGCCATTACCGGGACAGTCTCGCCACTGAAATCCATTTCCTATTGATAGCGGTTCCTTTACTCCTTCTTGTTTAGCACGTCACGTTGAACGTTTTAGAGGAGGAATTAACGAGTGGATGAGTATTTGGTCAAAAAGGGAGGAGTGTTGGATTGAAGAGCAGGACCATGTTTTATTTGTATACACTCGGACATTCAGCTCCTTTAG
Source organism: Tortispora caseinolytica NRRL Y-17796 (assembly GCA_001661475.1). Taxonomy (NCBI): domain Eukaryota; kingdom Fungi; phylum Ascomycota; class Trigonopsidomycetes; order Trigonopsidales; family Trigonopsidaceae; genus Tortispora; species Tortispora caseinolytica. The sequence continues at coordinate 2,629,771 of KV453842.1, forward strand.
GGATTAGATCTATATTGGGGAAAGTAAATCCGCAAATCGCCATGTCTGGGTTTGAACTTACTCCATTTGCCTTTCATGATTGAAAAGAGTAATAATTTGCTCTGCGTCCCTGAATTAAACTGATCTTACTGAATACTTTTGCCAGAACTAGTGCTTGCAATCGAGAAACGGTTTAAGTTGCCAGTACTGACGCGAAGTCCTCTTTTGGTTGTGGTTTTCCAAGGCCATGCAGATACATCCCATCATTTTCGTTTGTATAATCATATACTGAAAATACATTCCTTGAAAAAAAAATTCCTGAGGTTGTTTGCGTTTTGAGAACATTTAGTTTGCGCGAATTCCTTGTACGTGAATCGTACTATTCTCGCTTGAAGCTCCTAAAGGAGAATTTTGGCAGGACCCTTTCGCACTAAGAGCAATTAATGACCATCATGAGCAATCGGATTTTTTCTTCTTTGATACGGTAAAACTATTTCTATGGATATTAGCGATATTCTATAGATGAAATTTTGGGTTATTCTTGTTAGTAAATAGATTCAACTATAAGAGATCTAATTTCTGAGTCTCTTAGCTTTCGCTGTCGTGTCCCAAGTCTCCTCAACCAAATTGTTACATCAAATATTAGAGTTTTCTTCGCTTGGCTGTTTGTTTTAGTACTTGACTGCCACAGATCTTGACCCCGGAACCGATAAAGGGAAGTAAATAAATAACATCAGTACATCCTCTAACTGCTCATTTCTTTGAGATCATTCTTTACAATATTTGTTATTTTTGTATTTATAATATCCTTTGTTAATGCAGCGATGAGTCGGAACTCACCGGTGCGTCCACCCGATGCTTCGCGTCCTCGTCCGCACTCATATGTGCTTCCCTCACATAACCATGCTTATGATGATTTCGAAGATATATCTTTCCGCGAATCTTCTCCTGTATCGTCTCCGGCTCATGACAACTCCGTATCTGTCTCTGGGTCTACGTACGCGAACACTCGCAAAGCTCCTCGACCAAAAACACGATCTATGCAGTTTCCTCTACCTTCTCCTGGTAACGTTTCAGCAAGCTCGCCCGCTCTCCCGGATGCTAATTACTCGTTTCCGATGCCAATGCCGCGTCCTCCATATGCTGCCTCTGCGAATGGAGGATCTCCAACCCCTTCTTCAAGGCGGAGCTCATACATATCTCAAAAGTCAATAAATGACACGAGCTTGTCCCACCAGTTAGAACTCGAATATGATTCTGATGATGAAATACCACATGATACAATATTCTGGAACGTTCCTTTATCGCCTTCGATATCTCGAGTGCATCTAGATGTCCTGGCTAGTCAGCAACCCGTTAGCAGATCTTTACACGACTTCATTGATGAAGAAGATCAGTCTGAAACCCCATGTGACCCCAACCTGCTGCGCGCTTCGCTCTCTTTATCTGATGGAGGCTCTGATACAATACCGATGCATCAAAGAATTAAGAGCTGGGACAGGGCTGTTGCTAATCTCTCGGAAGACGCCCGCAACCTCTCCATGGCATATGCGGAGGAGTTTGATTTGCAACAAGCCGAGCGGTCTGATAACATATTATTCAATAACTCTAAAGTCATCAAAAAGCCTCCACTGCAACTTGATATCAGCGATGTGGTGGAAACAATACCGCTGAGCCACGAAAAAGAACGGCACATGTCTCGCACTCGTCCTGCTTGGCTGCCTCCTAAAAGCAGATCCGAAGAAAAAAGGCATGTTACCGAGTACAAGAATATGATGAAGTCTTTTTTGTCTTCGGAGAAAAAAAAGAAAAAGAAACAAGTGAAGGAAAGTCTTGATAGAGATCATATAAGGGTAAACGACTATAAGACTTGGCGCGAAATTGTGTCGTCTTCAGAGGCTTATCAGGCCGCCGTTCAAACTGAAAAACTCAGAGAAATGTGGTGGCGCGGTGTGGCACCAGATGTTCGCGAACAGGTATGGAAGCGTCAAATAGGTAATAGTCTTGCAATTACACATGAGACGTATATGAGGGCACTGAAGCGGGCGAATGACGCAGAAGATTTGGCATATGAGGAAGAGAACTATGACTCTACTGAAAGCAGACAGAATAGACGACTGTTTACTATGATCAAAACTGATGTGGAAACCACTCTTCCTGAATATCACTTGTTTCAAAAGGATGAACGCTTACATGGAGACTTGATTTCTCTTCTTAAGAGCTATGCATTTTATCGCACAGATATTGGATATACTACTGGAATGAATTACATTGCTGCGTTGTTACTTATTGTTCTTGGTGGAACTGAGGAAGCATTCAGCGCTATGGCGAATATACTAAACAGGCCGCTGCCTATGGCACTCTATACCCATGATACATTGCTACAAGAGCCCTACTTCAAGGCTTTCTTAGAAATGTTCCAAAGGAAATTACCATCGTTGTATAAGCATATGAGAAAAGTGGGATTGGATCCCACTGAGGCTATTAAACCAATGCTTTTACCTTTGTTTACTTTGCATACTGCACCTAATATTACAGTTAGAATATGGGATGTTATGGTATTTGAGAGTGATACAGTTTTGCTACGAGTAGCGTTGGCTGTACTTCAAAGACTGGAGTCATCGCTTTATCTCACTAAGACAGATATCTTAAATAAGCTTGGTTGGTCTACTACACCTTTCAATCTTGGAAACGAAGATGATTTTATGGAATCAATTCGATTTGGAAAATAGCGTTACTTTGACTAAATGTTATTATGTATTTGCGATACTGAGCTTTCGGTGAACAGCTCTAAAATATCTGACTTGGATGTAGACGAAGAACCTTTTGCAAGCACTTTCTTTAGCAGCTCTGCATTGTGTCTAGCTAGCTTCATAGGTGTATTAAACTGCATCATTGCTGCTTCCCTTTCTGCTTCTAAAACAACATCTTCCGGTATATGTGCCATTCTAGCGACATTTAGGCCATACGATTTTTTGGCTGCTCCCCGCACAACCTTGTACAGAAACACAATTCTGTTAGCTTCTTCATGCTCAAAGTATGTCAAATGGTAATTTTGCACAACAACACGATGTTCATCTTCGAATTTCGCAAGCTGAGGGTAATGCGTAATAAAAAAGAACAAACAATTCACATCAAATGCAAAATAGTCTAGTATAGCCCACGCTATTGATACACCATCAAAAGTACTGGTTCCTCTGCCAATTTCATCGAGTATCACCAGGGAGCGAGTAGTAGCGGATCTCATAATTTCTTTACACTCATTCAGCTCCACCATGAACGTTGACTGACCTTGCATTATGAGGTCAGAAGCGCCCATACGAACCAGCACGGCGTCAAAGTATCCTAATTTTGCCGATCTGGCAGGAACATAGAATCCAACCTGTGCCATGATACACAGCAAGGCAGTCTGACGTACATAAGAGCTTTTACCGCCCATATTAGGGCCTGTAATAATCATTGCTCGCGTTCCAGTACTGCTCAGTTCTGTGTCATTAGGCACGTATTCATTCTCAAGTAGTTGTTCCAGAACGGGGTGGCGTCCTCCTTTAATATCAAGACATTGTTCACTTGTAAACTGTGGTTCAATGTATTGAGGACGCTTGGCAATTTCAGCCATAGAAAAGAGACAATCAAAGAGTGCCAATGCATCAATTAGGCCACGTAGAAAGACAAAATATTCTATAATTCTATCCATGAATGACCATAGGTACTTCTTTGACTCCAGCTCGATGGTCTCCACTAGCTGATCACGCTTGTTTAATAGTTCATTTACTTTAGGAGTATGGAATCGAGAAAACTGCTTCGTTCCACTCATTTTAATCCACGATGCCGGAACTTTGGATAGATATCTGTGGCTGATTTCGACTTGATATTCAATGCCCCCCACACTGCAAAATGCGATATCGTCCTTATTTATTATATCTCTGATTTCGGTAATTTGATAGTCAAGCTCGGAATAAATCTTCTTGAGATCTGATTTTAGATCATAAAGACCCCGATACTCATCTCTGTCAATAAAAAAAGACGACAAGTTATCAGCTTTACCAGCATCGGCATTATAATGAGTCATTAACTCAGATAGAGGCGCACGTGCAATAGAAATACTATGAATGGCTTGATTAATTTTTGCAGACTTAAACCCGTAGTTTGGTATCGCATGGTCGTTAGAGTTGTTCTTGAGGTCGGTGAATAGGCCCGCAGCTTTCCTCATTTGATATATAATGAAAGAGAGCTCTTTACATGAACACTTTTTGTATCTGATCCTGGACAGGCCCTTCTCAATGTCGGGAAATCCTTTCAGCAATTGCCTTATACGCTCGAAGGCATGACTGGGATAAAACAAAATCTCATTGACGGCTTGTCTGCGATCATTCAATGCTTCAGGGTCTAGTAGAGGGCGAGCTATCCACTGTCTTAGTAGTCGCCGTCCAAATTGGGTATTGGTATTATTAAGAGCCCAGAATAGACTACCTTTCGGAGTATCGGTACCTGAAGAAGTGAATATATCTAGTGCAGATAATGTGGTTCCAGATAAGGTCATGTAACTCTTAGATGTAAAAAACTGAAAGTATTCAATAGCAAGGAGCGCTCTTTCCAGACTGTACTGTGCAATATGAGACTTCACGGCGGACAGACAAATTTTCACTGATTCAGGAAGACTATCAAACAGTTGTAAGGCAGTTTCTGGCGAATTAGCTAATGATTTGTAGAACGCTATCATGTTATCAGTTGCTGATAGCAAGGAGGGACAATCGGCAGTTTCTACTCGAACAGTCCCGCCAAGAACGTGCTTCAATAACTTTTGAGTATTTAATGAGATATCACCTAACAGAAGAACCTCGTCTGGCATAAATATTTTGAGTCTAGCCTCTAATTCAACTCTCATTGCTGAATCTGCAAAAGTGTCGTAGGAAACGTGGCCAGTTGCGGGTTGCACAGCGACGAGAGAAAACGCAAGCTTATTATCCGAGTCACCACTTGCAATTTCAAGCAAGCACATAATGAAAGAATCGTGATCTTTATCTGTAAGAGCATCATTGTAGCCAGTAATAGGATCATCGATGTACGATGCTCTGGTAAAGATTTGAGATACGTGGCGACTGAAAGGCCCGCTTTTATTAGCACTAGCTGCTTTTAAAGCAGCAGTTTCAGACTGAGAAACTATCCCTACCTTGTACCCAGCTTCGGTGAGTCTGCGAATATGTATACTTATTCGATGAGTGGGAACACTGCAAGAGGCAAACTTGGAATACCGTCCGTCTCGTTGCCCAGACTGATCAATCACAGGCTGTCCCGGTATCAGAACAACCTTTAATAAAGAAGAGGCAATTTGGGCATCTTGGGCGTAAAAATTGTACTTATAACCAACTTCGAACGCTAGTATAGTTGTAGGATACTGCAGTTTGATATCGACTATTTGCTGCTGTAGAGGCGTTAGTTTCGCCGGTACAAACTCTTCACACTGGGGCTTGTTCACCACCGCTAATTTCTCAACAGCTTTGTCGTGATGCTTCGCCTTCTGATCATCTGGTATATTTGCAATAACTGACTGGACTGATCTATCAGATACATCTATGGCGGGTTTTTTGAGTGGAGGTGGTTGATCTAAGACGCGATCGGCCTGAGGTCTCTTCTTGGGCTTGAAAAAGCTTGCAAGTGTTTGCTGCTTAGACATGAGCTTCAATTAATTGTTAAAACGCTATATGCTATTCACAATTATGCAAAATGGTTACGAAAGTGACACGGTCAGGGTCATGAAGACACGTGACTAGTTAAATTCGTATTGTGCTAGAAACGATCGCCATATGTACAATAAAGGAAAAATCAAGACGCGTTGAGTTTTAGGGTTAGGGTAAATAGCCGGTGTACCTTTTGCGGAGCTCCCAAAGTACTACCGCACGTACCACAGATACACCTTGAAGTTTTCGCTAACCTATCCCCCTCCCCTTGTTAAGAATCACAAGATATCCACAATCTGAGGGATCATAGCCTTGCATTTACCATACATATTTGATAGATTGATCTTAGGATTTAAATGCGGCCATGTCTGTAAGTATATATATTGTTTGTAATTTATATTTGCGTCATAATGAGTTTGCTGTTAGTTAGCTACAATATTCAAGGAGGTTTATAGTGAGGTTGTGGTGTGGTCTTTTAGTCTCGCGGCATGCTGATTCGATTTCTGCTATCATATTCTAAGGCCCGCCCGCCTCAGTTCTGCTGTCCCTAGTGCGAACATACTCCTTGAACATATGACCATGATTCTTTTTAGGTATATTCTCTTTTCTTCAGTTGTTTAGGTTGATCTTGAATTATGTTCAGCGGTTTGGTCAGGTCAACTCTAGGGTTTGTCTACGCATGCGAGTTTCCTGCAGCGTGTTTCTGCACATATCAGAGAGTTTAAAGGTTTGTCGAAAGCTTCATATTGCAACTTTCGAGCAATCAGAGTCATTTTATGCCTTTCTAGGATTAGAACCCTTAAACTGTCATCCTGATAAGTTTTGCCTTAAGTAGCATAGTTGAGCTTAGAACCCTTGCTCTTCCATGCCTTTTCTGCTTTAGCGATATTATCGCTGTGAGCTGTTTTTTCGCTTGGCACGCAAATTCGAGCGGGTTCTATAAAGATCATATAACTTCACCTATTAGTTCCTGCTTTTCGCTTTCGCTTTTTCTCATTCCTATTGCTGCCTACACTATTGTTTGCCAACCTGGAAATTTAATACAACCTTTTGGAGAATTAGATGAATATGCCGCTTTCTTCGAATACTTGGACTAACAGTCAGTTTGATTGCTTCAATCCGGCCGATCATTCTTCTAAATTAGCCTTGGACTCAAGCGATGAATCTTCCTTTATTTTACCTCCCTTAACTTCGAAGCGACAGCGTCACGTGCCTTCTCCGTCTACGTTAGACCGCTCTGCGTCTACTAACCGTCCTGATCTTCCGCCTGTCCTAGGCTCGGAACTATCAACGCCATCGTCTAGCAAAAGTCTACATACGAGAAATCACTCAACGCTTGGTCACTCTGAATTATCTCGCCCTTTAATACATCATAATGCGAGTTCCGATGCTTTAAGGTCGGTATCGGCTGGTATCCCAATGTCTGCGGACCCTGCTCAACCCAACGATCGTCTTCCTTTCGGTCGCTCTAAATCGGTCTCTAATTTAAAGCCATCTACATCTGCTTCTACATCTACGTCTACCTCACTTTCTTCATCGACTCCTGAATCATTTTACCAGATATCCAAACGTCTACTCGCTCGCCTATTTCTCATCGAAGAACTAAATGATTATCTTGCTGTTGCGGCCGCTACCCCTGATGAGCCTGAGCCTTATCGAAATCCCAATATTGTTTTACCAAAGGGATTGTCTACAGATTTTGTTACTCTCTTGATAAGATTATTTCGGAAAGGAGTCCCATTCTGCATTCTATATAACCATCTTTCAGCGAGCCGTGCATTGGATATTCCCTCAGAATCTAATCCCAAGGCCTCAAAAAAATCTGTTTACGATTTCCTCAGCATCTGCCAAAAAAATCTTGCTTTAAGCCAATCCGACTTATTTATGATCTCAGATGTCTTTTCTAACAACATATCTGACCTCAAAAAGGTTATTACTTCTGTATCCAGAATTGTTGACCTGTTCGATGAATCCAACGGAACTGCACCGATCCTTGATGGGCCTGCTCCACCGTTAGAAGGCCCTCTTGCGAAAGCCGTTAATGAAATTCTGCAAACTGAAAGACGGTATGCTAACGACCTCGCAAAAATCGAGAATTATGTTTCGCAGTTGCAAGCACAAGACATAATTGCAGCAGATAAAATTCCTTATCTTTTTCCGAACCTACGGCATTTGATTGACTTTGAGACTTGGCTCCTGATTGGTATAGAAAGTAATGCAGATGTAGACCTGCAAAGTCACTGCCTTGGCCTACTTTTTGCTAAAATGGAGAATGATTTTAACGTCTATCAGACTTATGCCCTTAATCAGAATAGGGCTATGGAAATAGCTCAAGAAGAGGTCGAGTCTTTACAAAAGTTGTCGTATCTAATTGAGCCAACCTACGAACTTCAAAGCCTCCTGATATTGCCTGTGCAGAGACTATGCAAGTATCATTTATTGTTAAAACAGCTCATCAAATATACCCCACCAGATTTTCCTCACCAAGATGACCTGAATGCTGGTTATGAAGCGATGAAACGAGCTGCAAACATGATAAACGAGGCTCGCCGAAAAGTGGAAAATGCTCAGGCTTTGAAAGCTTTTAGATTGCATACAGAGGAATGGAATGGTCTGAACTCATCCACACTTGGTGATCTGCTTTATCATGGTGTATATACTGTCACTCGGGACAATTCTGAGCGAGATCACCACATTTATTTATTTCAGAATTACCTGGTATGTTGTCGAGATTCTGATGTCACTCGTTCTCGCAGCGTTTCACTGCAAAAGAAACCTAAGAAACGTGAACTTGTCGTTAAGAGATTTATCAAAGTATCTGACATCGACGCTGTGGTCCAGATCCCTAACAGCTACGAACTGAAGGTTTATGGAAATCCTCACTCAGGTATACCAGAAATGACAATACACTTTCGCAATGAAGAAAGCCGCACTCAGTGGTATACTGCGATTCGACAACTTTTGGACCAAATGATCGCTGTAAATACAAGCAAAGAATCTACAATATTAGGAGCGGATGTATATGGAAAACGAGGAACGAGTTTTGCTAGTACCTCCACTAGTATTGATGAACATACAGCTAGTCGATCCACTAGTGGAACGTTTACCTTTGGGACGTCCTCCACGTCGGTGTTTGAGTCCAGTCAGGAGAAAGACGATCGCTATATGATCCGACCTCGAGGAGACTCGCTGTTGTTAGGTTTGCAAAATGGACATGTATCCAGCGGTATGCATTCACGGAACAAATCGACTAATTTGTCAGGGAATATTACATCACCTGATAACTACCATTCGTTTTTTCCTAAGTCGTCTGCGAGCTCCAACAGTAGTGTTGCCAGCTTACATATGCATAAGCTATCACTTGATTCTGTTAGCACCAAAAGGCAAAGCCTGTTGGGGCTTTACGGTACTGTACAAGAAGAAGACGAGTCTGATTCCAACACTGGAACCAACTCTTTTGTTTCTGAGACTTTGGAGATTGGCACATCGAACATAAATTCCGAGGGTTTCTCTCCGTCAGCTGCTGCTGGACATGCAGCTCACAGAGATAGTCGCGAGCAAGAGCGGTATGCATGGACACTTGGAAATCGAGCAAGCTCCCAGACTAATGTGATGTCGCCGGTTAGCACTACTTCATCGACTTCTCACCGAAGTGGGTATATTGGAAGTCAGATGAAAGTCATTGTGGAATATTATGCTCATAGGTTTACTATTGCTATTTCTCCTAGCACTACCTACGAATCCTTGATTGAGAAAGTCGTCAAGAAAGTTCGTATATGTGGAGGACAGGAAAATGGTGATATACAATCTAACCTTCGCATTCGCTATCGCGATGAAGATGGAGATTACATTCTACTGATGAATGACGAAGATGTTCAATTGGCTCTGGAATCTTCAGATGATTGTGGGCTAACGTTAATAGCTGACATTGTTGGCTAGTAAATAATGACAATAAATGACAACCCTTTTTTTTTAGGAATTACAAATAGTTTCTTTGATAACATGCGAGTCATTGTTCGGGTGTCATTGTTGGGAGGCCTGTATCTCCCATACAAAGAATATGCCTCTTCGTATATATAAGACACTTGATTTTAGACTGTTCTAACTTCTAACAGTTTCTATAGGATTTTTTAGATGAGTTCTACATTGGAAACTGAGACTTCAGTTTTGCAGCGAGAGGTAGAAGAAATATGCAAGGAGCGTATCAAAAGTATGAAAGGCAAGGAATGGAGGCTTTACAAGACAAACCACGAAACCTTTCTTTTGAAGGGCTTAGGAAACTTACCACCATCTTTTGTGGCGCTAGATGCTTCGAAACCATGGCTTGTTTATTGGTGTATTAATTCATTGGCACTGCTTGACTCTACACTGATCAATGACACAATGATCCACAGAGTAAAGAGCACGATTGCTGCATGTGTAAGTGAAGATGGCGGAGTGGGTGGAGGCAACGGCCATCTTGCACATTTAGCACCTACATATGCTGCTATCAACGCTCTATCTATAGTAGAACCTCGAAAGAATTTGTGGCCGATAGACAAAGAGAAATTATATAATTGGCTAATGTCTAGGAAGACTAGCTATGGTGGGTTCAGCATGCATGTGAATGGCGAAGTTGATACTCGGGCACTTTACTGTGCTCTTTGTGTTGCATCTCTATGTGATATAATCACTCCTGAGCTGACGTCAGGGTGTGCCGAATGGCTATCTAGATGTCAAGGATTCGATGGAGGTATCGCTGGATCACCTGGAAATGAACCGCACGGAGGCTACACATTTTGCGCCCTGGCAGCTCTGTGCATTCTTGGTGAGCCTAGAACGATGATATCGAAATATTTAGATGTTGACAAGTTACTGTACTGGTTAGCTGCACGTCAATACGAGATCGAAGGCGGGTTTTCAGGTCGAACGAACAAACTAGTGGACGGGTGCTACAGCTTTTGGGTTGGTGGATGTTTCCCGCTGCTTCAAACAATCACTGAAGTGCCAATACTGTCAGCCTACGACTTGCAAAAGTACATAATGACATGTTCACAGGTAGAAACTGGCGGACTGGCAGATAAGCCAGGGAAAAGACCAGATGCATATCACACCTGCTATGTGTTATCGGGGCTGAGCGCCAGTATAGGTAACTACAGCTTCTCAAATGGGTCATGGAATAGCAGCAAGAAAAGCGAAATATACGGCGGAATCGAACCTATACATCCTGTTTATAATATTCCTATGAAATGCTACAAAGCATTGTCCATAGAAGCTGAAGTCATGTGACAGCGTCAACATCACGTGACTTTAGGAAGATCACACCTGGAATTGTGCTGCAAACTGCCCTTTATATCAGACCACATCCCATCTTACTTGTTTTCCCCTCGCTACATGCCTTATTTGTATGATTTAGTATTAGATTTACGGTGTACTAAAGAATTGGATAGTTATTGTGAACTAATTTGGTCTAGTGGCGATATATTTGCAGATAGTACTGCACGGAAACGTGAATGCAAAGCCAACTCTGTGGTAGCCGACATTGACAACGACTATAGATTTGCCGAAGTGCGTATCACAGTTATTAACATGAGTGAATACAATACCAATGAACGCGTTTGTGCGAAGTATCTGGGTGATGGAGTTATTCGTTTGTTCAAATCCAACAGCAAAATTGACGATAGAGCTACTAAGACTAATCAGAGCAATCTTGTTGCTAAAAAGTGTGTCATTGTTGCGATTTTGGCAGTTCCGAGCTACATGTCTATGCAGGACTTTTTTGGCTTTATTGGTGAGGAGACTGCCAAAAACATAGTGCATACTAGAATAATTCGAACTGAATCAAACAGTAGGTACATGGGCATCCTAAAGTTTCGCAATCACGACACAGCTTCAAAGTTCCAGGCTGAGTACAATGGAAAGCTTTTTAACTCCATGGAACCTGAAAACTGTCACGTTGTATTTGTTCGGAATATATTATGGGGCGACAAATCATATATCGCAAAAGACTCGTGTCCACTGGATACGATCGGAGGGAATTCTTCCAAAACAAAAACTGGTCCACTAGCTAAATCTGCACCACCTCCACCAATGCCTGCACTGACTGAACTCCCTACCTGTCCTGTATGCCTTGATCGCATGGACACTACGCAAACGGGACTGCTCACTATCATTTGCAGGCACACGTTTCATTGTCAATGTCTCACAAAATGGGAAGACGGGTCTTGTCCAGTCTGCCGGTACTCACAAAAAGATGATATGGCTAATTCCAATCCATTAGAATGTGCTGTTTGCAAGATGACTGAGAACTTGTGGATGTGTCTGATATGCGGTAACGTTGGCTGTGGTAGGTACGATCACAAACACGCATTTGACCATTTCACTATAACCGGACATGGATATTCGATGGATCTGAACAGCCAACGTATTTGGGACTACGCGTCTGACTGTTATGTACACAGACTAATTCAAACGCAGGAGGATGGTAAGCTAGTTGAACTTCCTGATCAGGATAATGGAGGACCCAGCAATGCTGACAATGCAACCCTCACAACATCTTCTGACAAACTCGACGCCGTTGATCGCGAATATTCAAATCTGATACAGATGCAACTAGAGTCGCAAAGGATGTATTATGAGCAACAGCTTCATGCATCGGCTGATAAAACTGCTAAAGCTAGCGCGGAAGCTCGGAAAGCAAAAGGGCAGCTTTTTGAAGTAACCAAACAGCTTACTGAATCGCAAAACTGTAATGAAAAGAATGTGGAGACCATTAACCACCTCGAAAATGAATGCCGGGCACTTAAGGAACGTATAGTGTTTTTGGAGGATAAGTTGAAGACCCTGGATGAGAACTACAAGGATGAAAGCTCGATTAATAAGGCAATTTCAGCTAATTTCGAGTCATTGCAACGAGAAAAAATAAGACAAGATGAAAAGATTGAAGATCTCGAAGATCAAATCAGAGATCTAATGCTGCATTTTGAAATGGCAGCCAAGCTGCATGCCAACCCGGAAATTGCTAACGCTTCCATGTCTACGTCTCAACCTCAAACAAAGACCAAACAAAAGAAAGGAACAAAGCGATAAATAGATGACTAATGACTTATAAAGAAATCAAATAATATTTAATATAAATCTACTACGCGAACCTCACATAACTCCGTAACCTTATAATTGTAACTAGATAATAGAGTTTTAATTTTACCGAGGCATCGGAATAATAACGCAGAGGCATAGTAGATTGCATATGATCTCGGGACACAGTTGCCTCCCCGCAATTTGCGGGGGAATTACCGAACGAAGTATAAATAGTACTTCCTTCCTTCACTTCGATTTCTTTTACCTTCCTTTCACATTTATTGAGTGTTTACTAATCAATTTCATACCCACTCAACCAAACAAAAATAAGAAATGGACAGACTCCAGAGTATCTCTAACCAAATCCAAGCCAACCCGACTTCTGCTAAGGAACGTCTCTTCGAGAAGTCTCCGGATGATGTAGTTTTCGTAGCTGCATATCGAAGTGCCTTCACGAAAGGAAGAAAAGGTGCTTTCAAGGACACCGATGCTGCCGATCTTCTTCAACAACTGTTAAAAACACTCGTCGAGAGAACAAAAATCGACCCCAGTATTATCGGAGACATTGTCGTCGGCAATGTATCTAACGTCGGCTCCGGCGCTACCGAGTTCAGAGCCGCCGCTCTAGCAGCCGGAATTCCTTACACTGTTCCTCTAATGTCTGTTAATCGTCAATGCTCTTCTGGTCTCATGTCTGTTATACAGATTGCCCGTGAGATTCAAACCGGTCAAATCGATGTTGGTATTGCCGCCGGTGCCGAGTCTATGTCCAAAAGCTGGGGCAAGCCCACGACTCCTTTCTCCAAGGAGCTCATTTCGAACCCGGAAGCGCAGAAATGTACTATTCCTATGGGAATTACCTCAGAGAACGTCGCGGCTAAGTACCATATCAGCCGTGCTGACCAGGATGCTTTCGCTGCCTCATCTTACCAAAAGGCTGAGAAGGCGCAAAAGGCCGGTCTATTCAAAGACGAAATCGTCCCCATCACTGCTGAAGTCAAAGACAAAGATGGAAATACCCAGAAGGTCACTGTTACTCAGGACGAAGGTATTCGCCCCGGTGTCACTGCCGAAAGTCTTTCAAAGATTCGTCCTGCCTTCAAAAAAGATGGTTCTACGCATGCCGGAAATGCCTCCCAAGTATCGGACGGTGCTGCTGTCACTTTGATGGTTCGCCGCTCCGTTGCTGAGAAACTCGGCCTACCCATCATTGGAAAGTTCATTGATGGACTTTCTGTTGGTGTTCCTCCTGAAATAATGGGAATTGGTCCTGCTGCCGCCATCCCTGTACTTCTTAAGAAGCACGACTTGCAACCTAACGATGTTGACATCTACGAAATTAACGAAGCTTTTGCTTCTCAAGCTCTTTATTCCGTTCGCCACGTTGGCATTGATGAATCACGTGTCAACCCTAAGGGTGGTGCTATCGCTTTCGGACATCCTCTTGGCTGCACCGGCACGAGACAATTTGCTACCTTGTTCCCTGAACTTCGTCGCACTGGAAAGAAGATCGGTGTTACATCTATGTGTATTGGTACTGGTATGGGTGCTGCTTCCTTAGTTGTTGCTGAATAAACGAAACCGGCTAGGTTAACATAGTATACTAGAAGCGGTTTTTTTTTAATGTCGATACATGACTTTACTGCTTACACATATATGTGAGAAGAAATCCATACGCGTGTCAGCCCTTATATCATTGTTATTGGTTTATGAAGTCATTATCTTAACTAGTGTCAGTAATCATAGGCTCGTAGAACTTTGCGGTGCAGTAATTTTCGCCGCCTTCAAGGTACTCCTTCCTGGTGACAAAGTATTTTTCGAATTGTGAGTTGTTTAGCTCACATTGTCTAGCAAATTCTACGCCTCCTTTGCAGGCATCTTCAACTGGAGATTCAGCTAATGTGATATTTAGATCGAGCTCAGAAGGAATGAACGGCCTCAGTTCGTTCACTAGCCGCTCTTTAAATCCTGGAAATTTTGAACATCCTCCAACAAGTTTTATATTGCTTGTCATCAGAGACAGGACGGGAAGTGTATCCTCTGGATCTATAGAGGTTGAGCCTGTCTGAATCACGTCAGTGACCGCCTGTAGGGTTTGCCATACAGCTTCAGGAAGGCCCGCTTGCCGTAAACCTATATCGTGTGGATTGAAAAGGAGCTCCGGTACCTGGAATCGCTCTGATGATAATGATAGAATTTGATCGTGTGAGTCTGTGGGTTCAGAAGGATCAAGGAGTCGGCCTTCAAATGTATCTATGTAATCGGGTAGCAGGTATTGGCATGGTTTCTGGCAAGAGAATTCCTGCTTGTAGTCTTTGGCGACAAAACATACACTCTCCTTGATCTCATTGACAAGAAAAGTTTCATCCATAACGTTATAGTGGCGTAACGATATAGTCTCCTTCATCCAGTTTGTGAGTAGCTTGCCGCCAATATCAATACGTCGTACGGCATCGAGCATCACCATATTATTGTAAACCGGTAGTATGTTTGTAGACGAAAACCCACAATCTATTATGAGTTGACATTGAGGTCCATTCCATGCGGAATAGAATGCTGATGGATATTTGGCGAGAGAATTAAATTCGTATTCCTCAAAGACGATCTCGTCCGTTTGGGCACTGAGGTTGCGAAGTGACAGCGGCATTTCTGTCAAAACTAATGACTTGTCTTGTGCAATTTTAGTAAATCCCGGTATAGTATCCCATATTCCTGTTTCCATCGACCAGGAGGTGAGATGGCCACGTTCGAAAGGTCGACGGACCAGAAGGGAAGCGGTATCTCTGCATTTCGCGAAGTTGGACCCAATGTATATACTCTTATCTCTTGATCTATAAATGCAGTTAGGTGTTTTTATTATTTCTGAACTAAAAGAATATGATGATTTTATATTATAGGCGCCATTATCGAGCACTAAATATGTCATTTGGTGTATATTGATAGAGTTTTATGTCGGGTCGATATTTCTAGCGGGTGTGGCTGCCAGGGGCTGTTGTATACAAGAGCCCAAAAAAAACTCCAAATATATAAAGTAGGCAAAAGCAATAAGCGTACGCTGCCAAAGAAGAAAAACACTGGACTAAGTAAAACTCAGCAGCGCTACCAACAAATTGTACGACAGCGATTAAATAACCCTACACTGAAGCCTTCCTTATCGGTTAGATTGATTATGGAAAGAGATTCAGACGATCTATCGTTACCTAAGGCGACAGTGCAGAAGGTGATTTCAGAAGTTATACCATCGTTCGTATCGTTTTCAAAAGAGTCCAGAGATGCAGTGATTGAATGTTGCATTGAATTCATTGGTCTTCTCACAACTCAAGCCAATGAAATTGCGGAGAGTGAATCAAAGAAAACTATTGGTGGAGAGCATGTCATGAAAGCCTTGAAAGAACTTGGTTTCGCAGAATACGTCGATTCCATGGATGAAGTGATCGAAGAGCATAAGGAAATAGTCAAAATACGAGAACGAAAAAACACTAAATTCCAAGAATCTGGTTTAACTGAAGAAGAACTATTAAGAAAACAAGAAGAACTATTCGGATTGGCTCGTTCAAAACTGAACAATGTTTCTCAAGATCCTTCACAAGAACAGCCCCCTGCTCCTTCTACTTGAATTTTCTTTTCCCTTTAAACCTAGACCTCACATCTACATCACACTACTGCTTACCACCCATTTTTCTCATTCTGTATTATAATTATAGCATTATAATAGTTCTTGCTTTACTCGTCAATAACCGTCGTAACTAGACAGGGCTGGCATTGGCCCTTGCAACAATTCCCTTGATCACCTCCCCTTGTTCAGCAGATAGGTTCCATAAAATCTCAGAATATCGCTCTGGAAATTGTGACTCTATAACGGCCATAGCATTTGTAAACAATGCATAGGTGTTCTGGTTGTCCAACGGTGTTTCGTCGTGCGGGTTGTCTTGAAGGATCGCATCATCGTCATCATCGTCTAATATATCGACCAGTGGATCAGCCGACTCTCCGGTGATCCGACTCACTTCCGAGCTCAAAAAGTTCATGTATTCTTCCGACCCTGCAGCGACTTGAGACTCAATGCCTTCTGCACCAGACGGATCTAGTGCTCCCTCTTTCCTAGACCCTTCTTCATCTTCATCCTCCACGTCGTCCCATATGTCCTCTGCCAGATCATCTTCATTCGTAACATAATAGTCAGACGTCAGCATCTCATCTTTCATTTTCTTTAAATTGGCTTCAGCTTCTGGTAAAGACTCCAAGCACTTCAAGATGCCCTGTTGAAATAGCATAGAATTCATATGTCCAGAAAGAATCGGGGGCAGCTCTGCCGTATTTGAAAGGACGTTTAGCAACGCTGTGCAGTATAGCTTCTTATCATAAACTCGAGAAAACTGCGGGCGATGCTGAATGATCAATTGTAAGCAGAAACTTAGCCGGTCCGGTTTAGAGTCTAGAACTCGTAAGGTCAATTCCATATCACAGCAAAGGCATGCCAAAATAACTTCAATAATAGGAATACTTTGTCTTTGTGATTTATTCCGTTTTGCTTCATCCTTTTCCAATAAAACCATAGTCTTTTCAACCAAATCAGGAATGTACCGATCCAACAATGAAGAAGGTATCAACAGCATCATAGTCTGCGCAACAACAAGCCCCATTATCTTGTCTTCTAGAACCACTTCATTCTGAATCTCGTCTTGAAATCCAAAATTCACTATTCCAACAAACTTGTCCAGCAATTCCGGATTCGACTTGATGTCATCACTGCCGTGCATTAAGTAAAGTATGAAAAGGTTGCAAAACTCAGCATAGAAGTCTATTCCACCATCGTTCATGAGCGCAACAAGACATTTGTCGAATAGATTCCACATTAAAGGAGGGATCCTCTTGATGCTGTATATTGCATATGTCATCAAGTCAATAACTTCAGTATAGATTTCAATCAAACAGAGCTCGAACGATCTCGAAATCGCAGGATAAACAATTCCAAGAAGAGAAGCAACTAAGTCTGGAGAATTTTCTAACGACAAGAAAAATGTGGAAGTCGTATTCAAAAGGCTCATAGCTGCGCCTAATTTATCGTGGTCAAAGTAGTCATCTCCGTCCGTGTCATTCAGAACTCCGGGCTCCGCATTAGAGTTAGTCGACACAGCCTCGATTAGTTCAAGGTATTGGTCAACTAGCTGAGATGTGAGACTGTTGGCAAAAGGTGCTAGATCTGCTGCAAATGTTTCAACAAATTTATCCATAGTTAATCCAAGGGAGTCCATCTCCAGTTCATGAGACACTTTCAAGATTTGTTGCATCACTTCAGGAACTTTCGGTTTCAATGCCTCAATAATTTCAGGGTAGTTCATTAGTCTTTCAAGTGCATTGCAGGCATCTATCTGGACTACTATTTCAGGATCGAAAAGACATTGGAGCACATTATTGTACGCCACAATTAGATTATTCATATCGTGAAACTCGATCCGGCAAAATATGCGAACCAGTTCACAGGCTCGAGCTCGAAGTATCCCAAATTCAGAGCGGAACTCATCAAACACGTGAGATACCAAGAAATTTTCCATGCCTGGCAGTAAAGGGTTCCCTTTCTTCAAGATTTCAAGAGATATAGCAGAGACCATTCGCAAAGCACCATCCTTACGGCGATACTTCTCATCGCTTTCCTCCATTGAATCTGCTTCGGTTACGGTCAGATCAATGAACTGGACCGTAGATTGGAATGTCGACCTACGACGTTTGGAAAATGCCGTTTTTAAGAACCTTGAGGCAGCAATGTCCAATGTAGGTGAGTCTTCAAATATCTCAACACGGCGGTTGATATATTCTTCGGGATTAGTCTCAAATATTTCAATGTCGTCGTCATCTGGGCATAACAGGGGATAAATAACACGCGCAAGAATACCTTCGTAATGTGGTTGGAGCAGTTTCCAAGATGATGATTCGCAAGCCGCTACCTCCAAAAATCGTACAATATAATACATGCACTTAGGAGGAATCCAGACTGATTTGTTAACCCATCCTTCGATTTCCCTGAGATAGGTCTCAATAATCTGGGGAGCAAACCCGGCCAGAAAATGTTTAGCAAAACTTTTATAATCACTCTGGTATTGAGATAAAAGGCTAGGAGCACCATATCTTTCAAAAATGCGACACAATATGAATGCAGTACGCTTCTTACATTTTGCCAGTTCTGTGCCTACTCGATTGTCTTCGGACAAGTCCATCACCTCTTGAGGGATCGGGTACGCAGTGATCTTGAGAAACAATGTAACCCACGGAATCATAGACTCGTCTTTCTGAAGTAGCTCTGGTAATTCATATATGACAATGAACTTGTACGCCTTTAGAATGTCACGTATTATATTCCAATGCTCGGTCTGATTTTGGTCCAAAATGAGGTTGCAGATGGCAAGGGCATTATCAAAACAGCCTGTTATCACTACTTCAGCGCTTCGGCGCTGATTTCCAGACCTCCATGTGTATGCGCGGCCAAACTCAGCCAGGCAGGCAGCTCCCGCGCGGATATGGGCGATATCATGAGAGCGGATAAGGGATATTATGATGTCAGGTAGTTCAGGCCATAAGGAAGGATACTCAAAAGTGATAAGGATATTGAGCATTCGAACTATTTGCCTATGTATTTGAGGGTTCGTAACTTTTATGAGGGCTTCGATTACCTGTTTCTTAAATAGCTCCTTCTCTTCTGTGGATATGCGTGTACCGGAGGCTTTTTCGACATATTCATCAGTCAACGCCTTATGAAGGACATTCTTCATGTATATAGCAGCAGCTTTGTGCACACTGCTAGCCTGTTCCTCGAACACGATGTTCATGCAAGCATTCAGCAAACCAGGGGCTCGTTCTGCTTCTCGCAAATCGTCTTCGGCCTTCTTGCGAATGTTTGGGTCCGGACTGAGAGTCGCAGCAAAGCAAGAATGTAACGCATTGATATCCATTAGTATTTCAATATCAATTGTCCTCTACCTAGGACTATGGGATATTCCTTTCCTAGACGAAATCTAGCAAATCAACCGGTAAATTAACAATCAAAAGAAAGACAATTCCTGATCGGTTGTAGAGAGAGAGAAAAAATCACTTCCATAGACAAATTAGTCTTTTCTCTCTTATTCCCTTTTTCCGAGGACCCACAAAATACCACCCCAACAAAATATATAAATTATGTACATCTCGTATACAAAATAATACGTAATGCAATGAAATCATTTTCCGTGTTTACATATAGAGACTTGCGCAGAATACAATATCTCGCTTGATAAGATCCTGAGTCTCTTGCATCTTAACCATGAGCGACGCATTTCCAATCGTACGAGCTGCCGTCTTCACTTCCCGGCAAACCTCATCCAGTCGAGTTATTACGCGAACAATGTTTCCTTCCAAGATATCTGTAAGTTTGATAATCTCCTTAAACGGCATTCCAGACGCCCATTCATATGCAACTTCCATCAGGCAAAATCTTTCATCTTCGTGCCAGTTTGATTCGTTCTCAGAAGCAACAACCCGGTGCTTCGCCTGAATTTTACTGATTTCGTCAGCTGTTTTCACGATCTTGGCGCGCCCGTAATCAATCGCTGGCGAAATGTTCCCCACTACCGAATTTGATCGCACTTCACATACAAATGTAGAGAGTAAAGCTGCCACTTCTGGTGGCGTCAAACTTTCAAAGAAATTATCCATGATCAACTCCGTGAGTAGCAGCTCATTGCCTGTATTGATCTCGCAAGCAACCCGTCCTTTCAGCTCCACATTGTCGTTTTCATCAATTAATCGCAATTCCCGTAGTACCGCAAGTCGCTGCTCATATTCAGGCAAGAGCTCAAGGTTTTGCGAAGACAATGCTCTTTTAAGGTCCTCAATTGACTGCCGAACTAAATACTCTTCATGTATCACTTGATATACTCCTAGAGCATTTTTATCGTTAACAGACGGGTATTTCCACAAAGTGTTTGATAACCCCTCTATTTTGCGTATCAAATCTCTCGCTTCGGCGTTTTTTGTTCGTATTTTTATGAGCGGATCCCATGCCTTGCATTTCACATCAAATGGTGATTGATAACTTGACTCGTTCACCAACTCATCTGCTTTCTTGATAGCGTCTTCAACAGACCCAGTGATATCAACACGCATGAATGTAACACACTCTATGTCGTATGGGCGGATGGTAAACTGCTTCTTCATCGTCCCAGATGGTAATGAAATATATTTGTGAAGCCCGAACCTCCGATTTGATCCATGAAATGCAAATATATCTCCTGCATCACTTGTAGGCTCACGAGCAGCCACAACGAACTTAATATCGACCCCATCAACCAATCTTCTAAAAGTTGATCTCTGAATCATGCCAACAGTCCTACCTTTGTCTGTGTGAAAAACTATAATTCGGCCGGGATTGAACCCTTTGACAAATGAACTATCTCTCACTGCCAACGCTATCAGTTTAGAATAGTCACTAGCGTACTCCATTGCTGAGTCATGAAACATCTTCATAGACTTATACCATTTCCACGATTTAGCTTTATCATTCTGCAACTTCTCTAAAACTTGTTCACTGTTTCTCAGACTTTTAAGTTGCATAGGGGTCTGTTGCATTGAGGCATTCTCACTATAGCTCCTCTTCAGCATATCTTCCACTTTCAAAGCCTCAACTCGCAAAAGGTTTAGCATCATGTTATACGTAAGACGGAATTGGCTTTGTAGCCGAGTAACAGGTCCTAGGGCGAGGCTTTTCAAAGCAGCAGAAGATGGCAGCTTATTTTTGGAACTCAAAATAATAACTGTTCCTGAAGCATCTAGGCCACGTCTTCCGGCGCGACCAGACATCTGAATAAATTCCCCGGGAAGAAGGTTTCGATTTATCTTTCCATTGAACTTTGATATTTCGCTGAACAGCACTGTGCGAGCAGGCAAGTTCAGTCCAACAGCAAAGGTCTCAGTTGCAAAAAGGAGTCGCAAGAAGGATTTCGCAAATAGAATCTCTACTATTTCCTTTAAAATTGGAAGCAAACCACTGTGATGTACGGCAATTCCCCGCAAAAGCAAGTCTGTCATACGCGAGATTTGTGGAAGATCTCTATCCTCGACTCTAAGACGTGCTAATGACTGGTCAACGTAGCGCCTTATAACAGCCTGTTCGCTCTTGGTGCAAAAATTAAATCCACTAAAATATCCTGCAACTTGTTCGCATTTCTTTCGCGAAAACATAAACACCACAGCTGGAAATAGATTCGATTTCTCGAGGTAGCGTACGACATCGATCCAGCTATTTTTAGAAAACTGTGCGCTAGGAGCCGAATTTCTCAGGTTGCTGTTGCCTCGCCTTCCGCCGCCTCTTCCTCTTCCTCCTTCTCTTCCACCTCTTCCAGCGTTTGCAGAGCTTCCACCTGACTTCATTAGCTTTCCTTCTGCCTCCGCATAACCTTGCTGCAAGAACTTCTTCTTGGCATTGACGATCTTGTGTATGTCATTCTGGGCCCAAAGGTATATCTCAAGAGGGACTGGCCTATGTGAAGTGGAGATTACATAAATGTCGCGTTTCTTTGTTGCACCGACCCAGCTAGCGAATTCCATAGTGTTAGGCACAGTTGCTGATAGAAGAATTAGTTTGACGTGTTCTGGCAGCATTATGATTACCTCTTCCCAAACCATTCCTCTTTCTGCGTCGTTTACATAGTGTACTTCATCGAAAATGACAAACTCAATGTCACGGACAATATCAGCACCTCTGTATAGCATTGACCTTAAAATCTCCGTAGTCATAATAAGACAGTTGGCATCAGGCTTTATTTGAACATCACCTGTAAATATTCCAACATCTCCATTGAATGATTCCGTAAAGTCGCGAAACTTCTGGTTAGAAAGAGCTTTAATAGGAGAAGTGTATATAGCTTTGGTCATATTTCTTTGCGCTAAAGCAATGGCGTATTCGGCAACCACTGTTTTGCCTGCAGATGTATGTGCAGCTACCAGAACAGAGTCACCTTGCTCGAGGTGGTAGATGGCCTCCTTTTGGAAAGTGTCAAGTTCAAAAGGCCATTGTCTAGCAGGAACAGGGACGAGTTCTGTGAAGTTCGTAATAGGATGAGAAACATCGACTTCGTGCGCCCATTTGTGCTCGTTCGTTTCTGCTTTGGAATATCCAGCAATAGTGAGTGCTGAAGAATCAGCAGAATTAATAATTTCTTCTATTTCAGAAAGATCAAGAAAGTTGGTTTGTGACAGAGCAGGCTTGGCGAGTTCCTCCTGTGGTCCTGTGTCTGTTAATATGCGTTGAGTAATATATTCTTCTGATTCCTGAGACTCAAATATGCTACCAGTTTGGTCAATTTCGTCGATTGCAGACAAGTCGTCGTCGGGGGCAGTTTCGTCGAACTTGATTCCTCTTGTGAAACCAGGCAGAACATCGAAGATGGCTGTTTTACCAGAAGACGAAGTTGAAGTACTCAAACCTCCTGGCGCAAAGGGCAGTGCGCCAGCCTTACCCTTGACGTAACTTCTTGTATCTGTTGAGTTAATAGGTCTCGTGAGTGACAAATTGGCACCCATTTGCGTTCTCGGTATAGTTGCTTCCTCGTAACCTACTATGCGTCCTTCTATCCCCCTTCGAATAAATTTCCATATTGAAGGCTGTGATATTTCAGGTACTGAAGCGCATTGTGCTGCAAGGTCGTCTAGGTTGGAAAGAGGTGATACAAATAGCTTCGAAAGCCATTCATTAGCGAGATTTTTCGGGGGCTCGAGATAGTCATTATTCAGTCCTTGAATGTACTCCTCTATCGATGGAGCAAATCGATTGGTAGATGTCTTGGTGTCTTTAAAATTATTAATATTATGTGATAATTCTTTTAAGTCATTAAGTTGGTCAATTATTGACATTGTTGGCAGAGGAGAAGTGTGATGCATGGTGGTGGGAGCAACTGATGTATAAGGATACAAAGAGCGGAATCACTTCAGAAAGCATCGTCCAATAACTGTTCCATAATCAATTCAGTATCTTCGTTAGTAGTCGCATTGTCTGCACCAGTTGAAGAATCTTTAGTTAACGCGTCAACAGTGGACACTTGATTGCTGATTGGTTTCTGGGTGTCGAGATCAGCACCAACAATGTTCTCCTCTGAGTCAAGCATATGTTTCTTGTCTGCTGCATCTTTTTCATTGTCGTCATTATCAGAATCGCCTTCCCTTACGTCCTTCAGCTTATCATTAACAGAACTTTGACCTAGAATCCTGGTCCAGGCATTGAAATCGTCGGCCTCAATGGTAGAATGAGGGTTTGTCGGTCTCAATTCGGGCGATGGCGACTCATCTAGAGGTCTTCCGCGTCTTGCATCGTTCAATTTAGATTCTCTGTATGCTCTTACGCTTTTCTTGTGGCCTAGTCGTTCAATCGATCTTAGGAAATCAGCAAATCGAAATCGCGGATACAACCCATGGGCCCACATCTGGTAAGCCTGAAGCAGTTTTTCCATATCCCTGAGTTCATGACCTTTCCCCTTTAACCGTATACGTCGAGGGAATTTTCTGTAAATGGTAGGAAGTCCCTTATCCGAAAGTATGAGATTCTCGTCAAACTTCACATAGTTTCGTTTCGCAGCGCTCTGAACCTCAACAGCGGTATCCACACCAAGGTCATCCAGTGTTGCTGCCTCAATCTGATTAGCAAAGATATTAGAAATAGCATTGTCAAGGTCTGTTTCGTCTGTCATAGTATTGGACTAGAGGCTTGTTGTTTGATTACGCGTCGATATTAATCGCTAAATCGCGTACCGTAAAACTCTCAACCAGATTCTCCCCCGCCTAATAGCACTTTTATTTACCCAGCATAACGCGTAATATATAAATGTAACTAGTTCACTTGTTACTATGGAAACAGAATAGCGACCACTAGTTTTTATTGCACCAATAGTAAGACGAGAAAATCCATTTGCATACCATCCATCCGTCTACTATTTCGCTGAACTAGAAAATTGCAACAATGGCTGACGTCCAGTTGAACAACACCCCATATGAAGTGATTGATGTCGATCCTCATTTTAAAAGGGTTGTGAAATATATGAGACCTACAGACTATCTGGCATGGGCAGGACTCACTGCAGCGGCACCCGCTGGCTTACTTCTGATGGAACACATAGAACCGGTATTTCCTTCAGGTCAAACCAGAATTGTCCAAATGCGACCAGTTTTGCGCGCTAGTGTTGTTATCGGACTTGTTGGTGGTTTTCTTTTCGCATATACTTCTAGCTCACAGAGGTTCTGGGGATACTCTGAGAACGCTACTGAGGTCGAGAAAGATAGATATGAAATGAAGTCCAAAATCGCACAAGGAAAGCCACTGTATGGTGAGACTAAACTAGAGCCTTGGCTGGAACAAGTTGCCGTCAGAAACTCTAGATTTTCTCAAACGCTATTCACTTTATTCCCTTGGTTCAATTTCGCTAACCACAAATACCATGGAATAGATATCAAGAAGTACTTCGAAACCAGACCCGGCGAGGAATCTTGGGGCTTCAATTTGCCTTCTTACGATGAATATGTTAAATCGATTCAATGAACAATATGACTGACAGATACTTATTACAACTATTTTTTTAATAAGCTGGAAATAGTTCTGTAGAACATCTAATTAATCGCACTATAGAACATCCACCCTCCCATTCCCCCCTCCTCTATCTACCTTAGAACGTACCTTCTTTCTTCCATATACAACCCTAATGGATGTATCAATATCTCTTGATCCACCAGATCCTGTACTGGCAATTGATGCTTTACCAGAGCTCACATTGACTGAAAAGATTGCTAAAATCGTAGCTGAACGTGGCAGTTTCCTGAATATCACAGAGGAGACCCTAGAGAATGAAATACGCGATGGCTCTCCTGCCACTTTAGCAACTAAGCATCAGGACACTAAGGGCTCATTAAAAGCTGAGAAAACTGCGAAGTTACTCGAGCATATAGCTGCAACTAAAAATGAAGCTGCTTTGGCACTTGACTTCATATCTTTGTTGATCTCTGCAGTTCGACCCGCTGCAGGGCAGGCATCAATGTCGCCTTTACTTCATCAACGAATACCAACTGGTTCTCTAGGTTCTGACACTTCTCGTGAATCGAGGAATGTTCTTGAACAAGACAACCTTGCCGTCTCTGCGGGATGGAAAATAGAGGCCTTGAAGGAAGCTGCTGAATCGCTTAAACTCTCTTCAATACACTTACAGTCAGAAGTGCAATGGGAAAGCAAGTACTGGTCTACTATTAATGAATTATCCAACAAAGGTCAGGCCCTGAAGATTACTCCTAAAGGCCTGGCTTTTGCCTATACGTTTATTGACAGCGGATCCAGGACTCTTGACCCTAGTGTCGCTTTCCTCAAAAGAGATTATACTTCTAAGGATTTTGAATTAAGCATGACTGATACACGAACTAAAGTCACCGTGGTTCGCATAATAAAGTGCGGCGAGATCATAGGAGAATTCTTTCTTAGCCTTCCTACCTCCTCGGGGCCTTCCATTAAACAGGACCTTGACAATGCTACATATTATGTTTTTGAGTATGAGCTTTTCAAAGAGCTCAGCGAAGAAGCATTTACAATGCGTGCTTACAATGTCGACCTTATTGATAACACTATTATTTTGCCCATCACCGATACCATTGACATTAACATCGAATATTGTGAGGTTCCGGAAACTAATCAGCGTCATTCTCCTCTTGCTGAATTTATATCCTTGTTGTTGCATACAAGCCTCTGCAAATTCTTCGACGAAAACCGCAAAAGAGAAAAGGCCGTTCCTCCTCCTGTCAACTCACGCATGATATCTGCGCAGCCGCCGGGCCCTAGAATATTACACAACTTAAGTCATGTTATAGGACGAGTCATCACGTCTTCAGCCTGCTCGGCTCTTCTAAAAAATATTTGTGAATGCGCTCAAAGTGCAGGTGTCCCTTGTCATTGGACAGTCTCTCCATTTTCTGGGGGTTCTGATCACTATTCTCCTTCGGAGCTTCTACTCTCTGTCGCGAATTTTAGCATAATGGCTTATGTGAGCTCTAAACTAAACCAAGATAAAACTCCCCTTATCAAGGCAAGTGTCTTGATCCCTAGTGGCTCGACTCCTGAGTTTTCTTTCTATAGCGTTGCCGCCTTCAGTGAACTCCTAGCCTACTATTTTCATGTTGCGCTAGAGGGAGAGCTGCTGTCCAAAGGTATTGACATATCCGGAAACGATGTACGAATCAATGGGAAATTGAAGGCTCACTTATCTATTTCTACAACAGAATCTTCCGCAACGATTAATTTAGCTGTACCGTCTGCTAATGGGACAAAGATATATACCTGGCCGCATACAGCTGAAGAGGGTGCGACTAAATCAGTTTTTGAAATTATACAAGATTTGGCTGGTAGCGCTTAACGCTAACGGTTTTTGGATGATCTTTAAGTTCGAATAGTTCATCCATTAGTGTGCAAGTTTCTTTAGGACTAGTTGTCCACACCGTTGATGCTGCCATTCTAGCCTTAAAATCATTGGCTCCTAGTGAAGCAAATTGGTCGCCCACATGAAGCGTTTCATGGCCAGAAATGCCTTTCAGATAACGTTGCAGGCATTTGACTCCCAGTCTTTTATCACCGATATCTACAAACACGTCCTGTCCTCCATTAAAGCAGCAAAACTGGATACGTTGTGACACACTGAGGAAATCGAGCCGTTTCTGAACACCCAATACTACTTCTTCAAGATCTTCTCTTCGCAGCTTGGCTCCATCGACTGCAATTATTCCAACAGCGCGCTCTTTACGCAAGATTTCTGCTGGGAGACGGAGGTTCTTTATACAGGTCTCCAAGAAATGTTCTGCAGTGTCAAGGACAGCGTTAATATCCTGATAGTTCCAAGTTTTCATCTCAGGGAGCATCCACTCAGCTGGATCTATCCATAGAAGCTCGTCGGAAATTCCGTCAAAGACAAACATAAAATTAGATTCCCCGCCCATAACATATAGCCCATTTCTCTTCTGTTTGTCTGTAAGTATTGTACTGGAAACAATAGCCTTAAGGAGCCCCTTCAGTCGCTGGTAGTATCGGTCGCCAGATTTGTTGGAATAGCCTGCAGCAGTAACGATTCCTACAACGACGTTTCGTCTAATTAATTCGATGATTCGAGGAATAACAGGGCTATCCTCGTTCAGTTCGCAGCCGTCGTCATAAAGAGTGACATCACCATCGAATGTCACCAGTCTTAAGTTTATATCGCCCCATGCCAAGCTAATCAATTGTGCAGTATTAAGGACATGTCTTACATCGTTAAAACTTGGACTGACAAGTCTTCGATTGCTTATACACAATTTTTCATCACATTGTAGAAAAGCTTCTTTAAGGGGAAGGCTTGTGAAGAACGTCCCTACTGAGGGTACAAGCTGCAAAAGTCTGGCTCTCTGTATCAAGCCCGACTCTTGGCAATCTATTTGTTCGTCCACCATTTGTTCGACGTCCAGGAAGATCTCCGCATACCTGCGCCTGGCATCTTCTGATACTTCTTGCGAGAAACTAGCACCTTTGCGATAAAGATTCGGTTCAGAGCTCAAAACGAATGGCACCTAAGTTTTCTGGTTAGTTTTTCCAAAGACCTGACACTCAAATAGCTGAATTATTCACTTACCGCTAAAAGTCCTTTGATCCATTCAATAAACCCGTCCCGCCTATGGCTCTTAAGAGCATCTGTCAGAGTTAGTCTTTTCGTTCCGCCCAGCAGTCATTGAAGGTCATCGATGTCGCATATAACTTCAAGATAAATTGATCTCAAATCTCACAGCAATTATAACATTTTTGACTCCGCTATCTTTTCGCCTTCATCATAGTTTCCACTTACATTCTACTCTATATCTATACAGTGTTGTTAGTTATTGCGATACAGAAATCATTACACTTGTAGACAAGCCTTCCTAGCAAAACGTACCTCGAAGTCATTACTCAATAAAATATCTCTAGCAGAACTGTATTAGGTAGAATCACTCTTCCAATCAATTGCAACTTGTATGTGAAGAAAATAGGTGCCAAAGATGTGTCGAAAAGCACATCTGTGGTGGATTTTTAACCTTTCAAAACTAAACCTTATAAGTCCTTCAAAGCTGATCTATACTTTATCCACCAATAAAACGTTGCAAAATTCTAATTAAGGTTAGATAGATGACTTAACGCACTACTTTTCTTAGCACGGTTATTTTTTTCTCATCCTTGTACCATTGAAGAGTCGGTTTTACCTGAATACCATACAAATATTGTAGTGATCAATTATTAATATAGATTCTCGTACTTGATGTACTCAAATATTAAGTAACTTGCGTAGATTTGTCATCAATTCTTCAATTCCTATCACACCATGATCTGTCGCCTCAATGCCCCTATATAAAAATAGCGTCGTCGTAGCAGCTTCGAGACGAGTGATGAGATTGCTATACATAGGTAGTAGATATGGCTCAGCTTGCGACGTGTTGCTTGAGAACAAATAAGTCCATACATCGGACTTGGTTGATGTGGTCTGCCTTTTAGTACTAGTCTCTTCAACCAAGTACTCTAATCTCAGGACGATCATTCTTAATTTGTGCATCGTTTCCAAGCTCAACACTGAAGCAACAGACCTAGCGTCCTTACTACTTCCTTCGCCTGTGTTCTTGTTGCTTCGGCTTAGCAAGTTGTTCGGCAGCACCAAATGTAAATACTCAGGATTCTCAAGTCCCTTAAGTTTAAACTGCCCTAAACTCTTCGCCTTCCACCCAATGCTCGATAATACAGAGAAGTCTCGCTTCACGCTTTCTAGCGTTGCTTCATCCATCTCATGGGAATATCTCCTTGGACCTTCTTCTGCTTTGACCAGCTCCTCGAGCTTACTGATCTCAGCCTGCATTTCCGAACTGACAACAATCTCTCCGCCGTCCGCAACTGCACTAATTCGCGACGCTCGATTCACCATAGGACCAAAATAATCCATTCGTTTTGTAATAGGGTCTCGCTCGCATACTGGTGCTCCCCAATGAATACCCATACGAACCGAAAGCCCTCGGTAAATTCGGTTTCCTTCCGCATCAACAACTTCAGCACCTTCCGGGCTGTTCATAATCTCAAATGGCCAATCTTCAAGCAGGAGCTGATTCTGAACAGAAAAACACCACAGCAATGCAGCTGTCGCAGTCTGGAAACAGACCATAAAAGCATCACCTTCAGTTTTCACTTCATATCCGCCTATCATGCGCAGCTGTCGCCTCATGACAAAATTGTGCGTCTTGATCGCAGATCGCATTGCAATGGGATATAGCTCCCACAAGATTGTGGAGTTTTTTATATCGGTGAAAACCATAGCAAGGTGACCTGTAGGTGGATCTACCTCAACGCCAAGTCTAGCTAGATTTGAATCTTCAGGCAACGCACTGCGCTCCCTCTTCTTCTTTCCAGCAGTGTATATTTCTTCTTCCGATGGTCGGGGTACGGCTGAACCTTGAGTCCCTCCTGTACGAGACCTCTGTCTCTTATCAGATAAATAAAGAACCATTATCATCAAAGATTTGTCACAGCCATATGCAATTGCAAAATCTCGCAACTTCTGTGCAGCCATTAGAGGGTTAGTAGCGGTTCGAGCAATATCAACCGCCGTTTCGTATCTAATGTACTCCCAAAGCTCAGTGCTTCCAATAATTAAAATATCATCCGTATCCGACAATTGATATTCAATAATATCAGGACCTGCCATGGGTAGTGGAATCAAATGAAAATACCCAAGTGCCCGAGATGTTTCAAGTTCACCGTTGTATCTGCCTTGTAAGTCAACATAGCCATGTCGCTTATGTGTGCTCTCCAGTTCTTTCGTAGTCAGAGGCTTGTGTCTCTTATTGAGGGCCTTATAGCTTCCATCAGATTGTCCAATGACACTACAGAAAGTTCCAGTGTTAGCGAGGTACAGCGTGCTACCTCGAAAGTATAACACAGAAGCCATACAGCCCTCATCAACATCTGAGGACTTTATCGGCACCTTTAAAGAACTGGCTCTCTTTAGCAACAGACTCTGTACAATTGTAGGGTCAGCTTCCATAAAAAGCACCACGGTGCCAAACTCACGAGCTAAAATAAGTAATGAACGACGTAAAGCATCTGCGACAGATTCATTGTGTTCCTCCACATAACCCAACTCTTCGCTTAAAATCACTGAGAGATTATCCTGTATGAATTTCGTAATCTTCGATCCATTCTCAGGTCTTTTAGCTCCTTGAAACATAGCAAACACCATTTCGTCTTCTTTACCACGGAACCTCTCCAGTACCAAATCAGCCATACATAAGTGATCGTGGTTGCCCAACGTATCGGAAATACCATATGAGTACTTAGAAATAGTGGTACCCGTGGTTCTAATTCTGCAATCTTCGTTTTCATCCGGAATAGAATGAACTGTAAGCGTAATATCCATTAGCCCCAAGACTCTGAGGTCTTTCAGCCCGGAGAAATCACTTAGACTGCGCTCACCACCTAATGTAAAATTAGGGTTGTGCTGAGCTTTGATTTCAAGACGCCTGTTGCCGGAAAAATTCAAATACCGGAGATTTGGATTAAAATTCCAGTTCCAATCATAGGGCCAATTCGCTATGTTGTACTTCAAAAAGTTGTTTCCAACGTCGAGAATGTGTAGATCTTGCAGCTTTCCAAGTTCAGCAGGTAATGTATGAAGTCGGTTTCCATTTAAATATAAAACTCTTAGGTCTGCTAATGTTTCTAAGTCGTCTCCTGGACTACCCGTTAGACCAGTGTGAGATAAATAGAGCTCTTGAACTTTCTTAAATCGAGAAAGTGCACCAAATGGTATCTCCATAATATCATTATAAGACAAGTTTAGCACCTTCAGATTTTGGAACAAGAATATTTGCTCAAAGCACTCATCGTTGAGACGGTTGTCAGCCAGAATAAGGCTTTTAAGCGAAACAGCTAATGAATATGCCGTTGGGACAGAGGCAGCAGAAAAAGAAGACACTCGTCTTTTAGGTGTATTAACAGAAAACGAACCTCTCTCTTCACCTATTGAGCTTTCTGCGCTATCCGATCCAGCATAAGAAGCAGACGAAATAGAGAGCTTCTTTTTCATAAGCGCTGGCTCGTTCGTATAATTTTCATCGATGATCAAACTGTTAACGGGTTTAGAGACTATCGATAGCCTTTCAGGGCATTTCGGAAAGAATTCTAGTAGATTTGAAGAAGCATTCAGATAAATCATCGATGAGCATTTCCAAATTTCCTGCGGCAGTTCCCGGATATTGTTGCACTGCACTTCCAAAATCTGAAGCTCGGTGAAATTAGAGATATCGGATGAGATTTCTTGTATTCGATTCCATTTCAGACTAAGATGGATAAGCTTCGATAGAGTGTAAAGCTGTGTAGGTAAAGATACCAACTCATTTCTATCGAGAACAAGTTTCTTTAGGTCTGGCATGTTCTTAAAACAATCCTCTGGCAAATCTGAAAGCATTGCGCGTTGAATAGATAACTCCTCTAGAAATGGATGTGGTTGAGGTAAAGTGAAATGCGTAAGCGGGTTATAATCCAAACGTAGCATCTTTAGCGAAGGAATAGAGTAATTGAAAGAGGAGATGCTGTTGTGCTCTAAGCGAAGTATTTCCAGAGAAAGTAATAGCGTTGCCCATGATGCGTCATGCAGATTATTATAGCGCAAGTCCAGCTCGCGTAAATTAACAAGATTTGTCATAGAGCGAGGAAACTGCCTAGATAGCTTGTTATGAGCTAAAACAAGTTTAGTGAGGTTTTTCAGATCACCAATTCCCTCAGGGATGACAGTTATCTCATTAAAGGATATGTCCAATTCGCTCAAGGAATGAAGCCCGCAAATTACCATAGGAAAAAAGGTGAAATTACAAGTTGCAACATTTAAGCATCGTAAACTGCTTAAAGAAAGTAAATTATCTGGTAACTCCTTTAAGGGATTATTCTGCAATATCAATGTATCAAGTTGCGAAACAGAGTCAAACGGAACATCATCCAGAGTTTGAATTAGATTTCCACCGAGATCGAGGTGCATAAGTTTTGGTATATTGCAAAGCTTCTTGGGGAAAATCTCATTTTTGTTATCACGGTAGATGAGGCGCTTCAAATTCGTGCACGTTTGTATAAAATCAGATGGGATGTTAAGCGATAAATTCACCGAAACATCGAGAGACCTAATTTCAGATCCGTGTGCAAACAGAACAACAGGGATGTTCTGCAGATCGAGCCTTCGAATAGAGACGTTACTATAGCCATTGACAGGACGGAATTCTCGATAGAATGTCTGTACAGACTCACCTATAGCGTAAACAACGAATTGAGAGATATAGTTTATATCATTGGACCCAATTTCTCCAAAGTTATCCTTCTCGGTATATCCCCATTCCAGAAGAATTTTGAATAAAGTGTAAAGTGGGCGCACGTCCGAGCGCAGGACCTTTGTGCGACCAGCGACTCGTAATCCGAGGACGTGGTTGGCTACTGTAGGCAAGAAGAACTTTTTGGCCAAGACAGAAAGCAGTTCTGATGTGGTTATACCCATTGGACAGGAAATTGTCGAAAAGGTGTGATCTGGCCTGAATACGCGAATTCGTCGAACCGAATCAGGCGATATTCCGGTAGTAATTTCCATGCGGGATGTGTCACGTTTTTTCGACGGCTGGCTATCAGGTACTTTTTGAACACCCCATGATTCAGGAGCTTCCCATCCACTTGGAAGGTAGTTTTGCGCAGGAGATTCATTGGACAGCTCTGAACTTACAATTCCGGCCATCCTTGACATGTCTGTATCGAGATCAAAAAGGGTAGAATTACCTTGTGTGTCTTTTCCATTTTTTGTCGAACTGTTTGCGTTGTTATTAAGAGAATGTCGAGATACAGAAGCAGAACTGCGGCTTGGTGTGTGTAAATGAGAGCCAATGAACGTCCGATGACCAGCAGAGAGAAGGCTGTCAGGAGGATGAATTAATTCATTAAATGCACTAATATTAGCAGAGATTTTCTGTGCTGACTGTTGCACAGCGCCTCGCCTGTGGTGATGTGGTTCGTAGTTGTTGCTGCTGCCGCTACTGTTACCGGTGTTATTGGCTCCAGTACTGCTGCTATTTTGATTATTGTTTCGAGACTCGAATGAAGGCAGGACAGAAGACTTTCGAGGGATGATTTTGTCAAAGAAAGAGCGCTTGCCTGAACGGGAACTTTTGGTTGAAGGGGTGACAGATTTGGGGCTCAGTTCCATAGAAGGCACGCGTCTTGTGCCATTACTCTCATTGGAACCGTCGGACCGGGAGGCTGCGCGAGTATCAACCTGGTGCGAACTTGATACATTACTAGCATGAGAGGGTACCACAACATTCATAGGAGGAGATTGATACATGAATGGAGATATTTCTTCCACATTCGAAGTAGAAAGGTAAGCTTGTAAGTCTGAGTCATTAGCACCGTTTACAGAAGATCGTCCAGATAATGGACCTGGGTTTAAAGGATCTGAAGCAGAAAGCTCTGAATCTCTCCGAATTTCAGGTTGTTTGTGGTCTTTGTCTTTCGAATGAGACATTGATGCACGTGTAAACTATTGTACATCAAGATTCAAAAGAATCGCGCCTATATTCGCCTCGGTTTGTGTTATTTCCGTTGGATGGTGGGTTTTGGATCGTGGAGAAATAACCGTTTTGATTGGTTGGGGTACGGGGTTTCACCGATGTTCACATGTTGTAATTTATGACCTGTGATTCAGTTATCAGTCGATGTAACGCCGCAAGTTGTACGGGTTGAAAAAACAACTTGAGAAGAAATTGCAGATTGTCTTTCTGTGTAGATAGCAAAATCTGCAGCTTTTTAGAAGGTGAGTTGGCGAACTGCACAGATTAAACTGCGCAACTGATACAATTTGAAATAAAGTTTTGACCTGGTAGAAATCATCTTTTTTTTATAAGTCCATTAATCTTCAATAATGATATAAGAGATTCCCTTCTTCATTCTTCTCTTTTGCTTATTAGTTGCAATGGTTTTACTGGTTTGAGAAGAGTGGATTATGATGGTTTAAAGGTGTTTAGCGATATCGATTCGAAGCTTCATCCAAATTTCCAATTTCCCAGAACTTTTCACAGTAATGCTCTTATTACAATGTATGCAGATTTGGGTAGCTAAAAAGAGAACGTAAAGCAGAAATATTGACGTACTAAGCACTGCAGGAGTTTAACTATACTTCACAGCGTACCTAGGGTCTAATAATACGAAGCAAGATTATCTAGAATAATATATATTGGGGAAAGCGTGATTATTTCAAGCTAACTCTTGCATGTTGATTGAGTACAACATATTTTAAGTATCGGCGTTAAAATGCAGGACAGCCGTAGCTCTAAGCAGAAAATTATAGTGTCTATGAAAATCTCTGAAGCCGAATCACAGTACAAGAAGAAGAACTATCATCGCGCAATAGAAGCATATAACTTGGCCAAGACAACTTGCAGAAACTCTGAACAACTGACTAAGATAGACATAGGACTTATAAAGTCTCATTGGAAACAAAAAGACTATTCACAGGCAATATTGAGGCTGTCTCGTATCCATAGTAAATGGAATAGCGAACTCTCTTATATATATATTGATTCTTTGGTCGCACTTAACAGAACCTCAGATGCAGTGACTTACTTGAGTCGTAATCCTGCCTTGCTGAACGGCTCTCAGTATGGGGCCAAGTTCAAGCTATTCTATGATAAATTTGGTTTATCCATAGTTGATCCCTTAGCGAAACTTCCTGCCGAAGTAGCGGGACTGATATTCAACTTGCTGGACAAGCAGTCCCTGTACTCCTGCCGGTTAGTGTCGCTGAGATGGCGAAATTTAGTGGACCGTACTTCCTCTCTTTGGACAAGAATGAGCTACAAATTCGATAATAGCCGTTCTAAAAATAAATGCAATCTAAGTTACCTGTACTCCGCAAAACTCAAGCACCTGGAGTTCACTTCAGATTCAAAAGATACCAAGACTTACAATTTTATGCTGGCAAAGTTTTTGGAAGACCTCAATGTTGATTCCAGACAAATTTTATCGCTAGATTTGCAGTCCCAAGTGTCTTTCTTTATAGCAAGTGATAATTCGTCTTTTTATCTCTTCCCAAACTTGGTTTCATTTTCTGGATCCCTTGCTATGTACGATATGTTAATGCTTGCCTCGCGCAATTCCAACATAGCGTTGGAGAAGCTGCACCTTAAACTAATGGTGACTATGTTTGATATGCAAACACTTAGTCAATTTCATCCTAATACTTTCCAATCCTTGAGGAGGCTTATCTTACACTATCCAGACTACAACGAATTGCTCCTTTTTGATATTAAGGACTGCACCGTGGATATGCAAGTGCTTGATAAATTCCCGTACCTGGAATTTCTTGAGATGAAAAATTTCTATATGACTTCGAAGTCCAAGATTGTTTTGCCGAAGCTTAGCGTGCTCTCTCTGCATGGATGTTCAACATTTACGGACTGTGAATTTCCAAAGCTGAACACACTAATCATGTCAAGCTGCGGGTTGAGTATGATGTCAGAAACCTATTGGAATGTCAGTGCGCCTAATTTAGTGTTCCTTAGTTTGCAAAGGTGTGATATGATATTAACGCAGTCGTTCCCTAAGGTAAAAGCAGTGAGATTCATTCTAGATGGTGACGAAAATCCCATATATTACGACACTATACTGAAACAGTGCATGCGATCTCCAAATTTCAAAGACCTCTTAATGACTGATTCTCGATTATTGCAACACAACTTCTATGCTTTACGAGATCTGAACCTGGAATGTTTTATCATATCATACTTCGATCTTCCTGAATTGTACCTGAAGCCATTTATAAGCATGGCCTCTATGAAGTTCTTACACATTCACAGTGATTCAGTATCTTACCACACGCAGATGCTTATGCAGGAGAAGTTTCACCATAATAAGTCAAAATATATGGCCCTTTTTTCGGAAGAAAATTGGACAAAACTTTTATATGCTGATACTCCTTTGAAAACCTATGCTTTATATCCTCAATGAATGAGCCGCATTTACTTACTTGGCTAATGTGAAGAAACTTTAAAATAGATCGTAACTACACTTCACCACTTACTGACTCAGTCGTTCGCAGATTTACGCTTAACAAGAACACCAAAACTCCTAGATACTCAATAATGACTCCTGAAGAAAAACTTCAACTCATCACCGAAAACCTTCAAGAAGTCTTGAATGTGCAAATTATAAAGGATGTGCTGCAGGAAAGGGATTTAAAGCTCTATTGGGGTACCGCGCCTACCGGAAAACCCCATTGCGGTTATCTCATCCCGTTAATAAAGCTTCTACAGTTTTTGCAAGCTGGTTGCAGTGTAACCGTATTGATGGCAGACCTTCATGCGTTTTTAGACAATATGAAGGCTCCTCTTGAGCTTGTAGAGTATCGTTCTGAATATTACGAAAGGCTCATCAAAACCGTACTCGTTTCTCTCGGTTGCCCTATAGATCGCCTTAATTTTGTGAAAGGTTCTTCTTATCAGACAACTTCACAATACACTATGGATATCTTTAAAATGTGCAACGTATGCACACAGAACGATGCTAGACGTGCTGGCGCTGATGTGGTTAAGCAAGTGGAATCTCCGCTTGTTTCTGGTCTCATTTATCCTCTTATGCAAGCTCTCGATGAGCATTATTTGGACGTTGACGCTCAGTTCGGTGGCGTGGATCAGCGTAAAATTTTCGTATTGGCTGAAGAGTTCCTCCCTAAAATTGGTTACAAAAAGCGCGCTCACCTTATGAACTTCTTGGCACCAGGCTTGACCCCTGGCGGCAAAATGTCATCCTCTGATGCAAATTCCAAAATAGATTTCCTCGATGAACCCTCAGCAGTAAAGAAGAAAATAAACTCGGCCTACTGTTCTCCAGGGGAGGTTGAAAACAATGGTTTACTGGCTCTTTGCGAGTACGTCTTCTTTCCCGTATCGAGATTGAAGGATCCTTCCAACCCACACTTCCGCATTAATAGACCAGACAAGTGGGGTGGTCCTATCACCTACACTTCTTTTGAAGCCTTAAAAGATGACTTTGCACAGCAAAAACTTTCTCCACAAGACTTAAAGCTGGGTGTTCTCGAGAATCTTCAAACCATTCTCGACCCGATCAGAAACGCTCTCCAAGAAGACTCTTCTTTTGCTGAATTGACAAACAGAGCATATCCTCCTCCTCCTACTAAGGAAAAGAAGGTCAAAAAATCTAAGAAAGTACCGAAGCCTGCATCTACTGAGGACATAGCATCAGTAACTGATGCTATGAAAACTTCTAACATCTCTACGGAGTAAGTGTTATTATCATAATGTTTGCTGTGTCGTAATTACTAGATCCATCGCCCTTGAAATATAAATAATGCTTTAGTGTTCATATCAGCCCGAATTATCTCTGTGAGTCATGTCTCACAAACTTGTATAATCCTATAATGTATTCCATCCTCCGGTGTCAAGTACTAGTTCCAATTTTCGCGCAATGACATTTCCTATCTGATTCTTTAGCCATGCATCACGAACTATTGATTTGTATTTGGCCGGGGACAAGTAATGAGGACGACCCCAGCGCATATTCTGATCGGTCTCGCCGTGCACATCAAAATACGGCGCAACTGCAAATGTACCTTGATTCTTCCGCAAGAAAAGTAATGAGCAACGCTTCACGATCAAGTAAATACCGACATCACGTCCGCATGTTCTAATATGCTGCATACATTCTCCCTCTCCACCTTCTAAGCAGCAAAAGCTATTGAAGCATACTATGGAACCACAAAATAAGCAGATACCTGGATCATAAGGCTGTTTACCGCAGTTCTTACATTCCTTTGTCATAATTATCTTGACAAGGTCATGCAAAAATTCAGGTAATGCAAGCGTATCATGGACTCCAAAATATGGAAGGTCATCAGCGTTGTGAGTCTCCATAATACTTCTAAGTGAGCTTCTGGAGTCTGGTGCAAGCTCATCGAGCCAAACCACAAATCTGTCACTAAGACCCTTATAAAATTGATCAACAGTTGTTCCGGTAAAATGCTTATTGATCTCCCCGATAATCTTGTTATAGTAAGGAAGATTTAACAGAGCACACAATCGTTGATGTTCATCACCATCACCTGCTCTAATCTCTTCCATTCCAGCAGCTCCAATACTGGCGGTAAGGATAGCAGCTTTTCGTAAAAATGCAGTAGTACAACGATAAAGAATAGCATTTAAAAGTTCAGGCCTGGCCGCAGCTTCATCAATCCCATTTCGTATGATTGGACACTGAGTCCGGAATAAACCAAGAAATGTCCTTATGTGGTCAAGCTCATCAACTTTCTCGCAAAATTTAGCCGGTACGTCAACACAGTCAATATTAGGGCGCGAATTTGAAATGAAAGAAAGGCTGTACCATAAAATGACACGCAAAATTTCATTAAAATAGCATAACGATAGTATGGAATGATAATCCATCTTCAAGACCTCGACAAGATATATTGAACAGTAAGTTAACGTACCAAACGAATCCTCTTTTAGCATATTCTGCACTATCTGACTGCGGGATGTGAATGATGCAGCAGAGCTCACCAAGCTCGCTTTATGTTCAGGAAATAAAAGAATCAGCAGGCGTAAAATAGGAATATGTGAAGAGTTGACATCTTCAAATCCTCCCTTATTAAAGGTGGTATATATTTGACTCCACGTACTGCCATCTTGCTTAGCAGCATCTTTATATTCCGCATGCAATACTGTCATGCAAGATTGGCGAAGAGTTCTGATTAGTGTGTATGATTGATCATTAATCTGGTCTAAGAGGCTATCCCCAGAGTCTCGATTAATGTCTCGCAGAGATACTTCAAGGCTTGACATAGTGTGAAGATATACATCACCCCAGCCACTTAAAAGTTTTCTTGAATCATAATTCTTTAGGTTTGAAGTCCATCCTGTAGGAACACCAGTATAGAGAAATGTATCTGTAATCGTGAGCAACTTATTTATCAGCAGGGAAGAAATATTCTCGCGGCTAAGGGGTAGCGATAAAACACTCTGTAAGTTCTCTTCATCTTCTTCCTCATTGCTCTCATTATCAACCTTCTGAGGATCATAAATGTGCTTGTCATCAAGCACAGAATGCAAATTTCTTTCGAAACTCAAATTGATGTTCTCAAATAAATCCGGGCCAGAGTTATCAGTCTCAGGTACCAAGGAGTGAATTAATTCGCGGACTTGGCCCCTGGAAGAGGAAATCCAGCTTGCAAGATCCGGCTCTGCGTCCCGCAGAGATTCGAAGGTCGTATAAATGTTACTCCAAAGAACAGGGAAAAACATGTTATTCAAAGACTGGCACAAAGGACACAAAAATTGATTCAAAGAAGAATTGTCAGGATAATTTCTATTTATCTGCTGAGATCGAGTCCTCGTAGACTTGTAATATTCGGAGTAACACTCATAATGCAGGATATGACCGCAGCTTACGGCCACTTCCTTGTTGGCTATCTTATCACGAGGGAATCCAGAAGCTTCAACAGATTCAGCATCAGCTTTCGCGAACACATATGGTTTAACAGAGTCAAAATCTTCTTCGCGTTCAATAGCATGCTTCAGCCAAAAGTCATTACTGAATGGCGTTCGTCTGCAATAAGAGGTCCCCGTAATAAGACCCACATATCCATACAATTGCCCAACGGACACTGGCTTTCGACATAGAATACACGGATCAACGGGGAATTGCCAAGGCTCAACATCTTGCTGTAATAAATCCTGACCATCTCTAGTGTCGGAGTGATAAGTATCTTCCATGTCAGAATCATCGTCCCAATCTATCATATTCGAATTTGCAAATTCAGCTTGTTGACGTGCCAAATCAGCCATAGCTTTCATTTGACGTTCCTTTGCCATACGCTTTCTCTTCTGTTCAAAGTCTTCGGCACCGGAATCCTCCGATTCCACAGGTACATCCGGCTGCACTGCGTATTTATCTTCGCATTCGGCTATAGCCTCTGGAGCGCATTCACGGATCAAGTCAAGCAGTCTGTTAATCTTCACTATCCATTGTGTATTTTTGTTATTTGATACCACAGCGTGTAAGATGTCAAATATGGAAGCCCAATCAGTATCTTTACCGATTGTGGCGCAAGACAAGAGCGCAAAGTTTGTAGTGGTCAGCTCATCTAGACAACTTTGAGCACAAATCAAAGCAATGTGGCATACATGAAGAGCAGCATTAAACGTTGCATCCAATTTATCTTCAATAACCCCTCCATCTTTCACAACGTAAGCTAAGACAGAAAAAATAAAATTAGCCATTTCTTGAGTTTGTAAAAACATATGGAAATTTTCAAAAGCAGTGCCAGCCAAACTCTCCAATTTTGGTTCAATAATAACGGAGTCCACTGATTTACCTGTAAAATCTGAGATTCCCTTTTTGATAGCTTGATCAGCTTCTTCTCGTTGAAAGGGAGAATAATGAATGTAAAAAGGGCTAGCTTCAGCATAATATTCAGGCTTCAAACAATACAGCTTTTTATCATTGGCTCCCTGAGTATGTTTAATATAGCTGACCTTTTCAAGAATTCGGTCAAAGCTGCCATCTCCAATGAGAGAGTCAGGAATACGCTTGACAAACTCAGAAAATGTGCTTGGTCCAAAGCATAGTGACTGGATGATTTCACCTTCAATAAGACGAGTTTTGGTAGATTCTTCGTCGAGTCCAAGTAAGTTAGTCCTTTCACAGACCAGAAATATTAAGGAATGCAGGAATTCGTCCAAAATGTATGGCAGCTGACTAGCATCATATACGGTTGTCTCTGTACCCAATGATTCCCTTTTTCCAAGGCTTAAGACAAAAGGTATCAATTCCCATCTATCGAGGAAAGTCAAAGCAACTTCAGAAGGTGAGCAAGCAGCCATGAATGATTGTACCATGAATACGTCCCTGGAAAAAGACATTTCTCTTAAAGTCACTTCTCTATAGTGATGATGTTGGGTTCTTATAGAATATCCATTTCGGACCCACAGACCAGTTCGAATCTGAGCCAAGAAAACCAATACGCGCAAAGGATAATCCAATACGAGAAGTCTGAGCAGTGGTGAAGTAAAAGAAGAAGGTAATGGCAATTGGATGGCATTTTCGTCATATGTGAAGCACTGGAGCAAAGCGCTAGGTGAAGGTAAACGTGCTTCCTGAATTAACCAAGAGAGAAATGCATGAGCAGGATGATGAAAACTTATCGCCTCCGAGTCGACTTTATATTGAACAATAGAATAACTATTGCAGTTTTCACCTGCAGATAAAGTGGCAAAGTTATGAACAGACGCTTTTAGTTCGGCCGCAGTGCTATCTTGATCATTCGTGAGCCAGTATGCTATGACGGAGTATGCGTAACGTAGTACCGCAATCTTTTCTTCCAGAGAGATCTCGCGCATTCCATTTGATACACAATGAGAGAGATGGAGTAAAGGAGGCATCAGATTGAAGAATATAACCCACTGATCAGATTCGTATTCAATGTGTTTCTCCTTCTCTCTAATCACAGGGTGAGCACCTTGGAATAAAAGTAAAAGCTGCGTGCAGAGTTTAAGACAATGTTTGTCTGTGACTAAATAAACATTTTTGGAATTCCGAGTCAAGATATACTCCACATCATGAAAGACTTGGCCAAATCTTCTATTCCTCAATGCTTTGATATCCAGAATTGCACCTGGCTTCATTAACCTTTCCGAGGTGCTAATTTTGCCAGCACTGCAGAAATTATACAATAAGACCAGAAAATCGCAAAACATTCCGCTGGATACTATGTGACTAGCAATAGAAGGAGTAGTGAAGAGTTGAGTAGAAAGAGACAAGACGGAATAATCTGGCTCGCGATCCACAACTAAATAGATCTGGAGAAGATCAGGATATAAGTGAGTGAATCTATCTGCCAGAGCAGCCTTAGAATCTGTATCCAAGCCCAAAGTTGATATGTAAAGCTCAGATAAGCTTTGACGAAATTGCTTCCAGAGCCGCACATCAAAAAGGAAAAAGAAATCCAGCCGGCATTCCGGTTCAACATGCATAGCAATTCCTGATACTGCTGAGAGAGGCTCTAAACTAACAATATGTTGCTGCTTTGAATAATCAGAAGATTCTGGCTGTGAGTCTGGGCCGCTAGCTAGATTTGAGCTAGACGAAGGGTGGCGATTGACTGGGCGGGGTGGCACAAAGGTATTATCTTCAGAGTCATCACTAGAGTCCATCAGTAAGTCATCTGGTATCAGAGGAGGAGCCAGTCTAGTACGACGGCAGCGCATAGAGCCTGGTCTCCAGGGACATAGAAGGGATGTAGATATAAGAGATCTCAAGACAAAATAGTTTCCGTTGAGAGGAGAAGCAGCTAAGTCATGAAGCCACTTTATAATGACAAAGGCCATTTCCTCGCGGTATATATCACGACGAGCTCTTATAGTGGTAGCGAGAGAGATCATATTGAAGATGGCTCTGGCGTCACTGAGCTTGTCGAAGTTAGAAGAAGACATGACGATCATGCGACCAATGTCATTAACGGTAGTTGCTACCTGAACGCCAAATTCTGTGCGTCGCTTAGTTGCAGCCGTGACACGATTTATGACATCTTGGAAGGAGTGCTTTTCGTCGTTCCATAATACGAGGGA
This sequence comes from Tortispora caseinolytica NRRL Y-17796, assembly GCA_001661475.1. Lineage (NCBI taxonomy): Eukaryota > Fungi > Ascomycota > Trigonopsidomycetes > Trigonopsidales > Trigonopsidaceae > Tortispora > Tortispora caseinolytica. Next base: position 2,673,183 of record KV453842.1, read on the forward strand.
ATGCATGTCATGAGTTGGAACGTCTTGGTGGCCATAGACGTTAGGGTCAAGGACGGAAGCAACGTCGTCCGATAAGATAGTGCCAAGATCCATATTTTTCCCAGGTTGTGGGGAGGATACAATTACGTCAAGAACGTAATCTAAAGCAACGCCAATAGTGACTGAAATGTAAGTGAGGAGATCATTAGGTAAGGGGGCTGAGGGTGGTATCTTCTTCGACGATTTGCAATTAAGAGGTTTAATCCATGCCTCAGGATCGCCACAATCACAAACACCACCAGTTTCCTTTAGTGATGTATTAATAGAGACGGCATGACCAACATGGTCGTCAGGATTGAAACAGTAAGAGCACAGAGCACATGTTTCGTCGACGGCGCATGTTTGACACCTATAGGTTGGTTCGCCCCGTAAAAATTTTCTGCAACAAGGGCGGTTTATATGAACGGTAGAATCCTTTTCGTCATGCATTTTGTAGTTTCTAGCAAGCTGGTCATTATTGGGGAAGAAATAAGATAAGTATTTGCCATGTCCAGAAGCACAGTCAAACAGTGTACCTAATAGGCGCTGTTCATCGGCGGCTTTGAAATGGTAATGATCCGAGGCCAAAGGAAGGTCTCTCAGAGCGTGTCTGAGCGCTTGCTCAATTTGAGCAGACCGTTCTTTAGTCAAACGGTCGTCCATCGAATTATTAGAGAAATTATTTGAATGCTCTTGCAATGTTGAGTTGGAAGTGGGCAAAGTGTAAATGGCGGTTTCCCAATTAGTATGAATAACCCCCTCCCCCCACCACCGGCCACGGAAGGACGCCCTTTCAGTATTCAGGTCTACACGCTACTAGTACTGCTGAAAAAAAGAATTGATCATAGAATTCACGCACTATGTGTACGAGATATAGCAGCAAAGTTTGAGAAGAAAAATTGACGCTTAGCTGCAGTAGTCAAAGTAAAGAAAAGCACTAGCAGATCTATTCGTCATCTTCAGCTTCAACATATCTGGATTTGATATCTTTCCACTGTTTACCGTAGTTGACTCGGTCTATCAGCTTTTGTGTGTAATAATCAAACGTCATTTCAAATACAAAAGCTGTGGCAAAGATTGTCGGCACAAATACCGCGTTTCTTTTCATGAATATGTTGTAAATGCCGGTAGAAATTGGTGTAGCCTGTTGGTCAGCAGTTAGTATTACATTCTTCCTTTCTTTTTATATAACCATTACTACTCATTCATTCTTAATAGAAATGTCCTCAAACTTACCATTATTTCGTTTTCTTGCTTTATGTGTATATGATAATAATATCGAAAATCGAAAGGGGACGTTCGGTTGATTGGGCATTTTCAAGGCTGATTTTCACATCTTCTCATTGGTCCAATGTTACCATAACAACAATGCTGCTAAAACTGTTACCAAACATACCCATGCCTGCTCCAATATGTTTCTTCTTCCTCCACTGATGTATTCGCTCGCTGCTATCCCTGACCCGTTGCTGTAAACAAGCACGAGGGATTTTAGATCATGATTCTTCCTGCCTATGTATTTATACCCCTTGCATGGTAGCATGTTCCTGATCGATATACGTTTCACTGTCATCGTGAATGGTGCTTTATCGAACTTCGTCAGCCCTCCGGCCCACGTAATTGTTCCTGGCGGATTGCTGTCCAGGCCACCTATCCACGTGCCAATTTTGATCCTCATTGGGGTAGTGGGGTATTGTGTTGTATCCTTGCGTCTAAGCTTTCGGACTTGCTTTCCGTCAATGCTCCATGACATTCCTTCCGGAGTCCAATCGATCCGGTACCTGTGAAATCTTGTATGACTGGTAGCCACTTTGTGCTTCCTGCACCGATCCCACGTCGTAGTGTTTCCCAGACGGAAGAAGTTAGACTCAGCCATATTCGGTTTGCCGCCGAGCCATTCTATGTCTATTTCATCATCAACATCACTCACCAACTCTACAAACGAGACGATACCTTTCCCAGTCGCTGGAATAATATCTGCTTCCACAGATCCGAATAGCATGTACTTGGTCGTCCACAGCATAGGATAGTGCGATTTGTTCGTGATGCTGAATTCAAGACCTTGTTTGCCATATTCTATCACACCTTCTCCTGCAACTTCGAAGTGTTCAGATTCCCCTTTAGTGAAATCAATGTCAAGGCTTTCCAGAAGACCGTGATTCAACCGAAGCTTTTTTTGTGCCTCCAAACTGCCTGAAGCTAACTGACTGAAGGAGAGTATTACCATAACCATCCTTGTGTTTATCTTGTTCATGTTCGACCGTTTATGACTTCCATACAGCTGATAAAGTAATCAATTATGGCCTATACCTATACTAATTCCTGGTTAATAAATCCGACTAATTGTGCTTTGTTGTATTTTTTTTTTTATCTGAGGCAAATATTGTTATATGATTGAATAGCAATGTGCAGCTGCTAACTTCTAGAGGGCCTTTTGAAGATTAATGACTACCCTGGATTGGACCTGCTATACTTCCCTGGACCCCTTTTACCCAGGTCTAACTGGATAAATATTATTTATCACACACTAATATTTAATACTGATATGTTATCATATTCATAAAAGAAAAAGAAGAGTTACGCTGCTAGGTGAAACACTCGTTTTTATACTGAAGGGTGCTCCTTGCTCCTGAGGTAGTCTTGAAATTCTTTGCCGCTCATAAAGTTACCTTGGTTCTCAAATTGGTCACTCTCTTCTTTGATGGGTTCATCTCTATGCCTCTGTTTTCGAAGAGCTTTTTGCTTTGCTTTTCTCGCCCCGGGCCTCCTCTCAGGTCGGTAAAGCACTCGTATTGAATCACGGTTACCAGCTGTATCCTCGTATTTATATCCCCATCCAGGTGTATAGTTCCTTATCTCTATACTTTGTATGGTCATAGTGAAAGGTGCTTCGGTGAAATCAGTTTCTCCTCCAGCCCAATTCACTGTTCCTTTCGGATTCGAAGGATCACCTCCAACCCACGCGCCTATGCGTGCCATCATTGGCGTATCCGGATACCCTGATGGATCGGCAGCATGCTCAGTTCTGATTAGTTGGCCGTCAATGTAGAACGTCATATCTGTCTCAGTCCATATTACCTTATACGTGTGAAATTCATCGTGTACGTCTCCGATGTGATGATCCATTCCTCTGCCATATCCCGATCCTGCGCCTTGCAAAAAGAAGTTCGTCTGTATACGCTGACTACTGCTTCCAAACCACTCGAAATCAATTTCGTCTTTGGTATCGCTCATTAGCATTAGGAAAGATATAATTCCTTGTCCTATGGATGCCTTTAAAACGGCCGTCACCTCGCCAAAGAAAAAATACCCCTTCGAGCTAAGTGTAGGATACTGTCCAAGCCTTGAAATTGTCAACTCCACACCCTCATCAGTGTATTTGACACTTCCTGGACCGGTCTGTATAAAGCTTGGGTTAGGTCCTTCTCTGAAGTCAGCGTATATATACTCGGGGAATGCAATGTCACTAGGGCATTTTGAGATTGTCGGATTGCAATCAGAAGTGGACGCTTGTGCGATCACTTCAACAATGAGAATCAAAAGTTGTAGAACAAGCCGGAGAACCATAGGGTGTGTCTTCGCCGGGTATTTTGTTTTCGCACTGCTATAAATGCTTCCTTACAGCATTGCGCGCACCGCGAGCTTGTTCCTGCAAACCTACCACACTTCGGGCCCTTTCATGCAACTTCTCAATTTTTGGTTTGGCTATATTTCTGAATCTCTTCACATAATAATAAAGGAGTAAGTCTAATTCAAATAAACTGGTCCACTTTAGTCGCTGATAGGTAAAAGTCATATTGGCCAAAATGGAACGAAGAAACGCGGCGTAGAAGGATGATATAGAACGATCATTAGGACTAATCAGTACTGCACGTGTCATTGCAGAAACCATTAAGCAAAGACCCCAAAGCGGTTTTGAGCAAGTTACACGCTTGGTTATAGCAGAAACCAATAGCTGGGCCTATAGGTACAGATTTGTGAGAGACAATCTTTTGTGTCCATTGACTTTGCCATTTAGAAGCTCTGGTTTAGAAAAATAAAGTTTCAAGATGCCGCTTCTCATTGACTTATTCATTAGCAATCAGATTAATTGAGCTAATTGTGGAGTTTTTTTTTTTGTTTTGTACCGTCATTTCTTCAGCATTCATAATTGCCTTGGCAGAACAAGAAAATAAGTATTTGACACCCTTTCAGCCAATGGGAATAGTCTGTCAAAGCTTAATTGATACAAGGGTTCATATATGCGGCCATGAGCGGTCCAGGAGAATACATTAAGCAATCAAGCTAACCGAACCAGAGAAATTGGAGAAAAAAATATTCACATTCAATATAACGGGCTTAAAGTTTGAAAGAATGCAAAAAAACGTATACTCGAACCTTGACGCCATCATATCTGATGCCTATGAAACAGCGAAGCGACAAACTTTGGTGCAGCCAAGTAGCACAACGAAATTTTCCAGCAGCTCCAATGTGGGCTATACACTTCTCATAAGTATATTCGGATTTGCAGCACATTTTGCAGCTTTCTATATACTGAGGAACAGGCTAAAACATGTTTATTTTCGCCGAAATTTCAACATGAACGTCAAACTGAAAATTCAGGCCTTTCTTGCATCGCCGCGTGGATTCTATAAAACGTTCTGCAGCCTAGAAGAAGAGAAGATTAAAAACCACTCCGGACTAGAACCATATTTCTTCTTGCGTTTTCTTCGGTTGGCAGCATTTGCTAGCATCCTCGGTTCCTTATTTATAACACCCGTGATTTCAACGGTTAACGCTCATATACTGACCAAAGAGCAGAAAGATAGTTTCAATCTTTATGGGACAAACTGGCATTTAATGCCGGAAAAACCAAAAATGTTCTATTGGTTTCATCTCGTGGCTGCCGTGAGTATGGTAGCTGGGGTAATAAAACTAATAAACAGCGAGCTCATCGAGATACTGGAAATAAGAAATCAACACATATCCGAGCAAGATCCAACAAAATATCCACGGCATTGTACAGTTCTTCTTCAGAATATACCTGCAGAAATAATGCAAGAGTCAAAAATAAAGCAGCTCTTTTCCATATTTCCAGATTCATTGCGCAAAATTTGGCTCATTGATGATCTTCGAGAATTATCAGAAGTATACAAGAAACAAAAGTACGTACGAGACACAATAGAAACACAGTACGTGAGATGGTTGCGCAATTCTCAGATTCAGTTCGTCAAACTTTCCAAAAAGGCTGAGTGCGAAAACACAGATCCAATTCATATAATAGACGAGGCTGTTAGACTAGCTAAACCACGTGCTTCATATTTGAGTATGAAAATTTCAAAAAATCAGAATAAGGACGTGATAGAGCAGCTTTTATGTTATCATAATACTCTTGCAATAAAGCTCAAGGAAAAAGAACAGGAAACGCCAAAAAGGTGGAACTCTGCATTTATTCAGTTCAAGAATCCTTGGGTTGCCTATGCCACATCTCAAATATTTCTGTACCATGACTTCACTAGACTGAGGGTTGTCAAAGTAGGTATTCATCCAGCGGATATTCACTGGGAGAATTTGCAACCACAAAACAGGTTGGTCAATGTCCTCAAAAAACTTCTGGGCATTTCGCTGTTAGCGGCTCTTATTAGTTTCTGGGGAGTCCCTGCAGCGTTCATAATTCTGTTGTCTAACTTGGAAGTACTCCTCGATCTCGCACCATGGCTAGCATTTTTAGCAAAATTTCCCAAACCTATAATATGCATTATTATAGGTACAGTTCCACCATTATTTCTGTCCTTCATGATGTCATTGCTTCCGTATGCATTCCGAATAGTATGCCAACTGGACAAAGGAATCTCAAAAACAGACACGGAGCTCTATATGCAGAAGATTATGTTTTGGCAGCTCATAATACAAACATTTTTCGTTACTGTGATTTCCAGGACGCCATTAGGGATCATAAAAGATACAATTTTGAGTCCTGTTCGAAGTCTGTTCGTTTTGAGTATCAAGGTCCCGCAATCGGCGACATTTTATATCTGCTTTCTCATAATAAGGGGACTTTTGTTGGCAGGTAGTGAGCTCCTGAGCATCAGAGCGGTGGCTTCTGTATATATATTAAACAACCTAAGAAGCGGGACAGCGCGTCAGAAATACATGCAGTCACAAAAAATAGGCAAGACGCGCTGGGGAGAGAAGTACGCGGCATACAGTAACCTGACGGTTATCGTGGTAATATTCTCAGTGATTTCGCCGCTTATTCTTCCCATATCAGGATGCATTTTTGCAGTGCAGTACATAATATGGAAGGGCAGTTTGAGTGATTCACACTGCAGCAGGAGCACTTTAGACGGTGCAACGTATATCCAGGCATTAGAACATATGTATACGGGGCTGTACATATTCGAAGTTGTCATTGCATGTCTATTCTGCATCATTGTAGACGCAAATGAAAAACATACATGCATACCGCAGGCATATATCATGGTGGTGACGCTATTTTTGACTATCGCGAGCCAAGTGAGTCTTCGCAAGCGGACTGCAAAAGCGAAAACGAGCGTGCCGCTTGACTGGGCAATTGGATCGCCAGAGCAGCCAAGTAAAGACGATCAGCTATCTCTTGAAATAGCACAGGGAACTTCAGATGGACTGATGGGAAGAACTTCATGTGAGCAAGTGCCCAGACATGTCGTGTGGAGATGGCATCGGCAACAAAGTCAAATGCTGGGATATCATGTGAAGGAAGCGATGAAAGAGACGTGCGAATTGCATTCTATTAGAACAACTACTTCTTCAGAAGACAAAGCGAGTATACTATCGTCAATGTGTACATCACTGCCAAAGCTTTCGAAGTGCGATAGATCATACGTGTTGACACATCTGTATACGCACCCAATATATCGATTGCCCGATATGACGATATGGGTTCCAGATGATCCATTTGAGATCGCTAAACATGAAATTCAAGCAATCAAGGAGAAATTTCCTTTGGTAAACATCTCATCTGACAATTCACAATTGACAAACCAGGGACATGTGGCATTTTATGAGCCTCCACCAGATTATGATATATTTGACCACCTGGATCTCTGAGTGTGGGAGGGGGGGGGGAAGGTTAAGCAACCTTTACACTCAGCTTTCATCATAACATCATAATGCCGACATCCACCGCAGTTCCTGATACAACAACATATGAGAAATTGAAAAAGCAGCTGAAGGAGACACTAAATAAGAAAAAGGCATTAGATAAAGCTTTAGCCACCGTTGAAGATCAGATATACCGATATGAAACACTCTACTTCGATAATACGCCCAACGGCAATATAGTCAAAGGGTTCGAACATTACCTTAAAGGTACAACATCTAGAAGAAAATCGAACACTTTTGATGGTGATCGAATATTTTCGGGCTCTTCTGTGGCATTTGTACGCCAAATGCAAAAAGCTTCTTCTGGTGCTGATTCCGAAGATAACCTCTCTACAAAGAAAGCCAATAAAAAGCGAAAAGACGAGTCTTCTGACGATTCAGATGCAGACGAGATCCCTGCGCCGAAAAGAGTACGCATACATATAAAAAATGAAGATTAAGCAATTATTCATACCTAAACTATTGCTTTTTTCGTTCTAGAAAAAGCAAGCGAAACAAACAATATTAGCCAAACATGTTTAAAACAAAATGCACTCTATTTCCCCTACCAGAACATACTCTGGTTCGCTTCTATTAATTCAATGACACACAACCCGGTATCTGCGCAACAGGACGCTACCTGAATATTTTCCAAGCATGTTATCTTCCGTGTGCAACTAAACACCATATTGGTATTGGAATGGTGTTAATCCGAAATTCACAACCACTCCAACGTCTCCATACACCCCTAATGCTATATACACATCATGATCTCCTTCCAGACCTTCGATTTTTGTAGCTGGGTCCTGATGCCCGTCTAGTTGCTGTTCCTTTTCATCCATTACCAGACTCCATCCCTTTAATACTTTGCCATTCTCTGTAAATATAACCGATCGCTGCTCAAAGTCCATACCAATTCCGTACGTCGAGTTTTCATTTGAAAACGGCTTCACAAACGGCTTACCAGCAAAGTGGTCGCACACGTACCTCATACCATCATCAGAGTGTACCGACAGCGATCCTCGGTTCCAGCCAGGTAGTCGGAACTGCGGATACGGCTTGCAGCTGTATCCCAGAACAATGAGAGACGAGTTCTTGGGTCCCATGTGTGTGACAGTGGCTTCATAATACACTCGCTTACGAGGGTGTCTTGGAGAGTACACAGGCAAATTAGACAGCAATGTGGTGTCTCTGCATTTAGGACTGGCCCGAACAACGCATTTCCCGGGCAGGTTCGAGATTGTGCCCTTGAATCTCGAGATGCTCTCTAGGGCCAATGTTTCCGGCTTGCCTAGTTCAATACCTTCCACGCCTCCTCTAACCAGAGGGTTATTAGCACAGAATCTCGCTGCCTCTTCTTTGTCCGGGTCGTCAATTGCGACTGCACCGTTGTTATGTCTCCGCCATTGTATCGGGTAATCCGGCGGCGGCAGCAGTACGGTAGGAGCGCCAAGGAGATCCTGTATGTCGAGATCAATGGCAAACGCGCCTGCATCTGATGGCAAGGGAGTTGCGCCACCAGACATGGGCGAAGCTATTTCACTTGGCCCGTTCGTGTTGGAATGCTGCTGTAAATGCTCTGATCTTTGTTGTCGCCTAACTGCATGTCTGAGCGGTGCTGGAAGCGGCACTTCGGTCGGGCCAGTGACCGCGTTATCGCTGGGGATCAGTGCAGGGTCATTGGGTGCCAGTTCGACAATCGGTCGGTACGCAGCAGAAATCATATACATCTGCCTGTCTCGTCTACGGCCAGTGGCAGGATCAGAAGGGCTTCGTTGTTCAGGATCTTCTGCATTGATGGTATTAGTAGTAGGTGATCGGCCCGTCCTCTGCTCCTGCAAGGCCACCGTATCCCCAGCTACCCCGCCACTTCGGATCCTGGTGTGTGCATCATCTGGTATTGATTCACAGCAGCCCATAACCGCCTTTTAAAGCAACCCTAAGAGTGAAAAATGAATGCTGTTCGTTGTGGGCTTTTTGTCTGGGTTGTTATTTTCCCAGATAAATCCCTGTAGAGTCACATCTGCAAACCTTAAATTCTTTGACAGCCGTACTTCTTAAGCTTCTGTTAAACCTCAAACCGTGCTCTCCAGATATCTTTATATTTTGTGCACATCTAAATTATTCCGCAGTGAGTCATTTGGTAGTTTTGCTTAATGATATATATAGCTTAGCGGTACAATCATTCAGCGAGAGAACGACTAAGGGACCCGTTTATTAAACAGAACAATGGATCGATAAGTACACCAAGAGCATTTGCAATACTAATAAATGCTTCTCTACAGATACAGCACTATAAGCATCTAAAAAGACCTTCATTTCTATTTGGCGTACCTTTTATTGATGCAAAATCTATCCTCTAAAATGACTTTCTTATCGTCAAAGTGCATCTAACTATCGACGTACACGAATGTGTTTCCTTTTCATTAAACCTTATTCCTAACTTTTTGTCTCTTGATCTCCATGAAAATAGTATGCATACAACTAACTATTCGGAAATCTCCGACCCAAGAAATTCTAACAGTCCGTCAATTTCTTGCTGCATCTCTCCATAAACCTCAGTCAATGTGTCAACCACTTCAACTGTCCGCTCTGTTAGATTGATCCTCGTTTCTTCAATAGAACTCTCTATGCGTTCACAGTCATTCAACTTAGTTCGCATATCTTGCTCCTTTTGGATCAACTTCTCACTTTCAGTAGAATGTTTGGCTCGAATAGATTTCTCAAGCCGTCCTAGCTCAACTTCAATCATCTGAGATGTCTCCAGGAATTGTGCCAGGAGCTGCTCTTGGCTTTCTCGATTCTGATTCAATCTCTTTGATAATACGTCTTGATTAACCGAAAGCTGTTTAAGCTGCTCTTGAACGCGATCGACCTCCTCTTCCAGCTCAACAACTTCATCCTCCGCTTTATGTTTCCTTCCCACGATGCTCTTTCTGAACTCCTGAAGCACTTGTCTCAAACCAACTTTCAGATCCGAGTTTCCAATTATAGACTGAACTGATGGAACTATCCCGACGTCCAACTCTCCATTTGCAAATGGAGAGTTGACTGTTAGCTTGATAGTAACTCCATCGTATAATGGGAAAATGCCTTGTTTATGCGCAAGTGAGTTATATGAAGCAACTGCCTGCTCAACCCGCTCGTATATGGCACGCAAGTCCCTTTCTTTCTCAGAACACTGAATAACAAAACTTTCTAACCTCTTCTGTGATACCTCTTGAGCATGCAACAATGCCTCATGCTGTGAATTTAACCTATCAATATCTGCGATAGTCAAACCTCGACTAGCAATCTGTTCAAGAAATTGTTCTCGTTGTTGACTAAGCTCTCGGAGTTTAGCTGACTGTTCCTGCTCAGTTTCCTTTAGCTTGATCATCTGTGAAGGCCACCGTTCTTTCCGTCTTTCTGTATGCTCAATGTACGCTTTGAATTTCACTAAATCACTATCAAGAGCTTCGGATTTCGCAATAGCCTCAGCCAAAACCCTACTGCTTTTCTTGAGTGTATTGAGCTCAGTTTTCAGCTCTCCATTGACTGTCCTTAGAGTCTCTGCATTAGCAACTTCTATCTGCATTCGTTCGTCTAGTGCAGCAATAAGCTCTTCTTGGAATTCTTCTTCTTTCGGACTACCTAACAAATAGCATTGGTACATTTGAGGAAGATACTTGTTTGGCAGCTGGTTCATAGCCAAACCATTCATGTGTTGCTCTATTTCAGGGCCTTTTTCATAATCCTGAGCATCAAAACAGTCAAAAATGAGATTCATATCAACTAACCAAGCAAGGATTGCGAGATGAAATCTCCATGAACTAGAACTTCCAATACTCGAAAGCTGGTTCCGAGAAATGTTTTCCATGTAAGGATAACCTATGCTTTTTAATACTGAGAATATTTCTTGATCATGACTTTTGACAAACTTATTTCCAGGATCTAGTCGAAGATAAAGCCATTGGAATGACAACACAAAATCTTTCTGAGTGGGACTTTTGAACAGTCTATCAACTGTCAAAGAGTGGTTCATCTCTGATTCGAAATCGTTGTTTGACAAGTAATCGTAAACCTTCTGAGCCATTCTCACTAAATATCCCCTGTCTCGAAGAGGCCGCATGTCTTTCGTAGTCCCTCCACCAAAACTTGCTGACATAGAACTTTTACTATGCTTAGTACGGCCAGGAGTGGCAAACGTAGAAGGGGCCATACTTGTTCTATGACTTGTGGTACTTGGTGCTAAACTCATTCTTTGATGCGATAAGGCAGGCGCAAGGCTATGTCTCATCGAAGAAGGATATGAACGTACATTGGCATTTTCAAACCCGCTATTAGAGTCACCGCCATATCCTATAGTAGATTGAGGGTCGCGCATAGTATTAAAAGACGGTCTAGCAATACTGCTAGTACGCGAAACCGCAGGTTTGAATGCCGATGAAGGTTGGGGGATCATCGACGCGCGAGAGTGGACTGCATTTCCATCTAAAGTATGAAGAGCACCGGTCCTACTATTATCTCTATATTCATCATATCCTTCCATCATAGAACGCCGATTATTATCCATTATAGTCGTGGAAAAGATAAATGTGGTTTGATGTATGGTTTGTTTACACAGGTGAAAGTAAATTAGAAGTGACAGTTTGAGTTCAACCAATCACACACATCATTAGGTATGAAAAGGAAGCTCCGCCTAGTAACCATTACTGCACCAAAAATACTACGAAATATCAGAATTAATCTTTCAGGAAGCATATCATTCATTAAATTCTTTAGAATTGTTCTTCACTTAAGAAGTTAGTTTATTTTGAATAGGCTGAAAAGGGGCACTTTTATCATCAGTGTCGTAAAAGGTTTTTGGTAGTTATTCATCTTCTTTCTGTTAAATCAGTCAACTAAAAGTCAAAGTGTAAAGCAAATGCGCGATAGGGTATAAGACAAAGTAGATTGAAGTAACAGTCTGAGAAAAAACGTCTCAAAACAGGAAGTGCTAAAGTACATAGGCTCTATAAACGAGTTGCTTATGAAAAGCAATCGATTAGATTGCGGATCATTAAATCCATCGATGCAATTCAACGCAAACTCAAGATCAAGGGAAACATTAGTTTTGCATCCCTTAGGCTTTGCGAAACTCGTTAAGCACCGGATAGATAGCCTCAAAAGCAGCATAAATCTCCTCACGGACTTTCGCGCCAGTAAGCACGATCTTGCCGGAAACAAATATAAGCAAGACGATTTTAGGCTTGACCATACGATAAATCAAACCTGGGAAAAGTTCTGGTTCATAAGATGAGAAAGTACCGTGGGAAAATGCCAACCCTTCAAGGCGAATAGGGAACTTCACATCACAGGACCCCACAATATTCTGAATCTTAAACTCCATAAACTTAGCGTTGAAGCCTAGCTTTTGAATAATACGAGCATATTTTCTAGAGGCCAGCTTTGATTCGTCCTCTGATTTAGCTCCGGTAACAACCATCTTACCAGAGGCGAAGATCAGAGCGGTAGTTTTAGGTTCACGAATACGCATAATCACAGCAGCGAAACGCTTAGGATTATACTCAGCATTGCGAGCATGCAAAGCGATGGTCTTCAGATCCAAGCGACATTCCAGATTAACAGTTGCTACGATGTTTTGCAATGTTGGAACGATGCCAGAGGAGCCAGCAGCAGCATTATCGGACGTCGAGGGGTATGATTGTGCGCCGACTTTGCTGCTTAGTGACTTTGAAGCATCTTGATCCAACTTGATCGTCGCCAACGATAACGTACCGTTGGTGTCAGACGTCTGGTCAGAATTATTCTCTGTAGTTTTAAGCTCAGAAGAAGCCATCGGAAATGAAAGTGAGGTAGGCGAAACAAAAGCCATTGCCTCAGCGGCAGTTTGAGGGACGGCCAACGAATCCATAGTCTAGAAGCGTAGTAAAGACGAGGTCAGAACAGGGAGCGGCAGATAAGCTAACTTACTAATAGACTAAAAATCAACTAGTCTAAGCAAATGAATGCAAAAGTAAGTGTGGGGAATGCGTATAAAGGGAACGGTATAAACCCAAAGTCAATTAAGAGTATATGGGTTTGGGGACAGGTGCGGCAACCGGCGAGTCGCAAGAAGAAGTGGCAGTGGGTCTATATATATAGATAAAGAAATCAAGGGTTAGGGTGCAACTTTAATTTTTTAGCCAATAAGGAACGAGGTTAATGTCCCAGACTGGCTGGATGTAACGCCTGTAATTGGTCGAGAGCGGGCTTTTTGCCACAATACTTCCCCTTCATTCCATGGGACCAGTTGTATAACAGCACCGTAAGGGCAGTATTGAGGGACCCAGGGTGCTTAGTAAGTACAGATCAAGGGTCCGAGAAGCAATTGAGATTAACTAAATTGGATAACTGAGATAAATTCATAATGGAACGACGATAAACGAATATTGTTTGTTGCCTCTTGACTCGTTGGCCCGGCGGCTGGCTGGATGGCTGGATAAGGTCCCAAGAGCCTATCAGAATACGAATTGTCACGTGAATACGAGCAGGATGTAAAGGGAGGCGTACGTACGTATTCAGTGATAATACTCTTTGTGTAGCCAACAGAGAACTTGTGAGCTTTTTTATAGGAACTAATTAAACGAGATGTCAAGCTAATATGAAACAGATCGACGGGAGCGTAGGAGGATGACAGAAAGTGGGCAAGGTTCGACTCAATATCACTCAGACGATCGATCGACAAAGAAGTTAATACAAAGGTCAAGTCATATAAGAACGTAGGATTGGAATAAGGAGCTTCCATTACGATTGTCTGAATCCCGTTATAGCAAAGGGCCCATCGCATAGATAGAGAGATAGAGTTTTTAACTAGCATTTCGAGAGATTGTTGATAGAGAGAGACCGCAATAGAGTTCGGTGAGCATTTGAATCATTCACATGAAAAGGAAGCGATAAGGTTTCTGTAAGAATCTGGATCGCAGTTTGCGCGAAAGAAGTAAACCACGTGGCAGTGGCTTGAACTTGGTGGACTCTTGGGCTGAGTGAGATCATGGCGATCATCTTAGAGAAGGTAACATTTAAAACGCAGTTGGTGGTTGAAATATTTGAGGTTTGTAATAGTTTGTTTATGTGTGTTTTTGCTATGCGCCTAGCAGAACATGTGTTTGTTATTAGAGTAGGAATGCGCATGAGAAAGCTAAACAAACAATAATGTTTTCGGAAGACAGCAGGATGCAAGTAATTACACATGCATAGTTCTGTTCCTGTTGGGGCTGATTATATTATAGTATCGGCATTATATTAAGTCCGAGACAGATTTAATAGGTTGCATGCGGATAGATCGAGTTATAGAATGATTCTATGTTGGCAATATTCATAGATCTAATAATGACGCTAATTGGAGCAGTATTTCTAATTAGCATATAACCTTTAACGAAAAACTCTTCAGGTATTCTTTCAGAATTCCGTTTACGGTAATGCATAAATGAGGAATTGGCGTTCAGTCTTTTGGCCTAGTCATCTCAATTTTACTTAAAACTCTACAGAAAATCTCGCACGCCACTGCTAAAGATAATCTATGACAATGAGATTTGGTACGTTAAGATCGAAGAAACACCAACCACACAACTTCGGTGCCGATCAGACAGTGAACAGTCTTCTAAGTGGATTAAAACATTGGTTAGGGTTCCCTACAGCGCGAGATAAAAGTTAACAAAATAGCGTTTGCAGCGATATTGAGTTCTTGTTCTTAAGCATAAGCTAACTCCGCACCAATAAGCAGTGTTGATCGTATCTTGCCCTGTTAAAGCCATCTCAAGGTAGGTAGTTAGATTAGCCAATAATAACAGATAAGCCCCTATATTATGTCATTTTAGGATGATAATTACCCCGATGTTTATTTTCGCTCATTGGCTTCGAACAAGCTCTACAGTCATTATAATAGGTTTATTTTTGGTTCATGGAATTTGCCATGCAGATCTGTTTAGCGTAAGTTCGCTCGATTGTCGAAACGAATATCGCTCCTGATCGTGCCGTGAGCTATTTGAGCATTAAGCAAGAGTTCACGTAATTGGCCCAAAAATCAGTAATCTGGCGTAAATGTAATGCATAGATTTTTTGGTCGTAGAGTATGAACATTTGATTTTCAATAAGCGTACGGCTGAATTGTACCATGTTACTTCTTGCATGAGTTATCCTCTCTTTGAATATGAGACTTCCCGCTTTTTTTTTTCGATCGAATGGTTTTCGATCTAGCTACCTGGTTTGCAAGACAGTGGACTCGTGCCAATAAGATTATGACACCACTACATGTGCAAGCACAAGATAAAAAAAGAGTTATCAAAAATGTATAACGGTTTACCTCTTCTACGGAAAGTTTTTCATACTTTCTATCTATCTTTTTCTTTCTTTCCATATAAATAAGGTTAGTCCGGTCTCAGGATCAGTGCCGTTACCTACGCCCTCGCGCTATAAAACACCTTTTCATTTGCCGACATTTATCAAGTATTCCAGCTTTTTCCAGAAGAGATTGCGCTCATTAGGTTTATTTGCTGTAGGTGCCCACAGGTATAGGTGCATGGAATCCTTGCACATCGATGTCGAAGCAGGATACGAGAGAACTCTAATTAAAGTTTCCTAGCCCACTAAAGTAATCTTTACTGTCTCAATAATGGAAAGGTTAAAAATCTGCTCTTAAACCTTAATCGCTGCAAAATCACTCCAGCGAAATCTCAAGCTTAATTAGAGAATACAAACGTTTATCTACAGACTGCAGCCATAAAAGCCAACTCATTTCCTTTTGCTTCGTCGTTATCTTCTTTGCCATCGCATTTGAGTGTCTAAACTGCTAATCTACGTTGAATTGAACGGCGTTCAGTTCATTTCTCACTTCGTAGGACAATTGAATCTATTTATTCCGCTAAAGTTGCTTTGGCCTTGACCTCAACGGCTTTCCAAAGATTATCAGGATATTCACACCACGCCTACCTACTCTCGCCTCAATTGCACAACCTGATAGACTTGTCTCGACTCGTACAAGTCTCTAATTATACATTGCGCATACTCTAATCAACAATTGCAGCGCTGCCGCCGACTTGCCTCCCTGATTGCGAAACCGTTGACCATGTCTGATACAATCGCCGAAGACGATATCGTTCTCGGAACAGTTTCCTTATTGAGAGAAACATCTGAAGGCGGACCTCTTTCTGTGAGGAAAATAACTCATATGTTATCTTTAAATGGCTGCGCAACTCTCGAAGTAAGCGCCAATCCGCAAGCGCTAGTCGCAAGCAGACTGAACAATTACGTCAAATCTCACCCTACCGGTCAATTGGAAAAGCTCCTCGTCACAACTCACCCGAAAAGGACCTTATTCTATCTGGCCAATTCTCCATTCGCAGAAACTTACGCGTCGCAAGATTCGGCCGCCATTTCAAAAGCTGCGGCCGCAGCCGCCGACGCAGATGAGGTGCCCGTGTATGTCCCGCCTAAAGCCAGGCAACAGCAACAGCAACAGCAGCAACAGCAGCAACAGCAGCAGCAACAGCAACAACAGCAGCAGCAGCATTTTCCGAAGCAACAGATCATCTATTCACCTCAAAATGAACAACAGCATCATAGGGATTTGATACCAAATGTGAAACACATAGAGTCTCTCATTTTTAATAACAACAACAACAAACCTATACAGTTGCCTGTTCATTATCACAATTATTCTTATGCAATCGATAACACCGATCTCTTCAATAATTACCATCATAGTGAACCGGCAGTGGTAAGAAGAGGTTCGAGGTCGGATGCCAGACAGGAGCCCATACAGTCTCTCGATCTAGAACCTAAGGTTCATTCGGCGACCTGGAGTCCTATATCAACTCAGGAAGAATCTGTTGTGTCTTACTCTCTCTCGGACTCTGATGAAGATCACCAGGTTTTACATATCGATGAGGTACCAAGGCCATTGAATGATCCCGAAGCGTTATACCAACTAGATTCTCTTATTGCTCCTGTGTCGATCGACGATTGCATTGAGCCGGTGTGGCTGCCCGGGTATGACTATGAATTCGACTTCGTCCAATCGGTTTCCAATTTAGCAGCGACGAATTTAGATAACCAATTTGACTTCGGCCTCTGAAATTATCCTTTAATCAACTTTTATTCTTTTTCAAACTCTCTTGCACTTCCTGCTTATCTTCTTTCCTGCTTTTATAATTGAATTTGTCTTTATTCTTAAAAGAATCTATACTTCTTTTCCGTAGCATCCACTATGTTGTCATCAGGACGTTTTAGCACAAAAGAATATGTGGTACCGAGATGAGATCGATCGTGATAAAGAACTTCTGCGCCTGTTTGTCTCACAATTTCGTCGATATCCAGGTTCCACCTGCACCCCCATTTGCGGGCTCGAATGATCGCTCCATTGTCTAGAATTTTATTTAACCATTTGTACTTTGACCTGCCGTGTTCAACAAGGACCACTCTTCCGCCTGGTTTTAGCGCACCGAGCATTTCTTGTAATGCCTTGATGGGATCCGCATGCGAGCATAGACCGAATGTCTCATACACAACGTCGTATTTCTTGTTTTTTAGCGGCGATATCTCGCTCGTGTGAACGAATTCGGCAGGTATAGTGCTGAAACGAGCATACTTGTACTTAGGAAACCGTTTCTGAAACTTTTCTCTGCATATATCGAGCATCGCACTGCTGGCGTCCGTAAATGTGATCGTGCCGATCTTGGCTACATCGAGGAACGGTATGTTCCTGCCAGTGCCCGCACTGACTTCTAGAACATCAGGCAAGCGTCTTCCGTCCGCAGATATGTTTTGCTTGCCTAAAACAGATGCAGTAACCACTTGGTTAGCTACCCATTTTCTCCAGAACGACATCGCCATAAAATATTCCTCTCTATTAATGTTTCTGTCGTACGATGCAGCTCCTTCGTCGTAGACAGGCGTAGAGTCTGCAGCGGTGCAATTACTTCCAAATTCTCGCTCCTCCAGCAACCGATACGGTGACGATTCGTCTTTATCCAAGGCATTCAGCGTTTCCGACTTTGTGCTAAAAAACTTGTAAGTGCCGTAAACCGTGCACACATACATCACCGAACCCCAGAGTAAGAATCGGTTTCGGTGCGATATCTGGCTGTATGAGAAGCATCGGTAAGCTCCCCGAGATTTGTTTAGCGGTATATTCGTATTCCGCGCGCCAACGTGTTTCAAAGACCGAAACATTTTTTTAACTAGGCTCCAAAGGAAACTTCTTAATGAGTCAATCGGTGCTAGGACTGGCTTGTACCGACGCACCTTCCGTTTTAGGAAAGAATATATAATATAAGGTTTGACAGAGAAAATGTATATACATATAGTTGCACCTGAAAATCATACTCAATGCATGTAAATAAAACAGAGAATTATTTATTTAATAGCAAAAGATGCCCTGAACAGCTTAAGATCTTCTCGGAACGCAGGTGAGCCTCCTTATGGCTAATGCTGCTAGATCAGCAATAAAACCTTAATATAAAATATTCCATCCGCGAAGTAACCATCTCCTATTTTACGACAAAATGACTTCTGTGTCAGTAGGAACCAAAGCGCCTCTTGTTCCTTATGGACTACTAATTGCTGCTAAATATGCTAATGTTGACTTTGAAGTCAATGATTTTGACAAAGTGGTTTACAACGGTGCTGAAGGATACGAGGCTGCTGTGAAAAAGCTCATTGAAGACCATCCAGAGGTTTATCTGGGCGATAAATCTAAGATATCAGATGAGTGGTTACTGCCTGCCATGAACGAGTATCTGGTCAAAGATTTCAAGAAATTGAACCCCGCTTTAGAGAAGTTAGAGTCTCATTTGCATTTCCGCTCCTATATGGTAGGCTATTCTTTGTCGCTGGCTGATATCCTCGTTTGGGGTGCCTTGCGTGCAAACCCCCTTATGGGCTCTATCATCAAATCCGGAACCTTTATCAACATCTCTCGCTGGTATAATTTCCTTGCTTTGACCTTTAATGACACGGTTGACGCCTACCTCGCCGCCGTCAACAAGGCAAAGGCTGCTACCTCGACTGGAAAGAAAGCCCACTCTGCTAATTATGGTATCGAACTGATAGGTGCCGAAGACGGCAAAGTTGTCACCCGTTTTCCTCCTGAACCTAGTGGATACCTTCATATTGGACATGCTAAAGCCGCTATTCTAAATCAACACATTGCTCAAATGTACCACGGCAAAATGATCATCAGATTTGATGATACAAACCCTTCAAAGGAAAATTTGGAATTCCAACAGTCTATTATTGAGGATTTGGAACTTCTTGGAATTAAAGCAGAACGTACCACCTTTTCTTCAGACTACTTTGATACTATGTACGACCTTGCTGAGAAACTTATCTCTGAGGACAAGGCTTATGCCGATGATACGCCCCAAGAGCGCATGCGCGCTGAACGTATGGACGGTATTCCTTCGTCTCGCAGAAACAGACCTGTACAAGAATCATTGGATATTTTTGAAAATGAGATGAAAAATGGAACTGAAATTGGTCTCACTTACTGCATACGTGCCAAAATCTCTCCTGATGATCCAAACAAGGCATTGCGCGATCCTGTAATCTATCGCTGCAACCTTACTCCCCATCACAGAACTGGTACTACTTGGAAAATGTACCCCACCTATGATTTTTGCGTCCCTGTGGTTGATGCGATTGAAGGCGTCACTCATGCTCTTCGTACCATTGAATACCGCGATAGAAATGCTCAATACGACTGGATGCTTAATGCCTTGAACCTTCGCAAAGTGCACATTTGGGATTTCTCTAGACTTAACTTTGTGCGCACCTTGCTTTCCAAGCGCAAGCTGCAATGGTTTGTCAACGAAGGACTTGTCACCGGCTGGGATGATCCTAGATTCCCTACTGTTCGTGGTGTCCGTCGCCGTGGTATGACAGTTGAAGGTCTATGGGCGTTTATTATTGCCCAAGGTCCATCCAAGAACATTATCAATCTTGACTGGAACCTCATATGGGCTACTAATAAAAAAGTTATTGATCCTATCGCTCCTCGTCATGTCGCTGTGGCTGCTGAGAATCCTGTCGTGGTGACCTTGGCAGGCGCTCCCGAAAAGCCATATACTGAGAAACGCCCTCGCCACAAGAAGAACCCGGAAGTTGGTGAGAAGGATGTTATCTTTGCTCCTTCCGTCCTAATCGACCAAGCAGATGGCCAGTCTTTTGCTGAGGGCGAAGAAGTAACTCTTATGGATTGGGGCAACGTCATTGTTAACAAGATCAACAAGGATGATAGAGGAAGCGTTACCGATATTGATGCTACTTTACACCTTGACGGAGATTTCCGCAAAACGAAGAAGAAAGTCACTTGGATTGCGAACACTGATGATGTCGTGAAAGCAGACTTAGTTGATTTCGATTTACTTATCACTAAAGACAAACTGGAAGAGAACGATAAGGTGGAGGACTATTTAACACCACAGACTGAGTTTCATTCTTCTGCTATAGCCGACTCTAGTGTTAAAACACTCAAAGAAGGAGACATTATTCAATTTGAACGAAAGGGATACTATAGGCTGGATAAAGCTCCTACTGCTACATCACCAGCCGTATTCTTTACCATTCCTGATGGAAAGTCCGTTCAAAGATATGGGGTCAAACCCGAGTAAATCTTTGGGCAATAGGCGAGAGAGGCTTGTAAGAAATATGCCATATTCGTATATACAATAGTAGACTTAGGCGTCTACTGAGTTTTCTTGTACAGCAGACTCATTAGCGTTATGTTTTTGCTCTGCGGCGTTTTGACGAGCAATTTCTCTGACACGAGCAGCGTTCAAATCCAATCTCGATCCGACAGCAGCGGAGAGGTCTATGTTTGCTTCAGCTTCAGGTATAATGACATTCTTTAAGGTGTTTATAGTCTCAGTTATGAAATTGGTCTCAGTACTAAAAGCATCTGAGCTAAGACATTCCTCCAGGCCGGCTACCAGCAGTTTTAAGTCAGTCAGAGTTTCGAGATCTTCGCAGGGCTTCGTTTGTAACCATTCGTTCCATTCAGAGTTCTTTTGCATGTCCTTAAGTGTAGAACGGATTTGTTTCAGTGAAGATTCCTTGTGCTGACTTCTAATTCCATACTTGTAATGAGAAATAAGACCTGCAATAATCAGTGGTCTCAGCAGCGCAGCGTTGCTGTCGACCTGGTCAGGATTCTTTATATTGTAATAATAATTCCGGCACTTTTTAGTCCATAAGTGGGGCCTGGGCGCAGCGCTGTAGGAAATAGTCTCTAGCGCGTCAATAATCCATACTCTCAATATACTAAACAAGACCGCTTCATCTAGACGGACGCCGTAAAACCCAGGCTTTGAGAGTACTTCGTTAAATCTGTTCAGCTTATTTAACTCAAATGCCTTAAAAAACAAATTTCTAGTAGTATCAAACGATACGACTTCAAATCCTTGCCTTCGAGCCTCGGCGAAGTATTTTAGGACAGTCTCTAACTCATCCGAAGATGATATGTGTGAAACCAGCTGGTCTGCCAGCTCGTATGTAAACATACCCGGATCGGGAAGTGAAGGATAAGGATTATTGTTGCGATCTAACGGCTGCATAAGGACTAGTTGAGTAGCACTTTTGGGGTCATATACTAGTTTTCGAATCCAGTTACGTATTTGTAGAGGTAGTAGTAGAGCCTTGAACCTGTCCAATGCGCTATCGAAAGAAGCAACTGGCGCAGATAGATCGACGTTCTTCACGTCTTGCGCATCTATCTCAACAACGAAAGAACTGGGATACATTGCAGGTCGCAGACGCGACTCAATGACAGATTTTAAGTCGTTAGGAGCATATGATGATCTCTTAGGAGTTGTTCTTGCTCGAGCCGTCCTGGCTGCAGTTTTGGCGCCTCGGCTCGCAATGTAGAAAAAGCTACTTCGAGATATGCTAGAGACATAGCGCATTCGTCTACTCTGAAGCAGCAACGAGCCTAGCATTGCGTGTGCGTGTATTTGTACTTTGTTCGCAGGTCCGGACCCTCGAGAACAAGAAAGCGTCAATAATTTGTCTGGTACACCCTGTTGCTATGACATTTTCATCCGGGTAACCTTTTTTGCGCGGTGTTCCTGAGCCCCACCACCTAGCTTCCAAAACACACACACACGTACTTCCTTACACCCCCTTGAAACTGCCCCCCAAAAGCACGCTTTCTTATAGCTAGAATAGCCGCCTGATTTTCAAAATGCCTTCTGCTATTGGAATTTCTAATCTTCCTAAACAACGGTAAGTAGCGCTCTATATTTTTAATTGCTAGGAGGGGCTCCTCCACTGTATGCAGACAGCTAACGTTTTCATAGCCATGATTTAGTTGCGCGTGAGGGCGCCAATTTCACTCTTATGGTTGCTGGAGAGAGCGGACTCGGCAAAACCACATTTGTCAACACTCTTTTTTCTACTACAATCAAGCCTTATATGAATCACCGTAAAAGACACCAGAAGCAGGCCGATAAGACTGTTGACATCGAGATTACTAAGGCTGAGCTGGAAGAGAAGGGCTTCAAGCTCCGACTAACCGTCATTGATACCCCTGGGTTTGGCGATTTCGTGAACAATAACGATGCGTGGGCGCCTATTGCAGAGTTTATTGATGATCAGCATGAGAGCTACATGTTGCAGGAACAACAACCAAAACGTGACGAGAAGCTTGATTTACGTGTCCATGCATGCTTATACTTCATCAGACCAACTGGCCACGTACTCAAACCACTAGACGTGTTGTGCATGAAAGAACTTGGCACTCGTGTGAATTTAATACCGGTGATTGCCAAAGCTGATACATTGTCTACAGCCGCATTAGAGAAGTTTAAGAACCATGTCCGTGATGTCATTGACGTTCAAAATATCAACATCTACACCCCTCCTATTGACGACGACGAAAACTCTGAAGCCACACACTCTTTGTTGAGTTCTATTCCTTTTGCAGTTATTGGCTCTGAGAAGGATGTACAAACCCCAGATGGCCGAATTGTTAAAGGCCGCAAGTATCCTTGGGGTGTAGTTGAGGTTGAGAACGAGTCTCACTCTGATTTCAAAGCTCTCAGAAGTATTCTGATGCGCACCCATATGCTTGACTTAATCAAAACTACAGAAGACATTCATTTTGAGACGTTTCGTGCCAAACAGATGGAGACTCGCAAGCCCGGCGAAGCCCGCCCTAGAAAAGCAGACAATCCTAAATTTCGCGAGGAAGAACGCATGCTGCGTGAACGTTTTACTCTGCAGGTGAAACAGGAGGAGCAGCGATTCCGCCAGTGGGAAAAGCGCCTCATTGCTGAGCGAGATCGCCTGAACTCAGATCTTGAAGAAGCACATGCTATCAATAAGAAGCTTGAACAAGAAATTGAGCTTCTGCAACTTGGCTCAGTAGGACGAGGAACAGTTAGAAGATAGTGTCAGACTCTATATAAGAAAATGAACGTCTTGTTTTGTCTTTGAAGTGTGCATTGGCTGCTACTACGATTACGGTAATAATGCACATCTATTTTCTGTGGCTATTTACTGATGTATAATGATTTTTATACATTCAGGAAAACTGTAACTGTGCTGTTTAGATGGATTAGGAATATAACGGATACTTTGCTTTTATCTTAGTAGTGCGTTTTTTTCTCTCTGTATGTACTTTGAGAATGTAGCGATTTTTGTTTGAGAAAACTATAGTAATCGTCGGATGCATTAAACAGCGGTCTTTCTTGAGCCTTTGAAGAAATGCTGGACAATGTAGACTTGGGCAAGGCCCATAGAAATCATCACAAAGACCTCACTGATAGAAAACCAAAATATTCGTGTTTCAGTAGATTTGACAGTAGCGAAGTTACGGCTTTCACGCGTTTTGAAATATTTCTGAAGCCTTGTGATGCTGCCAAGTTTAGTGCTGATAGATTCAATCATTCCTTCCATTGAATTATGTTCGTCGTACGAGGTTCTATAAGGAATGCCAGCTTTAGCTTCATCTTCGACGGTGATTTCGAACTCCACTATCTTCTCGGAGACGGTGGACATTTGGTTAGCAAAGCAGAATTTGTATTCACCAGGAGTAGAGGCCGTGAAAACGAAATCCGCTTGTCTTTCCTTGGTTCCGTCATAAAGCACGTTACCTAGAGGGTCTGTAACACTGTAATCTATATCAAAGGAACCACCTTTCTGAACAGCAAAATAGAACGATACTTTTGAAGAAGCTCGCTCTACTTGAGTGTAGAAGCATGCATCGTCATTGGCCGGTACCTTATAGACAAGGCCATTCACAATAGCTGCTAGACCAATCAAAGCAAGTGCAAAAAAGTTCATAATGGGCTTAGACTTTCGCTACTTTATTTCCTTCTTTTGGAGGGGAGAAAAAAGGCAGACGATCCTCAAGGTGATGATAACGCGTTTCAGTTAGGTTCAATATCCCTTGGTGTTTTAGTGTACAGAAAAAATAAGGTTACCCGGCGTGAGGGATTCGTGATCCCTGTTTAGAACCTCGAAAGGTGACAGCAAATCTGTTTACTATCTAGTGATTGCCCCTCCTGTGTTTCGTATCTGACTGTCTTGCGTAATCAGTTGCTGGTTTAATAGACAATAATTGACCTTACTAGGGAGGTTTTTACGCAATGCTTCTCTTGTACTTGGTGCTAGCCTGGATACCGTACTGCTTGGCTGCGAAACGGTATCTATTCAAGACTTGTGACCAATCGGGTTTCTGCAACAGAAATCGTTATTACGCCTCTCATGTTGAGCAATCGCCTTACAGTTTGGATTCAGCTTCTTGCAGGTTTGAAAGTGGTGCGCTATATGCCACTCTTTTAAAGCAGCTCCCTAACGGCTCGCCTGCTCAGTTCCCTCTCAAGCTTTCAGTTCTCAAAGACGGTCAGTTCCGAATTCAAATTGACGAGCAAACCCGATTAGAGAAAAATATAAATCTTGCAAGAGAACAATCGGCCGATATTGTTCGAAAAGAACGCTACAACGAAGCTGCAGACTGGGCCCTTGTCTCTGACGAGCTTCCACTTGATACATCCGCTAAGTTTGTACCTTCAGACTCTAAATTGTATATCGAGTACGGCCCGGATCATTCATTTACCGCTACGATTAATTTTGAGCCCTTTCAACTTAGTTTTGCTGTTAATGGCGACATCCAAATAGTTTTGAATGAAAACGGTTTCTTCAATATGGAGCATTGGAGACCTAGACCTTCTAATACTTCAGAACCTGATCCTAATGCCGGACTTTACGAGTCGGATACTGGAAAATGGGATGAGTCCTTTGGTGGTTTTACTGACTCCAAAACACGCGGTCCCGAATCAGTGGCTCTGGATATTTCCTTCAAGGGCTTTTCGCACGTGTATGGAATCCCTGAGCATGCCGACAGTCTGAACCTTCGCAGCACAGGTGAACAGGGTGAACACTCTGATCCTTACCATCTGTTTAATGTCGATATTTTTGAGTATGAAGTTAATAGCACAATGTCCACTTACGGTGCTATACCTTTCATGCAAGCACATCGCAAGGGAGCCTCGGTTGGTGTTTTCTGGCTTAACGGTGCAGATACCTGGGTTGATATCTCGCGCATGTCTTCCGAAGCAGGTTCAGATACCCACGATCAAAAAGTCTTATCTGCAAGTAAAACCACGACTCTAACTCACTGGATCTCTGAAGCTGGTGTTCTTGACCTATTTGTTTTCTTAGGTCCCACTCCGAAAGACGTATACCGTCAGTACTCTTCTCTCACCGGCGGAACTCTTATGCCACAACTTTCTGCAATTGGTTACCATCAATGCAGATGGAACTATAACAGTGAAGAAGATGTGCTGGAAGTATCTGCTAAATTTGACGAACATAACATCCCGGTGGACGTCATATGGCTCGATATTGCCTATACGGACCAGGTCAAATACTTCACTTGGCACCCTTCAAACTTCCCTCATCCGCAAAATATGTTGGCTGAACTCGATAAAAGCAAGAGAAAACTTGTAACAATTATTGACCCTCATATAAAGATTGATGACGACTATTTTGTCTACAAGCATCTAAAGGAAACCGGGACGTACCTCCGCAACAGTGCTGGCGAACAATTTGAGGGTGAATGCTGGTCTGGCCATTCCGTGTGGGTTGACCCATTCAATCCTGATGAACGAAAGTATTGGGCGGAACTTCACGCCTTGGGTGGCGATTTCGCTGGAAATGCCTCGAATATATGGTTCTGGAACGATATGAATGAGCCTTCGGTATTCGAAGGAGCTGAGACAACTGCTCCTCGCGATGCTATTCATTATGATGGATGGGAGCACCGCGATGTACATAATATATTTGGCATGGCGTACCATTCGTCTACGTACGATGCCCTCATTGCCCGCCATAAAGGCACACTTCGACCTTTCATTTTGACCCGCTCCTTTTTTGCTGGCTCGCAGCGATATGGTCCCATGTGGACCGGCGACAACGCAGCAACCTGGGATTTCCTGAAAGTCTCTATTCCAATGCTACTTACGAATGGAATTGCCGGTATGCCTTTCTCTGGGGTTGACGTGGGTGGCTTTTTCGATAACCCATCGCCTGAACTTCTCACAAGGTGGTACCAGGCTGCTGTGTTCTATCCATTCTTTCGTGCTCATGCACACATTGACACCAAGAGGCGCGAGCCTTATTTATATGATGAGCCTTATCTGTCATTGATGCGCGATGCGGTAAATCTCCGCTACGCATTTTCCCCAGCTGCTTATACAGCATTTTATCGTGCTCATACTGAAGGAATGCCTATTTTAAGACCCTTGTTCGTTGAATACCCGGATGCTGAAAATACATTTGGAGTAGAAGATCATTTCGTCCTTGGCGATACTGGCCTATTGGTACGCCCCGTTACCGAAGAGAATGCAGCAGAAGTACAAGTCATCCTTCCAGACGCCAGCATCTACTATGATTTTGATACACAAGAAGTTTTCCAAGGACCTACTAAAATAACAGTACAGACGCCGTTGGAGAAGATTCCTATATTTGCTCGTGGCGGTCATATTATTCCGCAGAGACACAGAGAACGCCGATCATTGGAATTGGCAAAATTCGACCCTTTCACTTTAGTTGTTTACGTTGACGAGAACGGTGAAGCTGAAGGAAAGCACTACATTGATGACTTCAAATCTTATGAATACCAGAATGGAATGTATGCTTACAAAGACTTGCTATTCAAAGGAGGAAGACTAATCTCACAAGACGTGGAGGGCCACCAACCTAATTCTGAGTTTCTCGATTCAATAGAAGAGCTCGTTATTGAAAAAGTTATTGTTATTGGACTTGAGACTAGCAATCTCAGTTCAGAAGCGCTCATAAAAGAGAATGGCGAAGAGTCGACAGCGGAAATTATAATCAACAGTAAAGGCTCATCTTCGGCGGCCTCTGAGATATTAATCCGAAACCCAAGAGTTTCAGCCGGTGGAAACTGGGAAATCAATCTCTTGTAGTTCATTTTATCTATCTGAAAGATCTTAATAAGTTAAAAATCTGAATGATCTGATTCGGACTCTATAATATGCTCACCTATTCGCCTCGATAGATCTCTTGCCATATCGGACCAGATGAGTATTCCTGTACACGAAGGACATTGTCCTCTTGTGGGTATAATGTTGCTGGATCTTTCGCCCAGAAGTTGGTTAGCAATGCATTTGTTATGCCAGATCGACCCACAGTTATTGTAGCACACCAAAGCTTCTTGAACTGGAAAGTTGATCTTCTCAGCGCATATGCCGCAGATTGGATTGGCACATGCAGCTAGCCGCTCATCTGTAATATCGTAAATGTGTTGATGCTGGTTGTCATTTGCCCTTAATTTTTTTAGTGCATCTAGTGTGGTTCCATGAGCTTGTCTATACTCTTCCTGCACTGGCTCAACAGAGAAGGCATCAATGAGGGAGTGATGTAGCGGGATACTAGGCAACTTGAATTTGTTTTTGTGCCACACTTCGGCAGCTGTCTGGTCTATAAACGTGACATTTAACTTAAGCCTATAGTGAGATGTGTGTACACATAATGCGCGGAGGACAGCTAAGTGCTTGTCAAGAGACGATATCCTTGCAGTTTTGGATCGCGGGCCGGTGGCTTTAAGCGAGAGCAGATTAGTATGGTCTCGCGCTATATGCTTTGAATTCACAGGGTGCTGCCAGGCGCGTTCAAACTGCAAGGCTGAAACCTTTGAGGGAAATCCAGAGACTAAGCATATCATATTCCACGGTCTGGACGTGTCTTTATGGGTTTTCTTCGCTCCTCCAGATTTCAAGTCGCCATTATGTTGCCGCAATCGACGGTAAGGATCAGGTGTTGACCCTATATAAAAAGACTTAGTCTTTTTGTCAGACTGTAGTAAATAGCAGCAGTAAAAAGGGGGTATCTGAGATGGTGACGGGATTTTAGATGTAGATACAGGCATTTATTGATAGTTATATGTATATGTTTTGTATGAACTTCTATTATATTGATGTTTAGAGTCTACCCAATTGAGCATCTAATTAGTTTATAGTCCGGGTAACTAAAAATAGAGTTTCGGCATTTCATTCACCTTTGGTTGTTTGAGATACTTACGGCATATCTGCTGTACACCTGTCACCGAAATTCGTGATTTACTTTTTGCAATTGGTGCATTATTGCTGCTTTAGAGTTGCTGACAATCTCAGCTAGTGTTTTTGTGTGTTGCAGAATCAAAGACATATCATAAAGTAGTCTGGCCTAATTGGCAACCACACTGTTCGGGAGTCTTTTTGCGTCAAAGAACACTGTATTTCCATTATGCCGTCCAAATTCAAAAACCAGCCTGATCAGCTGCTAACTGCTACTATCAATGGAACAGGGAATGCTGCATACGAACCGCTAGATTTAAGTACAGTTGAAATGCCTGGAGACCCACCTAAACACATCATGCCTAGGTCTCCATCAAGTCCTAGGCCACTGGGCGTTCCAGAGGCGCCTACTTTCTATCCTACAGAAGAGCAATTTGCCGATCCTTATGCCTACTTCTCCATGATCTCTTCTGTTGGATCAGCCTATGGAATTGTGAAAATCGTTCCCCCGCGTTCTTTTCGCCCACCGTTCTCTGTCGATTCTACTCGCTTTAACTTCAAGGTTCGCAAACAAGAACTCGATACTCTCGAAGCATCATCGAGAGACAACCTCAATTTCCTGGATCAACTTCACAAGTTCCATGCGCAAAACGGAACTAGTATTAGGCGGCATCCTAGATATAATGGGAAGGATATTGATCTCTATACTTTAAAGAAGTGTGTTGATTCATTTGGTGGCTATGAAGCTGTCGTGCATAATAATGATAAATTGCTCCATATTGGCCAAGTTCTGCGTCTCTCCAAGACCGATTCTAGCGCATTTCCTTTTCAAATGCGCCGGATCTACGAACGCTATATTCTGCCTTATGATCGCTACCTTAAAGATAACAAGTCTGAAGTACTTCGACGTCGTGAGCATGAGTCACATGTTTCTGCCTCTACCGCCGAAAAAGCATCTGACAATGCATCGCTCAGCCCTTCTCAAAGTCCAGACTCTCCTAAAGTAAAACGCTTCAAATATGCGACAATGAATTCTGCTTGCAAGGAGTGTGATCAACCTTTAAGCGAATCGAGCAATGCAGTTTCTAAGTGTTGTGATTGCGAATCTTTGTTCCATGTATCATGTTTGAAGCAGCCTTCTTGTAACAGGTCTAAGGAATGGTACTGTGATGACTGCGTCGTAGGAACTGCAGATTATGGGTTTGAGGACGGTGATGTTTACTCGCTGCGCGAGTTTCAATCCAAGTCTACGGAGTTTACAGATAATTACATCGAAAAAGTGAGAAAAGAACGACCCACTGCCTTTTCGGAAATCCCTACAGAAGACGAAATAGAGGCAGAATTTTGGAGACTGGTGGAAAATCAAGATCCGAAAACTGAATCTATCGAAGTGGAGTATGGTGCGGACATCCACTCAACGACACATGGATCTGGATTCCCGGCTCCTGAACTGTTTCCATTGGAGCCTTATTCGACACATCCTTGGAACCTTAACGTTTTACCACTTTGTCCACCTTCCCTCTTCTGTCATATTGATATAGACATCTCCGGAATGACAAACCCCTGGCTGTATGTGGGAATGATGTTCTCGACATTCTGCTGGCACGTGGAAGATCATATGTGTTACTCTGCAAATTATCAGCATTTCGGAGCAACGAAGACATGGTATGGAATACCAGCTTCAGATGCTGACAAGTTTGAAAATCTTCTCAAATCTTCTTATCCCGAACTCTTCGAACGCCAGCCTGATTTGCTTTTTCAGCTAGTAACGCTTGCAAGTCCTCGTCAACTTCTACGAAATGGTGCGAAATGTTATGCCGTTAACCAAAGACCAGGTGAATTTGTTATTACCTTCCCTCGGGCGTATCATGCGGGCTTTAACCAAGGATTCAATTTCAATGAAGCTGTTAATTTTGCTCCGTATGATTGGGAACCGTTCGGAGCGTATTCCGTGCAATTATACAAATCTTACGCAAAGCAAAATGTGTTCTGCCACTCAAAACTATTGTTGGAATGTTATGATCAGGATAAATCTATTGAAACTATGACGTGGCTTGCTCCAGCGCTCAAGGTATGTATTGATGCTGAAATGAGATATCGAGTACCCTTCGGAAGAAAGTACCCTACTATGACACCGGTTATAATTGGAAAAAATGATTCGTCTTTTGATGAAGTGTCTTGTTCTGTATGCAACTACTGGTGCTATCTTTCATTTGTTGACATTGCTGGTACGAAATATTGTTTGGAACATGCATTGAAGAATTTGTCCAAGATGGCCGATATGTCGTCAGATACTTATTGGTATATAAGAATGACTAATGAAGAGTTAATGGATATACAAAGCTCCGCAGCAGCTATCGCTAATCAACCGAAAGAGTGGGTTATGGATTTCAGAAAAATAATGGCTTCATCTGGTCGAATTCCTCTAAAGAAATTAAAAACTATATTGGCGGCAGGAGAAAAAATACCGATCTTCATTCCAGAAGTTGCTACGCTGCGAATATTCGTTGATAGAGCCAACGCTTATACTGAGAATGTGATTAACTTTCTTTCACGGAAGCTGTTCAACCGTCGCAAAAATGAAAGGGCTTGGAGACAGCCATCTAATCGTGATTCTCCTACTGATGCTAGCGATCTCAAAACTGTATACACTTTAGCGGACATTGAGAATATGGTAACAGAGTATGAGCAAATATCTGTCGAGGTTCCTGAATTTGAACAATTACTATCCCGTTTGGACGATATCAAAGCCTTACGACAGGAAGCAATAGCTGCATTGAAGAAGACAGATATAACGCGAGATGAGATTTCGTCTATCGTGGAAGAGTGCAGGAGTAACGGTGTGGACTTAGAAGAGGCTAGATTATTAAAGGTCCGCTTAGAACGACTCGACTGGTTTAGTTCGTTGAAAGAGGTTGTTCCAAACAGAATGACAATACAAACCTTTCAGGCTCTGATTGAGAATGGTAAACAATATGGAGTACCAAAAGACAACTCTGATATGAAGCGGCTTCTTGATATTTACAGTACACTTCTTGTGTGGAAGGAGCAAGTGGAGAAATTGAAAATAGGCAACTGGACTTTTAACCATATTGATGAACTACTATCCCAGGCAGAGAGTTTACCAACAGATTCTACCTCTCTTGATTTATTGCGCAAAATAGTGGATGTTGGAGAACGGACGGGCTATACTCTAGCGGACATTAGGAATGGTTTGTGCGAATTGGACTTTGAGAAGAGACCCCTATACGATGATGTCCGGATATTTGTTGAGCATTTGAAAGATCAGTTGTTTGCTTCTGCTGGTATCTGGACTCTAAAAGGTGAACTTAAAGCAGTTGAGGCTTGGGAGCGCAAAGGTAGGAGCGTGTTTCCGAGACTTTTGGGCTCATCGTCTCATTCAGCGGTTGATAATGCAATACTGAAAGTACTCACTGATTTGGAACGATGCCTGGACGCGAAAGACTTTGAACTAAAAGAGAACCCCACTAATACAAATCATCTTCTTCAGCAAACCCCTACAGAAACTGAAACTGCCTCTTTAGAAACGTTTGGCAATGATGCTATATTGTTATCCAAGACTTCTAACCTTGTCACCGATGAAGGTTCAGCGGTACCTAAAGTGCATCCTGAAACTTCTAATTCTATGTTTTGCATATGTGCAAACCCAGATTACGGTTTCATGGTCGAATGTGACATCTGTCATGAATGGTATCATGTTAAATGTGTAGGCACTTCTCGCAAGGAGGTCCAAGCAAAACAAGGGACATTCCAGTGTCCTGTGTGCGATTGGCGAATGGATTTGCAACGAGGCGCTAAATCTCCGACCTATGATTTTATAAGGTCATGGCATCAGGAAATGTTAACTCTACGGTGTCGTCCATCATCTGCACCTTTACTAAGCAAACTGGTTGCTTTATCTGAAAGCAGTGTTATAACAATACGTAACGCAATCAGCGATGCTGCTGCTAAATCAGATCTTACGAAAGCAAAACTGATCTTGAGACGCATGTTAGGTTGTGGAGTCTTCTTCGTCCCAGAGTTTAATGAAATCCGACGGCTGATACATCAACTCTCCAAGGATACCGAGATCCCTATGCCGTTAGTGAATAAAGGCGGCATTGCATACTATGAGTTGCAGCCTATTAAGTCAGAATCCACCTGCGTGAAAGGCTCACCTAATGACGAAACGCACGCATTCAGCCTCTCAGTTAACGATATCCAATCGCAAGGTAAGAACTCCTCTAATAGTGTGTTGCGAGTTGATTATTTGACAAGCCCGTTCTCTGAATCCATCGCCGCTCCACAACAACTGAATGGTTTCCTGTCAACTGCTGAGAAGCCTAGTCAGCGAGTTGAAAATGCCGTAAACCCTCCGCTTCAACACACCACCTTCCCTGCTACTGAAGAATACTCAATGCCAGAAGTCAAAATGAGTCAGATTCCCGGTTCATCTTTGAATGACGCCTTTGTGACTCCATTGAAGGAGTTAAATGACTTGAAATGCCATTATCATGGACCTGGGGCTGACGCAAATGAATGTCAATCTGGTAATGCTAAGATTAAATTATAGTAGGAATACATAATAAAGACAATGTCACAAATGCTATTAAGGACTATGTATCGCATGACAAAATTAGACACGCTTATCGTAGTAATATAGTATGAATAAACAAGACAAAATATAACACACAAAGCTTACTCAGCTATCAGGCAGAGTGAATGGCTTCAGTGGCAAGCTTCGCAGCTATGACCGAATCGGTCTCAACAGTGGGTTTAGGACTAGTCGCAGTGTTCATAGTGGTTGGCTCGGGGGAAATAGGGGATATAGGGGAAGATTCGGAAGATAGTGCTGATATGGGCGAGTCCAGAGACGTGGTATTCGGGCCTGCTTCGCCTGCAACAGCTGCTGCAGTAACGCCTTCTTGATCAATAATCTCAGCAGCTTTCTCATCGTCTCCAAGGGTTGACTGTGCAGGAACAACATTCTGTACCGCATCCTTTCCAGTCATGACATTTTCGATGGCTTTGTACCAGCGAACTAATTCAGGAGCAGAATTGGCCTTGAAAGAGAAAGAGTGCTTCGTGGTCAATGTCTTCAGGGCCGACTTGCCAGTGATTTTGAACTTGTGCTTAGGACTAGTTTCATCCAAAGGTCCTAGAGTGCAATCAGGAAGATACAAGCTAAAAACGGGGGTTGCAGCATTTATATAATCTTCGTTCTCGTATTGATGAAGAAATTTGCATTGCGTCAACACATAAAATCCACTCTTATAGGACTTCTTGAGGGTTCCTTCTTTCCTTCTTAACACACCATCGGCAATAGGCAAAGTGATGGGAGCGTTCAGATTAGGAAACGAGATGTCCTTTATTGTACGTTTTGGAGAATCAGATGTAACTATCACATCTGTACGGCTCGAGAACGATTTCCACTCAAAGTTGAGAGGGACCGCAGAAAGATAAGTGCTCGCAGCGTCTTGGCCGGATATTTCCGCGGCGTGGAAATGACGCGATACACTCGCGAGTTCACTCATGGCACGTTGAATGGATTCAACAGTGTTGGACTCGAAGGTCTCCAGCTGATCCTGCAAAGACCTTAGAGCCTTCTGATAGACGTGTTCTGCTTGCAATAGAGCGTCGATTTTTCCGAGTGTTTCGCGTTGGACGAGGTAAGGGTCACGCTTGGCGTCACTGGCTTTAATGACATTGGAGTGATTAACAGATTCACTCAGTTGATCGATTGCGGCCAAAACAGCGTCGTTGCATTTAGCGTGCTCTTTTCTGGGTGCGTCGGTTCTTGAAGAGACTTCCTTGGTCTGTTCGCCCACTCTGCTAAGCAAATTCTCCAATTGCGGTCGAATAACTTTCTGGAGGTTTGCCTCTGTCTCACCAGAAAGCTTAACAAGTTCATCGAGTTTGTTCCTATACATAATAAAAGACCCTGCAAGACCTTTTCCTCCTTGAGCCGCGGCTGAGGCATCGCCCGTAGATCGCATAGATGCAGTTCGCGAAAGCTCGCCTGAAGGTCGATTTTGAATCTGGCTCAAATTGGTGTTAGTCGGGTCGGAAGCATCAGATGCGGATGCTAGACCTGTTGCAGCGCCATATTCAAACTTTGGAATGTCTGTCATTGTCTTGCACAGTTTAGTGTAGTTCGATGTAGCTTCCTTTTGCATAGCCGTGGTCTGATCGACATATTTGATCAAAGACTCAACGATACCTTTCCAATCGCTGAGCCGGTTGAGTAGTACGTCAGATTGATCCGGAATATCACGTACAGGGTGGCTTTTTGTTTCGTCAGTCATTGTTACGGTGATCGGCACATTGTAAGTACGCATCCTTTATAAATACTAGCGAAATGTAAACTTTGGCTGGGCGTAAACGACCACATGTGACGTAATATAGCAGTACTTTACGCTTTAAGGCAGCATAAAAGTCACGTGACAGTACGGCAATTAGCCGCCCAGTGAACTCTCTTTCCTTAATACAGATTTTCGCATTAATATACGTCAACATCAATGAAGTCACATGGATTGACAAGAAATAACACAGTTCTACCAGGCAGCAACCTTATCCACAGTAAGAAAAGTGAAACGTAGAATAAAAAGTTGGTAAACAATGGTCAATGTATTAAGTGCTAAATGTAGAATGTCCATATCAGAGCAATTTGGTCACTTTGCCGATAGCAATGGTCATACCTTGGTCCCTAAGAGTGAACCTTCCTAGCTGTTTATGCTCAGAGAACGGTTCCAAGCACACATTCTGCGTAGTTTGTAAAACAGCGATAACTCTCATCCCTTGTTTCGCAAATTGTGGTGGCTTTTTACTCTTTCTGCCAGTTGAAGGTTCTAACTTGTGCAATAATTCGGCAAACACTACCTCTTCAATAGCAGTATGAACATGCATCATACACGAGTAACCAGCTGTAATAATTGACTTCAGGTCAATAAACGAGATTTGCGCCTCGAATTTAGTCACAGTGTGAACAGGGTTCGCAAGAGAACATAAGACGAATCCGATCTGCACGTCCTCTTCTTCAATACCCTTGATTCTGAGCTTTACCTGCTCGCCACATGCAGCATTGTTGATCTCAGCTTCAGTCTCAGAGTAAATAGTGAGTAGTTCCACCTGTACTTTGTTTGGCATGACCAGCAATGAGTCTCCTTTCTTAGCGACTCCACTCTCAACCTTGCCTTCGACAATAGTTCCTATATCTCGTCGTCGCTCGCTGATAGGCATCATGAAAGGCCCTCTAAGTTTTCGGTCTGTGAGCGACACATTGTCCAAAAATTCTAGAAGACAGGGTCCGTTGTACCACGGGCACACGTCTGTAGGCACTCGTTCTAGCAATCCATAACCGGTCTGTGCAGAAACAGGCATGCAGGTGATGTCTGTACTTTTGTTGTAGCCTAACGACTTCAAGAAATTTAACAATTTGGTCGTGCATTCGTCATAACGTTCCTTGGACCACTCCACGGTAATGTCATCCATTTTGTTCACGGCAATAACCAAACGATCAATTCCTTGTGACTTAGCAAGCATTGCATGCTCCCTAGTTTGTCCACCTCGCTCGAACCCAGTCTCGTACTCACCGCGTCGGGCCGAAATCACCAAAATACCAATATCAGCCTGTGCAGCACCGGCGATCATGTTAGGAACGTATGCTTTGTGTCCTGGGGCATCTAGGATAGTGTATCTGCGCTTTTCAGTTTCAAATGGAGCACGTCCCACCTCTACTGTTTTCCCCTTATCACGCTCGTCCTTATCTGTATCCAGCGCCCATGAAAGCCACCACGATTCATTTCCTGAATCTTTGGCCTCTTTTTGATACTTTTCCATAGTTCTCTTGTCCACTGCGCCTGTTTGTAAGAGAATATTACCACCCATTGTCGATTTTCCAGCGTCGACATGTCCCATGAAGATAATGCTCAAATGGTCCTTTTCGTTGTACAGCTCTTCTAACAGAGCCTCATCTACGTCTGCGGCTTGCTGCGTGACAACTTGATCAGCATTCACTACCTCAGCTGCGGACTCGGCAGGGGAGTCCGTAGTTTGAGACTTTGCGGGTGCATTGTTGACAGGGGTCGGAGGCTTTGAGTCCACAGGTGTGGATGACTGTGAAGAGGCGTCAGTAGCGGTAGGGGCACTAGTTTGTGCAGTCTGTGAAGTTTCAGTTTCAGAAGTTGCTGATAAAGTAGCAGGCTTAGCAGCAGACTTAGTACCTCCAATAGAAACAGATTTTGATTTGCCACTTCCAATTTTGATTGAAACTCCAGAACCGCCTGCCTTAAGTTTCATAGGAGCTTTTGCAACGGGTTTAGGCTTTGCAGCTGCTTGCTGTTTAGTGAATTCTTCAAGGGTCATTGGCGGTTTCTCCTGCTTCGCAGGAGCCACTGGCGCTACAGGGGCTGCAGAAGGAGCATAATTCATATAAGGGTTTCCAGAGTACTGTTGCTGCTGAGGAGGCATGGAGTATTGAGGCATGTTGCCAGAAGGGGGGTTGTAGGGGGTTCCACGGTTAAATGAGTCTGAATCTGCTCGGTACTGACCATACTGAGCGTATTGTCCGTACTGCCCGTATTGTGAAGGATCGGGTTGCTGATACTGTTGGTATTGCTGGTATTGTTGGTATCCTTGCTGTTGACCTGCGTATTGGCCATACTGAGCGTGTTGACCTTGTTGGTTGGGATACTGCTGTTGCTGGCGATTCAAGTTCAGGTTTTGAGCTTGTCGAGCTAATTCCTCATCAGTTGAATTTCGATCGGTCATTGTAATTTAAAGAAAATACCAGATTCTAGTAATAAAAGTTGAAGAAGAATGGAAGAATATATCCTTGAACAGACGAAAGAAGAAACTTTTCTACTGTCAGTTTTTCTGAGATACCTTTTTTGGGATATTAGTATAGGGTTATCAGGGTACACGACACATCGACGCGACACTATTTGTGTTTACATCGTATTGCATGACTCGTTTTGATGGACGATTTCCTTACCAAAGCAAGTATAAAAAGATGTTCACATGAATTTTTTCGGTTTAGCTAACATCCATAGGCAGGGACACAGGCTGTCTCGTTTGCGATAAAATCAGGGTTCTCCCTGGCATCAGCATACGCTATCAAAGCTATCGGGCAATATACAGAAGTAAGTTTAGCCAGCACAGTTGCGGACACTGTTTTATTAACGCAGTAGAAACTGCCTGAATCGGAGACAAGATCATTGAGGTTCCTGAAAGAGAAATTACGAATAAAAATCAATATTGTGGTTCCTGCTACTGATCTGATACAGTTGGTGGCAGCAAGAGGTAACTCGTCCATCGACAGTGCTGTCGAACTAGCTAATGATCTGAGATCTGAGATTGATCAGTTTCACATGTACGTCGACAGAAGTTTAGACGATAGTATGTTGAGCAAATTCTCTCAATCAAATATTGCAGAAATTGAAAACCGTATGAAACTTCTGATTGCGAAGCTTGATGATGTTATACCACTCCTGACGCTAGCTCTGACGATTTCTGGTGCTACCCTTAATGCCTCTTTGCCCAAAACTATCTCTCCTAGCCGACTGTTACAAGCTGCAAAATACATAGGCGATACAAACACTAGAGCCTTTGAGGCATTGAAGCCGGCTGAGAATTCTTCACCTGATGTGTATATCAATGTTGGACCTGAATTCATTCTAAAGCTTTACACCGTCTCCACAACTAATGTCGCCAGCAAAACATGGAAATATTGCTGGCGAGAAGAATTCGCCAAGTGCAGAGTACAGTTGCGGCGCGCTGTTCGTCTATCAAATGCATCCAAATCTGATTTTTACACTTATGAGCTAAAACTTTGCGAAGATCTTAATGATGGGCTCTACCATGAGGAATCTGAAATTGCAAATACCTCTAACGGCTTTCCAGAAGGCCTCACAAAAACCCTTTCTGTGAGTGGCATTTCAAAGCTTTTTTTTTCGGCGTCAGGAAAGCTCCTTGAAGTTGATGACTGCACTTCTCCGGTTTTGATTCTCAAACTTAACAAACATTTTCAAACAACTAGTGACACCAGCAAGTTCGAAGTCTCTAAGCTTAACGATCCGACCAGCATTGACTGGTTTGCTTTTGAGCTCTGGAAAAACTACGCAGACGCCGACACGGATGATGAAAATACTGAACGTGATGAAGAAAATCAATGCGCGCTTATAGAAAATGGACTAACAGAATCATTTAAAGGAATGTCTCTGAACTCGGATAATTTAACGACTTTACGACCCTCTTTGTCACTTCTTGAGTGTCTACTGCGCCTAGCAGCTTTGCAACAAAACGATCAGGAAAGTATGTACAGCATTACAGATGAGCGAATTTCCTTATATTTGCACGACGAAGACGATACACTCGCTACATCTACTCGTCCTGATTATGAACAACATATTCCTGCGGGGCTCTTACATCGATTTAACACTAGTGTTGAGCAGCATGGGCCATATATAGCACCGACTGAAAGCTCGCCTGAACGTCCGAAGACGAGTAGAAGCAATGTATTTACTACACCTTCTACAAACCACAAACCCTTTTTAAAGCATATGGAACTATCATCTAAGCCTATAAGCAATGATTCTGGAATTGATTTTTCAGATATGTCCCCATGGGAGAAAGACCGACTGCGATCGATGGCGATGGACGCTAATGAAAGTCCGCTCAAGGCCACCATCAAATTTGAGTGACTTTTAAATGCAAGATGATGAGACTACAAAGAATAACAAAAAATATTATTGGCTTAGTTTTCCGTATTTGTATAGTTTTTGAAGCATGAACGATTGCAGCTTCGTGTATCGAAAAATTTAGTGCCTCATTTGATGCTCTTGTCTGTCTAAAATTAATGAACTGAGTGCGCGCAGACAACAGAAACAATAATAAAAAAATAAAATAAAAAAATAGTGCCGTGCAATAAATCTAGATTGAGCTAGTGTAAGTATTATGCTGGGCGGCGCTTTGATCGGGATTGACCATTGGCTGGTAATAATCCGAGTGCGCTAGACTGGTAGAGAGTTGAGTAGCGTGGTTAGTAGGGTATGCAGCATCTGGATAAAAGCGTTCAGATACATAATCTGCATAAATATTGAAAGTTTCTCTGGTGTCAGACTGTGGTACATCAGAATCGTACCAAAGACACGATTCCGGCGACTCTGAATGGGTGTCTGAACCAGATATAGAAGCGGCGGTGTATTCGACCTGAGATCTATAGTAAGGCAATTCATAACCACGCCTAGGTGAGCTGCTAGCAGATTCTGTGGATAACTTTGGAACAGGTATACTGTGATTTCGAAGAATATCGTTATAGGAAGGTACATTGACAGCTGTATCAGAAGTTTCTGATCCGCTTCCATAATGAGCAGGCAGACTCGACGGTTCGTAGTAAGACGATGTGTGGGGAAACGCTGACATTATGTTTGGAGCGCTAGTGGCTCTGGCAAATAATTGAGGGACTCCATAATCGCCGGTGCTCGTGAAACTGTGGCTATACATATCTTTGCGCGACTTCAACCGTCGGTTGCGGCGAGTATGAGAACAGGTGCAGTTGTGCTCCTCAATATCACATTTAGCGGTATAAGAACCGCAAGCGCAAGAAGAATGTGTGTTTTTGGATTTTCTAAGATCACGACAATGTTTGCACTGCGTTAGTGGTCGACCTTTAGGGTTTATTTTTATAAGCGGCCTGTCAGAGTGCGAACAAGAGGAGACGCGGTGGCCTCTGATGCAAGTTTCGCAAGCGAACTTTTGACCGTCAACGATCATTTTATTCAGTGCAAAGAACGGCCAGCGTGTTGGTGGAAACTTAAAAGCAAGAAAGAACCGTGCGTCGTATTCCGTTCAGGAGTTATTACGGCTTGGCAGGGGTGACCAGTTTTATAGAGGGTCGGCCGTGGCAAGATTGGTCCGCAATAAAGGAACAAAACAGATGATGAAAAGGTCGTTTAAACGCTATACTTTACTTTGAGTAGTTAAAGTTACACCTTTGACGACACAAATAACCAAAAATATATCGTTTTGAAGAGTTCCGTTGTTGAATAAAAATCTAGTGAGTGTAGGAGGACGCCCAAGATGTGCCAATTCCGGTTCTGAGCGAACTTAGAAAATGTGGAAAAGTCTTGGCAAATTATTTGACTTATTAAATAAGGTTTCCCCCAACTGTTACTAAAAATTGGTTCAAGATTTCGATCCCCGCTAGACAATATAAAAATTGCCAAAATCAGAAGTAAATCCTCACTTCAAATGCCAAAATAAACAACTGCAAAACTTCGATTGTCTTCGAGGCGCAGTTTCAAGGGTTAAGCTTCCGTGGGTTGTATGACGTATTCCGACAGCTTATATGGTTAAGCTAAGCCACAGTGATACGTTGGATGGTCCTTGAGTCCAAGGATAATGAAAAATTCGCCTCCCTTTAGTAAGCGTCCAAACCAAAGAAAAGTCAAGAGATTTTCAGAGTAGCGATCCGAAAGACTAAGCTTACTTATATAAGTATATAAATAGTACTCTGACTTCAAAATCGTTAAAGGTGATGTTTTTCAGAACACATTTAAGCGGCCGTATCGTTATAGTTTCTAACCCTATGTGCTTAATAAGGTTCTAAAATTTTAAATGAACTAAGATTTAGAATTATATACTAGGGAAAGTAATAAGCCCGATCCCGTACGCCGTCAGTTAACAAATACATGTGCATTATAGTCCAAGTTCAGAAAGGTACGGATCTTTTAGTGCAAAATATCTTACCTCTTTATAAACTAAAGTGGTGCGAAAACCATTGATAGAGTTCATTGTGCTATAGATTAGTATTTCCATGTCAGGAAGCTGAGAGATATACGTGAGCCAGATTACTACATTAGATGAGGGTAATATAACCCGTTTCTTTTTAGCAAATCGTGGGCACGCGTTTAGCAGATAATCATCCGGCTTTGTTATTTACAGTTGTTGAGCAGTTTCGATAACAAATTGCGTAGATTATTTATCGCTATACAGACAGTACACTATCTTGAGATCCTTGCAATTTCGGAGCTTTATTTAATCTGTTTAGGCAAGAAATATCAACCTAATGTAATCGGTTAGAGTTAGCACTAAATCGAAGAAAGAGAATGACCATTATTATTGCACCAAATAGGAACTGCAATCCAAAATTGAGCTACGTTTAAGCGGATGTTACTAAAACAC
The DNA here is from genome assembly GCA_001661475.1 of Tortispora caseinolytica NRRL Y-17796. Classification (NCBI taxonomy): domain Eukaryota; kingdom Fungi; phylum Ascomycota; class Trigonopsidomycetes; order Trigonopsidales; family Trigonopsidaceae; genus Tortispora; species Tortispora caseinolytica. Next base: position 2,715,020 of record KV453842.1, read on the forward strand.
AACTGGCGGCAGATCTTTTCCATAACTATTGCTCATCACACACAAAACGAGCGGGAACACAAAACACGTGCTTGGACCGAACCATCTTGATAGGTAGTATTCAACAGATAAATCACTCACTGTAAGCGAGCAAAAACTTTTTGAGTTGAACAAAATAGCTGAGTCTTACTATTCTGTAGCTGGAATGGTCACTATATTACGTCGCATGTTCGAAATTGTCGCAGCCAAGCATCAGCTTATTAGCCTCTGTGGTTAAAGCTTTTATCGGCGGTACTAGACGTCCGATTAAGTAATTTGGTAATCTAAAAGTTTTAGATTATCCTAAAGATAGATGGGGTTGAGACAATCAATTTACCCCTCACATCATTGCATATCTAACAAATTATATTAAAGATCTTTATTTTTTGAATATTTAGCTTTTGCTTAAGGTTTTCTGGCTGCTAGGCTATCAAAATTGCACTAGTTATATCGATACTGTTCCTTTCATGACATTTGATGTATTATACACACTAGTAAAGAGATACTTCCTCTTGCAGTAATTAAGGGTGGCAAAGCCTTTTACATACATAATTTCTCTTGTGCGTCATGATTTACAGTATTGACTTCTTTTTGTCCTAGGGTGGGCGTATACTTTCCCGTATCAAATACCCCGACCATGCCGCACCACCAGAGGAACCATACCCGAGCATAGAACCATATTGCTTTAATCTAGCAATTTTAGTGCTACAATCTATATTACCCCTTAAACGATATCTAATTCGAAAGTTTAGGCAGTGCAATAGGGGCTTATTTTAATTACCTGTGATCACAAATTCGAGAACATTGGGTTCCTAGTGTCAAATAACCTTAACTTTAATAAACAGTGCCAAGACGTCGCAGTCTAATTGTCACTTACACGTGCATTATCACTATAAAACCGGCCTAATTTTAGCCCGATTCCCCTTTACGTACCTGATTAGCACGTAATGCCCATGAATACATTTAGTTGCTTGAGTACTGTCGTGTTAGACTTGTATTTAGCCGTTCGTCGCGAATTTGTGTCACCTGCAGGTACCTTATCTGATGTCTGGATATCTGGTTGCTGTTCATTTATCTGTTCATTCCAGTAACTCATTAAAGCGCAAAGTTGATACTCTTTCAAAAGAGCTATGAATGAGGCCTTGCAGCTCTTCAGGTCTCTCCAATCAGCCCTGCATGTTTAGAAGCACACATCCTACTGCAGGCTCGATCGAACTGTTCACAATTGTATAGATTAGTCATAGACAATCTCATTTGTCCCTATTCCTTTCAATATGTATTGCGTACTTAGTACGCATATACTAAGTGCATCTGCGCGTTTTCTATACTTATTGGCATAATTCTGAGTCATATGCCAGCGTACTTGAGATGTCGAGTTCTCTTGCAGTTAAAACCACTCGAATCTTTTTCCCTTTTTTGCTGCACAGCCATTCCTCTATCACTATTTCAAAGCCTATCTTCCGTCCACTTATCTACATATAGATTTAGTTAATTATAGATGCATTGCAAATTACGCTGTACCCCTCTATACTAGTCAGCATTTTGTGCAACAGAATCGTCAAAACGACGTACAATAGAAACTATAGTTAGTTTTGTAGCGTTTAAAGTTTTTTGCTTCGACTTCTCCTTTTCCTGCCTTATTTTTTTTGTTCGCACAAGCCAACCCCCGGTTCCTGCTTGATACCTGCGCTATACCTTTCGTAAAATTTTGGTACGCATAGAAAATATTTGATTCGAGCCATGTCGTTGGTAGGGCCGCTTATATTTTGCACAAAATGCGGCGAAATGCTGGATCTGCCGGATAGCTCGAAACATTTATCGTGCGAAGCTTGTGGCTCTATATACCCCGTCGAGAAATTCGGAAACCTGTCTGTAACCTCTCAATCCACACCTAACGCATTTCCGTCCTCTTTACGAACTAAGAAGTCTGTGGTTCATGCTGCTGCTGCAAAAATGGCAGCTGGAAAACAAGACGACGGTGCTACCATCAAGGAGAAATGCCCGCAGTGTGGCTACGATGAAATGAAATACCAAACTTTGCAACTCCGATCCGCAGATGAAGGTGCAACTGTCTTCTATTCATGTATAAAGTGCAACTATAAGTTCAGAACTAATAATTAGCGCGAGAACGATACCTTCGCACGCTAAAACCCCTTTCTTTATGACTAATGATCCAATGTCTTTTGCTTGTTCTATTATATTATATCCCTGTAAGCGACGCATACCTATCTATGTAGCATACTCCAGCTCCCCAGAATTTTCGTACTCATACATGTCTAGGGCAACAACAGCAGATTCCCTGACAACTCTTTCTTCGTCGTTCACTTTCGATTTAAGGAGATCCAGCACATCTTCTGATGCAATGCTTCCCAGTGCTTCAGCAGCTTCGTGTCTAACCATTCCCTCTTCTTTTTCATTATTCAGCACTTTTGTCAGCGCAGGTACTGACCTTGGATCAGACATTTGGCCAAAAACATACGCAACTTCATGTCTCAGTAGCGCAGAAGGATCGTCAAACGCCAGTGCCAGTTCTTCCACGGCTCTAGCTGTGCCCATGTCTCTCAGCCTGAACATCGCTCGATAGCGCTCAAACAAAGGTTTGTCCTGATCTCTAAGCAGTGCGCCATACTTAGCAGCATTGGCATCCAGTGCGTCATTATCAGATTCTGCATCAGACGGTATAGTAGACTTGTCATCATCTAATGGAAGGGGAGGGGCAGGGTCGACAGAGCTATAGAGCGATTGCCCTAACCGCTCATGTTTTGACGCTTCGCTTTTCAGCCACTCAATTCTAGCAACTGCAAGCTCGCATGTTTGTCTGATTACCTCGCTAGGATCGGTATCGCGCGATTTTACCAATAGATCCAAAGAATTGGAATCTCCGAGCGCACCCAGCCCTTCAGCTGCTTCATGGCGAACAATCTCGCTTTGGTTCTCGATATCTAGAAACACTTCGCGTAATCTCTCTTTAGCCAGATCATGACCAGTCTGGCCTAAAACATACGCAAGCTCGTGTTTGAGCAGATCTGATTCGTCTTTAAATCCTTCAGCTATAGCGTTAACGGCTTCGTCTGATCCGTCGGTAGCAGCAGCCTTCAGCGCAAACAGCGCACGAAACCGTCGCGCTAATTCTACATTCCCTGACTCGTTGCACAGAATAGATTTCAGATCAGAAATCGAGTCTTCAGCCATCGTTACTGTATCTTACGATCTCAAACTGGAGGAAAAAATTGAGCTCGAAGAAAAAAAGAGACGCGAAGGTACAGGTAGGGTAACGGCAGATCCCCATTTCACAAAGGGACATGAAAAGCTCTCTTCTCTGTATTAACGCCCCTATGTCGCCAATTATCTTTAAGCTGGCGCCAGAAAAGCTGAAAAGCTTAGACAAGAAGTATGAGACTCCTGTGAAGTCTAAACCTGCTGCAAAGCCGCGTTCTGTATCGAACAAGCCCGCAGAAATACAGGACACGACTGCTGTCTTCGGTAAACCACCCAGAGCTAGTATCCGCGCGTTAGATCGTTCAGGCAAGTCCGTAAGAGCGTGGACTCCGCAGGATATATCTATAAAATCTTTCACAGGGTACACTTTTACAACTAAATGCTGGATAGGTGAAAACGAGTCTGAACTTGAACCTGAACAGAAATACAAATCTCCCTCCACAATAGCAGAACGCGATAGCCCGACGCCTACCGACTCTGAGCAGCCAGCAGCAGAGATACAGACAGCAATGGAGCATCCGGAAGCTATCAAAAAAATAAAGCTTTCTGGAAAAAAGAAGTCTAAATCATCCTTATCTTCTATGACCCTGCCACCTGACGAAACCATTGCTGACGAACCCCCTGCTTCAGCTGAAGAACCTACCGCAACAAAACCGAAAGTCAAACTTAAGATCTCTTTTACCCATAAGAAGGATGAAAATTTGGCTTCCGCCGACTCGTCTACGGATTCGTGATAATTTTTCCTGCTCAATAAGTAGATTTACGTTAAGAAATAACTTATAGGTGACGAACACTGGATGGGCATGGAGAACTATGATGGAACGTCCGTGCGGTGGATAACACCACCGGCATTCATACATCTGCACTCTTGGACGAACAGAAACTGAGACTTTCAGGGCACTTTTCTTTCAATCTTATTTTAGTAAGACGTTAAGCTTCAGTCATCTGTCACTCTTATGTGGTATTGTGCGCTTGAGTGTTCGTGAAGCTGGCAGGTTTAATCAGTTATTTCCTGATAGTGCTCCATGACTTTCTGCTTATAAGTTTTGGGATTGGTATCCCATAGATTAGCCGCGTACGGATTCAGAGGAGACTTGTTGTTCGGTTCGCCGAGAAGGGATTGGAGACTAAGAAGAATGGTCTGGACATTGTAGACTGCAGACCACTTCTCTTTCAATATATCTAAACAGATCTGTCCGCTCGCGAGGTCTACGTTTGGATGCCACATAGGCGAAACAAACTTAATCGTTGGAGCAGCATATGGATAATTTCCAGGAAATGACAAAGAAATTCGAAACGTCAGATTCTCGTAATGAGTATCTTCAGGTCCAGTAATGGTACCATTCCACTCCAAGATGTTGGAATCAGACGTAGGGAAAGCACTTATTCCGGGGGGACTGGACATCATTAGCTGCATAAGTTCACTTTGCAGTCTTTTGGTGACCATATGGCCCTCAGGACCTTTCTGTGCTTCTAAATGAGAGTTTGAGAGCTTTGAAGGGCTTCTTACTGTTTCCATTTTTCTCTATGTCTTCTAATGACGATCGTTGATCAGCGATTCTTGTTTCGTTCGTATCGGGCTCTTCTTTTCGATTATTTGAGCTAAAGAAACGTCGGCCAATTTCTGTTTGTGTGGCAGCGACCCAAAATATTGCAGCGTAAATGAAGCGTTTAGTTATTGAAGCCACTACGATATGTATTCCCTTTGTTTGTACGTATCAAGGGAACGGTGTATAACTGACGGGGATGCCTGCTTGTGTGATTCTTCGCAACTAAATGGTAGTAGGTCCAAAAGTCTTGTATTGTAACCTTTGATTGCTGGTTTTTTTTGCTTTAAATAAATCCAAAATGTTTGCTTTAATAAAGCTCTTCTTGGCGGTACAAGTAAAAAACAGTAATGTGCTATAAGAAGTACTGTTTGTTGCGCTACTGCTTATATCCTTGGTGGGAGCTTATCTATCCCGCTATTGGCTATACTCCTTACAATGTAAATATATTGCCCAATGCGGTAAATGAGTTATTCCGGTGAAGATTTAGGTGAAAGATAAAGAAAGAAAACAAAACCGGCAGATCGATTGATATAAAACATGCCATTATTCAACTGCGCACGTATCACATGCATCGTTGGGCGCGTGCTTATGGTATGGGTCGCCGGTGACCAACGGCTACACTGGTGAGTTCGCGAAAACACACACTGGCAGGGTTCGAAATCAAACATGTGATCTTGCAAATGATAAACCGATGCAATTCAAGGCTCTTGTTAAATTGCACAAAATTCTGATCGCTGACCTGGACGGTTCCTAGCAAGGGATGAATAGCCGGCGCGCCAATTGGACCCTGTGAAGAAGCCATATGACCCGAAACAATAACGATCTCAAACCACAAGCTAATACAGAAAAGAGATAGACAAATTTTCACAGATACCTTGCGTTACTATCTGAAAAGCAAAATATAAAAACAGACTAAATCATGGATAATCTCTGCGGGGCGTGCTTGAAGAAAGGGAAAAACTATGCATGGTGCTACTTCTCAGCAAAATGCGTGAAAATTGAAGCGGGGGGGCTCTTCGATAACGTATTCTACCCAATTCGTCATACATCAGTATGCTCCATAGGAGAAAAATGGGAGATGAGAACCAATTATACTGGCTGCTCCACCTCTATAGGCATGTATGCAACGGCTATAGCCTCGATTATACTGACAGTGCTAGCAACAACGCTTATATTCATCACTGTGTTCTTATCTGTGTCATGGTGCACCAGTCGATCGCGGCGAAGTCGCAGGTTCTCCAGCATATACGAGAGTGCAAGTAGGACTCTGTTCAGACCGCGTTATCAGGATAACTATAGCCGACGAAGTAAGTCGAGAGGATTTTGGTTTGGTCTGAGGCGGCTGTTCAGGAAGAAAACTGCCTCAAGGGGACGCCTTCTCAGTAGAGGTGGTGGTTATTACGGGCCTGATCAGCGATACCGGCCGTTCATAATATCATACAGCCCAGGAACGTCGACCAGCAGCTATGAATCACAAAACGCGGGATACAACTCGCTGGTTCCACCTAGGAGTCCAATACGACATTCATCTTCGTTGATATCAGAAGGGTCAGAGTACGGCCAAAACTTTTCCGGATACCAAGACGACGTCTTAGATTTAGGAAGTCCATCTAGGCCATCAATTCATTCCATGCTAAATACGCGAAGAAGTCGCAACCAATGGGACTCGCCTGCAGCAGGAGAAGGAGTCCGAGTGATTCGCTCGAGCATGTCGCTAAACTCGCCCTCCAGTTCCATACCTGAAATCTATCCACATGGTGGCGGTGCACAGCCATTTTACTCGATTTCGCGAAGTGTGGCAGAGTCTAGAGAAACGCCGCAGAGTGTATCCACATTAGTCCCAGATGACAATGTATGATCTACCTAATGATCCTCTATTGAACCTCTGGTTTGCGACGATGTAAAGTCAAAACATCGATAGTAGTTCATATTCTTTAACTTAAACTATGTTCCTGTGTTCATATATGCACTTGCTGTTATGCAGTTCCGTGGATAGTAAAAGCATATAGAAGCAGGGCATAGTGAGAAGGTCCCAGTCACGGCGGGTTCGCGTGCATTCATGTAGAAGGTGCCAGCTAACCCGTATCAGCGCATAATAATACATTAGGCATCCGAGTGTCTTCAGTGATACAGGATTTTGTGGCCATCCTCCTCCGAGTTAGGGAGCGTACCTTTCAGGGCGATAAGAGACCCAAGGAAACAGATTCCAAAGCAAGGTATCGATGTCCAATGCTAACACCATACTGCAACTAACGTCGGGTACGTGCGTGTCAGAATACCTCAGACTCAGGCCGTACCTGGAGAATTCTGTTATCCATACATTTTCTTTTGGCGGATTTGAAGGTCTGGCGCTTAAAGGGTCGCCGAACACACTTCAAATCCTCGAGAGCGATTCACTGATAGCCGACGCGCAGGAGGACACGATTATTCACGCTTTTGGTGTAATAAAAATCCAGGAGCAGCCACCCAAACATCTGTCCTTCCTTTCTCAGACCCCGCACTACGCATATGATCACAGTTCGGGGTCTGGTGTGTATGCATATGTACTAGACACGGGCGTGAACAAGAAGCATCGTGAATTCGAGGGAAGAGTAATAGAAGGAAAGGACCTTACGGGAGAGGGGTTTGAGGATCAGCATGGACATGGGACTCATGTCGCAGGCCTGATATCGTCCAAGACGTTTGGAGTATGCAAGAACTCAATTATAGTGAACGTAAAGACTCTCAAGAAAGATGGGTCTGGGTCACTTTCGGACGTGATAGCGGGGATCGACTTTGCAGCCAACCACCGAATCGAAATGAAACGACCAGGTGTTGCAAATCTATCGCTAGGCGGAGCGCGCAGCTCCATTATGAACGCGGCAATTGATGCTGCAGTCCTATCAGGGCTGGCCGTTGTTGTCGCTGCAGGAAACTCTAATATTCCGGCCTCTGCGATGAGTCCAGCGAGTTCGCGAAACGTTGTTGTAGTAGGCGCAATTGACTACACTAACCGAATTGCATCATTCAGCAACTGGGGCCGTGCGGTCACAGTGTTCGCACCTGGTGTTGACGTTTGCAGCGTGAACGCTAACACGGACAGCCCGGCGCCTAGCTGCATGTCCGGCACGTCAATGGCAAGCCCGCAGGTGGCAGGTCTTCTGGCCTATTTCATGGGCATGGGCGACGATCCTGCAACAGCAGTCGAGCGGCTGATTTCTACCTCTCGATCGGCCATTCCATTGCTGTCGGTGCTGGTGCGACCGTTCACATACAACCGACTAGCCTACAACAACGCTGGACTCCCGTTCCAGTCTAGTAACGAGTAGCTGCCTAGCGAGCAGAATAGAACATTATTAGTCGCTCTAAGGCCGTAAAGAGGCGAACACACAGACCTGTAGATATGCAGAAAGCGACACTCCCAGGGTTAGTAGGGTTGTGACAGATTTCGACGGTACATGCGGTGCAGGAGACATGCGCATATAAGAAGAGCACGCATGAATGAACTCAGCTTTACTACTGCCACTTCACAAGAGCTTTTGGGTAATACTGACTGCACTGCATCTTTTTGCGCTTTTCTTATTTTGAGTAGCTTTTGCGTTCCTTGAACTTTTCTTTGCCTGTTCTCTGACGTACCACTCTGAGGACATGGAGCTCTGCAATCGTGGACCCGCTCCAAGTACTGCCAATATGTATAGAGGCGCCGGTGGTTATATATACTCAGATGAGCTGCCGCATTTTCGTCCTCTTCCAGGATGGAAGAATCCGGCTGTGTTTCAGCGTATGAAGACGCGTCCTACCGAACTTTTGAAGCCTCGTGATATCTCTGACCTTAATGAAAATGCATTCGTCCGCCGCGTCAGCAAAAATCCCCCAAGCGCTGCCTCTAGTGTGTATACCAATGCCTATAATGAAGAGTTGGAAAATATCTATGCCAATACCCTGACTAAAAGCACATTCAGAAACCGCTTCACCGCAAAGCTCAACACTATGGTGAAGTCTTTTGGCCGCTCTCAACGTCGCAGCCTCAACTCAGCGAAAACTGCATCGCAGATTTGCTGCGAGTCTCCTGCTTACCAACAGAACTGTTTCTACACTGATGAGGATACTGCTCCTGAGAGTTTCCCTGACTCATACACCATTGACTCCTCGTTTCTCGACCGTTGCATGACACCATTGCATGAGATGGACGGGTTGGGACAGTTCATGGTTGAAGCCGAGAACACAGTACGTGCTAACGGCTCGGCCTCTCAACCCAACAGCCGGGGCATGCCTTCAGGACGTAAGAGCAAGCAGTCGATGTTAAGTCGCACTCTGCCACGGTTTGGTGCATCGCAGAAGCGGACCCCGCGGGTGCAAACTGCCTATGCATTCTTTTTGCCTCGCAGGTATGATCGTATCATTACTGCTAAAAGCTGTGTAAATGTTTCATCCCCTGCCACTGACTCTGTCGAAAGTGTTCCTGGTAGTATTTCGGACACGCACTCTTCTGAACTCAACGAATCGGACACCACAGAGGACGATAACCTTAGTGAAGTCTCGGGCGTTTTTGATGTAAAGTACCGCCTATTGGGTGGTGACCTTACTGATGAGGAGGAGGATAAACGCTTTTTGTGCTACTCCTCAGAGACCCAAGTCCAATCATTTGCCTTACTCGGTGACTTGAAGACTGGTCGTAGCGAGATCGAGTCCCAGTCCGCTGATCGTCGTCCGTACCTGACTCCCTCTTACAGCATCACCCCTAACGATATCGACAACATTCTACAGAATACGACCTACAAGTTGTAGTAAGATATTGTTATATACTATGTGTTTTCTTTGTTTTTTTTTATTTGTATTCTTGTTATCACTCGTTTATGTGTAGACTTTTGCGCGTTTAACCTAAAGCATTTGCTAGGGGCTCCATATTTTCTTAAAATTTAAAGCTCCCACCGTTTCATCTCCTAATCTTGAGCTTATCAGCTGCAAAAACAACCGAAAAACCACTATATATTACACTTGCACAGCTGGAACTGTGCTGTTTACGGACATCAATTCCTTGTTTTACCTAAAAAATTGTTAGTTTTCTTATTGGTGCTAAGTTTTTAGCGCACTTCTCCTTTAACCGCAATGAAGTGGGTCATATGGATCACCGCAATCGCCTATCTGTTACATAGCGCTATTGGAAAACCGCGCAAGCTGCATGGAAGATTCTTGCATATTACTGATATACACCCAGACCCCTACTATCAGATAGGCAGTGACCCAAGTCATTCGTGCCACAGGGGTAAAGGAGATGCAGGCCGGTACGGTGCGCCGCTAACCTCGTGTGATGTTCCATATTCAATGATCGATCAAATGTTCAAATGGATACGAGATAATCTAAAGGACAATATTGATTTTGTCGTCTGGACCGGCGATAATGTCAGACATGATAGAGATCGCAATTATCCCCGTACAGAGCCATTCATTTTTGCCGAAAACGATAAGATCGCCAAAAGGTTTCTTGACATCTTTTACGACGAACAGCATGACCACATTATACCAGTTGTGCCCACCATGGGTAACAATGATGTTTATCCTCACAACCTAATGGCTCACGGCCCTACTTTGCAAACTGGAAAATATCTCAGCATTTGGAGACCTTTCATACCCCATGACCAGTCTACTGTTTTCTCTTTGGGAGCCTATCACGTCAACGAAGTAATCCCTAACAAGCTAGCTGTGATATCTTTGAATTCTCTTTATTATTTCAGCAGAAACCCACTGATTGATGGCTGTGAAAGTACTAAAGACCCTGGATACCATATGATGAAGTGGCTTACCATCACACTTACGGAGCTAAGACGACGCAAAATGAAAGTATGGCTTATGGGACACGTTCCGCTAGTTTCGAAAAATACACACCATGACTGCTTGCGAAAATTCGCTATATGGCAACATGAGTTTCGAGATATCATTGTTGGGGGACTCTATGGGCATATGAACATTGATCATTTCGTTGTGCACGATGCGGAGAAAGCCTATAAAGAGCTCAAACCTGATCCAAAACGACCAAAATCGTACAATTACGATGAAAATGTTGACTTTGACTCAATGGACTTCCTCGAATCCGAGGACGTGCATATTCTAAACAGGGACGACTATATGGCCGCATTAAGGGACGACTATGCTTCATTAAAGGAGCCATCATCAGAATCTATGAGTAGATTCTCGATTAGCAACAATTCGCCAAGCATAATCACAACGTTCTTCCCTAGTATGCGAGTATGGGAGTACAACATTGAAGGACTCAATTCTGAAGAAGAAAACGATCAAAGTGTACCTACTTCGAACTGGGACCAAGTGTATCGCAAATTCTACGGAGAATACATAGAAGACATGGAGTTGCCTTACACAGTTGAGGAACTTTGCAATTCTTCATTTACGGCCGATCATAGAAATACTCTAAACTACAAGGATGTCGATCTTCTGAAGAAGAAAAAGAAGAAAAGAAGAAAGCCATCCAGGGATGACTCTTATCCACCATATTTACCGCCGAACTCTCCGCTTGGACCAGCATACTCATCTAAAGAGGCGTTTTCTCCGACAAGATACATTCAATATTTCTCGAATATTAGTAAATATTCGAGCGAAGACAAAGCGTATTTTGATATTGAGTACGCCACAGATGAATCACCGTACAATTTAACAGACCTTACTGTCTCCAGCTGGATTCAAATGGCACATAAATTGTCATTATCTGATAAATCTGACAGTTTGTGGGCTGTGTATCTTCACAGAGCATTCGTCAGCACAGGTGCTGAATTATAACGTCACTGTTACTGATATGATTATTGTTGCCCTTCTTTGAAACAAGTATCACGGTTAAACGCGTCGTCCCAGACGGGAATTATCACGATTGTCATAGGATAGTCATCACCAACAGATTACCCATATGTTGCAATGTGCGCGGTACATCCTTAAATGTGATAGTGAAGAGTTTCTGCAATAGAATGCAATATCATACCAAGTATTTATTGAACGATGCTAGCACTGAGGCCGATTGTCTCTCTTAAAATCGCAAGATCGTTAAAGTCCCTACGCTGGTGGGACATTTCATTTCAAGTAAATCCTCAGAAACTCTATTCTTGTATTTATTTACAACAACAACGCTCCCCCAGACTCTTTGATTTCATCACACTACAGCGCGATTTTGCCACAATGGCTGTTCCTCTGTCTAGCCCTAAGACGGAGCCAAAAAAGGAGCATACGTTACCAGACATAAGGGCTGCAAATGTCACTCGCAAGGAGGTGGAAGCAGTCACCGAAAAGATCCCCATCAGCTCCTCGCCACGGCTGAACCTAGCACCCCGAGTCCCTGCACAGTTTGTTCCTAGGAAAGACACATCAGTTAAACAAGAAGTAAAGCTTCATACCAATGACATAAAGAAGGTCGATGTTCCGAAACCCGCGTTTCTACGGAAGGCGCAGCAGTATAGAGAGGCAGCAAGCGTCAAATCGAATTTAAATCACAACACATCTAACTTGATTCGGCCGCCTGCATCTCAACTATCGCGGAAACCGCAAAGTCGCACAATATCAAATCCTCTACGTGCTATTGCTCCTAAACCTCAAGAAAAATTTGTCCCTGCAAAATATTCATCCGGTCGTATAGATGAAGATGTGAACAGCATCATACTCGAGTTTGATGTGTTACTTCAACTTCAAAGTGATGCAGCATCGGCTAAAGCCTCTCGTTCCAAACCCAAGCCACAGAAATCTTTGTATGGTGCTAACTTTTTTAAATCTGATGTCGAGAAAGCCGCCGATGCTGCCCATATGCTTAAAGCATATGGCAATCTCGAGATCTCAAATGAGGTCAAACGATATAGCAGCGCTGACGACGCTGTCAAAGATGTCAAACAACTACTTGACACATCATATAGCTCCACTCCTACTATGAAAGCTAAATACCAGAACATCACGGGCCTCAAAGTGAAACTGTTGGATCATCAGCTAGATGGCGTGGGTTTTATGAATAACAGAGAGAAAGCGGAAGCAGACGACTCTGGACGAGGAGGGCTATTGTGTGATGATATGGGCCTTGGTAAAACGATTCAAACTATGGCGCTTATATTATCTAACCCTCTAACTGGCTCTTCAGATGGGAACATTTCAAAATCGACATTAATCATCGCTCCACTGGCTTTAGTTGGTCAATGGGCTGACGAACTGTCAAACAAATGTGATAACCTGCTAGTTATGACTTACCATGGTTCTGGTAGAACATCCAGTCTCAAATTCTTGCAATCACACGATGTTGTGATTACGACATACTCGATTATTGCGAATGAGTTTAAGAAGAATATAAATGATTCTCCTTTACTCAACACTTATTGGTACAGAGTTGTCTTAGACGAAGCTCACTACATTAAGAATAAAAACTCACAAACCGCCAAAGGCTGCTTTGCCTTGAATGCACTGAATCGATGGTGTTTGACTGGAACTCCTATGCAGAATAGCATAACGGAACTCTACTCATATTTTCGGTTCTTGCAGATCAGGCCGTTCGATTCCTATGCAGTGTTCCAGCGTGAAATTATCTCAGAGTTTACTAGCCATCAGTCTAATGTAGCGTTGTCTAAACTCAAACTAGTACTGGGATGCATAATGCTGAGACGCACGAAAGATATCTTAAAAAACGGGAAAGTGAACCTTCCTCTACGCACTATTCACAAAACTATATTGGAGTTTTCTCCGGGTGAGTTTGAAGTATATTCTACTCTTCAGAGTAAATTTGGTCGCTTAGCAATCAAAAGCTTGCAGCTAGGAAAAAGTGTTATTCATGCTTTGGTTTTTCTGTTACGCTTACGTCAAGCTTGTGATCATTTTTCTTTAATCTCCGACATAATTGCGGAGAGGGAGATATCTCCGGCATCGGAGTCGCTGAAATCGCATTGCTCTAATTTTATTGGTGATTCGCATGACGTGTCAGATTTGGAAGAAATGCTGACTGGACTATCTATGAATGTTGAGAAGTGTTCTATTTGCATGAGCGTGGTAACCGCAAAGACTCAAGATCTGGCCCTCAATGGGAAAATATATTGTTTCGAATGCCGTAACATGTTAATAAACCAGAGCATGCGTGAGCCAGACTTTGAAAGTGCTAAAATTAAGGCTATTTTGAAGCTAATTATGCTGGAGAAATCCAGGAAAACAATCGTCTTCAGTCAATTTACTGGCATGCTCAATATAATAGCCAAACACTTCCGATCTCATGACATTTCTCATTCGATTTATCATGGTGGTTTGGACAACACAAAAAGAATCAGCATTTTAAACAAGTTTAAATCTGATCCATCTGTCAACGTATTGTTATGTTCGCTGAAGTGTGGAGCATATGGACTCAATTTAACGGCTGCGTCCCGAGTGATATTGGTCGATCCATGGTGGAACCCGATGGTGACCGAACAAGCTATCGATCGCGTTCACCGAATTGGACAAACTCGTGACGTTGATGTGTATGAGCTAATTATTGCTAATTCTGTTGAGGCTAAGATCAGTAGCTTGCAGGAACAGAAAATGCAACAAGCCAAAGCGGTCCTTAGTGGATCAGGCGGAAACCTCAATAGCATTAACGCGGAGGAGCTTCAGTCCTTATTTGGTTCGAGAATTCGATGATAATGAATGTACATGACTTCTATTGCCTCTGTTAGTTTCCTGTCTACCGCTCATCATCTCTAGCATGATTCTGTGCCGAAAACTAGCCAACATTTACGGTTGCGCACACATGATTCTATTGACAGCTATTGTTTATTGCAGTTAACAATTCAACATATTACCTGAACATTTATGTTTTATGATGTTTTCATTTTTCTGGTTCTGCAATTGCATAGTAGCACTAATAAAAGTGTGGTAAACAAAAAAAAAAAAAAAAAAAAAAAAAAAAAACTAATATAACTTACTAGCTGGATCCTGGGATAGAATAATAAAAATTCTATAAATAAAGTCCCAGCATTGCCAAGCTGTCATTTTATTTTACACAGACGTTCATAGATATTATCAACGATGATTCTAGATCTTTAATTAGCCGCAAGGACCATTTTCTTTTTAATTTCCAATATTAGAACTTACGAGGTTTGTCTTTGTGTGGACAAGGGTCCAATCGTGAGTGCCTTTATACAGGGACCGTTGGTTCCTGATAACTTTACGATGTTTAAGGTTGGTTTAACGTAACCTTTTTAAACACCTGGGGAGAATAAAACTTACTCTATACCATCGTTCACAAGCTGAATCCTGCTCTTCAAAAATGAGTTAAAATAGATCAGATTAGATTAGGGGAGTGTATGAGAGAGTTTTGTATTATATTAGTGCAGTTATTCGCTGGTTGCATTATCCATTTCACATGAGCCTGCTAAAGGACCCTATGGTAACGTTAAAGTTAACTTCTAAACTCATCCATCAGGGTCTCTAGTGTTGCTTATGTATAATAACTTATACTTCAATTTATCTTTGAAAACTTTGATTTTTCTTTTTCTTATGTTTTATATATAGAATTCTGCTTGATATCCCGCCATCTCATCCATTTGACCGCTTGTATTGAAGTCTCCGACGCTATCCTAACATAATGTCTTGGACACAATTCAAACGTGTATGTGCACGTAAATTTGGTCGCAGGTTCAAGAGGAAGCATTTAAAACTAGAACTACTAAATCAGTCTGCAGCAGTTGGTTCAGGTACTATTACGCCTGTAATCTCTTCTTGCTCACAGACAAGCTGCGACGAAAGATGTTCTTATCCCTCAACAACTTGGCTGGATAGTATTCCGATTGTAACTACTCCGTTAACTGATCTATCACTTGAAGACTTTGATTTCTACAACAATTCTAGTCTGAAGCACACAATAACAGATGATGAAACTGCTTGCAATTCTTTGTACTGCGCTAGCGCTAACAGTCGTTCAAGCATTACGAACGAGGAACGACCAAGTCTCTCTGTACTTAATCTAGAGCCTAGTGAATTTCCTCCACCTTATGATGAGACACAGGAAAACCTCACTGAATCTGCTCTTTTTTCTTACCTTTCAGGCGGCGATGAAGACGAGAGTGACGTTTCTGTGTGTTCTTTACATCGCTACAATTCCTTGGATGAAAGCGCTCAATCTACTGCATCATTCTTCGACGTGCATTCCCCTGAATCAGATAATGAAGTAGAGCTTGACCAGTCTTCTACATCAGATTATATATCTGTATATAGCCCGTCCGAGGACAGTGTTTGCGATACTGATTCTGAAGTTGCCGAGGATTATATTGACGCTCAGATCATTCCAGGATGTCATACCCCAGAAATTGTTTTCACGCTCTCCAGTGAAAATGAAAACTATTCAACAATACCGGAACGAAAGGTACGGTTCAATGTAACTGTCTCTGTGAGAAAGTATGGTGCACAGCCTCTTCATACTCCTCTTCCCGGACTTCAACCAGAGAAAGGCTGCCTAAGAAATTGCATGGCTTTTTCTTCATCCACTAATGACCTAAGTTTGAGCTTGAAGGAATCAAAAGACGCTGAAGGTCACAAAGGTACCGCTGTTTCTTCTTTCAAAGAAATAACAGATGAGTTTACTGCAATGACTCATCAACATGAGACTACAGATGAAGAGGATAATATATTAACAAATGTGGAACCAGGCTGTTCAGGAGATTTAATTGATATTGAATACGAATCTGACGAAAACTTATCGGAATGCTTCAATCCTGAAGCAGAGTTCAATGCCTTAATGAATTCTATGATCATTGCACCTGAAAGGCCTGACATTATGCGAAAAGACCATATTATTGACCATCCTTCTCGGAGTATACCCTCGAATACTTTTACCAATTGTGATCAAAATTGTTTAAATCGAATTTCTACGTGGTTTCGCACCGCTTCAGTTGAATGATTTAGACGCTCACTTTACATTCTGCTCAGATACAAATACCTATTGATTAGCAGAGGAGCATCTATAGGTTTAGAAAACTAAAGACATTAGACTGCTAACTGTAGATATAATCAATGTCATCTCATGTATTTTACTCGTAGTATCCTTTTTCGATAAAGGAAATCATATAGTCATCAACATCCCCTATATCTTCATCTTCCTCGTCATCGTCATCGTAATTGTCGTTATTTTCCTCGTTATCATTGTGTTCATCTATACCATTCCTGTATTGTCCTTCACCAGATGCTATCTCAGCAAACGAGTCGCCAGCATTACGTGTTAAAGATTGTGAACGTTCGTTTCGCGCATCATCACTCTGATTTGCAGAAGACGCATCATAACTCTCAGAAGTCGCCCGAGACGCTTCCACAGAAGAATGTCTACTCCTCTCGTTTTCAAAATCCACTGTATCAACATTAGATTCTTTTTGAGCCAGTTTAGCGGCTGCAGCATCCTGTGCAT
The DNA here is from genome assembly GCA_001661475.1 of Tortispora caseinolytica NRRL Y-17796. Classification (NCBI taxonomy): domain Eukaryota; kingdom Fungi; phylum Ascomycota; class Trigonopsidomycetes; order Trigonopsidales; family Trigonopsidaceae; genus Tortispora; species Tortispora caseinolytica. The sequence continues at coordinate 2,732,186 of KV453842.1, forward strand.
CTTCAGCTTGAGCCAAAGCCTTCTGAATATCTGCTTCTCCAAGAACAGGTTTAGAATTAGACGAATCTCCTAACTGGACTTCGTCTCCAAACATGTCCTGGAGTGAGATTTTTGAAAAGTAATCAGTAGTAAACTCTCCGTCCTGAATAACAACGTTATCGAGCATGCGCTTTTGATTCGCTTTGCGTAGAATATTAGACTCAATGGTGTACTCTGAAACTAATCGATATATATGCACATCTCTCGTTTGCCCGATACGATGACTGCGGTCCTGGCACTGTTTATCCATAGCTGGATTCCAATCAGAGTCGTAAAATATCACAGTGTCCGCACCAGTGAGGTTAATACCTAAACCTCCAGAGCGGCTGGATAGAATGAAAACGGGAATTCTCGAATCTTGATTGAATCTTTCCGTCAGCAACTGACGATGCTCGATTTTTGTGGCTCCATCCAACCTCATATACCTCCAGCCATGCATGTTCAAGAATTGTTCAAGAATATCCAATACTCTGGTCATTTGAGTAAATATAAGAGCTCGGTGACCCTCAGCTATTAAGTCGCGTAGTAGTAAGTACAACTTCTGAAGCTTTCCACAGTCGTATTGAAGCAGTTGCTTGTCAGGAAATGCAATCGAACTTTTAACTTGAGCAAAGTGAAGAGGATTAGGAATTTGTCGCGCATTCTCTATGGTTTCGCTTCCAAGTGAACTTCCTATATAGTCACTTGTGTCCAAGCTAACAACAGCAGGAGTAATACACAAGAACTTATCAACAATTGGCTTGAAAAATTCTATCTCCTGGTCCAGAGTTCTGACAAGAGGCGGAAGATCACAGAATTCCATAGCACAAAGGCTCTCTTCAGCACGCAAAACTTTCACGGAACGAAGTACATCATCTGGAGTCAATGAAATCTCGCTAGTGCGGTGAATATTGACATACCATTCTTGGAAAGCTCTCTGTGCGAGTTCCGACTGTCGCATCTTTCCGATGTGAAGCCTTTGGCCTTTAATCGTGCCTAAGTCTTCTACATTCTCGGTGATTTTTTCGCAGGCTGATAAACGTTGCTTGTACTCCTTTAGAAGAAATTCATTGGCAGAAAGCCGGATTCTTTCTGCGCACTGTAAAGTACCGATGCGCGAGAAATTCATCTTCAGTCCAAGGAAATCAAGATTTACCAAGGATTCAGGTTGTTTCTCAACTAATTTTTTGCTGACCTTTACCTTCGAAATTTCATTTTTGAGAGCAGAATCAGACAAAACATAAGAAGTCACAATGGGTCTGACCTCAAATAAATCAGGGTGATTACACACCTTGCGTAATTGCATCAAACAATTGATGATACTCATGTAGTTTCCTGAGGCAAGCGTTTCTCTTGTTTTTGTACGGGACATGAACTCATCGTACAGGTACCTCTGACGTTTTGAGAGCCGGCAGAATACAATATGTTCATATTTTGCAGGCATTTGCTTCTCCACGTCGGCCTTAATTCTTCTGAGTAGATAAGGTCTTAGAATTTGATGGAGTTTGGCAATAGTATTTTTAGCATCAATATCCACTGTTTCATCTTCTATTAGACGATCGACAGGTCGCCCAAACCATTCCTGAAAGTCGGTCAGGCTAGCAAACCCTGCCGATACTTGCGCTTTAGACCCTTCAGATGTAGCAGGCATCAGAAAATACAATAAAGACCACAATTCAATCAGATTATTTTGCAAAGGTGTTCCTGTAAGTAACAGTCTGTGGTCTGTCTTAAAGTTCAGCAACGCCTGCCATCTCTGAGATCGAAAGTTTTTTATATTATGAGCCTCATCCAAGATAAGGTAGGACCATTGTTTGCGACGAAATGCAGGCTGGTCTTGAATAACCAATTGGTATGATGTGATACATACATGCCAAGAGTCAGGCTTATTCCAGCCTTTGCGTTTTTCCTTCCTTTGCTGAGGGTTTCCATAGTAGGTCAATATTTTCAGGCCCGGGCAAAACCTCTTAAACTCCATTTCCCAGTTAAGCATAACACTTGTCGGCACAACAATAAGATGAGGTCCCCATATCTGCTTGTAACAAGCCAAATAAGCTATTAAGGCTATAGTTTGAATTGTCTTGCCAAGGCCCATTTCGTCCGCCAATATACCATTAGTATTGCTGTTGTATAAGCCGACTAACCATCTCAACCCTTCATATTGGTATTTTCTAAGCGTTCCGCGCAAAAGAAAAGGGACTTGCACCTTAGGACCTCCAGAGTCGTCTTCTCCGCTGTCAGCCTGGCCTGTTTCAGATTCAGGAGTCGTGACACTAACTTCTGCACTCTCAATATCATCTTCGGATATGTTTGCCTCAGAATCTAAATCTGAATTTGACTCGGTTACAGAGGCAGTAGAATCAGAGGCTGATCCAGAAAAATGGCCATACAGTGAGCTCAATGTATTTCCATGATCTTTCGATATGCCGTTTGTTTCAGGTTTACCTTCATTTGCATCGCTGACCGACTTTCCGGAGCTGCTCGCGTCAGAGTCAGAGATATTCTCGTCATCTGAGTCACTCTCTTCAGAAGAGAAGTCGGCACCCTCACTGTCCGACGAGTGGGCCATAGATTCGTCATAAAACCCATTCAAACCAACTTCTATTCTCTCTGATTCATCAGATGACGCTTTTAGGTCAATATCACTTGTATTCGCAAAAGAATTGTTCACTTCAGAATCAAGGACTTCATTGTACTTTTGCTTCAATTCTTCTGCGGTCAGCAAGCTATCATCTACCTGGTCAGTATCATCGACCTCATCTTCCTGGTCCTCAGATTCCTCGCTGCTCGATAAGTTCAGCTCATCTGATTCACTCAAATCAGACATCGGTTCGTCAGATAATGTGACACTTTGGCGAGGCGTTTCCTGTTGAGCCTCGAGAAGTTGAGAAGAATGCGCAAGCATTTGCTTTAATTGTTCTCTACCAGCTTCCTTTTGCTCTTCTTCCAGTTTCTTGCGCTGTTTCTGCATTACCACCTTCTCCGCTAGTCTCCATTTCTTTTTCACTTCCTGCGCGGTCCATTTAGCCAGTTTCAGAATGCGTTTTTCTTCGAGCTTCCGTTGCCTTTCTTCGGCACCCTGTATGCGTTTAAAGTGGTTTTGAATCATAGCTGAGACTTTCCTAGCGGTTCCAATATGTTGCCTCTTTTCTTCTAACATTAATTTGGCAAAATGAATAGCATGAGCATTCAGGTAGTCTCTGTGGGTTGAGGGGGCTAACTGAGGTGTGAAGGGCCTTTTTGACTGTGAAGTAGAGAAGTCGTAGCCCTTTGAAATGTATATAGTTTCTTGCATATGTCTTATGCGAGCACGAAGCTCACGTTCCTTCTCTACCCTTGCAGCATGTACTTCAGGGGTTACATCGTCATTCTCGTAACTCACAAAAGAATTCAGATAATCTTCTACCGACCGGTTGAAATTGGAAACCGGTATGTTCATTGGGTGAAAAACAACTGGCTCTTTAATAGTGTATTTCACTGAAAGAGAGGGCCATTTGAAGTTTTTATCGGAAACATTGAAGCCAAGTTCTTCCAACTTGTCGTTTGGCATAGGCTCAGGCGATTGAGGAACATAATCGTCCTCGAGCGCTTCAAAAATAGAGTTGTCGCTTGAGTCATCAGAATCGAAGTCGCTGTCGTTTTCCGATCTGTCTGAATGAATCTGCTCTTTTCGTTTAATTCTATCTTTTGATTTCTTCTGAGGTTTTGGTAGTTGTTTTTTAGGTGTCGCTGTAGCTCTGGAGGAAGACGAAGCTGGTTCGTCTAACAGCAACAGCGATTTCTGCTCCAGGAGCTGCCTCCTAGTAGGACGTGACTTACCACCTGATTTATGTGTGGCGACGCTATCCCAGAGATCATAGGGGACGCGATACTGCTGAAATGCTTCGCTATTGTCAGAACGGGCGACATTAGAGTCGTACCCCACTAAGGTGATGAAATGATCCAGATGGAACAGCAGCCTTAGCAGGTCATCATGGTGTTTATATGTTTCTGTTAGTTCTGACCTGAGTTTCTTAATAGTATCCTCACTTTTCTGTTGAATAGATGAAGCGAGTTTGTCTGCAGCGTTCGATCCGCCAGATTTACGCTTCTTTGAAGCAGGGGAGTCAGCGCCAGAAGAGGCAGGAGGTCTTCGGCGAAGGGAAACCATAAACCATCAATCCTTAGACAAATTAAGTAAGCCTAGTCGATTACGGATAATAAATTTCCAGGAAAATGCTGGGATTTGGGCTAAAGCACGAACAAAAAGATCGCCTGTAGGGGTAGAAAAGTGGTAATGTTCAACATGTTTAGGTAACTACATAGCATCAGTGTTGTCATATCAACGAACAACCAACTAGAAGCTTTGGAAAGGTTTCAAGCCATTTCATTAACCGCTTATCAAGAAGCGATTTTTGCGTCTACAGGCAATTCAAACAAATGCTTCGAAGCCAAATTATTAGGTCTAGGGGCGTAGCTGCTCGCTTAGTGGTGACTCGATGTCAATCTACTGTTTCAGATCCCAAAATGAATGGAAACTACCCTGAGGAAGAATTCACTCCTGCACAATTTAAAGACCCCTACGCCAAGTACGATGACCCTCAATTACGTCGTAATTTTGGAGACTATATGCCTGAGAATGCTGAATTATATGATTTTTGGTCGCCGGAAATGTCCAATGTTGATATGAAAAAAGGTGGTCGCGATCTCGCCATATTCGTCGCTAGTATATTAGGATTCACTGGTCTTTGCTACACCGTCTTCGCTCCGGAACGCCCTGCTGTTAAGAGATCTTATCCTGATGGACTATACAAAGAGCTTGGCGGCTATTCAGATGGTTCAGACAAATCTGATATTATGGCTGCTCGTGAAGCCTAATCATAATCTACGATCTTTAGAATGAAATAACATATCCAATGAAGCTAACAAAAAACGCAAGTAAAATATCATACCATACCATATATTGTTCTCTTTTTTTTTCACTGTATCAGAAAACTAAGTCGCTTTTATACTGAGCTTCATTAGCGAGAACCTGTGCTAGTCGTTCTTTCTGTCGCATATGTATCGCCAAATATTCATGCTGACCTCGTAATCGTAGAACTCGTAAAACTGTATCTTCGTGCGCAGGATGTAATTCATCTGCTGCCTTCAAAGACTCTTTAATTTCTCTGATAATCTTTAAGTTCATGTTGCCAATAATAGAGTCTTGCTTTTGCAGTTTCGCCGGTATGCCGTTCTCAGCTCTCCACTTCATGCTCTCAAAGCTTGCTTTAGCCAGCTTTCGGCTTTCCTCAATTAAGTCTTCGACGCTCATGTCAAAGTACACGGGCGAACTCACCAATTGCCTATATTTGGAGTTATTTAACTCATCCAGCGATGGTCCGTGGCCATCGTTATAAAAGAATGACTTCAGCAAACTGAGCCACATGATTACAGTGCCAATCTCGCAGTCTGTAAGATCCTTCTGTGAGGTCGGTTGATCTGACAATGGAGGAAGTAGCAGGGCTTCAATAGTACTAAGTACTATCCTCCATGTCTTCAACATTACCGATACCTTTAATTCGTCAGTGAGAGCGGCTGATATTTCGCTGAAAAAACCATTCAAGTACCCAAAAAGCGGTTCTATGCTTTCTTCAGCTGCCTGTTCATTAGCCTCTTGCAATACAGTTTTTCCCTTCATGTCACTTCGTATGCTGTTTCTCAGAGTACCTTTGATGTAGCTCCTAATGCTGCTTTTCTGTGTATCTTGCAGATTACCCCAAGCAGAAAGTACTGTGTTACTCGACTTTTTCAACATGGCTTCATTGAACCAAGGCGCCATCTCACTCGTAGCACCAGTAGCAGATTCGAGCGTCATAGGAGAAAGCACTTGCTGAATAATACTAGCCGGTCTCGATAGTGCAAGAGCTATAATATTGTCACGTGTGCGCCTTAGAATACGAATAGATCGACCAAAGTAATGTCTAATATCGTCGTTCTCAATGTCCATATCAACACGTATAAGAACTTTGCCAATAGAGTCAAGTCGAACCCACCGTTCTTGGCTGTTCGCTGGTGGAAGGCATGCGCGAGGGTCTAGCTCTATATAAGCCTTTCCAATAGAGCCATAATTGCAATTATAGCGATCTATAACCTCCAAAGTCAGCCATGTAGACTTTCGAATAGAAATTTCAACAGTCTCATTCCACCTCGGACAGCTGGAATCATCTGGAGCTATTCTTGTGTAGAAACTTCGCAGAATGTTAGCAGAATCATTGTATGTACATTTGACTGAAAAATGTGTCTTCCGCTTAGTCAAATCTGATCCTCTTATCGGTAAGTTCTGACCAGCTATTATAGTGACAGACATAACAAACGTATTAAGGTTCCGCTCGTGTGGCTCTACCGCTTCGATAATGTTATAAATCTCTTCTGAACGCATTTCTGCTTCCAAAGCATCTTGCATCACAATTGCGCCATCTAAGTTATTTAGTTTCACACAAGTAAGCCAAGATAACGCATAAGGAATTGACCTATTTCTCCTTGCTACAACTTTCTCAGAGTTAGGTAGCCAAAAGTTCACTTTGTTAACTTTGAATTCGTCCTTTTCCACAAAGCTGTCAATCTCGGCTGCAAATTGATTATACACTTCTTCACAGTAATGTATAATCACACATGAATTCAGCCGCGCAACTGCTGTGTATAATTTAGCATTGAAAAATGTAGATTTCCATTTGAGTTTCTCGACCACAGAAAGCATAGATGTAACATGGCTCATAGAGTCTCTGATCGAAGAGCTTATGCCAAAATCAGCATCGTTGGTAATCCATTTATCTTGCATAATTGCACTCTTTACCCATGAATGTGAGTAAGACTCAGCTTGATTCAATATGTGGTCTCTTACAAAACAAAAAAACCATTTTTCGTGCTCGAGTAGAAGTTTGTCGTCATTAGATGTTTCATCGCTTCCAAATTTGCTATAAGCATCCTCTAAAGACAGGCACATTTCGTTCATCCTTTCAAAGTCGTCCCAGTCTGGCTGTACATGGCCTCGTTTGGCCATCGCAGCTATGTACTTGAATATTGCATTAGCGTCAGTAGAAAACATGCAGATCAATCTCGAGCCCACGTACTTAGAAAGATCTAGATTTTTGAGTATTGCGGTCGGAAACTTTCCCGGAAGACCACTGCATACATCTAGAATTAAATGACCAAAATTAGTAGCGCGATTGAGATCCATATCTGCTTCCCCTGAGAATGAGTTAAGAATCCTCTCGTAAAATACATCAGCTGCCTTATTTGCTGATTCTCGAAATGCTAAAACTGTTATATCAATGCCCGCTATACTGGAATATTCAGGATCATCATGTATGACTTTCTCGACTATTTCTGTGTACACGTCCAACGATGGTGTGCCTTCTTCGTTTAGTATGGCAATTAAATCGCGCTCGAAACATAGCCGTAAGGTTACCTCGATCTCACTGATAGCACATTGACGAATATCCACGGACAGGATTGTCTTTATGTCGCCAAATCCAGCCCAGCTGTTGCTGGACATAACAGAAGAGTTAAACCTAGCGATGAGGATTTTGTAACTGTGCGACACTGCATACCTGAGGTCGTGATTATGTGCATATAAACTCGATAGAGCAGCCAAAGATAGTGATAAAATAACATTTGGAATTACTCTCCATAGATTCTGGATCATTTTCAGTATAGCGATAGAATTCCAGGAAGGAAATTCAAGTATACGGCGCTCTGCATACTTTTCAGCGTCTCTTAGTAGAAATTTGTATATTATATGGTAAGCAGCAGAATACAGATTTGGGGGAAACAAAGCAGCCTTGTAACTTCTAGAGTCATTTGTTGTCCATTGATTGAGCCTCTGTTGTTCGTCGAGAGATGCAATAGTAGAACTAGCTTGGACTTGCGACAAAGTTGTCTGCAGCATTGAACTGATCGTGTTCGCTTCCTTTCTTTGCCAAGTTAAAAAGTCATTTTCGCTAAGAAAGTCTGTCTGTCCGAGAGTAGAATTATCCTTGTCATGTCGGACATTGATAAGCAAGTTCTTCAAGTCCAAGTAGTAAGATGCGCATATACTTTCGGATGTAATACCAGATAATTCGTTATGTACTTCAGCGTCAAAGCCAAAAATACTGTTGGCAGTATCGAACAGTAGCAGTATATTCGAGTGAGGACCATCATCTTGCGCTTTAGTTGTTACAGTTTCAACTGGACGAGCTGTTGATGTAAAGGTTGAATAGCGCTTTGAAGTACTGCTATTCGTTCCCTTTAGCTCCCTGTACACGTAAGATCTGAATGATGTGACAATAGTTGAAGAGGCTGTCGCAAGAGAATTTGAGACTAGGCATTCGCAAACGAAATCAGCAAAGGCAGTGATACAAAGGTGATACTTTTCGCTATCCTCAAAGCATTTCATTACCATCAGCTCTTCCCGAGTAGATAAACTAAATTTACCCATAATCTCATTTGTAGTAAACGACTCAAAAGAATCCTCAATTGAATTTTCAAGGTAAGAAGCTAGAAAGGCAGTGAATGAGCGTCGTATGATTTTTGAGCTGTATTTGGCATCACGTTGTAAAGCGATTAAGCGTATACGGTCTTTCATTATATCGTAAAGAACTTTAGGGCATTCTGCATTAATAATCATGTCAGTTTCAGGTTGGGTACTGGTATTTTGGTATACTTTATGTACTTTTCTTCCCATAAGAGCTTCATTGAGCAAGATCAATCTAAAAACCGCGCGTTGTAAATCAGTCTCATTGTACGGCTGTCGGATACCGGCCAGCGTAGACATTTTATAGCGGCAAAGTATTGCTTTACAGGTATAGGTATTAAGAGGAACAATAGGTATTGGTGATAGAAAATGGTGGTCGGAATTGGTGCATGTAATGGAGAATGCCAGTGGTGTTAAAAGGTGACCCGAGTGAGTAGTGAGTGCATATATATAAATATATATATATATTGCACAATATATTGTCTCTCAGCCAATAGATGAACCTAAATAACACATATTTTAGATATAGTACATATTTAATAAGAAACGGAAATAATAAAAAATACACAAGAAAAGCCTAGGACACTTGAGACTCAAGGTCTCTAAGGCTTTGTTTCTAATTGCCAAGGAGTGCAATTAGATTCCATTCAATTCAACTCCAAGTGACTCCCTCCATAGTAATGTACACATATTCGTAACTGTTCAAAAAAAGAAGAGATTGCGCAGAAAAAAAAACATAACCACGTTTAATCGCTTTATACCCATTACACATTACGTCGTGACTCCTTTCATTGCGCGTAAACCCCGTGCTGCCCGCGACCATCAGCATCTAGTCTATCTAAGCGACCTTCGCGCGCTGCAAGATACATCTCATTCATTCTCGCGACAGGAATTGTATCAGCAGGATCCGTAGATCCTTGTACCGCTCCTGGCGGTAAATCTTTGGGTTCATCAACAATTTGGTTTGATGGCGGTGTAAAAGGATGGGCAGGGTATGATCCTTCAGCAGTGTGTTCAGCAACAGCCGGAGCCAGCATGGGTGATCCAGCACCCATTTGAGCATGAACAATAGTTGATTGCGGATTCAAAGGTGCATAAGCAGAAAACGGATGTTGAGGTGCCATTGCCATCGACGGGTATATCGGAGGAACATGGTTGCGGAATGTCTGGTATCCGCTATTTGGTCTTCCCCATGACAAACGAACTCTGGATTTTCCAATAGGGAATCCTTGCATTTGAGCAATTGCATTCTCAGCAGATTCATGCTGAGCAAACTGAACAAATCCGCAGCCTTTTCCTGGGGGTATCTTCACGTATATTATTTCTCCGAACCCCGTAAAAAAGGAACGCAGCTCATCTTCCGAAACTCGAGAGGAGAGACCGCCCACAAATACTGTTGTGTTATTAGATTCTGTCGGCGCCATCATTTGAGGTGGAGAACTGTAGTATCCCATGGGGTACCCCATTGGATAGACCGGTCCCGTTTGAGGCATCATCGTGGGAGGCATCATATTGACAGTAGCGGTAGCAGCAGAAGCGGAAAGACTTGGTGTTTTGGATTTTGGTGTAGCAGTTGATATCCGTAAAGGCCTAGAGCCAACCACAAAACCTTGCATTTCATTCATAGCACGCTGCATCTCTGATTGCGAGGAAAAGCGAACAAACCCGTATCCACGTGACATCCGTGATACAGGATCAAGCATCACTTTTGCAGATTTACAGGATGGGTATCTTGATTGAAATACAGAAAGAAGAATGTAATCAGTAGTGTCTGGGCCAAGATCTCCAACGAATATTGAGTACTCTGGAGAAGGTTTATCTGTGGTGCCAGCAGACCCAGTAGCCCAATTTAGTTTTAAGGGCTTCGATGAGGCATTGGGGATTGTTCCGGATAGTGAGAGCGCTCTTGAAGCGGCTTCAGGCGACGAAAAGTTGACGAAACAGTAGCCAGCGTTTGCGCCACTGAACTTGTCTCGAATGAGCTTAACGGACACTTCTTCACCCAGTGAGGCCCATAATTGAGTGATGAAAAGTTCATCATACCAAGGTTCAAGTTCGCCCATCCATAATGTTGTTTTAGAATCTTGGTTAGGATTATCAGCTGTAAACTGCACGTGAGTTTCGGACATTGTTAATGTGATTCCTAGATAAGCTCAGGCTAAACTAGTATTAATAGGAATAATCAAACAATCGTCAGCTTAAAAGTTGAGGTATATGTTCGAAATTGGACAAAGTAGTCGGATTGTTTCAAACAAATAACTTATAAACTCGGATTTGGAAATATTCTTGAATCTGCTTGGGTTCGAATTAAGAACTGTCAAATGTGAAACGCGTCGATCAGGAAAGAGAACGTACTGATCAGAACTAAATCAGACCGAAAATGGTAGAAACTTCAATTAAATACCTCTATAATTTTTCAACGCAAATTTAAGCGACTCTAAAATCTTAAGCAGGTCTTAAGCGAAAGTTATTCGAGTCGACGCAACTCAAGAATATCAAGGGGGGTTTTGGTGTGATTGCGCCCAGATGGGAATAAACCGATACAAAAGTTGACGCGAAGAGATAGTAAACCAAATAAGATCAACCGAAAAAAACCAGGGTAACTATTATTAATACTATTAATAACTAACTTCTGGATCAAAATAAGCACACGATTACCGGACTTCAGTTGGTAAGTTTTCAGACACTCTATTTATATCGCGAGTAGAGTAAACGTACGGTAGTGGGGGGGGAGTAGTTTGGTTAGTGGGTGATGTTGTGAAGATAGTTAGAGGGTGGCACGGGAAAGGGGTTTGGCCAACTTCTGTTGGCATGCCAACACAATATAGACCAATGGTAATGGTAATAGAGCATTCGTTATGCGGAAGATGCGAGTATTAGATTTACTACTTTCCATTCATAGATCTATTCCAGTATTTAGTCAGGAATCGCAAGCTCAGAACACATATCGAAATATCAGCATGTTGAGGTCGCGAGCGTTTCTCGGAAGTGTTCGAGGAGGATCTCTACTTCGAAGGTTTGTAGCAATGGAGTGTCAAGCAAGCAGATGGATACAGTATGAGCGACGGCGATATATGGCATTTGAATCACACAGCTTTGCCAGACAGAAAGTCATTAACCCTAGAAAGAGCGGGGACGGAAAGCCGTTAGTGCTGAACATTACGAATGAAGCGGCGAAGAAGCTGCACAGTATTATGAAGGATGAAAATAAGCCGGATGCTGTATTGAGGATCATAGTGGAAAGTGGAGGATGTCACGGGTACCAATACGTTTTCCGCTTGGAGAGCAGCAAAGATATTGATGCTGATGAAGATACTATATTTGATAGAGATGGTGCAAGGATTGTTATTGATGAAGGATCACTGACACTTTTGCAAGATTCGAGTGTTGATTACACCACTGAATTGATAGGAAGCCAATTTACTATACACAACCCGTACGCCACGTCAAGTTGCGGGTGTGGATCCAGTTTTGATTTAGATATTGAAAGGTTGTCTAAGAGTTGAGAGATTAATGGATATTAAAGGCGATATTTGACTGCCTACTTTGACTGCCTACTTCTTTTTATTTTTCTCTTCTGATACTAGTTTTCAAAATTCTATGATTGACGGATTGCATTTTTCGAGTCGGTTCTATTCGATGGAAGACATAGTAAACTTTCGGCTACGTAAAACTTACATAATACAAACCACACAGCTAATGATACGATCGAGGATAAGGAATATACGATTTAAACGATTTTATTCGCTGAGTTCTGGTGAAGCAGAACTGCATAAAAAGTTAGAAAAGGCACTTGAACCGAAATTGCTGAATGTGCAAGACATATCCGGTGGGTGCGGTTCTATGTACCAGATCAAGATAATCTCAGAGAAGTTCAAGGGAATGTCTATGGTGAAGCAACATCGTCTTGTTAATGAAATATTAAAAGACGATATATCAAAAATGCATGGTGTTCGATTGGATACACAATCGACAGAATAGAACTTATCGCGATTTGTAAACCACAGATGACCCTTTTCTTCTGTAAATGAACATACAGCTCTATACGTAACCTTAACCATTATGTTGACTCAAGCACAAGAATTGAAATTAATTGATTATTTAGATGAACAATTAAAACTGGTATCAAGAGACTATATACGTAGATTTGAATCACCTGTTGAATTTGTGGCCATTTGCTCTAAATTGACAACAATAATCGAACTAATCATGAACGACAACACTCCTACATACATACAATCACAGTATCTAATAAGGATCTTAGGTGACTTCATCGAATACACTGAAGGATTCTTCCCCGTTAAAGACGATCCTTCTTTTCTGTTTGATTTCTGCTCCTTATTGGACTACAGCATCTCTTCCCTAGCTCCCTCCTTGTCTGCTACTGATAAGGTCCGCCTCTCTAATCTCGCGCAATCTTTGAGGGTCGCAGTCGTCCATTTTATGACTAATAGTAATTTGTCCGGTTACGAGCAAGAACAATCAAAAGTTCTCGAGAATTCTTTGTCTATATTAGGGTAAATTTTATTCCATTCCTCTCTTATCCTTCTATTAATACACCCACGCGCTATAATCGCATTTAAACACGGCTCGAAATTCCAAATAAAAACCGCAATTCGCTCTGAGACAGCCTTGAAACCGCTTTCAAGCCTTTCTCATCGAGCGCTCCATCGATCACTGATCTCTTCTTCTCTTGTAACGTCAGAATTCTATCTTCAACGGTATTCTGCACAATCAACTTCTTGACCGACACTGGCATCTGTTGGCCAATTCTATGCACTCGTCCAATTGCCTGTTCTTCCACGTATGGATTCCAAAACGGATCAAAAATAATTGCACAACTAGCAACCGTTAAGTTTAATCCAGTATTTCCTGCCTTCAGACTCATAATCATAACCATAGTCGTCGGATCACTATTGAAGGATGATATAGCTTCCTCACGATACTCTGATGACATGCTACCGTCAAAAGAAATGCACTTCCACCCCTTCGTCTCGCATACGATCTCCATGAGCCTTATCATATCAAGAAACTGTGTAAAAATAAGTGTCTTCACTCCTTTCGAGATGTTCTCTTCCACGACTTCAGCTGCTTTGTCTAGTTTCCCCGATGATTTCCAATGAATGTGCAGCTTCTGCTTGATCTTCTTCTTCAGTTTTTCGCTCGAAAGCCCCCCTCTCGCCGAAGTGAGCTCCACGTTATTAAGAACTTGATTCATAACAGCACTCTCATCGCCATCATTATTATGCGTGTTTGATTTTCCCACAATTGGACCATATTTCTGAGCGAACGCGTCCAGCGTAAGTACGCCCTTCATTTCAAATCCTCCTCCACAATAGTCGCAATTCAATTCAAGATCTGTAGATCCTGATTTCAAAGAATCGAGATTAGCCCGCTCCTCTATTTTTAGGAGACATTCAACACAGTGTATATGTCCGCAAGGCGTAACAATCCGCACAACTTCGTTCTCAAGCACATCTAAGCAAGAACTGCACTCAATATCCTCATTCAGGCTCTTAATTCTTCTAATTGCTTCGTCAGATAGGATATTGGCGTTCAAGCTTTCTATTCTCTTGGCTTTGACTGGTTCTCGTTCAGTATCCTCGTCCGCACACGCCAAAACGTCCGCATTCTGCATCTTTTTTTTATCTCGGCAAACCCACATATGGTCGCATGCTTGCCTCAGCCGCAAAAGTAAGACTAACATGTGCGCGTAGTTATTTAGACCTTGCCTTTCCATGTATCGGTCAGCTAACTCTCCAACCTTCTGCTCCACTAACTCATAAAATCGCTTATGTTCAGGGTCGAATTCAGCATACAGTACCTCATCATTCCTTGGAGGGAGTTGTAGGACCGGTTGACCGTCAACACTAGAATCCTTAGTACGGCGAAGACACATAGATCGCAGTAGCACCTGCAACTGTTGCATTGCGGTCTTTGAGGGTTGGTTTCCGATTTTCAGAGGCCTTCCAATCACACGATTGAAATAGTCTTTAGAATTGTAAGGTTTTATGTCCAAAAATTTCACTGTGCTGTAAAACTCGTCCACGCTGTTCTGCATTGGAGTTCCACTCAAACACCACTTGTGCTGTGCCTTTAAACTAAATGCAGCAGCGGCTACCTGCGTTCTCACATTCTTTATCATTTGCGATTCATCCAATATTATACGAAACCACTTACAATCATCCCCGAAAAAAGTGTTCCCTCTCTCACGGCCTGTCTTATTCATGTGCTTCTTATGTTCGGATGTGATCACTCCATATGTAGTGATAACGACATCATACATGGAGAATGCTTTAAAATTTAGATTTCTTTTCATCGTTCCATGATAAACAAGGGTTGTAAGCTTGAATTCAGGTCTCACCTTAGATTCAATCTCTCTCTGCCACTGATAAATTAATGAGACAGGTGCAACAATCAGAGTGGTACGCATGGTTATATCTTTCGAACGGTTTTTCAGCATTAGAGCGAGAGCTTGAACAGTTTTTCCAAGACCCATTTCGTCCGCTAGTAAGCCATTCTGATCAGAATCTTCTAATCTCGTCATCCAGGTTAGCCCTATTTGTTGATGGGGGAGTAACTTGACATTTAACGACGCCGGAGTAGCTAGACGTTGCGAGGGGCTGTCATCTGCAGATGTTTCGAGGTTCTTCAAAATCGCCTGTAGATCTTTCTCTACCTCTTCCTGAGAACGTACTCCAGGTAAAGCTCCTAGCTCCCATGGGTATTTTGGCTGACCAGATTCTTGAGTATTTTCTTTCGCTGCACCGAGTTCCTTGAGACTTTTCATGTTCCAAGAATCCAGATAATATTTTATCGTACGGATAAATATATTCAACTCTTGTTTAGCCGCATCCTTGGCCTGAGGAGCGCTAAGGTCCATAGATTTAACTCGTGTGATGTTCTCGAGACTTCTGTTAACCATCTGATCAATTGCCAGTCTTCGATGTCTTAAATTGAAGTCTTGGTGAGTCTGGGAAGTCAAAAGCTGCTGGTCGATTCTGCGACAGACTTGTTGGGTATATGTGATTCGCTGCATCAACTGTTCTAATATTAAAGAAGCACTGTTTTCCATAGATGGTTGGAGTGGTGCACACAAGTCAATATCATCAATTGTTTGAGGGTTACCCAGGGGAACCATTGTATTCGCCATGTTTGATAGGCTACTAAAATATGAGTTGGCCGCTGGATTATTAGAACTCATTTGATGTGCAGCAAATGGAGTGACTGAAAATGACTGCTGACCATTGGTGATAGAATTGGTCCCAGATGAGTGCGCATCATGGCCATTGGAGACAGATTGATTATTGTTCGGAGCAACTAAAGGCCTAGGGACAATTAGTGGATGTGAAACGGCTGGAATTTTCTGAGCAGTTGAATTTTGCTGGACAGTCGGATATGGTAAACGCCCCTGAATCATAGGCGGGGGCACTGGTTTTGGTACAAACGATCTGGATGTTGTTGCAGGCCTGGATTCGATAAGCAGTATATCGTCGTCGTCATCGTCATCTTCTTCCTCAACTGCATTTTTATGATCATTGTTATTATTGTTATTATTGGCAGTATCCTTGCCATTGCTATAGCTGAGAAAGTGATTTAGATATTGCTGGGGAAATCGTTGTTCTTTTGCAGATCTTTTTTGGGGCAACAAAGGGAAGTCATCAGCATCATCTGTGATATCAATAATATCTGAAGGAGAAAAGCTCGATACTTCCGTGACAGAGCCTGTTTCTGACTCGATTGCGCTTGGTGGATGCAAGCTAGGTGTTTCAGCAGGCGTGGCGAGTTCCGTAGAGTCTGCTAAAAGAATGTGCGGGGTATCGGATTCTTTGCCTATTGATTCAGAAGAAATCTTCGGCATTCCCATGAACAATGAGTCGTTTGTATCAGAATCTGGAGAACTAGCTTTTAACGATATATCATGATCCAGACTGTTTTGCTCCGTGTAAGCTGGTACAGAATTAACAACGGATTCTTTTGGTTCATCAGGTTCGATATCGTCAACGCTTTGAGACATATCAATGTTATCAGAAGCATCTAGAAGAGTATCTCTTTGTCTGGTCATTTCGTTTAGCTTCTTCTGGAGCTCGAGGACTTTCTCACTAAATACCATTTGGCGAGATTGCAAATATCTGAGTTGTTGCTGAGAATTTCGACCAGCGTTAGATGCAAAAGTTGGGCTTTGTTTAAATTTGGCGATTTGAGCAGCAGTAGCATTCAGTAAATCTTGGTTATGATTCAATTTACGCTCGAGCTCAAATATCTCTGATTCTATCTCGTCCAGGGACATTATGGCGCCATATATATACGCGACGTTATATCTCGTACTTTCGTCTATTCACGTCACAAGCACCTATGATAACTGCCCTATTAAAGAAAATATTAACTACCAAATTAAAAAATATACAAGCTAATCAATCTCGCCAGATCAATATTGTTGATAAGTAGTATTCGAAGTGGAAGTGGGCCTCGTCAACAATCAGCGGTGATTACAATAATGATGAAAATTGGGGTTGGGGTTGAACATGTTGCAAATAGTCGAGTGTCGTCTACGTGGACAAATAAATGACGATTACATGTATTAGTCATTACTAGATCGGTGAGAGGTGATGAACTGGCCTAAAGGTAACCACATTTCAAGTTTCTGCGCTCTTGAGTAGGCAGCTACTCTTCCTGAAGTGGAAGGAACCACGTACACCGGCGTTGATGCAAGAAGTTGAGGTTGCCAACCCCACTCGAAATTGTCCGGCGTTCGGATTCTTTTAGATTGCTTGTCGCCAGATATAACTGTGTATACGGCAAGCCAGATAGACTTACCCACAAAGCAGACCGATTTCGGCTGGAACCGCTTGATCTTTGATTCCAGTGTTTGCACTGCGTCTAACATCTCCTGGTCTGATAGCTCCGATGCTTGAGCAGTGGGCCGATCTACCAGATTAGTAAGCCCCAGTTGATACTTAGAAGGTAGTATTGTATCCAATTCATATGTGACCTTCTCATTGACGCAGTGTGACTCATAAAGTAAAGGCCAGAATAAATTGCCCGGACCAGCATAGTGGTGACCCCTTTTAGATGTCTGAACGCCGGGGTTGATTCCTATGAAGATGCAAGCTAAGTCTTCAGCAAGTATATCAGGTACGCCTTTCAAATGATTATATAGCTTCACTTTTCTGGCGGCCTTAGTAGCCTTGCCAGCTGCAATACCCGTGCGTGATGATCTGCGATCAAGCGATTGCTTGACCACCGCAGAACCGTGTTCTGCTCTATGAGCGTAGTTTCTAATAGTCGAAATCAATTCGTCCCTTGACTTTTCTTTTTCGTGTGAGTCATTCTCGCTCATAGGCACATTTCGGTGGTCGCACGAGCGCCAGGTTTACAGAAACGAATAGAATATGTTTAGTTATGTAGACTGAGTGTAGTTACCCGGCTCAATCAACCCTTTTTTATGATTTGCCTCGAGGTTGCTATGGAACAAACTTCACTTTCTACTACTCGAAGCGATACAAACACACCTTTTCATCTACAGAAAACGACCTAAAAATACAAAAAATGGCACAAGCAGAGGTTCCCACTTTTAAGCTCGTCCTTGTAGGAGACGGTGGTACCGGAAAGGTAAGTAAATGCTGAAAGTCTGGATTCAGGAACAAAAAAATAGACGAAAAGTTTTGACTGAACGGGCTAGAGGAGGGGGACCTTTTGTACGGTTTTTCCCCCTCCGCCATGACGTCTGTTCTCCTTTTTCTGTACGATTATACATTATGACAGGATTCTAACTGATTAAATTTAGACCACATTTGTTAAACGTCACTTGACAGGTGAATTTGAAAAAAGATATATTGCCACTCTTGGTGTAGAGGTTCATCCTTTGTCATTTCACACCAACTACGGTGAGATTAAATTTGATGTATGGGATACAGCTGGTCAAGAAAAGTTTGGAGGATTACGTGATGGGTACTACATTAATGGTCAATGCGGTATCATTATGTTCGATGTTACTTCGCGTATTACTTATAAGAATGTTCCTAACTGGCATCGTGATCTTGTTCGTGTCTGCGAAAACATCCCTATTGTTCTTTGCGGAAACAAAGTCGATGTTAAGGAGCGTAAAGTCAAGGCTAAGACCATCACTTTCCATCGCAAGAAAAATTTGCAGTATTACGATATCTCTGCTAAGTCTAACTACAATTTTGAGAAACCATTTTTGTGGCTTGCTCGCAAAATCTCAGGAAAATCCAACCTTGAATTTGTTGCTTCTCCTGCACTTGCTCCCCCTGAGGCTGCTGTGGATGCCAACCTCATGAAGCAATACGAGCAAGAGATGGACCAAGCTCAAGCTATGCCTCTTCCTGATGAGGATGATGTTGATTTGTAATTGCACTGATTTGATAGATTTTTTTAAATCGAAATTGTTTTTAGATAAACCCTCCTAATCCAATGATGTAATCCGTGTAGGCCGATCGAGGTGTATCCAAACGCCTGTGAGGGCAACGTCCAACTACAATAACTGTCGGCCCGAAGTACATACTACTTGAACTATTCTTATTGTCGTATATTTATTTACAGTGTCTCATTAAACAGGAGGAACAGCGGCGTCCATCATAGGGGATTTGATGAACAGAATTCCGGCTACAAAGCAGAAACCGGACCAGATAACCGGCGAGACGTCTGGCGATCGAACTACTTGCCAAACAGTAGACAGTATGCTGTTTTCGTTTCCATTTGTGACGGCGTCTTTGTTGTTCATTTCGTGATTACTTTAGAGAGTTTCAATAAAATCTCTTCGGGGGTAAAATTCTAGCAGTTAACGCCGTTTCCGAAAGCACTTTATAGACGATTACTGGTTCACAAAAAAAATCATGTATGGTGCCTTCCTTCCATAGCAACAAAGTACGCTTTCTCATTGGTCGATATTACTGCACTCCCAACTTCGTACAGACTCGTAAAACCTGCTAGATCGAAGTAAATAAACAACTACTAATGGGCGAATTATCCGATTTAGAGGCCTATGTCAATAACTATTTCGCCTCTCAAGGGTACTTGGGGTTTGAAGATTTTATTGATTTTAAGTCGTTTCCTCATTCGGACAAATCGAAGAGAGATACGTTGCGCGTTCTGCGTATCCTTTACAAGATCTTGAACGAGCAGGAACAATCGACGAAGCGCAAAGAGGAGCGAATACTGCATGAATCCAATTCATCAGCGTCTAATAATTCTAAATCAGTAAAAGCACTATCAGAAGAAGTTGATAAGTTACAGCATCAGGTTAGAAATCTGCAGTCTCAGCTTAGACAATCGAAGTCTGAAGCGATGACCTCTAAACAGTACAGCGATGAGCTCAAAAAGGTACATGATAGATTCCAGTCGCAGATGGAAAACAATCGAAGCAGGTGGGCTACAGAAATTCGGGCAAAAGATAAGGAATTAGTCAGCTTAAAAGACAGAATCAGGAGAGATCAAGCACGATCTTCTAAAAGGAACGTGCTGGTATCATGCCCTCCGATGAAAACTACGGTGACCGATCCTGAAATTTTAAAATGCTATTCTGACTTGCTTTCGACCTATTCGAACTTGAAAAGCGATAACTCTTTGCTTCTATCCACATTATATGACAGCCTAATCCGAATTAAATGTACTACTGGTGAGATTGTGCCTGAATCAACTGCTGAATACCAAGAAATCGTTTCCTATTTCAATTCGCGGAATATGGATGCTCATACACTGTGTGATCTATTTTCTACCTCATTATCTTCTATAATTCAAATGGCAAATTCTTACGAACCCGTTATGCCCCAGGATGACCAAACTTTTATTGATCTTACTGAGCCAGCCAAGCCTATCAATGCCACGCCTAGCCCCATCAAACACAGTAATGGCGAAGGACGGTCCGGGGGTTTTATTCTAACCCCTGACCTCGATCGAACGTTCCATGACTTCACAACAGCATTTGACTCACCTTCTGACGTGAGCATCTCACAATCTGCTTCGGATCGGTTCCAGACACCAGTAAGGCCTCTAAGTAATTCCAGGCTTTCGGAAGGTTTACAACCTTTATCTAACCCTCCGTCTGCTTCTGCATCTATTTTCACCAGCGACAGCCCAGGATTTACAGCCAGCTCCAGCTCAACATTCGAATCTTCGGTCTTTGTATTACCAGAGACCGTTGAGACCCGGAGAAAGTCCTCAAGAGGTGTGACCATGAACCCATCAGAATCAGTGCAACGTCTACGATCACTGGCTGCGTCATCTCAGTACTATGCTGATCGACGAAAAAGCTTCCTATTCTAATGGACACGAGTAATGCTAGGGGAACTGGGTACTAGATGAGTATGAAGAAATAAATCAGATGTATGTATCATAAAGGCTGAGAATAATGAATAGAAAATTAAAAGGAATACATCGAGAATGTCAAATGTGGAAGGTTTAGTAGTCCTCCTGTGTGATACATGAAAATTGTGATGAAATTGAGAATTACCAAACATCCTTGAGCTCTCTCTGCAGACCCGGCAATTGCTCTATGTGAATGTTTTCACGCAGCCGAGGCGTTCCCTTGAGCGCAAATTTTAGAAGTTGCATTGGTTAGGGTATCTGCGATCGGTCGTCAGAGGTTGAGGCATGATACCCATTGCAAGAAGCTTCTGAAAGTTCCATTCAGCACAGAGATCTGTCTTCCATGCCCAGAAGATCCAGCCGTCGAGTTTTTCCCATGCATCTAGTTGTGCCTCGACAAACCTTCTCATGTTGTTGTAATAGTCACCGGTTATCTTGGCAGGGTTGTATTTGTCTGAGCAATCGCCAATCCACCAGCCTCCACCGTAAGTACCATCATAACGAGCACCTCTATAGACGCCATTCAGCATAGGACAGCAGTCGGTGAGAGCAGCAGACCACTCGCCTACTATGACAGGCAAATTGACGGCTTTCAGGGCGTGATAATGTCCGCAGACCATTCCCACATGTTGATCGATAGTGAGAGCGTTTAGGTCAGGGGTGAACACTTGGTAGTGGTGATTATCTTCGTAGGAGTTCGAAAAGGCAGGTAGATAGTTGTTCCAGCTTGCAGGGTCGTAAAAGGCATCGTGGAAAGCGACAGTCAGGTCGGTCATAGTCCCGTCGGGTCGATAGCGGATGATGTTATAGCCCTTTTGATAGAAGTCTTTAAGCATTCCGAGGGCATCACCAGCAAAGGAAGGTGCGAGAGGTTCGTTTAAAATCTCGATGGAAGTGACAACATCGCTGTAGCCGTTATCGAACACCATGTTGACCATACGCTGAAGTGCAGTCAATGTATATTCGGGGTTTTTTCCGTAAGGGAATTGAATGGTATCACGAAGACCAGAGTTGTCAAAACCGTTCTGAGAGCCGGGGGCACCGTGCAGGTCTAACATTACTTCCAGTCCTTGGTTGCGAGCCCATTGCAAGGCACGGAGAATATAGGGGACTTGTCCCTGAACGTAAGGTTCGTCGAAGAAGTTGCCAAAAGCCCAGTATCCGATGGGGATTCTTACAGTGTTCAGACCTGCTGCCTTGATTTGAACAAAGTCGGACTCGGTGTAGTAAGTATTCCAATGGTTGGTTAACTTCGCGGTGGCTGTATCTTTGCCGTAGTATGAGCAGAAGTGGTACTCGTCGACAGGGATATTAGAGGGATCAGTGAACTCGCTCCACAAGTTGCTGTTCATGTATGGTTCAAGTACAAACCAACCACCTAGGTTCACGCCGCGCATTTTGTCAAACTTTGTGCTTCTTCGCGTAATTGAGAGCGCAGGTGTGTGTAGATTAGATACAGAGGCGCAGAATGCTGCGCAAGCGAGTAGTATGATAGACCAGATCATTGCAGTATAACAGTTGAAGTTGCAGTTCTTTCGAATACCGAGCGCGTTTGGTTCTTATAATATAGATGCAATCTAGGGTGTTTTCGAGGGAAAATGAACCCTGCGTATAGGCAGATTTTGTATTAAGGGGTTTTCGTTTAGTGGTTCTGTTAGCAGTGCAGAATAGACCCTCTTTTTGCACAAAGGGGTGATTCTGGGTCCAGCGTAGACAGGGGATAGCGATCGGCTTTTTGGTGTGTGTACAGCAACAGAGCAGGGCGTCGCACTTTTTTTGCAGCAATATATCAGTGAATGACGGCAACGATGCCGTATGCAGTATATCTATATGTGGTAACAAAGCGTAACATTTAAAAGGAAATAAGGTTGCAAAGCGCGTTCTCGACTTTGGAATTGGGACTAAAAAAATCTTCAAGCCAATAGGAAGATCTTGATGCATGCAGAGAGGAATATAACGGTAAACTTAACCTTCTTTGGCCGTACCAGTCGTTAAAAACCAGTGAGACATTTTGCTATATTAACCGCGAATAAGGATTAACTGTGCTGTTGGTCTCAACATTCTTCTAATGGAATGTGTTAAATCAAAAAAACCATAGCGAGGAATGCAGAACGATTTCTTGATACGTTTAAAGCTGCCGTTAAGTTAGACTTACTTCGATTTGGACCCCTTAATTTGAGGCAGATCTAAGATAACGTGTGAAGGAAGCTGCATCGCCTTTGGGGCTGTGCGGGACAGCCGAAACTTACAGCGTAAAAGGAGAAAGACCATGCATGCATGCTCTTGGCGAAGTTAAAGTTTTGATTTTTGTCAGTGCAAACATTAATGCTGTCATGCTCACTCACATTCCAAGACTGATTTTGGCCGCGATGGCGCAGTTATTGGGATCCGTTTGCTGCCCGTTACGGCTATAGGAATGCCTCTTGGCCGGGAGTATTTAGCTGCCTTGATTCGATCTTGCTTTATGTAAAAAACTACGCTTCTTACAGTTCATTCCGGCGTGATGTGTCGCGTTGAAGGCAGAGAGTCTGGCCTATATTCCATTAGTGTTTTTTACCGTTCAGGCACGACCTCGGTTTCTGAAAAGCCCAGTCGAACTGTCTTAGCCGTGGTTTTCAGATCGTTGACCTTAGTTATTGCGATCGAGATCACTGTATTCATATAAGCTGCTGACTGACTGTGCGCCTAGCTGCGTTTTGGTGTATTTTAGGCTGTTATGGCATGCTCTGGTCTTGTCGGTATTCGCTCACCACACTAGAACTTCAGGTAAACCCATCCTGCCGCCATCCTTTCCTTCTTATGTAAAAGTAATAGTCGATAATCTGTTGTACTTATCATTAGTGTCTTGCCTTATTATTCATATTTATTCTAAATATAACAATGTTACCTTTAATTTAGAATTGCATCGTACTGGTAGAACATAGTGAAAAGGTGCATTTTACTGAGTAGTTGTCCTGGCTGGGAAATTGGAACTTCAGCTTACCAACTCTTCACTAAACCTCGCTGATTTTGGTTTCGCATGTCATTAAATGTCTTACTAGAACAATTCCGTAATGGAGCAGCGATAGATGAAAACGTTACAGTAGTCAGCACAGATAATATAGAGCTAGGCAAGCAGTGGTTCAAAGAACTATCGAATACCTTCGAATCATTAGTCGAACCCGCTCCACTAGAATCTCCCTCAATTCTCAAGGATCAGTCTTTCTACAACAAACTGTCTCAATATATCTCTATATTCGACTCTATTCTAACATCAGTCGATGCAGATTTACGCAATGAAGAATCAAATCAGCTACAACTTGCATTGACACAACTGATGAAACCAATACCAATAGTCTGGGTCACTCAATTCGATGTCGATCCCCAAGGACTCACCAGAAAACCGTCGCCAGTTCAATTGGCGTTCACTCGCTGCTTCTCTGCAGCAACAAAGCTTGCTAACAACTTGTATACCCATAAGCTATCATTTAACGCGAAAGTGTCCCTAATACTAAATGCCTGGGCCAGTTCAGATACCCCTTGGACTTCCGAATCTCCTCAACCCGTTCTGAACATAACTGTATCTGCTGAACAAGCATATTCAATCATCACGCAGATCGTTGTGCCGATCTTCAGAAATGCCAAAGCACCGAATAAGCCTTCACATACCGGAGAATCCAAAGAGTCTCAATTACTTTCTTTAACAGAACCCCGTACCTATGATGCCACAGAAGAGGGCGACCCTGCACTAGTACAACGATACTGGGCTGTGCCTATGTTTATTACGGCATTATCATTGCTCACAGAATCGCAGGTTAAAGACAGCTGGCGTGATATAACAATGGTAACTCTCAATCTATTAGACGACACAAACTCCTGGTTTAGAATACAAGGCTGCGTTGCTCTTGAATCTCTGCTACGTGCAACTTCGGATCAGTTTTGGACTAGAACTGGCATCCATAATGTTTACTGGGAATCCATTCAAAATTACATGTCATTCATACCTCCAATGACTCCAGTCAACGAATCTATTGCTCTTCTTACTGCCACGTTCAAGTGTGCCAATAGCCTGGCCAAAAAATCACTACCTCTTCAAAAGGACGCAATCATTGCACAGCTAGATGAAACGGTGATCCGGCAAGGATTGCTGAAAATTTATAACATGGCAGGCACTAATATCTTAATAAATATATTGGTTCTCAACCAGATCCCCATTTACTGTGACACTATGGGTATCTATATTGTTCGTCATCTAATGCCTCTATTGGACATACCTTTGAAAACCCTCTCTGATCCATTTATCACAGCCAGCCCTGAACTAGCAGACGCAGCACTAGATGCACTCACAAGCCTTGTTAAAACTGCTTGGCCAAGAATCAACCAATATAAGTACGACATTGTTGACAGCTGCCTCGTATACCGTCAAAGGTCAATCTCAGATGAAAAATCTGGCATAAGTGAAAGCTCAGAACAGAAAATCCAGTATGTATTTCAAATGCTAGATGGGATAGTGGGAGAAGAATCGTTCACTCAAGATCTATTATCACTGAAAAAAGAATTTATGGATGTAACGCAATAAAATTGCTAGAGCGATAAAGTACTAGGCCAAGTATATGGAATAAGCCAACTCGAATAGAGCTTCCCCTTTTTATCATCTTCTGAAAATGCTCGAAATTCGGTATTCGCATGCTTTTCGTATATTTCAAGAGATTCCTTATGCACACCAAAGGAGGACACTGAAGAAACGCTGGTTTTATTCTTCACGTACTGCTCAAATTCTTCATAAGAACTAGGCTTCTCCTCAATAACTGCTGCAATTTGCGACAATTTTAATGGATGCTGAACATACTTCTCGTACTCCTTCAACTCGAATGAATCCAATGATGGCTGCAGACTTTGCTCTACAGCACGGATAACATTCGGGTTCGCGGCCCACGAAGGTGTTTTCGTAAGGCTTTGCAGCGTAGATGAAGTCACAGGAAGTGCTTCTGCATACTTTCCATCAATGGCTTTGCCCCCTGTAGCATCAGGAATAGGATCGAATGCTGCAGATGCTCGGTGGTTACCCAAATGCAATGGTAACAGTTTAGACCAACTCCGAATACCTATGTTCTGACCAAACCTATGCCTCTGTTTCCTTGATTTGCCCTCTTTTGTCTTTGCGACAATTCTAGGATCCATCTGACCTTCAAGGCGCAACACGGAATTATCACCATGAGGCCCACCTCGTACCACAAACGGGCTTAAACCACCTTTAAGGCCCAACAGGGTTTGGCCCACCGAAGAGTTGAGATACTTCACAGATGAATTCATCCGACTAGCATATTCGCTATGCAATGCAGTCAATGTGAGAGGCTTGTAAAATTCATCGTAATAGTCGTTGTTATTCAGCGGCGTTATGGGGGCAGGAAATCTTAGTTCAACAGGAAAGGTAAACAGATTTCGAGGAGTCCACCATACCCTGTAACTGCGGCGTTTTGAAGATGATATGCGCACAGCGTTATTATGATGGAGATAATAATCTGTAGTCATATTCCATAACATCTCTTTCCCCTTTTCCCAGACGTAGTTTCCGAGAAAAAGGTTTATGGCCTCTTGACGTTGAGCATCAACAAAAGAGTTACTGTAAAAGCGCTTTATAGACTCAACCAAGTCTCTCGAATGACTGCTCCACTGGTTGAGTTTGCGATAAGTCTCCATAGTGTTCACAAGGTGGGAGCCACCATATTGCAAAGCAATAGTATCACCATGATCATGAAACATTTCAGTTAAAAGATTAGATGCATCACAATCATAGGGGATGTCAGCATCTCTGATTACCCCTAACGCCTTAAGCTGAAACGCCAATGCCCTCTTGCCAATGACGAACTGTGCAGCATTTGTTCTATCAAGACAGTCAATGCAGTTAGTGCGACAAACTCCACGCTGTAACTGATCTTTCTCCCCTCCGTTATGAAAAAAGCCAACAGAATTGAGAACACGTCCAGCGTACTCCTCCAGGAAGCTAATAACCTCCTGTCCATCGCTCTTAGAAGCCCTGCTCATATCCCAAGACGTGTAGAGAATTCTATGTTCAGGGGGCAAGAACTGATTCAGATAGGCAATACACTGTTCAAACTCTTCTAGTAAAATTGATTCGCGAGGGTTGCGTTCCTTCGTCTTTATCAAATTCAGAACAATGATAGGTGTATGATATCGACGAAATAGGTCGTCAAAATGCAAAGCGGCCGATCGGAAATAGGGATCAACTAAAGTTAGTTCAATTGGAGGCTTAGGAGTCATACCTGATGTATCTTGATTCCAAAATAACGGGATACTGCCACGATGCTGAACAAAAGAGGTATATCTACCGCTAGAGAACTGACCATATCTAGGATCGTGAAAAGAAGAGAGCAGCATATCAGCGACTATCTGTTCAGTTTCAACCTCATTTGCAACATATCCAGCATCGTTCACACCTCGCTTGAGAAATCGAGCGCCAGCGAAATAACGAGACCTGCGAGCAATAATGGTGATATATATATCCTTGCCGTACACACCCAAGTTCACTTGATCCACAAAGCCATGAATTATAGGTACACACCATACAAAAGGCTGAGTGCAGCAGGAAATAAATGGCTCCAGCAAATGATGATTCCACATGTACATGTCGTTAAAATCGGCTACAGAAGACTGGTGCAAGTGTCTTGCATCAGAGCTGCGTGCTTTAGTTAGAACGCTTTGAAGCGTGCTAGTGACATCGTAAGAGTAACTGAAATAAAAAGTGCGGGACAGATCCAGGTTGTGAAAGGAAGAGAGAAATCTTGCCTCCTCCGATTTCCTATCAGGGGCGTGGTATGAGGGAGAATAACAAACAGGGATCAACTCAGTGGCATCTATATGGTAAATATAATGCCCACCTAGCATAGCTATACCGCTTCTCTTTGTAATAATGCATAAATAATAACGCTCAGTAAATCGTATAAATCCAACTAGACCCCATGCTGATATGCGTTTTCGAAATGAATCAGGATTCTGTTTGCGTACGTTGTCGATATACGAGCCTATTGACTTCGTATCGTAGATTATGTAGTTCTCTTGTATCGAGAGTTTATAATCAGTATCAAGTAGATCAATCGCCAGACATCTAAAACGAGATTCATCAGAGCTGGAGGCAACGATATACCAATGTTTGGATGTTTCATAAATGGTGAACTTGACCATCGTATCCTTAGAGGGGTTAGGAGGCAAAGAAATGTTTTGAGGAACAGCATCTGAGTTCATAAAAGAGTCAGAACTAAGAATATCCAATGAAGGAGCTACAGATCCATGAAGCGGGAAGCCATCAATGTTATCTGCCTCCATCAGTGGTTCCTGGTGGATCTATTATCATCGAGTTAATAGCGATAAGGTTTTTGTGGAGAATGTTACCTGTTTAAATTACACCGTACTAGGAGAATTGTCTATAACAGTATGCAAAAAATTATTCTACAATAAGAGAATCGCATTATTTAATATTGACTTGATAATTTCTAGACCAGGTCTCGTCAAAGTGCAGCCGACATACCAAGAGCAGTCAATTGGCGTAGGTGCGGATTCACGAAAAGTCAATTTGACTCACAACAGGTCAAACTCACTGCATTCCTTTTCGCATATAAATTGACCGGTTTTTACCATCAGACAGGTAGCAATCGCAATTAAATATATTGCAGCTGTACCTGAAAGATGTCTGATGCAGCTGATACAGATGAGCAATACGTACGGGCACTGGAAGGTGATCGCCGTAGTCCGCACGAGTCTCGCCGAAGGGGTTTACCGCAGTCCGGCAGGAGGACACACTATCAAGCAGATGTGAACGCCTTCAAAAGCTGGTGCGATAAAACATACCCACTAGAGGAGCCTGTATTGAGATATTTTCCTACCTATACCAAGATTTATCCTTACATCCGGGACATGATCAAGGAGGGAAACGAAAATTCAAGGAGTGTGCCTTTGACCGCGTTGAAAGCACTGAAGTCCAATCTTCTCCGATACGCTCTCGAGAGAAAGAATATACTGAGCAATGTGAGCTCCGAATCTGATTATATTCCACGCCTGCCTTCGTTTGACGTCGATTCAAAGGCCAAGACTGCTCTTTCTGCTCTCTTTAACAACATCCAGAGTGGCAGGAAAATAGAATACCGGTATTCCAACCAAGTAGATGAGACAAGCATATATAAAGACGAAGAACTTTATGTCTTGACTCAGAATGTCATGGAAAAGACGCATTTCAACGACGGGCTCCTTGTCTTTGCGGCAATTAGCCTCTTATGCTACGGAACAGGTTTCGAAAGTAAAGAAGTCCGCCAAATGACATTCAAAGACATTGTACACCGCCACATGGTTCCTACAAGGCGAGACGAAGATTCCATTGATATTCTACAGGCCCATTACCGGAAGTCGCATCCTCAAAAACACAGTATTGTGCTGAGAAGGCCAGATGTGCGGCAATGCCCCATTGCATTTTTGGGACTGTATTTGATGGAAAGGTACATCAATCACAGAGACACACCACTGAGCATAGAATCAATAAAGCAAGGAGTGAACATAAGGCTCTTTAGAGATTCGTCAACCCACGTAGCGTCGAGTTCAGACGCGCCTATGAAGTCTATGTCTCACAATCATTCTTTCAGCCGATTAAAGAAAGATTCAGGACTGATCTTCGACCAAGAAGAGTTCAAAAAAAGATTGGAGCATGTCGAAAAATTCCAGGCAAACATTGCAAAGGAAGCCGAAAAACGAGAACAAGAATGCGACAGCGACAGCGAGCTGGATTACACCCATGAATTAGAACCAGAGAAGGAATTCGAAGAGGATCCGTACATAGTGAACA
Source organism: Tortispora caseinolytica NRRL Y-17796 (assembly GCA_001661475.1). Classification (NCBI taxonomy): domain Eukaryota; kingdom Fungi; phylum Ascomycota; class Trigonopsidomycetes; order Trigonopsidales; family Trigonopsidaceae; genus Tortispora; species Tortispora caseinolytica. Next base: position 2,761,837 of record KV453842.1, read on the forward strand.
TGCGTGGGAAGTTTCCTGTACCAGATTCTCTTGTCCATGCGCTGTTTCCTTTTATGAGGGAAATATATGATGCGAGATATTCTTATTGCCTGATCTACAGTGCGAATAAATGGGACGAAGCTACAATCAAACGCATGGAGGGAGTATGCAAAGACATGTCGCGTTCAGAGTTGCTTGATTTCACCAGCTTTATAGCCAGGATAGCCGACGCATTTATCCATATCAGTACATGTCTTATACAGGACTGGAAGTTCCTTGAAGAGGCGTATCCTCAAGCAATGTCACGGCGCGAGTTCAAGTTCCCGTTTTTTGATACTGTGGAGTATAAGGAATTCCGGGTAGCCCAAGACAAGTTCTTCATTGAATACGAAGCAAAAAAGAAAGCACCGAAAGGCATTAACTAAGGCCTTAACTAAGGCATGCTGCTGTCTGAAGAAATATGCAAGAGCAAAGAAGTAGACATAGAGAATATACAGAAGAGAGCGAAGGAGGTGGGGTTGGGAGGACCAAATACCATTTAGACACCGACTTGACAGTCAGCGGGAATGGCGTTCAATATAGACAATGAAGAATTTGCGAGGAAATTAAACGAGATTGACGTGAGCCAAATGTGAGTATTTATTGAGTAGCGATTGTTGAATCGATTTATATTTTGATTCTGTAATGATGACATAACGAATGTTGGGAATCTCTCTGACAAAACCGTGGAGAATACATTTATTATTGCAGGAACTAGATACTCCTGTCTGAATAGGATCCAATAACTAATTATCAGAGTTCTAACACAAATAGCGATTTAAATAATTTGATAATAAATTATCTTGCGACCGAAGGATATGCATCAACGGCGGCGAAATTTGCAGAGGAAGCGCAACTGAAAACCCCCGTTGCGTTTAAGTCAATTAAGGCGAGATTCAGCATTAGGGACTGCATACTATCGGGGAATATCGTTGGGGCAATTGAAAGGATTACGGATTTGGAACCGGAGTTGCTGGAGAAGCAGCCTAGTTTGCATTTCACGCTGCTAAGACTTCAGCTGATAGAGCTGATTAAGAAAGCGAACGAAGACGACAAATATCTTAAGCAAGCCCTAGATTTTGCTTCGGAAGTTCTAGCTCCTCGGATACCAGAGGATAACCCATCGAATAGTTTTCTTCAATCTCTGGAATATACGATATCTTTGCTGTGTTTTCCGAAAGACACTCTGGAAAGCATACCAGAATTGAAGAAACTGTTGCATCCTTCATTAAGGCTCGAAGTTGCCTCGCAAGTCAACAAGGCTATCATTGAGTACCAAGGCATTAATCCGAGAAGCAAGATATGGGATATTATTGAAATATATCACTGGTCACAGCAAGAATTGAAAGATTTATTTGAATTTGAGTTTCCTGATATTGGTGCAGACTTGGCTGTTCCCAATATTCTTTCCTCTTCATAATAGCAGCAGATATTTGGATTTTACGGTGGGGTCGGGATTTTATAATAGCATTATTATATTTCATTTTTTCTTTTCCTACTTATATTGTTTTGTAATACAGACTCGAGCGCTTTAAAAACTATATGACATCTAGTTTATTCTACAGAAACGATAAGATTTATAGGTTTAGATCTTTTGAGAAACGTATATGCAAGGATATAAACAGTCATAGATATAGATCTCTAGCTCCGAAGCTAAAAAAGTACCCGCTAATTGTTGATTTACTTTCATATATCGAGCAACAAGCATTGCAAATTGAGCTTAATAACACATTAAAAGATGAAAAAAGCGTTTTCATTTACGTAGGTTCTCTTTTCGAACTGCTAGACACAAACTTCATTGATTCGGTGTCTGCAGTGCATGTCCTTGATCTGCCAAGTACAATCAACGATCGATGCTCCAAATACGAGCAAACAGTATCTTCATTTCCTGAAGTTATTCAAAACAGACAGTTTAGCCACTTTAATTGGCATGAATCTGACATGTCTCCAGACTCAATCCTTCAAATTTTGAAAGATATCGACGAGCCACAGGCCACTATTGTCTTAGACGAGCTTCTTTTCTCAATGGATTTCAATTCCTATAGCGAGCTTCTGCGGTCTATGCGGTCACTGTTTTCCGACGCGATTATATTAGCAGTAGAGCGTTTAGAATACCCAGATGATCCGTTAGCCCACTCTTTGGCTTCGTACTGGAAGAAACGCAATTGTCACTGCGCGTTGCGGCCAGTGCACCAATCGAAAGCAATACGTATCCGAACTATACTCGACTACTGGCAGAACGAACAAACCGACTTTCTACATCTTACTGACAGTGAACTAAACGAGTTCTACATGCTGGCAAAACACACTGCAATAGTCGATTACAGCTCTCCTGCGGAGGAAGATACGTCCACAACCTTTACCACCCCTCTCCTAAGTATCCGGTCGGCCAATTTATTCCCGCAACCAAAGTCGATATCTGCTTTTGATAACTATCCAGATCACGCTCCTGAAGCTTGTTTCGCTATCACAATGGATAAAGACGGTAATATTAGCCTGTACGATTCTGATAATAACTGGAACTTGGAATTCGACGACTGCACAGATAGTCCTGAAGTCGGAACAGACTGCTCCTTTACCGCCATTTCCGAAGACAAATACTTATTAATTGACGGAAAGTCTGAAGAAAATGAATCGTCTAACTGTTATGTTCTACAGATTGACAAACCCACTGCTTCTAGTTCCAGAAGATGCGCATGGACGAAACTGGCTCCTATTCCTTACAATATATCTCAATCTCAGTCTTGCTTAGTCTCAGAGATATCAGTGCTGATATTTTATAGCGCAGGGGTCACAATCCAATGTCTATTCCTGGAAGACCTGACGAAAGACTGGGTTGCACTCAATATTCGCCAGCCAAGCTCACTAATTGAGTGTAACAGAGTACTCTCAGTTGCAGCATCAGGACTTCAAGGCGTTGTACTCCTTGAAAATAAAGAGAAAAAACTCTCTCAGGAGATGTTCGCTTGGAAACTATCTCCAGAGAAACTTGAACTAATATTGGAGCCTGCTTCGCCTCGGCCCCAAGCGAATTGCACCTTTTTAGGATCACATCTCACGAAGTTGAATCATAACACTTACTTACTGTCTAGTGGCATTTCGTTAGACAATAAAAGCTTGCTGAGTAATGCATTCATCTTAAATGTCGCTGACGACGACAATGCTATACAATATACTGACACAGGGGTGCAATTATGGGGGAAGCCGATATATTTTGGTCAAGCTCTTTCAGTAGGCCTTCTATTTTCTAACTGGACAGATTACTTTGTATACGGAACACCTAAGGTGGAATTACAGCAGTTTGGCTTCAAAGACGCTGCTTCTGATATTTATTGGCACTACTATTCTTTATCGCAGCCACTTTCAGCGCCGAGCCTCTCTACAATTCATAATATAAACATAAAGAGGGCTAGTAAAGCAGTGCCAGTTAATGAATGTTTTATTGAACGGTTCAAAGAAAGCATTGCAGAGAATGTTCCGGTGATTTTTCGCGCAGTGAATATTGGCAGCTGCGTTCACAAATGGAGTCCCGACTACTTGATTGATTCTATAGGCAGAGATCAGCAGCTAATTTTGCACAAATCTAGTTACCCCGATCTTAGCTTTGTCAGGAAAAATTTTGTGTATGAAACCATGAGTGCTGGCGACTTTATTCAAGAGATCTACGAAGAAAGGAATAAGTTCAAGTTGTACTTCCGCGCTTTATCTAGGGATGACAAGAAAAATATTGCATCTAATTTCTGGGAAGATTTTCCTGCACTAGGAAACGACTTTGAAGTCCCTGTACTAGATTATATTGGCGACAAACTGTTCTCATCGTGCCTGAGGATCAGCAGCGCTGAAGTTTCTGTTTGGCTACACTACGACGTCATGGCCAATGTTCTGTTTCAAGTACAGGGAGAAAAGAAGATTAAATTATATCCACCAAGAGATGCGATGTATTTAAAATTCACACCAGGAGCCTCTTCAAGCAGCATGGAGAACGTATTCGTGCAGCCACCGGAAGATATTGGGCTTCCTGTATCGCCAGTTATAGTGGACATGAAACCTGGAGACATGTTATTCATTCCTCCAATGTGGCTTCATGCCACTAAGTCAGGAAAGGAGCCGAGCATATCTGTGAATGTATTCTGGCGCGACCAACCGGAGGAATCATACGATAAAGGCAAAGACATTTACGGGAACAAGGACCTGGCTGCTTATCTGAGTGGCAGGACGAAAGTGCAGGAAATCATGAATGAACTTAATGAACTTCCAGGCTTTATTAAAGAATTCTACGGTAATAGGTTAGCACTTGAGCTGCTAGAGTTATCCTTAGATACGAGTGGCATCTAAACACGTATAGCGCTGTGTATGATGAACGATTACGATGTTTATGAAATTATTTATAGAACCTTTTCCAAAATGCAACATTAATAAATCATGACTAGAAGGGGAGGGAAAGGGAATGAGTCTCATCTGTAGACATCGCTCTCTGGTGCAAAACATGGCGTCATTGAGGAATCGCATGCACAGGGCAGTTTCCTGGACCTTTGCGATCAAACCAATCCTTTATGCACTGCTTGTGAAAAAAACACAAACACTCTAATCGACCAATAACATCATTCTCTTTGAACTCTTCAAAGCAAATGATGCATTCTTTACCGATTTCGTTCGCGGTGACAGGATACGAAACCATTCTATTATGGTATCGACGGTGCCGGTCGGGCGACCCACTGAACTCTGCTGCAGTAAGACAATCCGAAACGTGCTTTATACGTGCATCTTCAGAGCGCATCAGATCCAGCCGCTTCCCACATATAGGGCACTGATCCCTGTCATCTACCACAGCTGCTGGTATAGCGCGTGCTCCGCCCTGGGGTTTAGGTGGATCGTCACAGCTACGGGATAAAAGTAGCGACGCAGAGCATTGATCGCAAGTCCGGAGCGGCATAAGATAACGATTTGAAGTGACTGTACCTTGTGGATTTTCTGAATTTTGATCATTAGGAGGAGCTATGACAGTGGGGTAGACAAGACGAGAAGTTGAGCAGCTATTGCAGACGACCCTGCCACAATGGCGACAATGGTGTCGTCTGTTGAAGAAAGAAAAAGGAGCTTTACACAACGGGCACTGATTAGCGTCAGAGTCAGCCTGCCACGTAGGTATTGAGCGTAAAGTAGCCATTGATGAGAGCTATTTATTGCCGAAAAGAGAAGGCAGAGTAGATGGGTTTGACCAGATCAAAACGGGGGTGGGAAGATAGGGGGACGCTAAAAAAAGGAAGCTGCTCAAAGGAAATGAAGGTGCAGAGAAGTTCTTTTTTTTTATATATATATAAATCAAGAGAAAAAGAGGAGTAAAATCACAGTCAAAAATAATTTCCGAGGGGTCAAGGGATTATGACCCGTTAGCAAGCGATCAAATGGTACGGTGTGATGAATGTGTATTTGACATACAAGGGTGGGTAATTTGCTAACTGCGGATGGTGGGAGAGAAATATAGTCCCAGGTAGGAATCTCCCAACGCCGCCCCCGCCAGGTTATTATTTGCCTCCAAGGAGTTTGTATGCGATCGACTTGGGATTATCACTATTGGCCATTAGGCAAGCCATAATGGGGTATTCTTTTAGTATATTCAATGAAATACAGTCTCATAATTTACATGCGAAAACTTGGTAAGCATTGCAGAAGAGTAGGAGCACATACTGCAGTAGCGCCTTGTGTCATATCCAGGAACCATATAGATCTTAGGTGCGGGATAGAGTAGAGGGACTCTTAAAGCGTCTGACTAGTTTCAACTGCGAGTCCAATGAAGGCTCACATGGTTCACAAGATACCGGGCCAAAATTGCCTAGTCACGCGATATACTCATTCTGACGAATCAAAGGCAATGCATATCTAAGCGGGTTGTTGGAAGTTTGAAAAGGTTGTCTTCTGATGTCATTAGCCTTTATCAATCGAGCGTATTTTGTTGGTCAGCCAAACGAGTAAGGTTCACCAGCTTTCTTACCAACCGCCGAGTACATATGAGTGGCACAGTGAGAGTCATTATTTAGCAGAAAATTGCTGTTTAATTGTATGAAATTGTTTACTGGGAACTATAGGCTTGTAGAACATGGTTTTAAGCGATCTCATGAAATGTGGAAGCTAGCGCCAGGACAACTTTAAAAGCCGCAAAGAAAGCGTATAACCCAAAACGAGCCAAATTTTACCTCTTTACTAATCTAAAGGACCTATGTGGATCTGGATTATTTGCTAATTACATCATCACGTGTAACTTCAGGAAATTATTGATTTACTCCACTAATGTGAAACTCAAAACCGCCTGGATAGCGGAGAGCCAATTGGGTGACCGCTAATATATAAATACCGCTGAATCACCTCCTCACAGTTGCATAATTATATCGCACTCAATCGAATATCTCAATGAGTTCATCTAAACCTGTATATGCAACATCGAACGGTGTTCCTTATGAAGGTCACCCATACGAATCTCAAAGGACCTCAGATGGTTATCTCAATTTGGGCGATTTCCATCTAATTGATGAACTGGCTCACTTCGATCGCGAACGTATTCCCGAGCGTGTTGTCCATGCTTCAGGCGGCGGCGCCCATGGCTTCTTTGAATTGACTGATTCGCTCGAAGATGTTACGAGGTGCAAAATGCTCACTCAGGTCGGAGAGAAGACCGATCTGACTATCCGCTTCTCTACGGTCGCGCCTGAAACTGGTGGTATCGATACTGTTCGTGATCCGAGAGGGTTCGCTATCAAGCTCAGGACCGTCGAAGGAAACATGGACTGGGTATTTAACAATACTCCTATTTTTTTCATACGTGATCCCTTGAAGTTCGTACCTTTTATCCATTCTCAAAAGCGTAACCCGAAGACTCATATGGGCCACGGTTATGATTCAACTGTTTTCTGGGACTATGCTACCCAGAATCATGAAATTCTTCATCAATTCGTTTACTTGTTTGGCGACCGTGGTATCCCAAAGTCGTGGCGCAAAATGAACGGTTACTCTGGCCACACTTTCAAGTTTATAAACGCCAAGAATGAAATGGTATATGTCCAGATCCATGTCATTTCCAAACAAGGTGTTGAAGGTTTCACAACCGAAGAAGGCAACAAAATCGCTAGCCAGAATCCCGATTTTCACAAGGCTGATCTCTACGAACATATCGAGAAGGGCGAGTTCCCCGAATGGGACTGTTATATTCAAACTATGACTGCAGACCAGGCAGAAAAGTTTCGTTACTCAGTTAACGATCTCACTAAGGTTTGGCCTCATAAGGAATTTCCCTTGCGCAAGTTTGGCAGAATCGTACTTAACAGGAATGTCACAAACTACTTCGCAGAAATCGAACAGCTTGCTTTCTCACCCAGCCACTTGACTCCTGGTATTGAGGCTTCTCTTGATCCCGTTCTCCAGTCACGTTTGTTCTCGTATCCTGACACTCACCGCTACCGTCTTGGTGTCAATTACCAACAACTTCCTGTCAACAGGCCCAGATGTCCATTTGGTTTTGGAAACATGCAAAGAGACGGCGCTAACGTAATAGAGAGCCAGGGCGACTTCCCCAACTATTTCTCTACTTACCGTCCATTCCAAGCTCAAACCAGAGATAACGGCTTTGGAAATGAAAAATTGGATTCTACCGCTGGCGATTTCTCGGCCGATAAACACGATGGAATAATGAGAGATGGTGTGAGATACTTCTTGAAACATGTCGACGAAAGAGATTATGAACAACCTCGTGCCTTATACATGAAGGTCTTTGACGATGGTGCAAAGCAGAGGTTCCGCGAGAATATCATTAATCATGCTTCCACTATTCAATATACTGAAATTAAGCAAAGGGTGGCCGACATGTTTGCAATCTTGGATCTAAAGCTTGGCGAACAAATTGCTGAAGGCCTCAAGGTTGACAAACCGAATCCTATCCCTGTTCAACCGGCCGAGATGAGATTTATTAGGCAGTAACTTTTTCAAGAAATCCTATGGTCGCTACTAATAAGTAATAGTATAACTATAGCCAAAACATGCGTCACTTGAAACCTGAATTATACTAAACGTTAGCTGTGTCGATCTATTAAAGCGTTTTATAATTATTATATATTAATTAGCTTTTTGAAACTGAAGAATCGGCAAAAAGCAAGTAATTGAGGAGTATCTATCTATGTAAATTAAAAAAAAGAAAAGTGCGCGGTGTCGTTTTCAATTCCACGAAAATGAGCTCTATAAACTTAGATGTTGACTTCAACACGCGATGAACCGCTACCGGGCAAATCAGGCAACATATAAGTAATATCGTCCCACGGATGACGATAAAGACCAGTGCGAAGACGTTTCTGATCTAGGTAATGAGCAATCAAACCAATAGATCTGCCTAACACGAAAAGGCCGTTCAGGACACCCATTCTTAGATAATCTTCAGCTTCTTCAGTAGAGAATGCACCACAATTGCGTAGGAGATCTATGAAACAGACAGCAACACATCCATCGACGTTAAGAATGAGGTTGTCCTTCTTGCTAGTAGTAACAGTCTCGACAGCGAGAGCGTACTGGAGCATTGAACAGTCTGGGAAGTTCTTGCGAACATATTCCTTAACCAATTCGACACGGTAGTCGGGGTTGTTGCGAGATTTTACTTTGTGGCCGATTCCAGGAATCAATTTATTCTGTTTTCGCATAGTGTCAACAAACTCACGAGGAGAGAGACCCTTGTCATAGGCAGCAGAAAACTCGTTTGCAGCGCCGTCCAAGGCGCCGCCGAAACGTTCACCGATAGTCAAAAGACCAGATACAAGTGCAGAAATAAGATCCTTACCCGCACGTGTAGTAATGATAGTATTCATAGCACCTGAGACAGCAGGACCATGATCTGCAGTAAGCATGAGGACCATCTCTAAGAACTTGGTAGCATACAAGGGTAGGCGACGTCTAAACCACAACAGAGACATGACGCCACCTATACCTATATCCTCCTTGAAAACGTCTGAGATAGGCATGCCAGCATACAGCAACTCTTGGCCTCGGTCATCAGAAATCGTAGAAATGAAAGCTGCAGGTTTGCGAACAAGTCCGAGTTCTTGGGCCCAGGAGTAGTCCATAGGGATTTTGGGAACTTCAGGTTCGGCAGCAGGGATGATGACTTTCTTTTCCAAAAGATCTTTATAAACAGCAGCAAGAGTAGCGGGAAGTTCCTCAAAAGTGTCTGGGACATGGAAGCCAGCGTCACGCATTGCCTGATTCTTACTAACGGCAGTTTCAAGTTGCGAGTTAGCGAACGAGCCTGCGTGTCCAAACTGGACTTCAGTCTTGAACATAGAGGCACACGTACCGATTGCCCAAGCAACAATGGGTTTTTTAATAATACCCTCCTTCACAGCTTCTATAACACGGTACTCTTCGACACCGCCGACTTCACCCAAAAGCACGATAATCTTGCAGTTGGGATCGGCGTCGAAGCGAAGGATATGATCGATGAAGGTTGTACCTGGATATCTATCACCTCCGATAGCGACACCTTCGTAAACACCATCAGTGTTATGAGAGATAATGTTATTGAGTTCGTTAGACATACCGCCAGACTTTGAGACATAGGCGACAGAACCAGGACGGTAAAGTTTAGAGGCGACGATGTTGTCCATCATACCGCCAGTATTACCGATTTTAAAGCAACCAGGCTTAATTCCTCCGACAGTCGCGGGGCCAATGATGGTGACACCCTTTTCTTGCGCGCGATGTTGAATTTCGCGGGCCCTGCGTTCGGGGACACCTTCAGCGATGATAGCGATGACTCGGAATTGCGGGTATTCCAAGAGCTCCATGGTGGACGAGTAGACCGAGCGACAGGAAGCGAAGTTGACAACGACGTCGACCTCGGGGTGTTTTGAGGCAGCCTTCTCTACTTCCTGGTAGACAGGGAGGAGTGTCTCCTTGGTACCCCAGTACATCTTGGAGACGAATTGTCCTCCGAAGGGGTAGATGATACCGGCCACGGAGGGGGTAGTTCGGCGACAAATATAGTCGAAATCGAGCATACCCTGGCAGGCCTTTGGCTGGAGGCCATAGACGAAAGCACGGGTCTTAGCGTGGAAGAGCTGATAGTTTGGCGCAGGAGACGATGCCGCAGTGGGAGGCGCGAAGCGCCTGATGTTGGCGTCGGCAGACTGAGGGGCAGTGGAAGGCATTGTCAGAGTGGAAGAGTTGACGAAGTGAGGAGGAATTGGGCTGGTTTAGGATTACTTTTATTGACGGGGATTAAGCTTTTTCCTTCTAAATTAGAGGGGGTAGAAAAAAGCTTGGGGTAGGAAAAGAGAGGTGGGGGGGAAGCACCCGGTTTATAATGGCTAAACGAGCAAGTTAGAGAGTATTTAAAAGGCGGAGGCTTGAGGGGACAATAAGGATTAGCTGTTGGTTGGGGAAGGCAAGGGACAATTCTATACAGGAGAATTCAAACCTTAATATTACTGAAAAATTTTCTTTTTATCCGAGGTAAAAGTCGTCACATCAGTTCTCGTGAGTTAGGGCGGTTGCAGTTGAAATGAAGTGTTCCAGAGATTGGCTCAAACAGCAGTATGCGGTAATTGATAAAAGACTTTCTTCTTTATGCGGTGCTGGTATGCGTAGTGGAAGCCTCTGCGCCGCGTAATGATCATCTCATCGCATCTAGAAACTTAATGAAAATAAGGTTTAAACTGTTCAATTAAAGCAGCGTAACTCGATGAGTAATAGTTCTCATTTGCTATACAACAGCGGTTACTTAGGCAATCGTAAAGTCAATACAAGTGAGCGAACGATCGCGTTTTGTTGGGTCATGGGGGTTCTATGTCTCTTGTGGGGAGAACTAGTAAGTCCAGAGACCTCTTCTAGAGCACAGGGTTTACCCCCCCCCCAAAGGCGTAGATACCGGGAACCGGCCTACCTGCACTGTGTCTGGTATCCGCGCCGACCCTGCTATCTATGCAATTGGTTGCAAATTAGGAACGCTATACTAATGCACGTTGACCTACTAGTGAATATCATCGCACCGCAAATAACGAAAGGTGGGCCCCCTTCTCCTTTGCATCCCTGAGCTATCCGAGAAGGAGCAAGCCCAGGTAAACTTTATCTTTTACCCAACGTTTCTCTTAAAGGCCTATAAAAGGTTCCCCTCTCAGTTTCACTGTCACCCCCCACCCTATAGCGAACCTCTTTTCCTTTTATAGAGGCAGCATAAGCAATTGCTCTCTTTGTTCTTCTTCCTAGTAACAATGTCCGCCAAATCCATCTATGAAGCCGACGGAAAGGCTCTTCTTGCCTATTTCTTGAGCAGGTCTAAAGTGTACAGCGAGTCTGAACCGTCAACCACTTTCTCGTCCCTTCCCAGACTCGTCCCCCTGCGCTTCGAAAGCGGTGGCTCTACCGACGCTATCTTCGCCGAAGCCGAACAGAAGTTTCCCTGGGTGTTTAGCCCCGAACAGCGTCTTGTCGCTAAACCCGACCAACTCATCAAGCGCAGAGGCAAACTCGGACTTGTCGCACTTAACAAGACATGGCCCGAGGCTAAGCAGTGGGTCGCCGAACGTGCCAACAAGGAAGTGTCGGTCGGTTCCATCTCAGCCCCGCTTCATTCATTCCTTATAGAACCTTTCGTCCCTCACTCACAGGACCAGGAGTACTATATCAACATCAACTCAGTGCGCGAAGGTGACTGGATACTTTTCTACCATGAGGGCGGTGTCGATGTCGGTGATGTCGACGCAAAAGCTTCCAAGATTCTCATCCCTGTAGACCTCAACAGCTATCCCTCTAACGAAGAGCTAGAAAAGGCTTTACTCCAAAACATCCCGCAGGAACAGCGCCCTGTTCTCCTTGACTTCATAAACCGTCTTTATGCTGTCTACGTCGATCTCCAGTTCACATATCTCGAGATTAACCCACTCGTCGTCATTCCTCAGCCCGATGGCACGGTCGCTGTCGAATACTTAGACCTCGCTGCTAAATTAGACCAAACTGCAGAATTCGAATGCGGTGCTAAATGGGCTGTTGCTCGTTCAGATACAGCTCTTGGCATCGCTGGCGCTCCCCAGTCTCAGTCTATCACCAACATCGACCAAGGACCTCCTATGGAATTTCCCGCTCCATTCGGCCGTGATCTTAGCAAAGAGGAGGCTTACATTGCTGAACTCGATGCTAAAACCGGTGCTTCCCTTAAGCTCACCGTTCTCAATTCAAAAGGCCGCATCTGGACTCTCGTCGCTGGAGGTGGTGCTTCGGTTGTCTACGCCGACGCTATCGCTTCTGCTGGATTTGCCGACGAGCTCGCTAACTATGGTGAATACTCTGGTGCGCCAACTGAGACCCAGACTTATGAGTACGCTCGCACTATTTTGGATCTTATGACCCGTGGTACTCCTCATCCAGACGGTAAGGTTTTGTTTATCGGAGGTGGAATTGCTAACTTTACGCAAGTTGGTTCGACCTTCAAGGGTATCATTAGAGCCTTTAAGGAGTATCAGCAGCTTCTTCATGCGCACAAGGTTCGCATGTACGTCCGTCGCGGTGGACCCAACTGGCAAGAAGGTCTGAGACTTATCACTGCCTGCGCCGAGGAGTTAGATTTGCCTATGGAGATTTATGGACCCGACATGCACGTTTCTGGAATTGTTCCACTGGCTCTTCTCGGCAAGCGACCTACTGATATTCGTCCCTTTGCTGTCACTTCCGCTGCTGCTGCTCTGCAAGCCAAATAGACGACGAACGCCAGCATCGCCATTCCACATACACCACATTTTCTTCGATACTCCTCGACTCTACTCACGAGCAGCCCCATAGCTCTTTCTTTGATAGATAATTATTAAACTAATTGTAATACAGACATTTAATCTGCTGTTCTTATTAGATATTTTTTCTGTTTCTGATTGTGACAAACAGAACACTTTATTACCTAAACCTGCCCAATCACCCTTTTCTTTGCAAACGCCTGCAACATCTTAAGCGACCATATAAGCGTACACACGGGCTTTGAAATGACTATTCAAGAATGAGACGTACTCTAGGAATACCAGCACCTTCTGTGAATGATAAACGCGCCGTCCTAGCTGACAAAGCGAGTGGCAAATTGCAGTCTTCAGCTCCACCACAGCAGCCTTGGTTCTTCCACAATTCGTTATACCCGCTCGACGACCCTGCTGGCCCTCCAGAACTGATCAATCCTAATAACTCATATATTAATCCGCACACAGAAAGCATAACTTCAGCGCTGAACAGCAACCTGTCTGCTCTAGAGCTCAAACCTATAGTAGAAGCCGCCATTCAAGACTGCCCTAAATGGAAGCCTTTTGATCCTGTAGACAACGCAGCGCTAGAGAGGGCCTACCAGAAACAAATTGCTTCAAAATCATTGTCTGACTCAACCGAGCATGTATCAGCTCAGAACTTATCGGTTCTAGTAGGCATTGACAAGGTCTATCAGGTTGACCTCACCACTATGGTAATGAGCCCCGTATATTGGACTCCTTTAGTTGGCGACGCCGCTGTCGTCATTCGAACCACATGGGTATACTCAAACTCACTGCAGCCCGTCTTGGAACCTTTGGAGTCTGCATTGAACAAGGCTTATCACGATATCGAACCATGGAATGAGGTTTATGCAATTGAATGCGAGACAGCTTTGAAGTATGGAATAGACGCTGAATCTAAACTCAGACATCCTTTGGATAAATCAAAATACGTACTGTTTGAGCCCGAAACTCAGGTGATGTCTTCATCTAACCAGATAAATAAGGCAGCCAGAAAGAAAGCCTATATCTACACTGAGTCGACTCTCAATCCTTCTTCGTTGTTCTCTCGATCAACTCCTTTAGCTGCAATGCTTGCAGGCAAGTCTAATGGCACACCTGTACAAAGAGACTTTGACTACGACATGTGGCTAGATATGTATGGTGGACCTCCGACCGCAATCCTCAATGAAGAACTCCGCAACCGCAAGGTCACCCAGCTTGTTCTTGTTATTCATGGAATCGGACAAAAGCGTAGTGAAAAGAACGAGCAGTCTTCGTTCACTTATGCTACTAGCCGTCTAAGGCAATTGGTCAATAACCAAGTTCTCAGCAACAATGTTATTCCAAACACGAAAGGTAGAAACAGGCTGATGGTGCTGCCGGTGAACTGGCGTCGAAGAATAAAACCCGAGGATGATCCGTTCAGATCTATGCCTGTAGCGACCGATAAGAAGCAACATCTGTCTTCCGACTCTTCTATAGCTTCAACAGCTAAAAATACAGGAACTTATCCGAAATCTCCTTCTAATGCTGCAGTAATAGATGATACAGATGAGATGAACATTGTGCAGCGCCGCGAGCTAAATGTCCAGGACATCACCATCGATTCAATCCCGTCGGTGAGATCTCTAGTGACAGATGTGGTATTGGACATCCCGTACTATTTGAGCCACCATAAAGAGTCTCTGCTACAATGTCTAACTGAAGAGCTAAATCGGATCTACGGTGAGTGGTGCGCTAACAATCCAGGTTTCGAGAGTTACGGGCAGGTTAGCCTCATAGGCCACAGTCTGGGTTCTATAATGACCTTAGATATACTATGCCGTCAGCCAGATAATCCAGAACACTTTAGAGACAATTCTGATGCCGATATATCATCTTTCCTGCGGTTCCCTGTACGCAATTTCTTTTGCGTGGGATCTCCAGTTGCTTTGTTCTTTCTGCTTAACTGCAAGACGCTAATACCGAGGAGGAGCCGGCTGAGAAAAGACGAAAGAGACCTAACGGTTGCCTCAGATAAAGTAGGAGAATATGGCTGTCCACTCGTTGATAATATATACAACATAATGCATTTATGCGACCCGATTGCATACAAGCTGAATCCCTGTGTCGATACCATGTTGGCAAGCCAGATAACGCCGGCAGCTGTACCTGGAAGTATGCTGACTACCGCAGAATCGTACGAGACTTACATTACCGAAGGCAAAAGTGAAGACCCTCCAACAAGCTCCGGCTTTCTAGCCAATTTTATCACTACTAAGAAATCAAAGCGAACGGAGTCCTTCCACGCACAGAGCAGTGAAGGAGTGGCTCCTCTCAGTTCTGAGACCGCGCTGAACCCCAGCGCTCTTCCTAAAGAGGTGGAGCTTGACATCAGAGATTTTTCGCGCGAAACGGTGGCTGAAAAGCGAATGATGAACTTGAATGAAAATGGTCAAATCGACTACACTGTCTATCCAAGCACACTCGAGAGCCATTACATTAGTATGCTGAGCGCCCATTTTTCGTATTGGAGCAACAGAGATGTTGCGCAGTTGATTGCATTAGAATCACTGCGCCGTCCCGGGCCACGGTATACTGTTCCTTGCATGCGGGCCACTCGTGCTTCAAAATTACCATGAGCTCTCGGAAGCAATAATAGGTCACCAGAAACGAATAACACGTTTGAATGCATCAAAATGCATATCAATGCATCGATCTAAATGCACTAGCCTGATAACACCCACCATGTTGAAACACTCAAGCACGCCATCACACTGATAGTTAGAATCCAAGCAAATGCTCTATCGCCCCTGGTTGAATTTCTCATAGACCAGTCGGCCTCTCCCCCTTTGCTGAGTCCAGCGCCAGGATTACCTTGAGACGTGCCGGTATTAACATCAGCTGGCAGACCCACATTACTGTCCACAAACCTAACCGTATTTAAGACGGCCTCGAGAGCGCATTGACATTCACCGAGGCTAGTTACTCCATCAAATGCTTGCATAGTCCATTTTTGCCCACACTCTAACCCATTGGACCCTTCCACGCACGACCTAGCCACAGCAGCCGCATTTGTTTGCATAAGAGCTTGGATTTCGGCGCGCAGTTCTGGAACTAAATCAGCTGTCATTCCAAGGTATCGGCACAAATATGCTTTAAAAGAACGCGAGTCCGTCGAACACGTTCCAACAGTTTCACAGGCAGCCTCAAACATAATACCATTGAAGAAGAACGTCTGTTTAATATGTTCAAATAATCTCTGAGCCCTTTCTCTCCATACTGGCAATGTAGTGAAACTATACATGTATGCGGCACCAGCCATATAAGACCCTATGTTATATGTCCACTGCAAGTAATCAAAGCTATCGCAGTTTCCATTGCCAATATGTAGCCCGTCATAGACTGCATACGTATTGCTGTCCAGCAGACCTACTCTTGCAGTCCAATCCCACGTCTTTGTTGCCCATTCAGCATAAGTTTCATTCTTGGTGTATCGCGCTAAGCGGGCTCCAATCAAAAAAAACCCGCCATTAGATACCGTATTTTTATAACTATATCCGTTGTTAAATGCAAACTTCTGCCAGCGAATCCCACCACTACATGTCGCATCGTCCCATTCAACAGCCATAGTATTGAATACTGCTTGCCCAAGTTCCAGCCATTGTGGCCCAGACGAAGGAGGATCAGGGAATTTTCTTTCGGCCGCTTCTAGTACCGCAAATCCCCAAAAGGCTTGATCGTCGTTGCCTAGCTCTGCAAACATTGCAGGTGGCATATAGTTGTTGTATGGTCCAGTCTGAGACAAAAGAGCTTCTGAGATCAACTCATTGTATCTATCGTCACCGACGAAGGCCCAGTAGTCAATAATTGCACCCCAAACGGCACCGGCTTGCCACCAATAATGGGGCCGTGGGAACACTCCTATTGCAGCATCAATGCCCTTATAGGGGGGATAGAATGCCATAATGCTAGATGCAATAGCACTAGAAGTGTTCCTTATAGAGATGGCGGAGCCAGTATCAATCTCCACAGTTTCAGTCACAGAAGAGAATAGCAGAGAGCATATTAGCAAAAGGCGAATAATAGTAAGATTGCGCAGCTTTGTTATGCCTTTATTAAATACCTCGAGCAACGTCATAGGAAGGTTATGCGATCACAGTGCAAGAAAGCGCCAGAGTAGTAGATCTGTAGATAAGATATATCCACAGATAACGATTTGATTAGTTTTTCTTTTTATTAAAAACCAGGAAAGAGAAAAACCGGAATTTTTTTTGGAAGTTCAGTCAAATCGGGGAATATCAGTTCATAAAGGCAATGCGCAAGACCCTTCAAATTGCGCATTGCCGTATCCAGTTAGTATTCTTAAGAACAGTAATCCAAAAACGCCAAAAGGCATAAAAGCCCGATCGGAAGACATATTGTGCATGTAATTTATTCAGAATGAATATTGTTTTCCAGCTACCCGTTCACACAAATCGATAATAAATGGGTTCAAATACGAGAAATTGCTCGTCGCAAGGTTTTCGCACCAGAAAGGCAATGTCGCGAAACTGAAGCATCCATGCGCCCAGGAGGCCCTTCGATAGCTTTGAGTAAAGCAAATTTGCAGACCTTTCTCAAGCTCTCCAGTTTAAAGGTGTTCGCCGAGTGACCAAGTATATACAAGCAAACGCGAAGAATGAGTTTGCGAAAATTCGGTACCAGACTAAGCATATCTGGATAGGGCTGTACCTTCTCTAACGTGCAGAACAACTTCCAGCCTTGTGACATAAAGGAATTGCGCAAATAGAGCGAAAAAGAAAGGAAGCTTTGAAATGTTGAGATAGAGAACGCCGTCTGAAGAAGACTGAGAATTGCAGTTCTAGTTTTTAGAAAAAGGTCATAGAGATGATTACTAAAGCTGAGCGGAAACAGTCCAGTATTATATCCAGAATAGGTGAATTCAAGCGGAGTTGGAGTTAGAGTCTTAGAATCAATTGAATGACCTAAGAATGAGATCTTCACGTCGTCCAGGATGCCTAGGTCTGAGAAATTGAGCTTTGTTTTGCTTGAGTTGACGTAAAAATTATACTTTTCATTTCCAGCTTCAACTCGAGCTACAAATGCTTTAGCTACCTCTTTCTCAGTAGTGACAAATAGGATATCATCAATGTAGCGGATTAGTTTGGCCTTCGGGTTACTAATGAATTCAGCCAGCCATTCACGTTCAAGGGCAGCATACAATACATTGCAGCATATAACCGAAAGACAAGATCCCTGTGGTACTCCTTGCTTAAACCTGTAAGTTTGTCTCCGATGCCATACGTTGTTTTGGTGAAGCTCAGCCTGTATTAGGTACGCGAGGAACTCTTTAGTGATGAGTGTAAAATCGGCTGAAGTGCCCTTTAGAGGATTTTTCGCTATACCAAACTGGCTGAAAATGCGACTAGTTTTATGCGAAGGCTTGTTTGAAGCCAAAGCGATATTCGATGGCGAATCAAAGACTAAGGGTTCAGTACAGTCATCAGTGTTAACGCCTGTATGAGGAAGCACAGAATGCATAATCTTCAAAGAAGTTCTGAACTCATTAGCAACAACTTCGTGATACTTGTATATATCATAGCTCTCGCTACGGAGCAGGCCAGTCAACAGACAATCCACTAAAGGTAGAGGAAGAGAATTGAAGCAATCCTTCGCATCCATAGCTACCATATAATATTCGGAGCTCGGAGTAGAGACTTTGAAATCGTGAAGACATTGCCAGCAGTCAGCCGCGGACCCGAACCGCTCAGTGACAGCTGTGTTACTGACTTCAAATTCATATCTGAGGATGCGTTGCAATAGGAGTAAACTCTCTTTGTACCTGTACAAATCAGATCTATAATCTCCTCTAGGAACAGAAAGAGCGGGAACAATCATTCTTAGACCCGTTCCGTTGCGTTTAGGAACAAAGCGCAAACGGCCAAAGGGGAGGCGGAGAGATGGATCGCCTTTGCCCGAGAGGAATATATCAGTATATGCATTATCTCCATCAATATTGGTAGATGTAAGCAGATCAGAGCAATGATCTTTCACAAGAGAGTTGGAGTTACTTGCCCAATCTTCATGGAAGAAATATTGCAATTGTTCTGAGGATTGAGAGTATGCTACATGAAAGTAGCCCCTTATAACCTGACAGAAATAGACTTGAAAGAACCAGCATATAAATTCAGAGAGTATATTTTGGCGTTTCTCATATTCGTGCAGTGACAATTTTTGACCAGTTGGCTTTCCCAGCCATGAGATGTCAGTAGTGCGGATGCCTTTCAATATTTCATGAAGTTTTAAGGAGAAAATAGGGCGTGAGTAGATAATTCTTCTCATGTTAGAAAACACAATTGACCAATTATGGTCTGAACCAAATGTTCTAAAGGGAAAAAGAGCTTTTGTACATGCTTTCATGAAGAGATATACAGACTCTGCTGGAATAAGTCTCATGTGGTCGTTCTCTTCAACTCTCTGGCGCCACGTTTCCCACATATGGTACCTGAAGATCATATAGAACCTGGTACGTTTGTACCTAATGCATATCTGCTGTAACAACGGGGCGATGTGGTTAGTTATGCGGTCGTTGAGTTTCTCTGGCGATGGCATTCGGGGAGGGAAATGCGAAGTTTTGAGCGGCGGTCTGATGTTTCCAGAGCTAGATGAACTGTATCCTCTCGAAAAGCACACTTCTTTTGGAAACACGAATTTTATCAGATCCAAGAGGTCTGAAGGGTCATTGTAGTTGATAGACAATGAGCGATGGAGGAGTGTGGAGTAGTTCTCTTTTATAGGTCCTGTTTTTGGACCGAGTTTTGGATTTAGAGGAGAATAGTTACTGTTCAGAAGATCAGTCTGCGATATAGATATAGGTGCTGGTTTAGCGGAATTACGTTTTGCAGAAAACGAGGAGGTAAGAAGAGGTCCACATATGTGTATATAGTTTTCAGATTGCACTCTGCGGATCATGGAAGTTCGTGTCAGCACCCAGTAAACAAACAAAGGTGAAGAGGCTTTTATCAGAAAATTGAATTCTTCACGAATAGTTCTAATATGCACAGGTTCCCAGGTCTGTTTAAGTCTACCCGCGTGCAATTGGCTGCACGAGAATGATACGGAGAGTATGTTATTCAGGTTGGCTCGAACACAGTAACCTACGGCCTTGTTAAGTATCTCATTAATGTTTGCAGTCCGTGATAAAGTTATTGTAGAAAGTTGTTCTGGGTTAAATGGTTCATTGTAGTACACCTCATATTGATTCAGGATATTCGACACAATCACGTCAGTATCGCCATATGTGTCACGTACCAGGATATCCAAAGTTTGTCTGTACGTATAACTGTCCAGCAGGTTTCTGTGAGTATTTTTGGTTTTGATTTTGCGAGATTTGCGCGGTTTTTCATTGGCATGGCTACTGGACGCGGTCCGTTTACTCATAGGGAGACGTGGTGGGGGTATGTGTGTGTACGTGTGTTAGTAGAATTAGAGTTTTAGATCAATCTTATTACTCTAGAACTGATTCTCGGTGGAGTCCTTGCCTGTAGATGCGGTGGCAGAAGAACCACCTTGTACGGCCTGAACAATCTTGTCTACATAATTGGCTCCAGACCATTTTTGATGCGTAAGGACATCACACTTAGTCTCACGCTCAACGAGCTGCACCATATTGGTGTAAGCCAACATACCATCGGTCTTGTATGCCTGTGAGAGTTTGTGCGTCATCACGGCGTTCGAGTGCAGTCCAGCAAGAGAAATAAGTTGCAGGACGTAGCCAAGCTTGCCAAGTTCCCATACGTAATCTTTCAGGTCTTGTTCCGAAAATCCATGCGCAGACCAGTTAAATGACGGCGATAAGTTGTACACTAGCCATTTGCCAGGGTACTTAGCGTGTATCTTCTCAGCGAAAGCCTTGGCCTCAGAAATATCAGGCGTAGCCGTCTCAATCCACAGCATATCGGCATAAGGCGCAAACGCAATGGATCTGGCAACAGCAGGTTCCATGCCTCCACGTACCTGATAATGTCCCTCAATTGTCTTTGCAGCATCCCAATCAAAGAAAACTTCGCGGCCGACAACCTTAGCGGCTTCTTCGCGCATAGCCGTGAGCGGAACACATCCTTCAGTAGCGGCCTTGAACGCTGAAATCTCAGCACCGCGGCCTTCTTTTTCTAATTCGGCCGCTACGGCCTCTTCGAACGTCACAAGCTTGACAGAATCTGTCCATTTCGCCTCAACAGCAGACATTTGCGCGGCCGTAGCGCCCTTCGACGAAGCAACAAGTAGTTCTTCAGCCAATGGTTTGACTGACGGATCGGTCACTCCAAGGATGTATTTGTGGTCGGCAGGATCAACACTGGAAGAGAGGAGCTTAGCCGATTGTGAGTCTGTGCGGGCAATCAGCAAGTTAGACGTGCCCATGATATCCCACTGCATGCGCGCAGCATTCAATCGAGAAATATGGGTTGAAACGGGGACAACAACTTTTCCAGCTAAGTGTCCACACTTCTTACCGCCATGAAGCTGATCTTCCATGTGAATTGCCGCAGCTCCGCGTTCAGCAAAAAGTTTGGCTAGCTTCATCACTGCAGTTAATCCGCCGTGTCCCGTGTCGGCATCGGCAATAATAGGGCGAAGATAGTCTGTGCGTCCTTTGCCTTCGCTCGTGCGTTTCTCACGCTCTTCGCGAGAGAACGACATCCACTCTTCCCACGAGCGACGATCGTGCAGATCCTGGGCCTTGAATATGCGCTCGACCTGGTTGGGGACGGTGTCATAGGGATAGTCGCCAAAGTCAGGACTGACTTCGTTCGTCGTAGTCAAAAGAGATGAGCAGGCCCATCCAGATATATAGACCACTTCCTGATTGGGGGCCTGTTGAGTCATTTGAGCAGGGTCAACAACACCCATAGTATGAACAGGCTGTTTGGCGTCAAATCGAGCTTTGAACAAATTGAATAGCTTATCAGCTTGTACACTAGATGGATATGATTGCGGTAAAGTGCCTCGAAGTGAAGCTACTGTTTGCGCGTCATAAGGGCGTCTGATATCCTTGAATCGGTCGGTTGCCCACCACTTTTCGATTTCGGCCACTTGCTCGGCCAAGAACTTCTCCTCATCGTCAAGCGTCGGATAGGGGAATCGCGATAAAGTGGTTAAGCCTTTAGAGCCGGACATTGCTGCTTTCACACTTTTAGCACCAGCAATGTTTCTTAGCATAATGATATTTTACAGAGACCTATATTCAAAACGTTCTGGCAGTAATATAGATGTACTCAGGGAGTCACTTGTCTACAGAGAATTACTTTTTGCGAACTCAATAATACACGTAGAACTGACAGTGGCAAATCCTTCTAGAAGAACTTAAATGAGGATTCAAACAAACAAATGTCTTCTGGATACCTGAATCTAGATGATATATACAAAGTATTAGTTAGAAACGACGTCGAGGTTTAAATATATACTCAGATACTTCGGCTATATAAAAGATACGGCTAACTACCCATTGGGAAGATCTCCGGATTCTCCACACATTAGCCGATTTGGATGTCATTCATTGTTCAATGCGTTGTTTTTGCGGACAAAAGAGCTTCTCGGCTATTAAACAGAAAAATAAAGAGCAAACCGGTAATAAGGGTACTAGATAAAAAACATAGACCGTCTCGATTAAAAAAGGATTAGCTGACCACGATCAAAAACCACACTGTCTGGCCAGAAACTTTAATACACCAAAAAAGAAAAAAATTAAAGCTCACAGCCGGATTCGAACCGACGGCCTGGAGATCTGCAATCTCATGCGCAGCCACCGCGCCCTGTGAGCTATATGCAGTCGAATAGACAATCCCTTCTATGGGCATGTTTTACATGTAAAGCTAAACATAAAACTATTACAATAAGACAAATTACACAAAAATGTCACATCCACATTCTTTATTGCGTGTTTAAGAAATAAATAAATTATATAATAGCGTGCTAAATAACAGGAAACATCGTTTTAGCACGTCTAATAGTCATATAATCATCAAGAGGGGTTATAGCAGCCATGAATACGACAAACTAACGATTAGTGATTGACAAACATACCGCTCGTAACACTAGCAGTTATGCTTGCTCCTCGCTTATCGTCAGAGTAGTTCACTGAATAAAAACCAACTGCATGCTCAGAAAACACAGGCACGGTAACACTTTCACTGGTATAGTCTAATCCAATTGTTATTTTGTCCGCTATTTTCTGCTGGGGCCAAATGAGAACTTGCGGGATATTCAAATATCCTTCCTTTATAGGAATTATCTCAAAGTTTGCATGCACCGAATCGTTTAATCCAAAGTGCGCACGCGTAGGGCCAGAAATGAGCCAACTGTCAGCACTCACTTCGTAAAAGCATTGAGCATCTTTCAGCGAATCATCATTGTCATTGGCGTCATCTTTATCTATTTTCCATATAGTGTTAGGAGTGATCTTTAAGATAGCTTTCACGGGTTTGCCCACAGTTATGCGCGAATCAAATGGTATTTGAAGCTCAGCTTCATATAAATACTCCATGCTGGGGATTGAAACCTGGATCTCCAGTGAAGACACCTGATGCTCGCACTCCTCTAATGAGTAATCTGCCAGTACCTTGTCCAATATCTTGCTCTGAATATCAGATGAGACTTTAGCAGACTTTAAACGTTTCTCAAGGGTAGGCCGAAGCAAGCTTGGTAACTTGATTTCTCCCCATGGAGAACATTCGATCTGATCGTCAATCAGTATATCATAAACAACTCTCCGAAAGAGCCTAAAGAAATCATAACATCCATACTCCTTCAGCGATTGCTCCAATTTATTGAAGAGAGTTTGTCTGACATCGTTGTTAACGCTTGAATATTGAAGTTCCAAAGTTAGTAACTGCTTCTCGCTTATTAATGGCTTGGTGGTTCTCTTAATTCGATACACATTTGTCACAGGGCGTCCTTCCGTGACCAACAATGTTCGTAAACTATTCCCAGGTCCGTGGATGGAAAAACAGTCGTTGCCTTTGATTTTGGAGGATATAAGTCGAAATGCGCTATTCAGTCGCTTTGCTTTGCCAACTGAAAATGAAAACTTCCATAAAAGTGAGTTGGCACAAAACACATCTTGCACAAGGATACTTATAGGAGCATCAATGACGCTGCTTATTGTATCCATAAACACAAACTTCTCGTCATTCAAATAAAACTCAACTCTCATAAATGTGTTCAGAACATTTAGCTGAAAATGAACGTCTAGAGGAACGGCAATCTCAATGGCAGTACCTGTCATAATTGGTTCTTTTATATGAATAAGATGATCTTCGACTTTGTAATCGGATATTCCAGTAATCTTAATTTGATTCAAGTCGAATTTATGTCCAAGGAAAGGAGAGTTCAGCTCAATTTTAGCAGAATTGATGTCTTTACAACCAGCTTTTACACTGAATACCAAATACTTATGGCTTTTCAGATCCTGGTTGGAAGGAAAAGAAGGGAAGACGTCAAATCCGTTAGGATTCTGCACAATAATGAGTTCTGGATGCACTTTATATTCCATAACAAACGTGAATTTCCCACTGACTATCCGTACTCGAGCAACCTTGTACAGACCCGAAGTTAGAGTTGTGCATCGGAGATCTAGATCGATCGCATCAGAATGTTTCAGAGAAATATCATGAGCCGAGAATGGTAATACTATGGAATTAGATTTTCCGTTCAATGGAACATCCGACAAGAGATCAGCAGTTATAGTGTCTATATGCAAATCAACCGGAAGAAGGTTTTTCAGGGAGGCTTTTAGAAAGGTAGCATCGTCAAGTTCATTGAAATGAATGGCTTCAGCAAATTGAATGTCAAAGAAAACTTTAGCATCAAAAACACCAAATGAGAGGGATTCTGAAATCATTTTACTGCAGGCTGCAAGATTCTCGCTAAGTTCCTGAAGCTTGGAATCCTGTAAGATCTGTTTATGCCTGAATATCAGAGCGACTGCACCTCTAGCAAAGAACGAGTAGTTTTCAGTTTTCCACATTGTATCTGCAAACGCTGTGAGAAGAGATATCGAGAGAAACTGCCATTTTTGCAGAGATATGGATAGAGGAATTGACGCAAAGTATTTGGCGGCAGATTCATAATCTTTTCGATCATAAAATGCCAATGCTAACTGACAATTTACCAAATCTGCAGAGTGAGAACTTTCTAGTAAAGCACCATTCAGTTCAAGATATTTGGTTGAGTAAGTGTGAAAGCTCTCAAACCAGGAATCTTCTGATTTCAAAATGTCTTTTAACATAATTGACGATATCAGTCCAGGATCACCTGCTTGGTCTGCAGGCTGTTTGGAGAGGTCTATTTCTTGCTCCAAAGCTACGGACCATCCTTTCATTTCGCCTAACTCGATTATGAAATCTCTGGCAAAGAGTACCATGCCTGACTTAGCAGAGAGTAGCGTTGCGTAGCTTTTGGGGTTGGATGTGTCTACTTCCACCTGATCCAAAACAGTTGTTAGAAGCTGCAGTGCCCACTCACAAACAAGAGCGTGATTGAACCGCATACTCGGCCGTAACCTGAGAACAAAGTCGCGAGTCCGGGTTACTATATCAGCCAAATGTGTGGAGCCTGCAGAGGGGGTGGTAGCCAACTTTGACATTTTGAAGAGGACCTGGCACTGTCTTGAGAACAGATAGAATAAAAACTCCAGAAGAGACAATTTGTTCTCAATAATACTTAACCGAGTGCTTTTCTGGTCGTTTAACGTAAAGGGATTGCAAGAAAGCAAAAAGGATTCTGGCTGCTTTGAATCAAGGAAAGATTGAGTGGTTTGATTTAATTCATTAAACGTGGCCTCGAGGTCGTCATACTGAGCCAGAGCGTCGTCCAAGAGTGCCATATGTTCAAAAGACAGAGCCAAAGATTCTTTCGTAACAAAGAAAGAGCCGAAGTTCCAGCCAGGGAGAGATTTCTGATCCCATAGTTTAGATATCTCAGATTCGTAAACTGTAACGCGTTTTGTGAGAGCGTTAAGCACTGATGCCTTAAGCAGCTCAATGACCGAAGACCAGACGCGAGAGTTTTTCGAGTCGTGAGGAATGGCAATACACTTGTTTGTGTCGGGACAAAAATTCGACTTGATTTTATCGTAGAGAGATTTTTTGGGATCGGCAGGCATGATGTACAAGATGAACCATTCTGTTGGATCTCTTGAGCCGTTCACGTTGATATTGAGCCATTCACGAGCAATATTACGGGCTGAAGCTCTGTAGATATCTATGTCATCGCACTGTATGACAATTATCTTTACGAAAGGCGACTGGTCCATGCCAGGCAGCTGGTGCTTTTGCGGTACTGACGCTAGAGGGGCTTCTTCTATGAGGTTTAATGGCAATGAGCCGATTGAGCGTAAGGGCCTCGGTGCGCATTTCCAGTGCAGGTTTGTCAGCGGAGAGAGTCTCTCCAGGTCAGATTGAATTACGGAATAGGCCCCAAAGGGGTCGTAGTACGAGACAGTGACGCCTATTTCAGTAGCCATGTGATGGTATGTGAGATGGTGAGTAGTAGGGCAGAGAGCCGAAGAGATTGTGGTCTACAAGGAAGTTACGAGGAGCAAATTGACATAACTGTAAAAGAGAAAATAATAAATGCCGGAAAGAAATGTAATAGGAATTAAAATAGATGTATATCATTGAGAGTGGTGCGACACTGTTGTGGAGGGCGGTGGCAGGGACTATCTATAGTGAGAATAGAAGGACGATCAAGACCAGATAGACAATTGTCAAAGATACAGTAATCAAAACAACTGATTGACCAGCAGTAGTAAAATAGATGCCTGGAGTATGATAAAGAACTTTGTTTGATATTGACCTTCGATGGAGAGACACGAGTATCAGTATTATGCCGCTGATAGAGTACGTGACTGCAATT
Organism: Tortispora caseinolytica NRRL Y-17796; assembly: GCA_001661475.1. NCBI lineage: Eukaryota > Fungi > Ascomycota > Trigonopsidomycetes > Trigonopsidales > Trigonopsidaceae > Tortispora > Tortispora caseinolytica. The sequence goes on from KV453842.1 coordinate 2,788,506, forward strand.
GACATGAATTTCTTGTCGAAGATCCGCAAAAATAACAACGATAGAACAATTTGGCCTAATGCCGCTCTGATATATGCACCCTCATAAGTTCTCTGGCTTGCTCTCAAATCGAGCATCATTGAGGGTCCTACGCCATCCATTCTAGTGTTACAGTTTTAGTACATAGAATTCGACATACACAATGTCGTTAAATGTACAGCTGATCGACGAAGACAAAGTTTTCCATTTGTAAGTGAATCTGTATACTGAGAAAGAAATAACAAACCTCTAACACAAAAAGAAACAATGTCCAGAATTATCTGAATAAGTCTACTCATTCTGCTTACAATGTTGTTGCCGTTTTTGGCTCGCAAAGCACAGGTAAAAGCACGCTGTTGAATGCCTTGTTTCATACTAATTTCGAGATAATGGATGAAAGACACAGACGTCAAACTACAAAGGGTATCTGGCTTTCTTTGTCTTCTATAAACCAATCGAGCTCAACTATAATTCTTGACGTCGAGGGCTCAGACGGCAGAGAACGCGGTGAAGACCAGGACTTCGAACGTAAAGCCGCCTTGTTCGCGTTAGCTACCTCTCAAATATTGATCATAAATCTCTGGGAAAACCAAGTAGGTCTCTACCAAGGAGCAAATATGGCGCTTTTGAAAACTGTCTTTGAAGTAAACGCTTTACTCTTCCAGTCAGCTTCTGCTCCGGCAAAGTCCAAATCTCGCATCATGTTCGTCATACGCGACTTCCTAGGCGTCACTCCGCTTGAGGACCTCGAATCAACCATAATGGCAGACATGAATCGCTTATGGGAAGGCACATCAAACAACGACAGTATCAGCGACTGGTTTGATTTCCAGTTTATAGGCCTCCCACATAAATTGCTCAAACCCGAGGAGTTCAATATCGCTATATCTGACCTCTCTTTGAAGTTCTCCGACAACTCTTTACCCGATTACGTGTTTTCCCAAGAATACTCGCGAAACGTCCCTTTAGATGGTTGGCCCATATACGCCTCAAATATCTGGGAGCAAATTATACAGAACAAAGACTTGGACCTGCCTACCCAGCAGCATCTCGTCGCTCAGTTCCGATGCGATGAAATTGCAAATGATGCTCAGCAACTTTTCTCCTCAGCCTTACCTCCTCCTCCTTATGATATAGCGCACGCTGAATCAATGTGTTCATCTTTGCACAGCGCATACTCCTCAGCCCTTGCTCATTACGATAATTACGCTTCCCGCTATCCTGATGACGTGTATAACTTGAAAAAGAATGAACTCACTGCTCTCATGTCTGAGCACACTTCTTCTATTATCGCCCAATACCTTGACGCAGTACGCTCTGCGGTCGAAGACGCTTTCCGCTCTGAATTGAGCTCCGCCTCAGATACCGAATCATTCACACAAACGGTCGCTTCTGCTGCAGCTTCTGCGAAAGCATCCTATACAGAATATATTCAATCTGCTGATCCCAGCGAGTATAATGTTCAATCTACTACCTTGAAAGAGTCTTTAGACACTTTGAATGCCGATATTGAAGACATTATCACTGAGCATCGACGAAAGTTGATTGTCCAGGTCACTGAGAAAACAGTGGTGGAAACTGTTAAACCTATGCAATCAAAGGTATCTGGCTTGATTCAGAATTTATCTGGTTTTTCAAAGCGTACTCCACAGCCTGCTACTGACCGTGAGCAGAAAGACGACTTGGAGGTGGAACCGGCTGTAGGAGAAGCCATGCAACTATGGGACACTGCAGTTACTGATACCAAAACTCTTCTATTTAGTGCTCAAGGCCAGTTGGATGCCAAATTAGAAGTCCTGAACGCTACGGAAGAAGAAAAGCAAGAATCGACTACGGCCCTGGAGTTTGACATTTGGAACGAGTTCTTAAAGATAGTAGGGAAATATGCGTCTAGTGAAAGTATACTGATCAAAGCCCGAGAAGTATATGAAGACTCATTTAAGTACAACACTGAAGGAATGCCTAATATATTCTCGGACGACAATTTGTGGTCCGATGAGAAGATTCAAGAACTTTATCGCTCCTCCAAAAAAACTGCATTGTCTGTCATTGATTCTATCTCGAAAAGCCCTGATATAAAATTGCCTTCTGCACCTCTGACAAATTTAGGAATATTTAGCGAAATTGCACCTAAAAAAGCAGCTGTTGTGAAACCATTTACCTCAGATCAACTTGACGAGATAAAGCATCAACTTATCAAAGTTGCTGATTCTACCTACATCGATGCTCGTCAGGCTTATACTAACGCAAGCAAAGCCCGCGAAGCAACCGAATTAGCTAATAAGGCTGCGATTGCGGCTGCAAAGGCTAGTGAAGCACGAGCTAAATCACTCGCAAATGTGCCGCTTTACCTTTATCTGTTGCTGCTATTTTTTGGATGGAACGAACTTTTGGCATTTTTCAGGCTCTTATTCTCCAGTCCTTTTACTTTGATGTTCATTATTTTGATTGGCAGCACACTAGTTGTGATATGGTCATTAGGATTGTGGAACCATTTCATGTTTGTGGCTCGACAGTCATTCAAATCATTGAAGGCTACCATCAAGTCGCACCTTGCTAGTATTGTCGTTGAAACAGACAACAAACCAGAAACGATCGAGATGCAAAATCTATATCCTGAGCCCAAGGAGAAAACTGTGGAGAGCGAAGCTAAAAGTGATTTGGTTGATGAAGAAATACGAAAATGAGAAGTGATATTATGGCCACAAAATTCTGGTAAGATAGTTATAGTAGATCGGGAATGCATAGAGGTGAGCAACGTCATGAAATCAAGAAATGAATAAAAATAGTTACTCGTTAAGAAGCTCTGACATTTCAGAACTCTTTAAAGGCGGACGATTTCTGTAAGCCCATGTTTGTGTGAGAATTGTTATATCAAAGCCAACAGTACCTGCTGAGCCAAGAAGATACGGCAATTCTCGCATCAAGAAGGGTGCTCTTTCTGCTTGAGGCATAGAAGGTACAGAGAACAATATAGACAATGTGTAAGTAAAGTTGCCAGTCATAGCTGCTGCGAATAAAAGAGGAGATAAACCTCTTGTAGATTTGCGCTTGAAGTTATGGATGATTTGGGGAATGCGAGAGCACAAGTATAGGGCAGTGCAAACCCATGCGATAGTAGTTCCGAGGACCTGAACAGGGTCAGAATTTGCAGATGAGTGAGAAGCTGCCAAGGCGGAGACAGACCGTGAAAGAGCTATAACAGACACTACCGATGTTGACTTATGAAAGGATGCAGGTCGAGGTGACAGGACGGTCGGCGATGGCAGAGAGGGGACAGAGCCGTAAGGAACGCGACTCCAATGGACGTAATTAGGGGCGTATTTGGTATAGTAGAAATATTGTGACAGCAAGATCAAATCTATTACAGTATAATAGCATGCAAGTAACGTTTGGAAAAGGAGCTGTTTAGTTAAGATGCAACCTATGAGGTTAGTCAGATCGCCAGCAAGCCATACTGTGAGGAAAGATAACGATAAGCCGGCAGCAGATTTCATATGATGATTCTCTATGACTTGCGGCAACTGAGCGCAGAGCCACGAGGTAAGTGAGATGCATGCTGATAGAGATGAGAGTCTTTGATACAAAACACTCATTTTGATTTGTTATATGAGGTACAGGAGCAAAATGAGGCGCTCATATACTGTTGTTGATGAGAAGAAGGTCAGTTATCTTAGATTGGGAGCCTATGTTGTAGGACCGGGTAATACTGATATGCGTATACAACAGCCTGATGCCCTCTGCAGATGTGGCGAGAAGTGATATTTATACTGCAAAAATATATCCAGAGTGCCAATAGAACCGTAATGTACACTTAGGCTAGAAGCCAAGGTCTGATTGTATGTGTAAGAGACACTTAGGTGATTGGCGTGAAAAGCTTATAGGTCGTACATTAGTGCTACTAATAGACATAGATAGGCTATAAACAATAGCATCAACAGTCAGATTAGAGTAAAATCAATTTGTTAGAATGCAATAGATGATGCAGATAAATCAGTACTTCTGGAACACATGTGAAGTTCTGCGAATTGGATCTGCGAATTGGATCTGCGAACTGGATCCGCCATTATCATTTCTGTATTTTCACTGGAGACAGAGACTCGTTGTTTTTTATGAGTGAGGCAGTCTCAAAATTTTTGAGTTGTTTCTTCAGAGTACCAATTTCTGTATTTAATGAAGCTATATGGGTTTCTAGTTCTAAGATCTTAGAATTCGCATGATTGATGTCGTGAAAAGGCTTATGCACGCGATTCTTGGCAGCAGACTTGACTTTGCTAGAATTCTTAGTAACAGGTGTGCTACGTGAATTAGCTTGTGAACTCACAGACTGTCTACCTCTTTTTGCTCTAAGTTTAGTCTCTGGCTTAGATGCACTAGATGGTCCAGGAGCTTTTGCTGACACACTTTGTTTACCGTTGCTCCGGTCTACGGAGGGCAGACTAACCATACTGTTTACCGTCTCGTTGGCCTGCTTCCAGGCTAGTTTCATCGTTTCTTGAAATGCTTGAATCATCCTGGCCCGTATAGTGGCGCACTGATGCCGTTGAGCAAATTATGAAGTGTAATCGATTCCCAGCAGTGGTAGAAGCTGATGCAAGTGTTTGAAACAACGCGTTAAAAACCTTATTAAGAACAAACGGTATTTAGAGTTCCATGACAGAAGTTTAGCAGCAGACCGACACGACCCTTTTCATGTCGTATAGGTGTAAGCGATGCAACGTGCAGATAAGCTCGATAAGCTCGATATAGTAACATATTAATTCTTCAGTTCGTCGAAGAGTTGTACAACATAGTGGTGTCGTGGAAATTAGTCCAGCAGCTGTGATTGCTAGACAGTACGATCGGCGATACTGACAGCCGCCGGGCGGCTAAATGTGCGGTTTTTTAAACCGGCCGATTTGGCTCACGCTAGTGTCAATTATGAAATATTTGATCGCGTTATAAACAACGTCTGTTTATTAGTATTGCGTATCATATCGATCGAGTAACATAGAGTACTCTAGTACACAAGTGCGAAGGTGTGACCTGATCAGTAGACAGCGGACTAAAGCTTTCAGAGGCGAGATGACGATTGTTAATTATTGCTTTTTAGTACCCGACCCCTTTTAGTTCCGGCGGGCAGCTCTGAAACATTATGTACAATGTAAAGGTTGTTATTGGCTTTTCACTATTAGACAGATTAGCTTTTTCCATATATCGAGAAAAAATCCGCGCTTTGATTAAAACCTGATGGCCGAGAACTGGTACCGATGCCCCTACTTTCTGCGTTATAATTTGCCTCGGTAATAATAAGCATATCCCTCCAACGTCTACACGATAAGCACTTAGTAAGGGCTTTGCCGAAGGTATCGCCGATAACCCCAGTTGCATAAAATAAGAGACTGTTGGCGACCTATCAGATCACTCCACTCCCAAATGAGTATAGAGCGCCCAAAAAAAAAAACCCTCACCCTCTTTATCCCTGTTTCATTGGGTAAAAAACTCAACAAAAACTGATAAATCTAAACCCTCGCTTTTATCCCCCTTCCTTTATCTGCACTCTGCTTCGGACAGTAGGAACTGTGTCCTCGATAGAGAAATAGTCTTTCCAGATTATTCATATAGACTCTCGAAGATTACTTAAAAAACACTCTTCTTTTCGACTCGTTATCGTCTTGAAATGGTCTCAACTGTAACTATCACTTCTCAGGAAACTGATCTCCAGCTCATTGACGGTAACGGTAATCCCTTCGAGGTGCCCGACTACTCCTTCAATGATATCTTGAAGTCTATTCCTCGCCACTGTTTTCAAAGAAGTGCAGCTCACAGTCTTCTTTTCGTGGCGAGGGACTTGCTCTGCATAGCGTTGACGTTCTACGCAACGCTAACGCTTACTGCCCACATCGAAAGCCAGATTCTTCGGGGTGTCGTCTACGCCGTATACGGCTTTATCGTGGGTCTCTTCGGCACTGGTATCTGGGTGTTGGCCCATGAATGCGGTCACGGCTCATTCTCTTCGTCAAACACTATAAACGATATCTGTGGATGGATTATGCACACTTCTCTCTTCGTTCCCTATTTCAGCTGGAAGTACACACACGCTCAACACCACCACTACACTGGTAACTTGCACAAAGACACCGTGTTTGTCCCTAAGTCTCGAGAAAAGTTCCTGTCTGTGAACAACATCACCGAGCTCACGGAAGAATCACCAGCTGCTTCTCTCTTCTGGCTACTCACCCAGCAACTCTTCGGATGGCCCTATCATCTTATCTCGAACGTCACTGGCCAGCCTCACCCTGATGTGCCGAAGATCTTTGTGAACCACTTTTGGCCCTGGTCGCCTCTCTTTGACTCCTCCAAAGTGTTCAACATCATTCTTTCTGACGTCGGAATCGCTTGCGCTGCGTACATCGCCTATCTCTCAATCAACAAGTTCGGCCTCTCCAACTTCCTCATCTACTATTTCGTACCCTATCTCTGGGTTAACCACTGGCTTGTCTGTATCACTTACCTTCAACACACTGATCCTTCTCTTCCCCACTACACCAACGAGGAGTGGACTTTCGCTAAAGGCGCTGCAGCAACCATCGACAGAGATTTTGGATTCATCGGCGACTTCTGCTTCCACAAGATCATTGAAACACACGTCGCTCACCACTACTGCTCCAAAATCCCCTTCTATCATGCAGAAGAGGCAACTGAAGCTATCAAGAAGGTCATGGGCAAACATTATCGCCGGGATTCAACCAATCTGATAAAAAGTCTCTGGACTGTCAATAGAAGATGCCAGTTCGTGGAAGGTCCAAAGGGCGTCAAAATGTTCAGGAACGCAAATGGTTTTGGTGCCCCTCCTGCTTCTAATCCTACCAAAGAAGATTAGATATAGAGATTTAATCGACTCGTTTGCTAGCAATACGAATGGGTGCCCCATAAATTTCACCCAAGGTGCCGTCAGAACAACAACAAAGAAAAATATGAGTTGTGTATAATTGTCATTAAAATAGTTAAAAGAATATACAAAGGCACAAAAGCCGATTAGATTATGCGATCCTCTTCATCGTCGTCTTCCTCAATATCAAACTCGCTATCTGAGTATTGTTCGGCATCTTGGCGTAGCTTTCTCAACCCACACAAGTCCTCAACGTACCCGGGATCTTCCAATGCTTTCATAATAAAATCCCATCCTGACGCTTTCCATTCAGAAACAACGCTAGGGCTGCATGCCGAACAAGCATCATAAGCAGGCCCGTGGACTGTAAGCGTGCTAAAATTATGTAGATATCCGCGAATCTGATGCGGACAATTCCCCAAAGTAGACGTACTTCCATCTGAAGGCGCATCAACTTTGAGAGGGTGCTGCATTAGAGCTGCGAATAACTCCACAGTATGAGACGATGCTGAGATTGCAGCGCCAGGCCTAGTGACCGTGCACATTTGATCCAAAGTCCGATCTGTAGTAGAGTCAATTGGGGCATAAACATCGTTGCAGAAGTAGCATCCAAGTCGTCCGGGGGTATCCACCTTACCACCATGTCTTAATGCAACGTATGAATCAAACCCTAATGCTGTAGTAAAGACGGTCTTTCCCAGAGCTGCTCCAATTACTGTAGGAAGCCAGCGAGATTCTCGAGAATCAGTTAATAAAAATATACAGTCGTGTGATGAAATGAGATCCACCAATTTTTCGTAGTCATTCTGAATAGATTCAATGTTGAAAGAGCTAGGTGGATGCCCAATCATAGGAATTGATAATTTATGACCAGTAGAGATCACACCAGGGAAAATTGTTTTTAGAGCTTCGGCAGCTTTCAGTGCTTTCGGAGCCTGGTCAACACTGTCTTGAAAAGTGTACAGTGGCTGACGCACAGGATTAGACATAGAAACAGTGGAAGAATCAACGAAGGTGATATGGCGGACTCCCCATGCCATCAGTCCGCGCGATATATACGAACCAAGAGTTCCTGCCCCAAGCAATAAACATTTGTTAGAGCCAATTGCTTCAAGGTCAAGGTCAGGAACCAAGCGCCAGCGCATTAGTTTTAGATTGAGGTCGACCGATTGTTCGGCGACCTGCCGCGGGTCCATCAGCGAGGCCAAATGTGCTACTTTCGGAGTCAATGAGCCGTTTACTCGTTCCCAGCCAGAAACAGTCAGCTTTTGCGGGAATGGGCCGGATGGTTTAAGAGTGATAAGAACGCTACTAGAAGTTTTAGAGTCAGGCAAGTCTCTGAAGCATAACAGCGATAAGTGCTGGAACTCACCGAGAGTGACTTGACACCATGCCAGTAAGTTGCGGGCCAAGTAGCCCGGTATCGGCTCCGAAGACAAATTTGGATCGCAAAAAGCTACAGTCCATGTGTTCCACCAGTTTCGATCAGTCTTAGTCAGTTCTGTCAGCCGGGATAGAGATATTATTTGTCTTGCTGAATTGTAGGCAAAGAAAGCGCGATTTTCAAGGTCGCTAGACGACAAGTACTGATATATGGCGGCGGTCAGTTGTGGATCACGCTCGATAAACGACGCAGGAGTCACCACGTCCCATTTTGTATGTATAGCAGGAAATGCGAACCAGTAGTGGAATGAATATCGCTTTAAGTCTGCGAATGAAAGAACGGCGAATGAAGCAAGCAAAGAAGGGTTGGCAGTAACCTCACCGGATTTAATGGCAGACAACAAATCAGAGCCCAAGGAGTTGATCCATTCAGATTTGTTAAAGGAATTAAATTGCTCTATAGTGTTAGTGTTGTACAGGACGCCCGGGGCGACGAATGCGGAAGTTGAAGGGGTGAGCGCGAAGGCGTCGCCAGAGAGTGAAAGAATAGATGCGCCACCAGCATGGGCAGGAATTCTGTAAGTTCCACTGATTTTCTGAACAGAACTGTCTAGTCCAAATTCGTCAAGTTTCCGTTTACTGAGAGAATGGAAGAACGGCGCATCTACAAAGGAATGAAAACGTAAGAATGTAGCCATATGTTGAAGGAAGGGCAGGGTTGCTTTTGAGTGGGGGGCTGGGAGGCCAATCGCAAAGAGGTATCTTGGGAATTGCCTAATCCGGATCTGTCGACATTCTTGACAGAACTATCTTTATCAGATCGATCTGCTTACCTTAGTATCGGCAACCTCTCAGGTATTAAAAGTGGTTCAGCTGATAGCTTGATGAGTTAGGATGTTGTATTAGTGCAACAAGTAGTACATATATGGAGTATGGGCCAACTGTAGGTATATATGCTGCATATGCGCTGCGATGCTCCTATGAAGTCATTTTCGGATGCTTGATGCATACAGTATTAGATGAAGAAGCAATATCGCCCGAGCGCTGCTAATCTCGGTAATTATACAGGTCTGTTAAATTACGCGCATTCTGATATATAACTACGTAGCTAGCATACGTGCTCAATTGGTCCAGGAGGGACTTCCTTTCCAAGGTCCAGCACAAGACGGCGATGGAAGATTTCCTTCAAGATCTCAAAACAGTATTTGGTAACTGCAGGATCGTAGCGATCCTTAGACTCTTCGTCGCGAACAAAAGCGTGCTGAGCATCGTGAATCTCCAAGAACGAAAATTTGACACCTGCGTCACGCATAGATTTGCGAATCAGATCGCGACCCTCAGGAGGCACATGTGTGTCGGCAGTACCAAATATCATGAGCACTTCAGCTTCAATCTCGCGTGCTCGTTGAAGTGTGTCGTCACCACCTTTACCAAGTCTGGCACTATGGATATCGGTGCCGAAGAAACATACCGACGCCTTCACGCGAGTATCGAGCCCGGCTCGGAGCGCTAGGTGACCTCCAAGACACATACCTGTAGATCCGATTTTACCTGTACAGGTGGGCAGAGACTGAAGCAAGTCAATTGTAGCCGCAGCGTCAGCGTCATAGCTTCCGAGCTCTTTTTCAATCTTGAACCTGTTGCCGTCATCGGTACCCTTGGTATCATAAGCCAAGGCTTCCGGGCCAACAAAATCGTGGTACACGGATGGGGCCGCCACAATGTAGCCTTGACCTGCAATATCTTTGCAGAATCTTGCAACCGGGCCGGTAACCTGGTAGATCTCCGAATAAACAATGACACCGGGAAACTTCGCATCGGGATAGCCAGGGATCACCGGGTGGAACAGGAAGACTCTCATATTCCCATACTTTGTCTCGACATCTTTGTATGATTCTTTAAGCAGCATGTTGGCGCAGTTTATTCTTACTTTTTTTCTAGCGGTTTACAGCAGAACTACCCAAAATCTCGCAAGGTTTATGTAAAAAGAAGTAAAAGTGGGGGAACTGGCTCCTTTTATATGTCGGAAGCTGCTTTTTGCATCGCACTGAATTCCTGGAGGACGTTGAGAATAAGGTTTTTTGATGAACTTATCTTTGATCTTAAGCTGTCTACAGCTCAACAATTCAAAACGAATCAGTAGAACATACAAATGCATAATCTATGACGAACCTTCAAAGTCAACTTTCCAAGTAGCAGACTTGATCTTCAAGTACTCTGAAATACCATATTCTTTACCGGCCTCTTTGCCGTATCCAGAGTCGTGCCATCCACCGAACGGCGCTTCCGCAGAGGTAGTCATACCGGTGTTGATGCCGACATTGCCTACCTCGAGCTTCTCCATGATGCGCCAGATACGGTCTGCGTCTTTGGTGAACAAGTACGATGTCAATCCCATAGAAGTATTGTTAGCCCGCTCAACAACTTCCTTTTCGGTCTCAAAAGAATAAAGAGCAACGACAGGGCCGAACGTCTCTTCGCAAGAGATGGTCATGGTGTCGGTCATGCCTTTCAAAAGAGTTGGCTGAAAGAAAAACCCCTTTAGACTTGTGTTGGGACTGCCTCCAGTGATGACTGTGGCTCCGTTGCTGACGGCGTTCTGAACGTGGCGGTGAATCTTTTCGACAGAGCGTTTTGTGGTTACGGGACCAAGTGTCACGCCTTCCTCAAACGCGGGACCCTGTTTTAAGGCTTCAATCTTACCCTTCATAAGGTCAGCAAACTCGTCAAGGACAGAGCTATGAACGAAAACACGCTGAGCAGTGACGCAGACCTGTCCGGCGTTGCGGAACTTGCAGGCCATGAGCCAGGTAGCGGCTTTCTCCAGATCACTGTCGGGGAAGACAATGAATGCACCGTTTCCGCCGAGCTCTAGGGTGAGTTTCTTCAAAGTTCCGGCACATTGCGAAGCAAGGAGCTTTCCAACAGCAGTAGATCCAGTGAAGGATACTTTTTGAACGACGGGATGGCGGCACAACGCTTCTCCAATAGGAGGAGTGTTAGCATTGTCTGTGGGCAGCACATTAACGACACCGGGAGGGAAGCCAGCCAGCTCCAATAGATGAGCGACGGCTAGTGTAGACAGGGGAGTTTCAGGACTGGGTTTGGCTACCACAGTGCAGCCTGCGGCAAGAGCAGTAGCAATTTTGCGGCAGGCAAGAGCGACAGGGAAGTTCCAGGGCATGAGACAGGCGACGACACCTATAGGTTTTTTAATTACAACAAACCTGTTCCCGGGAAGGGCACCCTCCATAGTGGAGCCGTGCTGGCGCTCAGCTTCGCCTGCCATCCACCAAGTGAACGTCAGAGCGTAGTCGAGTTCAGCGATAGATTCATGGAAAGGTTTTCCGGTTTCTAGTGAGATTAGCCGAGCAATATCGGGCTTGTATTTGCGGATTAGCTCGTCCCATTTCAGGATCATTTTTCCGCGCTCGCGTCCTGGAATCTGGCTGTATGTGGCGAAAGCCTTTTCAGCTGCAGCAACAGCGGCTTCAACATCATCCACAGTGGCAGTAGACACTTGTGCCCACACGTTTTCGGTACCAGGATCGATTACATCGAACTTGGTATCCTTTTCAATCCACGCTCCGTCAATGAGGAGTTTGGGTCTGAAGATCTCTTCGGCGACGTTAAGATGAGACATGGCGAAGCGGCGAGAAAAAAAAAATGACGTAGGGAAGCTATCTTGCAAAAACTACAGAGTAGATTAGGAGTATTTTCGTTAACGCGGATGGTAAATGTATATATAGGAAAGGAAACCCTCGATCTTTCCGTATTAGGCCTAGAAGAACCTGTTATATATTACCAGATGTTATCGGAGATTCCCCATTTTCGTGCTGGAACTCCGATGCGTACCCCACACTTACCCCGGAAAAAAATAGATAATTAAAATTAGAGTTTCCTTGCAATTGCATTATTTGTATGTCATATAATCCGGAGTGCCTTCAATATGTATTGACTCGCTCCACAGACGTTCGAAATTGTTCACCAGGTTTGGATGCAGCGATTTACGCACAATGTCTCGCGCAGGGTCGGCAAAGTTGGCGTTACTGTCTAGGTCGGTGCGACACCACGATCCGGATCGCGCTACGCCCATAGATGGCGTATACTGCAGCGTGTCTTCGAGATCAGGGACCCATATGTGGCAGACGGGCGTAGCAGTGCGATTTGAATTCTTCAGCGTCAGATCAATCCAGTCAGGCGTGTCTGCTTGGTGCTCCGGCACGCTGTAGAACCCAATGTACAGCGACCCGTCGAGACCAATCGCTGGTACTGGAACCATAAGCATCTTTCTAGCCAGCCAGCACACATATCCCGCGTATACTGCCTTGTCTCGGATCAAAGGCTCATTGTCTTCGTTGTAATACATTTTCAGTCGATTACGAGTCCATGAGCTTACCACTTTACGTATAGCTGAGATTCCTTCGAACAGCTGCTCAGTGGTCCTCGGTACCTCCATCTCGGGGCGAAAGGTGCTGATCTTTCGGTATATAGTCTTCTTCATTTTCTCGTCAGCAAGCTCCAGGAACATGTTAGTTGTTCCTTGGTCGTACGCAACCAGTTCCAAACCCCAGTACAAATAGCACTCTAACGGAATGGGCCTGCTGCGCATAAAGTGAATAGACGGTCTTGTATGTTCCGGGAACAGCTGAAGAAATGCAACAAACGGTTTGAGAGCTCTGAATAGTGATAGACTGACTTTACCGAGTAGAAAAGTGTCGTTCTGCGGTGCGTTCTTGCCTCTGCTGGGCTGCAAGACTTGATCTTCGGTGGGGAGAAACTTTTGCAGAAACTCCATTGTCTCCATAGGAGATCGTTTAAGTTCTGTTGATATTGTGCTAAAAAAAGAATGAATTGGAATCATGGTATTTGTCTTGGACTGCTGTTTCTCGTCCTTGGCGTTTTTAATTGTATTGACAACATTACGAATGACACTCTCGACTTTCTTTTCGCGCTCCATGCGTTTCTCCACGTAGTTCACAAAATCCATTTTATGTGCCATGTAAGGATCAATTTCCAGGTACGCCCTGGTGACCGGGAACTCAATCGTTTCGTATTCTATCTCCCATGGCGTGGCCATGCGCGGACCAGCGTCTTCGCCTATGATTGCAGCCATATCGCACTGATCCCAGCTTTGGTACATGCTACCAATATGCTTGCATATCTGAAAATTAAAAAATGATCTTTTCATCGCGCCACTAGAGTGATCCTGCGATAGCTTGGCGACTCGAGCAGGCGGTAGCTCAAGGATCATAGTCCGTAAGATATCATCTGGGTTTTCGTTGCTTTTAAGGTGCAATGATAGTGAGTGTCGTTTCTCTCTAGAATCTTTCATAGTGCGTAATCACTATACTTCAATTGAATCTCGTATGCAGAGTCTGTTATATCTTTGAGACTTGAACGTTCTATGGTTATTTATTCTGACCTGCATAGACCCTGTTTTAGTACCTGCTCATCCCCTGATGTCCTGCAGACCCTGCAAGATTTTGTTTACAATGACTCGTGTCAGTGCGTCCAGGGCTCTTTTCACAAGTAACAAAGAGCACATGCCTATGCACAGCTAAGACTGCCAGAAGATGTTGTCGTTGTGGCTGTTGGACCTACAAGCAGGTGTCTCTGACCTCAGCCCGCTAATGGACATCTGATCTGCTAACAGAAAGCGCAGAGAAGCGTCAAATGAAACATCTGCAAACATATGTCAACCACCAGGAGTCCGAGGCAACAGGATCCTTCAGGATCACACTGCAACTGGACCCTTCAGGATCACACTGTAACAGGCTGCTCGATCACAATACCAGATTCAATTGATTGTCACGTGATAAGTTGCGGCTGATTAAGTTCGACAAACCCACCAATGCACACACCCTGACGCGTCACATCACAGCAAGCACACTGTACAAGCGCGACAGCTAGCGCGAATAGATATGCTTCTCGTGCTGATTGCCGGTCCGGGCAGCAAATGGCACAAGGTTGTACGTATCTTAAAGCGGCGCGGGTTCAGTGTGATAAACGAAACGGTAAAGCGCGAGGACTTGAGCAAACGAACCGCCTCTGAGATCGCGCAGGTAACGGCGGATCAGGTCAGAGAGTGCGCGCGCAAGCGGATTAAAGATTATCTGATTTATATTGTGGAAAACGACTGCTCGGTGGTGCAGCGATTGCAGGAGTTTGGTACTCCGTACACTGCGTACTTGCGGCTGGTCCCGAGCAGTGCACCTCAAGAGTTCGGCCGGTATTTAGCGGAGACGGTAGGCCAGAATGAGATAATGGTAGCAAACGGTAGAATCGAGACGATAAAGTGCGATATGACACTTTATGGTGTTGAATCGGAGTCTGATCGGCATGTCGCGCGGTGTCTTAAAGAACTGAAGCTGAAGACCAAAAGAAGGTACAGGCCAAGCTGGGATGACTATTTTATGAAACTGGCGTACCTGGCTGCAGAGCGAAGTAATTGTGTCAAGCGCCGTGTTGGCTGTGTTCTAACTAGAGACAAACGCGTCATAGCTACAGGGTACAACGGTACACCGAAAGGCATGGAAAACTGTTCGGACGGCGGGTGTCCTCGCTGCAATGCCACGGGGAATGTATCGGGGACTTCGCTAGACCGCTGTCTCTGCTTACACGCTGAAGAGAACACCCTGCTCGAAGCCGGTAGAGAGCGAATTGGGGAGGGCGCTATTCTTTATTGTGACACTTGTCCTTGCCTGACATGCGCCATAAAGATAGTACAATGTGGTATATCGGAAGTGGTATACGCCAAGAAATATGCTACTGATTCCGAATCACTGGCTATTCTTAGCCAGGGTGGTGTCACAACTAGAATCTACAGTCGATTACCAGAAATCGCAGTAGTTTGAATTGACGATTGACCGTTCTCTTATACCGGTCCTGCAGCACAACTAGCCACGGCTCTACTCTTTGTCCACATTGAAGTGATAGCTTTGTTAACAGGACCTGCCATCTTGCTGCAGCTGTGCGTCTCTCTTTGTGAATCGCTTCTGGCCGTTATACTTGGCTCTATGATCCATTCAATACAATCAATCATTGTTACCTGTCAACCGTGACGAAGTAAGTTCACACAAATTGAACTTTAATCTATATAAAGTTTGCTATCACATTTGGCAAGACACTGAAACTAGACTAGGAATGCCGTAATACCCAAATAGGATAGTGAGACAATGTGTATTCAACTGACTATATACATATAATGTTGCATTTGAGGCTTTTTTTTATGTACTGGCTCGTCTGTAGCTAACTACGGCCGCTCTGCTTTCAGGTGAGCCACTGTACTGAAAACTCTGTTTCTATCACAATCCATACACCAACATTTCTATCATAGCACGGCTATCCATCGCATCCCACAAAAAAATGAGACTGATAGATTACAGTGCAAATGCGGCAATATATGACGTCTAATTATGAGCTACTGCCGTTCTCTCAGTAGCAGGATTAGTGGTGAGAAGGGCCAGTTGATAACTGCGGGAGCTCTGATCACGACTTGGATCACTAGAAAGATCTCCGCGAACCAGCTTTTTGCTTCTCGAATAAAGTTCAAAATTCTCGGCTGCCACATTCCATTCTTGGCCTTTGTGACAACAAAAAGAGGTTGCGCGTCTGTTTCTGATGCGGCCATATAAGGGGCGCAAGATGAGGCTCTGGTCCCGCAGAGAAAAGTATGCGCGTTTTGTTAGTTGCGCTATTTTGCTGTCTGCTGCAGTCAGTAGAGTCTTTATCGGAATTCAGGGACCTGCTACTGAAGGAACTGGATGAAATTGGTGTCAATATCACGTTAGTCCAGTCTAATGCCTCTATCGAGGAGGTGAAGATGCAGTACCTCGAGGACAGGAAGAAGAACCTGATAGAAAGAGCAGACGATACTCCGCTCCATGAAAAACAGCACGAGGTCTTAAGATTTATTGACGATGCACTCAAACTGGCCAAACAACCGGAAGAAGGCATACCAGATCTAGAATACAAGAGCGATGTCGGTCTTAACAGTCATTACATGCAGGGGTTTGAGCCAGTCGAACAAAAGTGCACTATTGATCAAATTGGCCGAACAGGTTCCGCTGTTGGGCCCGTTGAACGACATTATATTAACGGAAGAGCTCCTACATTGAAGATGAACATGAGAAGTTTTCTTGAGCAAACTCCAGAAATCGACATTGATACCGAGAAGTTTTTGGAGTTGCATGTACCGAAGATTGCCCTGGCATTCTCCGGAGGCGGATATAGGGCATTGCTATGTGGAGCTGGCACTTTGATGGCAGCTGATTCTAGAACCGACGGAACTGAGGGTCCGTACCAGATAGGAGGCTTGCTGCAGGCGTCTACATACGTGTCTGGACTTTCTGGAGGCTCGTGGTTGCTTGGATCCATATATATGAACGGGTTTTCTAAGGTTACCGATTTGGTTAAAGATGAGTTTGTGTGGAATTTTGAGAAAACTATGCTCTTGCCAGAAAAGTCTCTTTTCAGGAGCCTCAAACATATAGCTTCTATATATAAGCTGATCCTGAAGAAACACAAAGCCGGCTACACTGTTACGTTTACTGATTTTTGGGGGTCTTTGCTAGCGCATCAGCTGCTCTACAATAAAGGCGTTGGCCCTCAATCTACTTTGTCCTCGCTGCAAAATGCAGATTGCTTCCAGAGCTACTACGCGCCCGTACCCTTTATTGTCGCCGCCGACAGAGGCAGCTTGTTCTCACCTATGTCCGAGGACTCGGTACTTTACAGCTTTTCCCCTTTTGAGCTCGGTTCCTGGGACCCTAGTCTCCAAAGCTATATCCAGACGGAGTTAATTGGAACAGATACGAGACGATATCATGAGTTGCAGAAGTGCACATACGGATTCGACAACATGGGATTCATTATTGGCACATCTTCGTCTCTGTTGAATGTCGTAACGCAAGCGCTAGAAACTGTGCTGAAAAGCGTACCTGTGCTGTATACACGAGTGCTTGCTCTTATTCTGAACGAACTCAGGTCACACACCAACGGCTTTGATACCGCCGTATTCAAGCCGAACCCCTTCACAGGCACCCGAACAAGGATACGACGCGCTTCTCTTTTTGAAGAAGACGCTATACACATGGTAGACGGGGGTCTCACTGGCCAGAATATTCCACTTCACCCTCTGCTTCCTAAAGAAAGAGAAGTAGACGTGATATTCGCATTCGACAACTCGGCCGACACGTTTCATAACTGGCCAAATGGCATTTCACTCGTGGAGACGATGAGACAGCTGAACAAAGATCCTTCGACTGCGAACAGGTTTCCTAATATTCCCGATAAAGCTGCTTTGAAAGATCCTCACTTCCGAGTCAAACCAACGATTTTTGGATGTGACGCCGGGAGCGACGAGCTAGATATCCCCTTAATTGTTTATATGCCGAACACTAAATGGTCGCACAAGTCCAATTTTGCTACGACGAAGATGGAATACAAGGTTGAAGAGTCTTCTGGAGTCATTCAGAATGCGTACAATATCGCCACTCAGGGCAACAGTTCGGCTGGTGTTACTGACCCTGAGCAAGCAAAATGGGGTACCTGCGTGAGATGCATAGCAATACTTCGCGGGATGCAGAGAAACGACTTGGCAATTTCAGATGAATGCTATAAATGCGCTCAAACTTACTGTTGGAAACCTTTGGTTGGTATAAAAAGACAGACTTCTTCTTTGTTACCGAGCTCAGCGATTTTGACCACTGCCGAATCAATGAACTCGACCAGTACCATTCACTTTAAAGCGACTAAAGTGCCTGACAGTAATGCCATTACTAGCTCAAAAATTGACGCTAAAAATAGCACTTTTGTATGGTCATCAGTAAACACTGGGTCAAGTTCTGGTGTGAGCGTTGAATCGGCTAACGTCTCTGTTTCTCAAAACACCTCTAGTGCTGTTCAGAGACCACTGCGCGGATTTTTCAAAATCAATAATATAGAGACGACTAAAACAAATTCCTCTTTCTATATTGAGCCCTCAAGTTTTGAAAGCCAGATAGTATATGCGAAATCTTTTAGTGGAATCTTGCAACCTGCCGCGACCTCGACCAACTCCGTCTATTCTAGCTCTTCTGTTCTTAGTAGTATCCCGAGAAACTGGAGCTACTCTACCTTGGAGAGTTCCGCAAAGATAAAAGCCTTATCAAAAGAGCATACTTTACTCATGCACAACTCCTCTCAAAGTTTCGAGCCTAAATCGATGCTATATGATTCATTCAACTTGAACTCCTCTATTCTTGCAACTGCCAGTCCAATTCAGCAACCTACGAGAGAAACTGCGGTTGTTTTTGAGATTCGCGTCGCAGAGAATATGTTGCTAAACACTAAACAAAGGCCTGGAAACTCTTCGATTAATGTTACTGTTACCTACAATGTTTCTGCGTCAAGCGAGGCTCATTCCGATGAACCGCTTTCTACTTTTGATATTGATGCGTATATAGCAGGTTTGGTCGGTTCCTGCTTCTAAAAAGTCTAGCTTAAATTTTAAGATTCACCAATGCGGTTTTAATGTTGTATTGAATGGACATTTTGTAGTTCAACAGAAGCTGCTTTTTGCACATGTGTTCCTGTCGTAAATACGCAAGTAAACCTTTCAATGATAAAGTTTTAAGGCTCAAAGTGGAAGACTTATATTCTAAGCGTTCACTGCTACCTTGAACACAATATTATTGCCACTTATTAACTGTAATTTTGATGATTTAGGCTTATTCCAACTACAGCAGTCTGCAACTCCCTTAGTTGGCACAATTTGAGCAATTATTATACTGTACAGGGGATGAAATACAAACGTGACCGGCTGGTGTCATCTAATTAAGGTTGTTAGACAGGCCTTAAGTGTAACGCGTTTCTCAGTTTGCCCGCTGTGCCAGCAAGATGTGCAAGGAACTGGTTATAGTAACTTGAGCACGGCCTTTAGCTATATTTTAAGGCAGATAACTGCTTATTATTATTGTGCCGCGCATTGCGATGGTTGTTCACAACTGCTGCGGTGTTGCGTTCTCTGCCGTTTGACACTAAATGTTATCATTGATAAGGTTTAAGGCACAAGCGCTAATAAGGTTTCCAGACTAAAGTGGAGTTCTGTATGGCTCCAAAAGATAGCAGACTAGTGACATTTTTGGTGCCAGTACCCTCCAGTAGACTATCAACAGAAAAAATGCAATCCGAAAATGCCTATACATCATGAGAGAGCTGCAGCGCATAGTTTCGATAGAGTCTCGAAGTGGTACTGTGATTCGCTGTCGTACAACTGTGCAAGGAAGCTCGAGAATCAATTGAAGCAGGGCTGTTCTTTCTTGTAAAAGAGACGGGATGCTCACTAACCAAATTAAGTTTAGTGAGTTTGGTTGTTTTAGATAACTGACACTAAATGAGTCTAATCTGATGCTGCCACGGCTCCAAACTGGCTTTAAACTTTAGAACGACGAAAACGGTTACATATAAGAATGTGGGGTACCAGACGGCTATGCGATTAGGATGTTGCAAGGCTATTCCGACGCTAAGTATATATAGACTATGATTCTGCAAAACATAACAAGTATCCAACAATGAAATTGACAAGAATTGCAGTAGTTGGCACTGCACTAGCAAGACTGGTCTTAGGATCAGACGAGACTAAGCACAAAATCACACTCAATGAGTACCACCAGGGCGTCAACCTCAGCACTTACGATGATGTTCCTTTTGAAGTGCTGCTTGCAAACGCACTTGACGAGTCGGGTATTAATTCCACCGCTTTGTTGTACCGCTCAAGCGCGCAAAGTGCGAAGAAGTTCTTTTCTAATGCCAAGGCAAACAACACATTGCTTTTGACCAGCAAAGAGACTGATCTGACAGACGAAGACGTAAACTCGATTATCGATTTCATATACGAATTGAAAGAGATTGGCGACAATGGCAATATGGCCGACGGCGGATTGGAGCGAAGAGATGCAAGCGGCGGCTATCAGCCCCAAAAGGTGACATGCGCAAACAGGAACGACATAGTTCAGAACGGCGGTGATATTCCTGAGAGTGAAGAGGAATACGTGCAAAAGCGATTGGAGAACGCAAAAGAGCATTTTAAAGCGTTCCTTAAGGAATCAAGCAACTTGCAAATCGACGTTGACGCATATATCAACGCAGAGATGCCCCGAATCGCACTCGCATTCTCTGGAGGAGGATTCCGCGCAATGACATGTGGTGCCGGTTCAATGGTGGCCATGGACGCACGCACGCCGGGCGCTGTAGGCCCGAACCAGCTTGGCGGTCTGCTCCAGAGCAGCGCATACGTTGCCGGAGCTTCCGGCGGGTCATGGCTTGTAGCTTCCAGTTTTGCGCACGGATACGTCAGCCCATTGGAGATCATTAAGAACAACGGATGGCAGCTGCAAAACTTTTTGCTGGCACCTAAGAGCGGCGTGATCGCGAACGTGAAGTTCTTTTACAACATATACAAGGCGCTGAAATCCAAAAAGGAAGTAGCTCCAGTGACAGTTGTGGATATATGGGGCCGCTTTTTGGCATACCAGCTGCTTGAGTCTGATTCAAGTTCTGTTGACGTGACGCTTAACAAATTGTTGGAGAGTAGCGCGTTTACAGCATTTGAGGCACCGGTGCCGTTTCTGACATCCACTATGAGAGAAGACGTCAATATAGCGTTCAAACTGGATTCCCCAATATTCAGCTTTTCGCCGTTTGGCACAGGAACGACCCACAGATTAGTTAACGGATACGTCGACACTAAGTATCTAGGAAGTGGTTCCAACCAAGACAACAACCAGTGTGTTGAAGGGTATGACAATCTTGGATTTCTTATGGGCACATCGGCAAACGTATTCCCTGCTATTCCAGACTACATCGTGACCCTTATCGAACAGATTGACTACTACTTTGTCAGAAAGGTGATTCTTGCCGCTTTCAAGGCACTGCGAGTGTATGCAGACGCAATAGATTTCTCTAAGATCAAGGACAACACTTTCAAGGGACTCAAGGAATACAGCCGTAATTTTGACAGCGATTCTCTTCTTCTTGCCGATGGCGGAATCTCAGGACAGAACCTTCCGTTGTACCCGCTGCTCAACAAGAAGAGAAAAGTTGATGTGATCTTTGCCTTCGACAACACAGATGACACCAGCGAGAAGTACCCAGACGGAACCACGCTCGAGACCGCATACAATGCTGCGACATACGACGACCAAGTTTCCATGCCTACTGTGCCTACTGTCGCACAGATGAACAGCACAATGCTCGAGCACCCTATCTTCTTCGGCTGCAATCAGCCCGACACCCCGCTGATTGTGTATCTTCCAAACACGCACTTCACCGATGAGGCTAACTACAGCACGCTAAAGCTTCAGTACACGAAAGACGAGCTTGCGGGGATGATGAACAACGCATACAATATCCTCACGCAAGGCAATAACACTTTGGCTAAGAGTGATGTCAAATGGACAGACTGTGCACGTTGCGCTACTATCCTGCGTACCTCGCAACACCACGACCTCAAGCTGCCCGACACTTGTCAGCAGTGCTTCTCAGAGTACTGCTATGGCGGGTTTTAGTTTGACATAGTATATGTTATACTATAGTAATTGTTCTATAAACTCGGTGCTAGGCTGTTTGTCTGAGATCACGTGAATCGAGATAAACTTATTTCTCAGCTAAACCGATTGAGTATGACCACCAAGTAGCCTTGAATCTTCACAGACAGCCCCGCTATTGCTGATGCAATTGTTATTGTACTTCTGTCACATAATGTACACAAGTCTGTCAATGTTGCCGCACTATACGTTGCAATGGCAATTGTAGGGCGTTCAATGTCCGATTCTTGAGTAGATGCACTTAAAGCCAAATAAAGTTCTTCTACTCGCTATACTAGCTTTCCGACACCTGCCAGCAATGCTTCTCAAAGTACTGCTACACCCTGCAAACCGTGTCTGGAAGACTAGTGTGTGTAGTAATTAAAAACAGTTATCGCGTTTCTCGCGTTGCAGATGCAAAGTGTAGTGCAACGAGTGCAGCTGTAAATAGCAGAGGCTCGTGGCTAGATTTGGTATGATCGAGCTGCAACGAACCTTAACTTTAACTCCGATCACTACTCTTTTTGAAGGTTTAAAATACCGACGAGGTGCAGGGAGAGTCGCAGCCAGTTAGTCTTTGTTGACTTATCGCTGCACGCTATGTTACTCTTGTTGAAGGCCACTGCTGAAGGCGGAAATGCGTTTCTAATGGCTTTGCCTTGCGGTTTTAGAAGTATCCGTGCATTGCGCCTGTCTGTTTGTGCAGTACCCGTGGACTATAACGGGAACAGGTGAAAGTCTGGCCAATTTAACAAATAGAAATGCAACATCTGATCATGATGTTGCAGTTAATTTGCTTCGCCGCTCAGTTTTATGGCATTATTTTAGTGCTATTTCAGGCCAAAATTATTGTTTTGGTTGCCACTTGACCTAAAAAGAACCATTCGAAACTAAGCTTTTATAGTTCTTTAGTCTCAGAATCGCTATGATAGGCGGGATCTGGCACATGTCATACTTTATTCCTTCTATGAAACGAAGCATGACTACGTACTTTCTGGGAATGCATTTGAGCGGGGAAGAGTAATTAACGCAAGAGGCCTATATATACTGCACGAATGTCCTCACTGACATATCTCCGTTTACCTTATTGCTCGTCGGCAAAGATATGAAGATTCTCAGCTCTTTTCTTTTGCTCCCGGTGCTAGTCGCATCTTTGCCGATCGACCGGAGAGCGGTTACTCAATCCCTCATTTTTAAATGGCTTCAAGATCTATACGGCAATAATACGCTGTTCAATACGATGCTCACTTATCTTGGAAACTCTACAGAGTTAACTCCAGAACTCAGCGACTTCTATGACATCGTCCAGGCGGACTCTTACGCTCCGAGAAAGCACGCCTGTTCTGCTAGACCTGAAGTCTCTTCGCCTGGAAAAGTTCCTGAATCGGAAACACAATACCTCGAATCCCGCGCAGGCCTTATCAAACAGAGCATAAAAGCCTTCATCGAAAGATCCGATATGGACTACGACGTCTCCCAATTGCTCGAGAACCACACGCCGGTGATCGGCATTTCCTTCTCCGGTGGCGGATATCGTGCCCTGCTCAGCGGCGCTGGCGCCCTTGCTGCTTTCGACAGCACCGTCGAAGGCACCGACCAGAAAGGCCATGTCGGTGGCGTCCTACAATGTGCTTCTTACATCAGCGGCATTTCTGGAGGGTCCTGGCTCGTTGGCTCTTACATCGCTAACAACATGACTGTTCCGGAGATGATGAATTCTGAGGATATTTGGAACTTCGAAAAGCCTCTGTTCTTGCCTGGACAAGACGATTACGAAGTAGGTTTGTTCTACCTGAAGATGATGGCCAATATAGTTGCAAAGCAAGAAGCTGGTTTTGCTACCAGCTTCAACGATGTATGGGGCCAGTTCTTGGCTAAGCAGCTGATCTTGGACAACAGAGTAAATCCTTTGTCGCAGATTCTTACTGCTAACGGAAGTGCAGAGGGCTCTACGTCTCTTCCTTACCCGATTATAGTGAGCACAAACTACGACAATTACACTAAGGGCTACGGTATCGACATGCCGGTTATGGAGCTAGCGCCGTGCGCATTTGGCAGCGCGGACTATGCCGTTAGCGGATTCGTTCCTTCCGAACTACTGGGTACAGAGTTTCAAAACGGGGTTATTCCTGAAAACAGTTCTTGTGTATCGGGATATGATAATATCGGGTTTGTAATAGGAGCTTCTTCCAACTTGTTTAACCTTATAAATATTGGTGCGTACAATTTGGAGGAAGAAATACCGCCTACTTTTGGAAGCTACGCGAAGGAATTGGTACAACTATTAAGCACCATTGCTAACTCTACAGATATGCCAGCACTGATCGATAAAAACCCCTTCTACGGCTGGGAAGCTGCTCAGGCCGGTTATGTCAAGGAATCAGAGATATTGATGCTATCAGACGGCGGCGAAAGTTACGAAAACATTCCTCTTCAACCACAGCTGCAGGCGTACAGGGGCGTGGATATGATTCTAGCTTTTGATTCATCTCGGGACACTCCTTATGGATGGCCCAACGGCACATCTATAGTTGCTGCACAAGAGAGATATTCTGCTCAGCTAACGTCAGATATATTGCCGCTTGTGGCGCCAAATTCTCCCAACACGTTTATCAACGAAGGACTGCTCGAGAAGCCCGTGTTCTTTGGATGCAACCAGACCGAATCTCCTTTAGTCGTTTACATTGCCAATAGCCCCTATTCGTTCATGTCGAATACCTCTACTCTACAGATGTCATACACCAATGAAGAGGCATGGAGTATGGTACAGAATGGATACAACGTTGCCACTCTTGCTAACAGCACAGATTCGAATTGGCAAACCTGCCTTGCCTGTTCATTTATCCACCATCAACTGATTCGCGATCAAGCTGATGTCCCAGCTGCGTGTGCGTCATGCTTTAGCGAGTTCTGTTGGTCTGGTAAGGAGAACACTACTGAGGTCAATCCATCGCAATGGAACTATCAGCTTAAACTGTCAAGCTGATCGTCTTCAGATGTATAGCTGTATCGGCATCAGCGCCGCATTGGGAGGTTGGCCATATTGTAGCCAATCAGGATTAATGACCCAGTCATGTGATTCGCGCCCGAAACGTTACACTCTTCATTTCCACTACTCTAGTTACCGCAATTCTTTCTGGAATTTGCACCTGTAACCTGTACTGTTATAGTATTATATTTGGACACTATTGAAACTAGTAAACAGCTTTTGCATTACAAGCAGCAACGTTTGCCGTGGTGCAGAGTTATGAAACCATTGAACTTTAATTGCAATAGAGTTTGGACAAGCCACTGCTTTTTCTACCAAGGTACAGACAGATAGGACTTCTTTTACCATACACCAGCCGTCCGCTTACAGAAGGAGACAACCAAAAAGAAAATAGCTGGGAGGTGAACATTTTGCGATAGAACAGTGCAGAAGTGCAAGGCAGAATATGAACCGAA
Source organism: Tortispora caseinolytica NRRL Y-17796 (assembly GCA_001661475.1). Taxonomy (NCBI): domain Eukaryota; kingdom Fungi; phylum Ascomycota; class Trigonopsidomycetes; order Trigonopsidales; family Trigonopsidaceae; genus Tortispora; species Tortispora caseinolytica. The sequence goes on from KV453842.1 coordinate 2,813,790, forward strand.
ATCAGTACGGAAGCATTCCTGCTGTGCAGCAAGCGTATGATGCTGCGCGGTATGAGGATGAGAAGCCGCGTGGGAAGATGTGGTACTTTATTGGGGGCATTGTGGTGGTACTGACGATTGGCGTTGTATTAATTACGGTGTTGGCCGAAGGATCGCACGTGCTGCTGCCGAAGATGGTGCAGGTGGCCGGTCTGGAGCCTAAAGTTGATTTCGCCAATGGCGAGAGGCTGATCTTGATTGGTGATGTGCACGGCGCGAAACACGAGCTGAAAAAGCTGTTAAATAAGATCAATGTGGATTACGGAACAGACAGGGTTGTTTTACTGGGAGACTTCATTGCCAAGGGCCCCGATTCATTAGAAGTTGTTAATTTTGCAATTCAGAGGAATTTGTCGTGCATTCGTGGCAACCATGAGCAGGAGATGCTGCGCAGGTACGCACAAATGTATAATCGCCACGGATTGGGGAAGAAGGTGCTTGATGCGCAAATAAGCAGCACAGACTTGGTATGTGACGATGAGATATGTTTAGCTAAACACGCGACCATTGATCAGATCCTGTACATTGCTAACTGTCCGCTGATGCTCGATCTTGATACCATACCGCTGGGCAAGGCGAAACGTAGTGTTCTAGCCCACGCAGGCCTGATGTGGAACGTGGACAATTTAATAGACCAGGATCCCGAGGCGGTGCTGAACATGCGAATGCTGCTGCCGCCAGACAACACGTCATGGGTAGACGAGCCCGTAGAGGAAGGCGTGCATTGGGCAACGGTGTGGAACGACTACCAGCGCACGTTACCGGAAGAAAACCGGACCGCCGTGGTATATGGGCATTACGCCGCCGAAAGGCTTGACCTGCGGGACTATTCATTTGGCCTGGACTCTGCGTGCGTCAAGGGTAATCACCTGTCGGCGCTGGTGGTTGGGCAAGACGACCATGGCGACATCGTGCACCATGTAGTGCGGGTCAGGTGCCGCAACTACCTTTAGCCACGACCAACGGGCTGCAGCCGGCGTAAATATATATAGATGTAATTGGATTGCTATCACGAAAAGGTTTCCAATGTTTCAGAACAAATTTTGACCGAGTTTAGCATTGCGTTAGTCGCGGTTCGCAGGTTGCGATCGGAGTCTGCCATAATCAGTATTAGTAGCACATACGGCTCCAGTTCGTCAATCGACACTTCAATCCGAGCTTTGTTTGCATCAAAAGTCTTGTCTACTTCGAGTGATTTTTTCACAATGTCTGCCTGTTCCGCGCAGTCGTAAGGTACACGTATTTCAATAGACGGCATCGAAGTTTAGTCAAAGGTAAAGTAGGACTTTGGGTCACTCACGATTCATATTATGTGTGACCAGTAGTGACCGGAAACCAAGTACAAACAGCATCCAGAATACTAGATAAACGCGTTTAGTAATCCAATAGAGTGAGGCCAGGCCTGAATAGTACGCAGATGATGTATTCTAGCAGGGAATTGTTGCTTTTGCTGACACAACAACAATGTCGTCAAGTTTGATGTACTTCTTCGAGAACTTCGAAGCGAGTCAAGTCTGTCAACAAATGATACTGCTACCAATGCTCTCCAACTGTTATACCTACATCCCCGTCTAGACGATATCAGTACTCACGAATTGGCTTCTACGAGGAGTTTAGCGTCTCCGTGAATATAGAAGTCAATATCAGCATGAAAATCCCTGTTGTGGTCACTGTCTTTCCAAAGTACATACATCGCTGCACCAACTGTATTAATCACATCTACTTCAATTATTGAGATTGTATCCGCGAGTGTTGTTGGTAGTATCTCTAACTCAGGTGCTTTGACTAGCTCTGCTGTTCGCAGTCTCTCTAGTAAACATAGCGCCTCTGATGAACAAGTAGTGTCTGGTTATTCTAGAAGGTCTAGTGAATCTAGGCTACTACTCATAGGACGCAGAACTAGATGGTATTGTATCTTGAAGAAAATGTAGTTTTTGTTAGCATTTATCAATTACGATCAAACAGTGCCGCGGATAGTTATGTAATCTGTAGATAATCCTTTGATATTGTGAGTAGTAGAGAAACTGATGAATCACTGCAATAATTGATCACGAAAATGAGCTTGGTAGTTAGATCTCTTCGCATGAACTCTGTTTTCGTGCCGCATATACTTCAACCGCTGCTCTTGCGAGATGTTCCTGGCCTTTTCGTAGATCTTGTCCCTGGGTCTTGCCAGTAACCTTCGTGTATCAGCGGCCACAATAGTGCTTTGACCGTCAGACATTTGGTTGGATTTAATGTGTTGTCGGAAGTACTTTGCAAGCGATCTGTGGTAGATTGTTGATCCAGAAGGTAGGTACAGTTCCAGTCCTGATTCATCAAGTATCGGCGCTGATGAATCTATAGTAGTCATTGTCATTTCAGCATCGTCATTGTCATTATCGTCATCTTCCCATTCGTCATCGTCATAATCGGCGTAATACTCAGCAATTTCAGCTATATCGTCCTCCGTTTCAAAGGGTATACGGCAGTGGTGCTTATCGACCATATGCGCACGAATGCTCTCTAGATTCCGTCCCTGGAAAGAACACACCAAGCACACATTGCCAATACCGATCTTCTCTCCTAGATAAATCAATAGTCCCTCTAGGTTGTCGAGGTGATCAGGGTCGGGTATGTATAGCCCGTGAGACTTCCTCATGTGATCTATGTTCGACAGGATGTCTTCGCTGCTTGTTGAACAGAAAAGACATTGATTCGGCAAGATTTTCGTACCCTGTTTGATCTTCTGATCAATAATATCATCTTCTGTCTCCATTTTTGTCTCTTGCTCTGCCTCCTGTTGCACAGTCTTCGGTTCGCTTGCTGTTTGCGGCGCAGGTTCGCTGGACAGTATAGGCTTTGATTTCATAGTCTTCAAGTGCTTGTTGCTTCTGACATGGTTCTCGTATTGCGGTTCAGATGTAAATTTCTTATTACAGACCTTACAGTACAATGAATCAGTGTTACCCGCGACGGCGGCCTTCTTGTCTGTACTCTGCAGGCTCGACACCTTTGACTCAAACGCCTCCAGAGTGACCGGCAGCAGGCCCGCCACCTTCCTCTTCAGGTTGTATCTGTGCCATTCGCTGCGCATGTGAACTCGCTGCAGTTCAGGCGACTCAAACGACTCTGTGCACGATGTGCAGGTGAAAGCGGTTGCCATAATTAGCAGTTGTCTCTTTCTCGCTCTACTAGCTAAATCTTCTTGACTTTTTTTCCTGTGAGGTTCTTCAGGAAAATTTATAAACCTTAACAGCCGTATACACAATTTCTCAGTGCTGATGTGACCCTTTGCCTGACTTTCGACACCTGCGGCATGGACAAGCTGTCGGATGAAGTGCTTGAACTGGAGATACAGCGGCTAGACAACTCCATTGCGAATCTGGTGAGGTCTAATGGCGAGCTGCGTGACGAAATAGCGGTCGACCCGGATAATGAAGAGTTGTACCTGAACACCATCGAAGAGAATAACATAACCCTGAACAAGCAGCGGGACGAGCGACAGCTGCTGGCAAACGAGCTGGCTTCCAGGAAATAGTCCGGACGATCTATTTGAGTTCAATTAGTTCACATTGGTAGCCGCAAAATTGCCACTGTAAACAAAGAGAGCCAGGATTGCCGCGTGCATTGACACCCTCGCCCATATGGACATGTTTGCATCCCCCCTTCCCTTTTGGGACTTGACCAACGACTCGTCACAAGCTTCGGATCCTGCTATGAAACAGACTATTAGACAGGCACTCGTATGTACAAGCTGTATTAGTAAACAACCGATCACTACTAACCTGTTAGAACAACGTGTCTATATTGTTTATAGCATTCTCTTTAATGCTCGCTGAAGTCGTCTCCTACTGGTACTCGCGGCTCTGGTCTCAGCTATGGACACCCAAACCGCGCTCCATTCTGCGCAAACAGCTGGATCGCGCCACATCGTACCAGGAACACGAAGAAATAGCTATGGCCCTGGATACAATGATGGGCAATGACCTTTGGCGTCAGAATCCAATAGATTCTGGTTTCGACTACAAACTTATATCCGAGAGATTGACCCAACTTTACGACGCTCGAATGGCTGGCGATCAGCTGAAAATAGCTAATATCCTGAGAGCTAGCGTTGTCAGAAATATTGGCTCGATTTCTGGCAAGGCAATGTTTACAAGATCCTATGCGGGCACAAAAATACTCATCGAAGACTACATTGATGAAGTTGTTCGCTGTATACATGCCCTCTACAGTCTCCCTACAACTGACAAGTTCGATGCCCAAGCCCGGCACGATCTCCTCTCGGCGATACGCAGATCTTTAGGAAGAACAGTACTGGTTCTACAGGGCGGATCGGTCTTTGGAACCTGTCATTTGGGTGTCCTACGTGGTCTGTACCAGCAGGACCTGCTTCCTAGAATAATCGCAGGATCTGGGTTCGGTGCCCTGGTTGCTGCATTGGTCGCCGCAACCCCTGATCTCTCCGCGTTTTTCAGTACTCTCCCTATGTACTACGAATACTTTTTAGGCGAGAAAGAGATCCCCCTGTCTGAACGGTTTTCCGCAGACCGCGTCAAACGCATCCTGCGAGACCTAGCTTCAGCTAGCTCTACAAACTCAAAGTCTTCCTTGATGCGATTAGTCAAACGGTGCCTCGGCGACATGACATTCGAAGAGGCGTTCATCCTCACTGAAAGAACTCTCAATATTGTTGTGTATACAGACAACCCTAACGTTCCTTCGCTTTTCAACTATGTGAGAACGCCGAATGTCGTTATATGGTCAGCCGCGGCCGCTAGTATCTCGGAAGGGTCTCAACTAGACATTCGATTTAAAAAAATCGATGGTTCAATTTCGAAACCACACGAACGCTGGGACGCTATCCCAGACGAAGACAAGCCTGTCACCACTTTGCCTTGGGTGTCGGTATCTTCGACTGCCAAGGTCCAACCCTACATGGCCATGACAGCCCTTTTCAACGTGAACCATTTCATCATTTCGCAGACGCATCCCTACGTGGCACCATTTCTACTCACAGATCTACGCAAATATGCACATGTGAACACATGGTACAACAAGCTGACCCGTTTGGCGGTGCTGGAACTGAACCATCGGCTGAGGCAGATTGATTTCTTTGGCCTATTGCCGCAGACACTGAAACGAGTCCTTGTGGATGAACCCTTTCCTGGCGTTGAAATTACTACGGTCCCCGACATCCATGCAGGTGACGCCACACATCTGTTCGACGCGCCGTCTAAAGAACTGCTCGAGTATTGGATGCTAAAAGGTGAGAGAAGCATCTGGCATGCTCTGCCGTTAATTCGAACAAGGTGTTTAGTTGAAGTGGCATTGGACAGAAACGTATTTACGACTTTACGAGACGAAGCGCTTACAGAAGACTAGCGTACAAAAAAAGTGCCCGCATTCAACTTCTTAGTGGTTGCTTAATAGAATGCTTATCTTTTTTTTTTCCTTTCTAATGTTTAGCCTTGTTCATTGTACACATAGCTTTTGGCGCCGACAGTTCCAGTGCGACCTCCTACGCCGAATCTGATCATACCTGCGCCTGTTTCGCCCTTCCTCAGGCCACTCCAAGAAATACCATTAGCCTTGGTAAGTGTGATGTCCACTTTGTTCGGTGTAAAGTTGTATGTACATGAGTCTGGGGTGATGGGCCCAAAAAGGACTATTGAATTCGAAAACTGCGCGTCCGAGTCAACGAATTTGATGTCAAAAGAAGCAGTTGTGTCGGTAAAAGTTATTGAGCTTTTCTCTTTGTCGGCGTTCCTAGCGAACACTGTGACATGGATCTTTGACGGTGTCTGGTAGAAGTCGACACGGCACTCCACATTCTTCGCCTCTGCGGAATCAGCAGGTTTAGCGTCGGGGTCCGTAACAAAGAGATGCTTGCCTTTGGCGCAACCTGGAATCTTGAGGAAGGCGTCGAACTCCAGCACTCTTTTCTTGCAGCATGACCAGCCTTTGGCGGCGTCGTGAAACACAGGCACGCCCGGGTGGAACACACAGCCGTCGCGAGATCCTTCATACACCTTACCACATCCTCTGCGCTTGCACATCGCCTTGTCTGGAATGACGGCGTCGTCGGGATCGTTCAGGATCACAGGCTCCACAGGTTTCTTTGGGTCTGCCGGCTGCGGTATCGGGGTGTCTGCCGCTGGTTTTGGTTCCTGTTCCAATTTTGGCTGCACAGCGACAGGCGCAGAGTCATTAGAAGCGCCACCGGAAGTGTTTACAGGTACAGGCGGGGCCTTCTTCTCAGCGCTATGGGTATCGGACGACTGACAGCCGGGGATTTCCATGAACTCCTCGAATGACAGTACCCGCTTCTTGCAGCAGGACCAGCCCTTCTGCGCATCATGGAACACAGGGGCGCCAGAATGATACAAGCAAACATCTGGAGACGTCACGTCTTTGTGACAGCCTGGTCGTGAACATTCAGTCATTTTTTGTTGCGTCAAAAGTAGGATAGATTGGTGTAGGCCAGGCGTAGAACTGTCTCGAAAACCATGGTGGTTAGGGCAATTTTACCTGGTTTGGGACAGTCTGCCGGTCAGAGATTGCCAGCTGGTGTGGACATTTGTAATGTGATACAGACATAACCAGTTGCCCAAGTTGCCCAAAATATACTGGGATCGCTATTTGATACCATAATTAAGGCTGTGTCCATTTATGGTAGGTCTGCACACGTCTATGCGAGCGTGAGGGGAACGGACGACGCCCACTGGTAGGGCGTGCACTGGAGTCTAGACCCTGGGCCTCTAGCGATGCGCTGATGTCAATTGAGCAGCCGTTGACAGCCCATACGCTGGGCCGCGTTGAATCACGCTTGTAGCGACTACACACTATAAACAGCAAAAGCTACTAGCTATTATATCCACACGTGTATCTTCCAGAGCGATCTTATCTTGAGGTAGTAAGGATTAGATTAACTGCTCCTCCCCGCATCTGGTACTCCCAAAACTGCTCATCTTGAAACCTGACTTGTCATTTTTATTGGCAACCCGTTTACCACCCACCCAACATCCATCCTCATCTGCTTTTGAGCTCTTTTCTTCTAGATAATTTTAGTTGCGAGACCCTTGCGCATCTCTTTTTTTAGAGACTGAAAGGAATTGACAGCTGAGCACTGAAAAGACGCATCGCTCTCAGAATACAAGCAGCTCTTTGCTGTTCTCTCGCCTTACTCAGCCATTTGCGCTTGTGAACGCAAAAGCCAACCGAAAGTCCGTTCTTGTTTCGATCGAACACCCACAACTTTTCGGCGAATAAAATCATTTCTCCTATTAGCTATTACATATTTTTTAGAGAATAAAGAAAACAGCGCAGTGAATCACGTCTCGAAGGGCACAATCCTGAGCCCTTTTGCACCTTATTCCATCACTACCCTCTCAGCGCCCCTGCTCTCTGACAGGGTCACTCCAATCTGCTATTTAACGCTCCACCGCTTCAGCTTAACTTGCACCTGAAATTTATTGTGCTCGTTCTGCAATCGAAATAAAATCACCACAAAAAGGAAACTTCTTGCAACCTCACAATGAGCAGAGAAGTCGTCATTAACGAGGAACCTCGCCCGACTGAATCCACCAGCGAGACATCCAAGCTGAGATCTTGGTTCAAATCTTGGCGACCAAAGTCTCAAGACAGCAACATCAACCTCAGTAATAATAACTCCGAATATTCAACCGACTCCTTATCTGACACGCAAAATAATACTCTCTCCACAGAGTCGGCGTCCATCCCTTTATCCCTCCAGAGACAAAAATTGCTTTCTCAGCCTCAACATCAGTTCCAATTCCAGATCCAGGCACAGTCACACTCACAATCTCGCTCTATCTCATCATCTCGTCGATCCCCTTCTCCACTGAAACGTGCTCCCTTCAATTTCCTCTCTTCTTCTCCCAGAAAGTCCGCCTCGCAAACGATGAATACAAGCAGCGGAAATGATGACGACAGTATCGCACCAGGATCTTCAGTTTTCCAATCCGAAATATTTGGCAGGCCCTTAACAGATTCCTTGGCCCTCGCTTCCATTACCATCTCTACAACTTACAAGAAACATCCTGACGACGCCTACGGCAAGATACCCGTGGTAGTTGCTAAATGTGGCCTCTTCTTGAAGGAAAACGCCACTGAAGTGGAAGGTATCTTTCGTCTTTCTGGATCGGCTAAACGCATCCGCGAGCTACAGGAGGCTTTTAGCGCTCCGCCAAATTACGGTCGTGATCTGAGTTGGGATGGGTATCTGGTCCATGACGCTGCCAATGTATTGCGCCGCTATTTGAATAATCTGCCAGAGCCTATTATCCCTCTTGAGTTTTACGACGAGTTCAGAGCCAGTTTTACACCAGAACAAAAGGAATCCCTATCGGCCAGAGAAATCTGTGCGAATTTGCTGGACCTAATCGCAAAGTTGCCAAGCGCAAATAGAGAATTGCTCCTCTACATTTTAGATCTTCTTTCCGTTTTTGACAAGTGCGCACTAAAGAATAGAATGCCTGCTCAGAACCTTGCAGCCATCTTTCAACCTTGTCTTTTAAACCATCCTCAGCACGCTACAAAAATTGACGAATACCTCGTGTCACAAGATGCATTAGTTTTCATGATTACTCACTCCGACGAATTTTTATCCGAGGAACATCTCTCGGAAGGCAGCTCATCTACATCCTCAAGTTCTAGAATCTCATAGCTGTGCGAACGGCTAAATCACTACGATCTTCCTCATTCCTCGACGTCGTCGCCATATTATCAGAGCTGCTACTTCTCCATAACAACCACCAACTTATTTTGGTCTTGGGTGACAGTATCAGCCCTGAACCCTGTTTTCTCTCTTATGCCCTTGTATTTATATGTTATGTTAATTAACAATATTGTTTCTCACTTCTCATTTGCATAACGTAACCGCAAACTGACGTGAAGTTTGCCGTATTAAAAGTAGCGCTGCTTTATTTGTTACTAAAATTTTGCTGTTTTACGGATCACCACCAGGCGTTAAAAGCGTGGACGTAAACCAGCGGACAACGGATACTGATATTCCGCTGCCTCTTCCCCTCATCTCACCGGAGAACAAAAGGCGGGCATATCACCTCACATTGCATTTAACCGGTCAATAAGAAGACAGAAATAACTAACAGAAGTACTTATCTCCAACTAAATACTCGCTATGAATATCTCAAGACGTAGAGCGTCGCAGGATACTCCTTATTTTTATCGATCGTCAGTGACTCGAAGAGGATCTACGTCAGCAGAGAAGCCAAGGGACATTTCTAAGGAGCCAACTACGAGGGACAACTTTGAAGCTTTATCTCGTTCATTACATTCTCCTACTTACGTTGGATCGTATTTTAATAAGTCGCCTAGATTTGCGGGCGCCTATGCTCATTCACCGACCAGTCCTGCACTAGGGCCGATTTCCAGCCCTGTTGCTTCTGACTTGTCGGCCTTCAACAACCCTATGCACGTCTCTTCTTCGACTATAAGCTTGCTTTCGCTTGCGCTGTCTTCATCGCAGGTAGATGTTCAGCCCGGTTCAAGCGTTCCTCGAAGCCCTGGCGATGCCGCCTTAGCGACACCATCCGAGCCGTACCTCTACCCGCTCTCACCTCTGAGCACCCCTGTCACTCCATTGAGACTGGACTAATGACCCTTCCACCCCCCACTGCGACATTCTGCGCTTACGTTTACTTCACTTTCATGGCGAATATGGATTATTTTACTGGTTTACACGTAGATACTCCGCATCTTAGTAGCCGATTTAACATTCCCGATCTGCTAATCACCGTCAGCCTCTTTACCAAGCTTCGTGCATCCGCCGTTTGGGGCAAGCTGCCAACTTACCCTAAGACCTCCCCCATCATCACGTACTATTGAAGCCTGCTGCAGCAATGACGACGGTTCCTGCACCAATCAAGGCGCTTTTTGACAAGTTCCCACTCAAAACATACGACCCGGCGCCCTGTCCAGAGTCATTTGGGGCAAAAACAGGTGTTGAAGCCGCCCCCGTGTCTCTGTACATCTCCAGAGAGGCCGACGGACCCGAAAGCGTCAGAATCCTCGCGATCGGCAGATTTTTGTCGTCCACAAACCTCGGAAAAGTCCGCATCCTCGAGGTCTCGCCTCATTCCAGCCCAGACGGCCTGCTACCTTGCGTCCAGATCCAGAAACACAAAACTTCGCTCTGGCTCACCAAAGGACTTCATTTTGACCCGGTGTCCATCAGCGAGCTTCACTCCGCATGCGGCGCTGAGTGTCCCGAAATGCACAGTATGATGCTCGGACTCATAGACACCTGTTTGATGGTCCCGGAGCTTTGGACTGATAAAGCTAGCGAGTCGGTTATTGCCGCCGCAAAGCTCGCGTTGGGCTCCCTCAACACCTTGATAGGCGAGCCAGGAGGAATACCTACAATGCTCGACTGCGTTATTTTCGCTCTAGTGAAAACCTCATTGTTATATTCAAATAGTGTGATGAATAGCCTTATCACCAAGTACAACCGCATTATGGCATTTGGAACCTACAAAGAGTCAATATGACGGCACAATGTTTAGACTCTTCATCTCCTTCGTGATCGAATTGACATTCGGAATGTGTGCTGATAGAATGGCCTCTTTCTCCGCTGGAGTGCGCAAATGCGAGTCATCTTCTTTGTGCTGTTGCTGGGGCTGCTGATTAGTCTCTGGCATCAAGTAGTAACAAAGGAACTCTAGAACTGAAACTTTTAACGTTTTGGGCGAGCTCTTGGTAGTGAATAAGGCCGCTAGGATAGATATCCCTTCCAGCTCTTCCAATCTCCGCATGTTTTCGGGCTGTCCCGCCACCGCGCAGAGTATGGTTGTTACCGTGACTTGTCGCAGTTCAAGATCCTCTTTTTCGTCGTGCGGTTCGAGTAAATCTAGCAGTACCGTCATGTTTACTTTTCTCGCGAACAGTCTCCGGCTTGGCGGGTGAAGTAATAACACTCCCTGCAGCACTTGCAGTGCCGACATGCACAACGAATCTATATGCGAACTAGGCTCTTTAGCCAATAACCCTTCAAGGCAGGTGATCAGTCGAATAGCTAAGTTATACTCGAAATTGGCCTGTAATCGAACGAACATATCCAGTGCCGGATCGTTGACTTGTCCGGCGTGATTCTTCTTTCCGCTCGCCCTGCATAAGTGAACAAGCATGCCCTCAATGTGCCGTAACCCACGCCGAATGTCCCCCGGATCAGATGACAGCAAGAAATCAAATGCACTGACTAACAGTTTCTCCATAATTGACAATAAGTAGACGAATCAATACAAAATCTACGCTGGCGATATCGATGCCTAAACACAGAACTGCCTTATTACGGAAACACCCAAATAAACATTAACCCTCAACCCACTGTGTAACTACTCCGCCAATGAGCTGACCGTCTAACAACCAATTTTCTTGCACCTGCGCTTAAATTGGATAGTTCGGCTTTGTTTGTTATTTGCAATAACGTATCTGCTGCTAACTATTGTGCACGATAAACTCTTGCTGAGTATACTCGTCTGTAGAGAAGCTTGTTGTTTTTGTTATCTCCCTTTGACGACCAAGAACTTCGCCGTCACATCACCGATCGACGAGCACACAGTGAAGTCATTCAAATTTCTACAAGGACCCTTTACTACTTCTTTGCTACTACTTTGAGTAATTATACCCGTTAAATACACCCTCGCACCCTTTATTCTAAATAAGCCCAGGTAATAAGGTATATAGTACATTATTACTCTCTCAGGCAGAAATAAGGCTCAGATCCCTTTAGGTGCAACGAAGCTGCTACTTTAGATTGATTTTTTTCTCTCTTCTTTTTTGAGCGAGCTTCTGGATCTGTGTTTCTGCTTTCTTGCCAAGCGCAACGTTGTAATTTTGGGTACTAGAAAAATATAGTAACGGTATTACTTATTGCTCTAGTTTGTTTTCTGTGAAATTCTCTTGTCACATTTCGCCGGGACTTCTTTGCATCGATTTCGCAGCAAAGGTTCGCAAAGATATCTGCTGATAGTCTTCACTTTGGCAGACACGTAAACGGCTCCCATAGCGTGAAATTTTCTGCTGGTCAGACATTATACTTTCACCTATTCGCTAAAAGCTGGTGGAATAGGACCCTGAAACTATAGCTCCCTGCGAGTCATACAGTCCATTTTCATACCACTGACATCCCTGGACTGCTCAGGTCACCAAACTCAAGATTACTGAAATCATTACTACCTGAATTTCTTGGCAAAAAAATATTCCCTACCCTTGAATATCAGGTCTGTTCTTTTGTCTATAAAAACACTTTGGGCCTGCTCATTCGATCTTCACCAACTCTGGAGTCTTAGAGTTTAGTTCACTCAGTCTTACGTTTCAATCTCTCGTTTACCAATGATTTTAGTTGAAGGTGAAAAATACGCATGCATGCGATGCATCCGCGGTCATCGCTCCTCTTCCTGCAACCACAGCCGCCGACCTTTGCTGCAGGTACGCCGACGAGGCCGTCCTGTTGCTAGTGATGACAAGCGAGCTGCTGTCATTCCTCAGGGCTCTTGCGACTGTGGTGTTGCAGCCATTGTCGTGCCTACTCGTGCTGCTATGGGCGACCGTGATGGGAAAGTGCTTGAAATTCAGGGAGACTACAAGCGTATCGAAAGCGAAATAGACATTACTGGCGCTACATCGTGCTCACACAAATACGACAATACTGATAGTATTGCAATGGCGATGGATGACGAACAGAATTTCATGAATGACATTAATTATTTTGATACACCCTTGAGTTCCGTGAACAGATTGTCTCAATGCTGCTCTTCTAAAAATTTACATTTCGCCAAGCTTCCGATTTCTGCGCCAGTCTCTGCTCCGGTGTCTGCACCTCCATCTGCACCCACCTCTACCCCTGTATCTAGATGTGCATCCCCGATGATTAATGATACCAATATTTCCTCAGAAGTGCCAGATTTTGTGCATCAGCAGCCGACATTTGTTGCTAACGTTCGACCATCGATCTCGACAGTTAAAAAATGCGAGGAACCCGCACCGCATTGTCACTTCCAAGGTTCTAGCGAATGTGACGCTTATACTGGGGATATAGAAAGTCAGATGAAAAAATTCATGGCATCCGTTATAACTGCTGACACAGAGCTGGACAGCTCTTTACCGTCACTTATGCCATCGTCATCGGCCTCGCACTGTTCAACCAGCTCCGATCATTCGCTTGAGGGTCAAACCACGGAACGTACCGGTGGCTGCTGCGGCAACTCTGGATTTCGTAACGACCAGCTACAGTCAGTGCAGTTAAAGGCCCGTAACGGAGGAGACAATGACCATACGTTTGTTGTCACTACATGCCCGCCTGTCACACGCCACGTTCACTACGAAGAACCCGAGCCTAGCATGATGTCAGAGCAGCAACCTTTTGGATTTGAGACTGATAGCAGTGATATCACGGAGTTTAAGGACCTGCCATCCAGCACTTTCTTGTCGGATAAAGACGCAGATATCAACGGCCTTGATTTCGAGCTTGGCCTTCCCTACGACTACAACAACGCCGATGACTTGTTTGATGTGTACTTTACGTCACAATGTAATGTACCGGGAATGCCTTGCGCATGTGGTGAAGACTGTAGCTGCTATGGCTGTCTCACTCACAAGCAAGTGAAAATGGAATCTATGAACTAATTAGATAATTTAAACACACGAATGAATGATGCATGCATGATCTATACAATATCCCACGATGTAGTCCGACACCAAGCTTAAACTATTCCAGCGGGGCCTTGCCGTATATGCGACTAAGACCCGAGATAAATAGTCAACTAGCCAAGCGTAGATATACACGAATTAGTAAGTTAGAGTTCACAATGAATGTCAGAATTTCATTATAATGCATTGGCGCGCCGGAGTTAATGTGGGTGGGTTAAACACAATTTTCCCAATATCGTTAAATTGATTTTAAAGTTTCCGGGTGGTTTTCCGCTGAATATTGCTAACTCAATGCTGGAGCAGCACAGTCCGTTAAATATTGCGTAACCAATTCTTGGTACTTATAAAACCATTTACTACACGTTTCTGTGTCTAAATTACATGGATATGCGCCGTGTCGGAGTGGCACATAGTTCTTCGAGGTTCGTGATTGCAAACCTTGTCAGCAATAAAGGTTGATAAATGAGATCTAGACTAATGTAGAGTCAGAACTAACCTTCAGTTACACTCGAACAAAAGGTGGGCCTATAGAGCCGCGTAAAAAATGTGTCAATGCATAGGTGACTAAAGTACACAATAATACGTTATGGTAACGAATCCTTGTATTGTGGCGTTAACGCACGAGATTTCAGGATGCTCATGACAACCCCGATGAATATCCCGATGGACATCGGTATACAAAAGTGCCCATCTGTTTTCAGAATCTTTTAAATTTGTAGTGCTTTTACTATAAGACTAAACAGAACTGCATTCGATGTCACTTTGGGTCTGATGTACGTAAATTCACAGCTAAAACGGTAAACATGGTTTGTAATAAAGAGTTATACGAAAAAACTGCTCATTGACTTAGGTGTACTCGGGGTTAGCAACGGACGAATCGCGAACTCCAGATCCTGCTTTGAATTTTCAAACATTCATAATCCACTGTAGACCCCGGACCAGTTCTATGTAAGTTAGTCATGTGCACGGCCTTTTCCGGTGCCTTTCATACGGCGATGCCTCTTATTTGCACATAACAACTGGACAACTCCGAAACCTATCATTAAACCGCTGATGAAGTTAGTGTTTTTCAGTTTAAGCTTTGAACTAAGCCGAAAACCGACCCAATTAGGCAATAGCGAATTACACTTAATGAATCTAGACAATCTCCTAGCAACAAAGTTAAATTTTTATTACCCGGCCTTAAGTGTTTTCCGTATAAGTCCCTTTGGCGGATTTTCCTTCCTTTTTCTATATATCTCCAAGTTTGCTCCAAGTTTTTCCAAGTTTTTTCAACTCATCCTCTCCTTAAACATTTATTCCAGAGAACAGTCATTCCTTCTTTAAATTTGTTCTTTTTCATTCTCTGATATTTGTCTTTCCTTAACTTGAACCGAAGTCACTCCTTTATATCCTATCAAGGTAAGTAGTCACCAGCATTATGTCTTAAATGACACGCGAAGCCGAAGCTCTTTCAACACAGATTAGCGCCAAATACCCTACATATACCGTTTTGAATACTTCTATACCATTTGTTTTATGTTGTTATCACCGTTCCTCTATTTGATTCTCGCAAGTTGTTGTGAGGATTGCGACTGCACGCAATTCCCGAGTTTGACCGGACCTACATTCTTGAGTTTCACATATTTCACTCACACAAAGATGAGAGACTGATTGTCACTCCTTCCCAACATACACTGTTTCCGCCTATTATTACCCCAATAAGTGCTTTCATTTACACCTACATTCTATATTAATTGGAATTATTCATGTCTTGCTATACTAATGACTCGCGGTGGACCCTAATGGTATGACTGGATTCAGAAGGTAGGGCAAATTCAACGCAGAATCAATTCCCCAAACATTCCGAATAGGGCTGGTTGCGAGGAGAAATGGCTTGCTCTATATGTTTAGAGCGCCGTTGCTATGCGATATGCGAAATTTACCCTATTTTCATCCCTAAATTTGCACCGGAAAGAAGTCCCACCCGCGTATTTGTCTCATTCCAAGGCTATTGAAAACTTTATTACGGTGTATTTGCGACACTTGTCTTCCTGATTGGTCCATTTGCTCTCTTAATTTCGCGTGACACGACCAATCATTATCCCAGAGGTTTCTCTTCGCACACACAGGGGTGCATTCCTTCTTCATTGCTATTATTATTGCTTTCCAATTGTATTAAAATTCTCTTAAGGGCCATTTTGCGCGCTCTGTTTTTTTCTCTTCGCTTCGCTTTTCTTTCCTTATAACCCTTCGATTCTTTATGGTCATTCCGGTCAACTAACAACCTAGATGAAATTCTCCACCGCTATTATTGCTGCCTCTGCCTTACCCTTGGCGTTTGCTGCACCTTCTCCTTGTGCCGACGAAGTTGCTGAGCAGGCTTTCCATGCTCACCATGCTCATAAGCGCGCTTTGGCTACTGAAATCGTTTATGTAACTGTCACTCAAGGTTCTGATAATGCTGCTGCTACTCCTGCTGCTGCTCCTGCCGACAATGCTGCCAACAATGCTGCCGACAATGCTGCCAACAACGCCCCTGCTCCTCAAGCAACCGGTGCCGCAGGCTCTGCGGGCTCTAATGCTGGATCTTCTTCTTCGTCCAACGCTGAAGACATTGGATATTTCGAAGATGGTGTGTACTCTTGTGACACTTTCCCCTCCGAAATCGAAGGTCTTGTTCCTGTTACCTGGGCTGTTGGTTCGGGTGCTGACCAGCAGAGTACTGGTGGATGGTCTGGTGTCCAGAATTACCAAGGATCTACCCTTTACTCTTACGCTTGCCAGGCTGGTTACTTGAAGACCCAATGGCCTTCTGCGCAAGGATCCACCGGTGAATCCTTTGGTGGACTTCAGTGTGTCAACGGCAAACTTTACCGCACCAATACTGCTACCAATTACCTCTGCACAAAGGGAGTTGGCACTGTTTACATTCGTTCTGAGATTGGACAGTCAGTCGCTGCTTGCAGAACTGACTACCCTGGTACCGAGAACATGGACATTCCTACTGTTGTCCGTGCCGGTCAATCTATGCCTTTGGCTGTCGTTGACTCTAATGATTACTTTGAGTGGCAAGGAATGAAGACTTCTGCTCAGTACTACGTTAACAACGCTGGCGTTTCTGTTGAAGATGGTTGCCAATGGGGTAGTGCTTCTTCTGGAACTGGTAACTGGGCTCCTCTTGTTTTTGGAACCTCTTTTGATGGCACTTTCAGCTATGCCTCCCTTATTCCTAACCCCAACAATCAAAGCCCTGCTAATTTCAACGTCAAAATTGTGGCTACCGAAGGTTCTACGATCAACGGTAATTGCTACTACGAGAATGGTGTATTTTCCGGTGGTGCTAATGGTTGCACTGTGACAATTACATCTGGAACAGCTGAGTACGTTTTGTACTAAACGTTGATTCTCTGATACATTTCTCTTATGTGTGACGATTAACTCTCTAAAGCTTTGGGCCTTTTGTATTTGTTTCTTTGGCTGCGTCAAATGCGTTTTTCTCGTGAAAAAAAGATGTGTAAAAGCGCATTCGGGAGTAGTCCCTTTTTATTTGCTGTTTTTTGATTTTACTTGTGTTATTCGTGCTGTTTGTGATTAGCATATGGAATGCGACAAAGCTTAGTCCTGACAGAACCATGGAATTTTTCTATATATGTCTTTTGCTTGGTTTAGTTTTGTTTTATTCCTATAAAATGCTTACTGTTATATTGTTTGAGACCCAATCCGTACTGTGTAGAGATATGCAAACGTCAACTGGATAATAATATTGCGTTTGTTATAACGTACAACGATCATTGACAGGTTAGGTAGTGTCTAAGTCAGTTGCCAAAGACTACATTTAGCATATGCTCGGCGAACTTGCCGTTGTCGGATTTTCCGATTTCATCTTGGTAAGGGGACTTATCGAGCACCTCGACATAGCTGTGGACTTTGGGGTTAAGCCAGGAAAGATGTAGGTTGTCAGAGTCGTATTTTGGTTCGGATTCTTCGAGGGAACGGCCACGTTTGTCGATCACGCACATTCCACGGGTCCATCTGCCAGCATCTTCAATGCGAAGGTCCGCAGTATATGTGAACCAACCGGGAGTTTCTCTGTGAAAGATGGCATATGCCACTGCCAATGGGTCATGACATTGGAGTATAGAGTCACTTAAATCGGGGTACTCGTCCTTAAGGCGCTGGAACACGCCTTCGAGGGCCACGAGAAGCCATTCACCAAGCTTGGTGTCTTTGTATTTGAGAATTTGGGATTCGCTAAGACAGTGTCTGTGTGTAGCGTCGAGGGGCACAAGGACCACTCTGGGTCGTTTTGAGATGTGCAGGCGGGCCGATACGAGTGCGTCGTAGAACTCTTCTGAAAGACTTCTAGGCAGGAGGACAGACGGATCAGGGCTTGTGAGTGCACAGAGAGCGGCGGCCGCTGTAGCGTCAGCGAAGACGTTGAACTCTGCAAAGGGGGTGACGTTGCCAGGTTCTCTGATGTTGCCGGCCATTGCGACGATTTCGCGTGCTCGCGAGAAAGTTTCGTAGTCTTTAGCGGCGGCATGCATCACGGTAGTAGCGGGGCCGAGTGCGACGATAGTGACTGAATCTTCAGGGTTTTGCTTCAAGATTTCGAGCATTACATCAGCGGAGTGGCGGTGGTCAGGGATGAAGTTAGTGGGCCTGTCTGGGGAAGCGGTTGTATCAGATTCGAAGTGAGGCTTGTAGAGAGCGGTGTCCGGGGTGAAGTGTGGAGCCTTGGCGTGTGAGTTGCCAAGACCATCGATGCCATGAAAGTAGTCGAAGACGGGTTCTTTCCCTGAGAGTGGTGTTTTGCAACCCACTGCTACGCGTGGAGGAGTGAATTTTCTGCCCTGAGATTTCAAGTACTCTGAGCAGAGCTGAACGCAGGTGATGGCATTACGTAAAGAATTCTGGGTGTCGATGTTGCCTACTGTAAGGGAGATAAGCTCGACAGTTGTCTCCGGGTGGGAGAGAGCTAGTAGGATGGCGAAGACGTCGTCAATTCCGGGATCGGTATCTATAATGAGCTTAGACATATGTGGCTGAATGAGGTGGTGGCGAACGGTAGAAGGCCAGTTGGCGGTAGTAGATCGTTGTGTGTTCAGATAATGCAGCTTTTATAGGCAAAATCCAACGTCGAGTATAAAGTTAGTGTTAGAAGGAAAAGAGGAAAAAACTCTTATCGATTACACACGAAATGCCGTTTCTGGCTGT